>OX451739.1:1381696318-1382896318 GCA_948472305.1 Vicia faba
TAATCTATAATTGAGAGATTTGTTGAAATCTTGACTGGACTGCCCCAGGTTAACTGAACTTTGAAAGATCTGTTGAAACCTTGACTGGACTGCCCCAGGTTAATTGAGCTTTGAAAGATTTTGTTGAAATCTTGACTGGACTGCCCCAAGTTAATTGGATAGTGACATGTCATTCCCCCTTGTTGATAGGAGATTTGTCAATGGAAGTGTCCTCCTTCTTGAAGTGATTTTACTCACTGAGAGAGTTTTTGTTCCTCCGAACATTCGATGTAGGAATTTCTTCGCTGTCAAAAAAATAACCATGTGCAAACAACGATATTCAAATGATGCAAAGTTTATGCTTGTCTCGAAGTTTTGAAGAATGCGTTTTTTAGCAGAAAACTTTTTATAAGACAAATTCAACACAAGATTTAGGGCAAAGCCTTACAGGAGTCAGGATACCTTTTGTAACAGTATGCTTTCGAACTAACCCATGCTTCAATTAGGACTTTTGAAGGGTTGTAACGTGGCTTGGTTCACGGTTTAAGAAACAAAGGATAAAGGCTCAAAGTATATTTGTACCCACCCGCTCTTCGTGATGTCCTTCAATCCTAAACTCAGTTAATTGTGCGTCAAACTCTATTCGAGTTTGGAACTACCTTTTGGTGATGGTTCACCAGTTGAATTTTATGGGAAGACAGCCATCATTTTTCATGTTATTGAGGATTTGTAATGACCTCGTTCTTTTGATTTGTTATCCCTAACTTTTGCCTGACTGTTCCTATTTTCGAGATCACAGTCAGCGGGATGCCCCGGCTTTCTTAAGCCTCCTTTGTAGGTTTTGGCTTAGTGGGCCTTTCTCTTTTGAGAGGTAATGACTGCCTATGAGATAAGGAACCATCACTTTCTTTTGATTCCAAAGGAATGTCTTTCTTTTTTGATGTCGTTCATTGTATTATGAACTGAGAGTTTGTGACTTCAATGCGCACCTTTTTTGAATTAACTGAGAGACTACCTTGCCCCAGGTTTAAATCAAAGGTTTTAATTTGTTTAGAACAGAAAACTCCTACTTCTTTGGCTCAAAGGGGTTGACTAGGGATTATCTTCCTTATAACTCTAGTGTTTGGGAATTGAAAGAAATGCTTGTACATCATCAGCAAGGTCTGTTCAAAAGCATACTGTATGAGATTATGGTATTGTTTCGTCATCCTCCCTCTAAAGGCTTGCAGCTTTTTATCAAGAGTTAAATATCATAAAGACATCATAAGAGTAGTGAAAACGAATGGATGAATTCAAGACAAACATATGCAATGCATTAATGAAACAAAGTTTGACATTAATAGATAATTGTTTGAATAACAAAAGAAATTACAACTTTGAAAATTCAAATGAAGCAAAAGTCTCTCAGTTTGAGCTTTGTCATTTCAGGTGGAGAAACCCTTAATGGAAGATTTTCATCTCGCCATCTGGCATGAATCTTAGCACTCCAATGTCAATCAGATCTTGAATCTTGTTCTTCAAGGCTCAACAGTCGTCGGTGTCATGTCCCGGACTATAGGAGTGGTATACACAAAATGCATCGGGATGATAGCTAGGAGCGGAGGTATTGGGCTTCCGAATAGGATCCCTTAGATCAGTCATATTGACCTCCAACAAGCGTTCCAGTATTAGAGATGACGGTATGTCAGTCTCAGTGAACTGTCTTCCCGACGTATTTTGCTTACGCTGATTACCCCGTTGACACTGACGCGGTTGTCACTGGGCTTGTGACCCTGAAGCAAGTAGAGGAGCCTTCCCTTTGTCTTCTTGTCTCAAAGGGGGTTGAATGGTGACTTGCTCTTCAACCTCAGATGTTTGCCCCACTTGGTTGTCCCGAAGCAGTTGGTTGACGAGAACTCTGAGTTCCTCTTGTCTTTGAGCCAAGTCCTGGATGAGAGCCATCTGGCCCACCAGTTGTCCCATCATCTGGATCCTCATTGCAGTCAGCTCAGACTGAAGCTCTTCCAACTGATCACTCCTGGCATTGCTTGAATTTCCCTGGACCAAGCCCCTTGTGAGGAGAGCTTTCACTTCTTCTTGCCCCTGGGACAGGTTCAAGAACATTTCCTGAAGTTGAGCATTTTGGTCCTGGATATCCTTGACAGTCCTCTCTAGAGCCATCTCTACTGAAATAAACAGTAGGAGAATAAGGAAACCTGAAAAGGAAAAGCTGTCATGATGCAATGCATGATATGTGAATGCATGTTTTCAAGGATCTCTTGGGGTAAACACAAGAGAATGTTAGAGGTTAAACTTCGATCTTTGATTGGAGAACTTTGCACCTGTGGATGTCTTTCCACGAGAATCAAGCTCACCATGTCGAGTGAGTCATAGACCCTGATTCAAGTTGTTGCACTTGATCTTTGATGGTATTTGTTTAGAGGAGAAAACCTCTTGCCCTTTTGGTAGACGTATGGTTCAACGTAACCCTGCATCAAAAGACCCTCGAGATCCTTGAAATAGTTATTGAAAATGCTATGGTATGATGTTATGATGTTATGTACATGTATGCAAAAGCAAGTAAGTATATATACAGGCAATCATATTCACACAAAGCAAACAAGTCCTTAGGTTTAGGCTTGCATGGGGGTTGTAGGTAAGTACCCTCTTGAAGTTAGTTGGCTCATCCTGTCCTAAAATAGAAACAGGGTTCTAAGGAGCTCAATATCATTGGATTGTTTTCTGTGTTCATTATTTTGGTTTAGCCACTTAACTGGCGACCAAAATATTCCAAGAAAACAACCCTCAATGAGTGTAGTATCGAGTATCTACCAACTTCGGACTGCACCAAAGTCGGTCATCTCACTACCCCTAAAAAGGCTAAGATGGTCAAGTAAGGTTCTAAGAGTTCGTTAGTGCTTCATGACATCACTCAGCGGCCCCGTACTCTCCTTGATTGAACTCAAGGGTTACCAGTACTCACAAATATGTCGCACTAACACAGCTTACTGCTTCAACCATGTCGGTATACCCCGCACAGTTCCCTCACAGTTTTATTGCTATTTACCTAAGAAGGTGCCCCCAAATCCGGGTGTAGGATTAAACAAACCCAAACAAGGAACCCAAAAAGTAAAGCAATCAAAGCAATCAAAGCAAGTATGTAAAGGTGATCTAAACCCTAAGGTAACCCCACTTTTAAATTTCTCCCCAGCAGAGTCGCCAGTTCTGTGATACGGTGGGAGAACTGACTTGAGGTTTTGCGTTTGTATTCGCACTTGTTCGGTTTAGCAAGAGTCGCCAGCGACTTTTTATTTTATCCTAAAGGAAAGGTTAAAAAGCACAGGAAAAACCTTTGAGATGTTTTCGTGGGTTCGGGGGGTAGATTATGAAAAGGGAAGGTGCTAGCACCCTTTTCATCAATAGTTATCCATGGGCTCTTAGTTACTTGTTTTAGATCACTTGCCTTTGATTTTCAATTGCTTGAAATGGTGGTGTGTGTGTGGTTTTTGAAAATGTTTTGAAAAAGATGCCTTGTCTAGGCAACCATTGTAACAATTCTTTACTCGAATGTTTTACAAAGGTGTTTGTCTTTTTGAAAAGATGTTTCAATGTTTTTTTGAAAGTTGTTTGGAAATTGTGTTTGTGAAGTGTGTTTAGAAAGTAGGCAAGTGTATTTTGCAAGTTTGATCAAGTAACTAAGAGTTGTCTACCCCTAAATTTACTCAAAGATTTTTCTCATGTTTTAACCCTTTTAACAGTATTGTTTCACCATTGTATTTGGCGAACAATCTTGTGTTAGGATGTTAACAGGACGGGCGCGGGTCATCGTTTAGACCATGAATGCAATAGTGTCAAGTGTCTTTGGCAATTTGCTTGAGGGACTATGATCATTTTGTTTAGGCAACTTCGAAAGCGTCATCGAGGGACTATGATCATTTGATTCGTTTTTGTTTTGCCAAAGTACTGGACATGCAACATGGCCCTTTTTTGAAGGCAACAAGTGGAGGAACCCTAGGGGTGCAAGTGTGATTTGTGTATTGATTTTCATGCATTTGTCTTGTATTAGGTTATCTAGCGGTTGATTTTGAATCTTCGCATACAAACCCTAATTACTATACAGTATATAGAAAGCGATAAATTGCGGGAATTTAAAGTCTAAGCTATTACAAATAAGTATCCGGGAATGGGGGTACAAATATTTACAAATGGGGATGAGTCTTATCAGGATAGTAGTGTCCAAATAATATTTACAACCAAATCGAATTGTATTCTCAATGTAAAATATAGCAATGTATAAGAATCAAAGAGAAATAAAAGTATTGTGCAATGTATGTGATTATTTACACATGATGCAAATATTAACCTAATGTATTTATTAAGTATTAATATCATTTTTTTTTGTGTTTTTGTTAATTAAGTATAAACAGAAGTTTTAATGAAAAGAAAAAGAAAAATGTTTAAGTTAAAGAAAACTAATGTTTATGTATTTAGTTAATGTTTTAAAAAGCTTATGTAAAAAGGTTTATTAAACAAAAAAAGGTTTTAAACACAAGAAAATTATTTAAACCTAATAACCTAATATTTATGTATTTTTAGTTGTAATAAAAAGTATTAGTAATATTTTTACAAAAAAAGAAATTAATGTATCATTTTTATTTAACAAAAATATTAGTTTAAGTTATTTATATAAAAAATAAAGTGATAGAAAAAATAGTATTAGTTTGAAATAATAAAAAAGGTAAAAGATTAAATGGGCTAGGAATATCATGTTGGGCCCAAAAATGCGTGTGGAAAGAGGTCAATAGGGGGGTGCACGCCAGAAATTGAGATGGGCTTAGGCAGTTTTGTTGGGGACAGGACCAACTGCGCTTTACAATATTTTGTTTAGGGTTTCGTTTGTTTTGGCTCAGACTAGGGTTCGTGTTGTACAAACGGCGCTCTCATATTCGTTGTCTTCTCCTCTTTACTTTCTCAAGCCATTGATGTTCTGAACGAAAATCCTCCCATGCCTGTCCACTGGACGCCATCTCCGCTTCCTCCTCCTCATAGTTGGGCAAGGCAGTGACGGAAAGAAAGAAGGGTACGATTCAACTTTTTAAGTTTTTTGTTCTTATCTTGCACGTTTTACTCTTGACATGTTATTGATTTTCTGTGTTGTCTATGTCATTTATGTTGTGTGAGGTGTTTAAATAAAAGGGAAGGAGAATTTATACCTTTGTTGGCTTTTGGAGACGGAGAAGGAGAAGTGGACAGGGGGCGTCCTAGGTGGCCAAGGCGAGGGAGTACATGATGCTTGAGCTTGCTGGCTTCCCTGGTATTTTTGTATCTTGCTTGCCTCTATGGTTTTATGATGATAGCCTTCTGAAAACCCTAGCTTAAGTGCTTCTTTTCCTCTTCTAAATGCTTGCCTCTGATTTCTTATTCGCTTCTGAATCTGAGATTGTTTTGATTTCGTATGTTGCTTTTGATGATGATGATTTTGAGCCTGAGAGTTGCTTCAGTTGTTGTTTGCTTGATGATGTTGATGGACTTTTTGTTCTGATGTTGATGACTTTGATATTGTTGTTTATGAGATACTTTCACAATCTTCCTCTCTTTTGCCTGGTTAGCTTAGCCTATGATGAATACGTTCTGAGGCGCTTTGGTTTGAATGCTTTGTTCTGAGTTGCTTACTAGGCTTGTTGATATTGATATGTTGATGTTGAAGGCTTTCTGAAATTGTGTTTCAGTTGTGGCCTATGATGAACCTTAGTTCTGAGGAATTTTGTTGGAGTTTTTGTTTGGATAAATGCTTGAGGTTACAGGCTCTTAGGCAGGCTGAAACAGGCTTGTGATTGTAGGCAGGCTTATTGTGCAGTTTGACAGTTTTCTTTTAGGCTTGTGGGCTTGAGATAGTTTGGAATTTTGTTTGAGGTTTATGCAGGTTTGAGCTTTGAACACAGGTTTGTGTTTTGATGCAGGCTTGTATTTGATAGGCTTGGAGGGTTTATGCAGATTTGCTTCTGGTTGTAGCCTGAAGCAGGCTTTTCTGAACAGGCAGGCTTGCTTATGTTTTATGTTTATGCAGGTCTGAAGCTTAGCAGGTTTGAGAGCTTGTGTTATGTGTTGTTTGAAACAGGTTAGCAGGCTTCAGGCTTGTGTTACAGTTTGTGGTGAGCCTGGTTTTTAAGCTTGAGGCAGTCTGTATGTTTTTGCTTTTCTTTTGCAATCTTACAGTTTGTGGTGTATCTTGTGTTTTCTGCCTCCTCTTTACAGTGTTGATTCGGTTTGTTTTATATCTCTTAAGCCTGCCTCAACAAACTGTAACCCTATACTTCTTTTACTCTCTTTCTCTCTCTATCAGAAAAGCCTATTTTAATGCTTTACTGTCTTTTTCTGAAAAAGTGATGGCCTGGAAAATGATGATATTTGAAATAAGTTGCTTGCATTGTTAGCTTTGCTCTGCCTCTTGTACTTTCTTCTGCATTTTTCCAGATTTCCTGCACAGTTTTGATAGCTTTGATATCTTTTGACAGCTTTGACAGTTTAGTTGACATTGTGACTTAGTTGGCCATTTTGACAATTTGGTTGCCTTTTCAATTTGCAATTTTGTTTGGATTTATGTAGCTTGTCCCTTTGGCTATTTTGAACTGTGCATCTTGTTTGCCCATTTTAATTTGCAATGTGGTTTGAAATTATGCAGCCTTGTACATTTCATATATTTGCAAACATATTTCCTTTCCCTCTTTGTGAACCAAGAGTCCTCTTGTGATTTGCAGAGAGGGCGAACAAACTGATTCCGGCCAACACTTTTAATGATGAGTCTTTATGATTAACTGTCTGAAAATGCCCTTTTTTAATTCATCTGCATTTGACTCCTTTTTTTTTGTCTTTGCAGATAAAAATCAATTGAGCAAAGGATGCAATCAGTAGAAGATGAAGATTTCCAGAGACTTAGGATATAGTTTCAATTTATTTTTAATCATTGTAATAATATTAATGTAAACAAATGTAAATAAATTTACAGTGTTCAAATAATATTTGTAACAAACAATTAAAAATGAATAAAATCTTTCTTTGTCAAACATCTCTTTTAATTCTTCTGCATGTATTTATTTAATTACTTAAATTTATTGAATTATAATAATTGGAAGTTATCCAATAATTTTAACTTAGAAATTATAAATAATTAACAAACGTCGCAGTCTCACTGTCTTGCATTAATCAATAATAAACCCGGCTTTCCAATTAACCATAAGCATTGCACAGTTAATTAAACAAACATCCACATGCCTTTCCTTTTACTGATTAAACCAAACACTGCAAATTTCCAACCAGAAGCCTTAGCTTCTAACCCAGAGGTTCAGGTTTTTTGAGAAATAAACCGAAATCTTGAGCAGGCGTCAAAGCAGTGTAACAGCCAATTAAGACACTGTGGATTCAAATTCTTCCGAGAATGCGCGTGCAAACCCTGATTCTTGATTTATTGTCAAAGAAACGTCCGCCTGATCAAACCCTGAGCCAAATTCAACCAAATTAATAAAAACCCTGATAATCTGCTTGAACTGATTCAAAATCAATGGAAACCCTAATTTTGTCTGACTGATGAGAAAAGTCTGTTTGACCGATTCTTAAGCCAGTCTAAAAAATCAGGAAAAGCCCGAAGCTGTGATTTCTTGTGGAAAAGAGAGGAGGGCAAATTTTGGGGTACAACAAGTAGCAAGGATGTTTGTTTGCAAGTTTGATCAAGTAACTAAGAGTTGTCTACCCTATTTTACTCAAAGATCTTTCCTTATGTTTTTAACCCTTTTAACTGTGTTACTTCACCATTGTATTTGGTGAACAACCTTGTGTTAGGATGTAAACGGGGCAGGCGCGGGTCATCCTATAGACCATGAAAGCAATAGTGTCAAGTATTTTGGCAATTTTCTTGAGGGACTATGATCATTTTGTTTAGGCAACTAGATAGCGTCATCGAGGGACTATGATCATTTTGTTTATTTTTGTTTTGTTTTGCCAAAATACTTGACATGCAAACATGGCCCATTTTTGAAGGCAACAAGTGGATGTAACCCTAGGGGTGTAAGTGTGAAAGTGTGTTTTGTTTCATATAAGAGTTTATCTTTGAATTAGGATTTTCTATTTCATTGATTTTATCTTGCCATACACATCCTAATTACTAGCATTTATATTTGAAAGCAATAAAAAGCAGAAATATAAAATCCTACGCTATTACAACAATTAGGGGGTGGGGATACATATTTGTACATGGGGTGGTTCAATGAGAAAAAATAGATAAGAAAAGAAAATAACAAGGGGAATATAGAGAGAAAGAGAGAGAGAGCCAGCGCGCTGCTGAGAGGCCATCAGAAGTTCTGACTCAGGCCTGCTTCCAGATTATCAACCTTTTGGTTAAACTGTATGAGTCAGAACTTCTGACTCTGGCACTTGCAAAACAGAAACCTGTTAGTGGGAAGATCAGAAGTTCTGACCCCCATGCAATGCAAGACAAAAATTTGTTAGTGGGGGAGATCAGAAGTTCTGATCCTGCTGGAGATACAATAATCTTCAGAAGTTCTGATATTATTGACAGCAGAACAAGCTTCAGATGTGCTAACGTCAAAGTCAGCACTTGGCTTCTCCCTGTGCTAGTCGGAACATCTGCAGTTTTGTTATTTTTCCACAAAACAGAAAACATGTTTGGGACAGCTTCAGCAAATGTCAAAGTGTTTTAGGAGACAGAACCAACAAGGTCACAGGCAGGTTCTACGCTGATTTACTTCCTACTCAAACATTCTGAGGTATGAAAATCCTCAGACCGCAAACAACAGCAACATGATATTTACATTATGTTTATTTGAGCATGCAAAGCTGATGATGCTTAGCAGCGTGATGAAGGTCAGCAGGTGCTTACCTGGCTGTTGGAAAAGTTTGTGAGTGAGAGCTAGCTTTTAACTCTGATGGTGTTCTGGGCAGGTTCTTTTTTGAAGGGGTGGATGGAGAGTATATGTGGTCAGAAGCTGTAGGGGCGTATTTATTTAATCAAGAAGCAATCTGGGTACAAATGAGGTTTTGAGACAGGAGATTCAAAGTTATGTTTGAGGCTCTTGAAACACCAAGATTTTTTGACAGAGTTTCAAAGTATTTTCTTGCTAAAAATTTCTATTTCTCTTCTAGCAATTTTTTCTAGTTTCTTGGACCGCTCCTTAGTGGTCAATGGTGCTCTATTTATAGGCAAAGCTCTTGTGGATTCTTGAACGTTAAAGGCGCCAATAGAGGTTAAATTGTTTTTTTCTTTTTTTTTGAAAGAAGTTTATGGAAAGTTGTGATAATGTACAACTTTTCAGCCTAGGCTGGAACAACAGGCAAGGATTGAGGAGAAGTGACCTCTATAGGTGGAAGGTGGCGCGTAGACCCATGCCTAAGCCTGCATAAAGGTGTTTACCAAGCCACACGTGAAGAGACCTCTTGGATGAATGTTCAGGAGTGGTTGGGAGCATTAATGAGCATTAAATGGTGATGAGACTTATCAACACCAAAATTCTTGTAATAGGAGAAAACCTGAACCAACAGTTCTGTTTTACCAAAAACAATGTGAACCAAGCTCTGATCTTGGCCTCTTACTGTCTCAGCAAATTCTGGGGGTTCTCTTGACTTTCTTACATGTTCCTTGAATTTGCTTCTGGAAATCCTGGACTTAGAGATTCTGTGTCAGTGTAACACCCACTCTTCTGACCCTTTCATCTTCTGATTCCAGCATGTTCTGAAGGAGCCTTCAGACTTCTTTGCTTCCTTCGCATTCCTCTAGCAAACTCTGGCTGAACTTGCGTAACTGCTGAAAGAGCCATGTTCTGTTTGAGGCTTACGTGTTGAACCACGTTTGCAACCTCTAACTGAGTTAATGTAGCTGCTGAAGAGCCAACTTCTGAATGCGTTGAGCCAAGCTTGCAACTTCTGACCGTTTCTGTCTCGAGGTTGGTCCAGAAGTTCTGAAGTGCTATTTTCTTCTTAAACACCCATTTTCAGAGAAAAATTCCAAATGTTTAGAATTTAATTTTTCAAGGTAAAAGCGTTGCCTTTAGAGCTTGTGTGATCATTTTGCTCTTGTAAATGGTTTGCTTGGGAAGAAATGATAATTCAGGACTTGGATTTGTTTCAGAGAGACTCTGAGAATCCAGGATGATTTCCTGAAGAATGAGAGGGCAAATTTTGGGGTACAACACCAGTAGTTGTTCATATCATGCCCTGGGCTATCAGAGTGATAAGCACAACGGTCGTTTGGATTATACTGCGGTGATTTAGTACTGGGATTCTTTAGAGCCTCCTTCAGAGTCACCAAGTTGGTTTTCAACAGTTGCGGCAGAATTTGAGATAGAGTCATACTGAGCCGAGTATACTGCCTTTGTGTTCTTTCTACTCTTTGTTGATTGTTACGTTGTGGGGCAACAACAGGTATTGATATAACTACCGCATTAACTGCTTGGCGGCGTTCGGGTCGATTTTGGCTCCTCGAGCTGTAAACTGTACTAAATTCCTTCTTGAAAGGCTTCTTCTCTGTACTTGACGAAGCACCTTTCTGTATCTTGCCACTTTTAATACCATCCTCAACTTTCTCCCCAGTCATAATCAATTCAGTGAACCTAGACGATGAACTATCGATCAAATGATTGAAACATGGACCAGACAAAGTCCCAAGAAACATATCCACCAACTCCCTATCAGCCAGAGGGGGTTGTACTCTTCCAGCAAGATCTCTCCACTTTTGAGCGTAGTCCTTGAAACCTTCGCTCGCACCTATAGACATACCCTGAAGTTGAGTACGCGTGGAAGCAAGGTCGGCGTTATACCGGTATTGCTTGTAAAAAGCAGCAGCAAGGTCCTCCCAGTTGCGGACATTATCTCCTTCTAATTGATAGAACCATTCAAGTTGAGTCCCTGACAGACTATCTTGAAAGAAATGAACCCAGAGGTTCCTATCAGCAGCATATGGTTGAATCTTTCTGACATACGAGCAGAGGTGTAGCTTTGGGCAAGAGACACCATCGTACTTAGCAAAGACAGGAGCTTTAAACTTGTGGGGGATCACCACCCCAGATGCCAAACCCAAATCTCCGAAGTCCAACCCAGGTATCTTCTGGATCTTCATTGCACTCAACCGATCTTCGAGTTGCTTATACTTATCCTTGGCAGGAGGATACTGGTCTTCATCAAAGTCAATGTCATTGTCGGAGACCACAGGACTAGGAGCCTTCCTTTCCTCTTGTTTCTCTCCTCCTCCAGATGAATGAGACAAATCAACTTCCTCTCGCAACCTGTTCCCAAATTTGTGACCCATATTCAGCAGGACCACCTTCTTCTTCTTCTTCTTCTTCTTCTTCTTCTTCTTCTTGTCCTTCAAGATGAGAGTCTTCAAATCTTGTTGACTCTTGGCCAAGTTCAAGAACATCTCCTGGAACTGAGCATTCTGAGCTTGCAGATCCTTGATGGCTTGATCAGTAGGTGTTTCAGAAGACATATTATGCTGAAATAAACAGCAAAGAAGATGAGAAACCTGTAAGGATACCTGTGATGAGGTGTATGGGAATGGAATGCATATGAAATGATTTCAAGGACTTTGGGAGATTCAAATTTGTAAACCAAAATAAAACACATTTTATTAGATTAAAACTTGAAACAATGTTTAACAAATGCCTTTAAGGCGTTACAAAAGATATACTGAAAAGCAAATCTAAACTAGAAATAGTAAAAGACATCAGAAATCCCAAGGTCATTTTCCTTTCGTGCTGACATAATCGTTGATTGTCCTCTCATTCTCCAGCTGCCTTGTAAGCTTCAGGATCTTCCGTTCCTGCTCATGATACTTCTCTCTGTAAGTATCCCTTTCTTCCCTTAACTGGATCCAAGATCTCTTCAATGCCCCAATATCAGTAGGCATGTATGGATGGATGACCGTATAAGGAACCCCTTCTTCATCAATACGCTCTACAATCATCGGCAAAACAACTTCATATGGCATCCCCAGCTTTTGAGCACGGGCTCGAACCCACTGAAGATACGGTTGCATCGGGAGAGAAGTCTTCATTCCTATCTCATGGGGGTCAGACCTGTTCACCCTATCCCAAGCTTGTATAAACCTGCGGAAATGTCCCTCAACATCCCCCTTGAAGTCAAAGACAATGCATGTAAGCAGCATCTCATGAGGACCGTCCCTTCGAGCTCGTCCAAACTGTCGTAAGGCCAAACAAGGATTATAGGTTATTCCTCCTCTAATTCCAAGCAATGGAACATTGGGGTATTCCCCACACCGATCAATGATAGCTACTTTTTCCATATCTTTAGTACTCCAAAGGATGTCCGTATGAGCAAGGGAAATGATTCTGTAAGCCCAACCCATACCTTCCTCATTCTTCAATACAGATTTGGGGAGGTGAGAAATAAACCACCTCACCAGCAACGATGTACAACACATGAGAGTTCCCCTTCTCCGAATAGTACGGGTATAAAGAGCATACAGAATATCACCTAAGAGAGTAGGCACTGTGTTGTACCCCAAAATTTTCCCTCTTATTTTTATCAAGATTTCTCCTCACAAGACTCTTTGAACTCAAGACCAAGCTAGGGTTTGCTCTGCTCAAGACATCTCCTTGCACTGTTGACCTAAATTAGGGTTTTAGTTTGCACAAGGAATTTTGGACTTCTACTGCTCAATGTGACTTTCATACTTCATGTTGGACTTATAAGATTTCCCATGCCAAGTTTCAAGCTTTGAATCAAATTTTTGTCCAATCAATTGAACAGTTGACCTAGAAATCAGCTGTATTGGGGAAAAAAGTCAACTGTGGCCAATTTACAGTCAAACCTCTTAATTTTTGATCCACATCAACATTATAGACTCATATGAACCATTTGATCAAGTTTGGACCACAACTCCTCAAGAAATTTGATCAGATCATCAAAAGGGTAAAATGGTCATTTTTAGAGTTTTGACTACAAAAGGGCAATTTCTGACTTTTAACCAAGCCAATGGAAAATTGGGTTCAAGCATGGATTCAAGGACTCAATGGCATCATTTTGACCTATTCACAAGGTTCAAAAGATCTCAATTGCATTGGATTGACAGATGAATTTTCCAGTCAACTGATCAAAAATCATTAAGATGAGTCATTAAGATGAGTCAACTGATCAAAAGATCACAAGGGTCATTTTTCATTAAGATGAGTCAAAACATGAAACTTGTTCATCAAGAAACCTAATTTTGAAAATTAGGGTTTAAGATTGAAAAATTTCATAACTTAGAATTTTTCTAAGTTATGAAATTTTTCTTATTTTTCCCCAACTTTGCCCAACATTTTCACCATGATGCAATTGGATTCAAACAAAACTTCCAACATGAAAGTTGTAGTCTTCCACAAAATCTGAAACTTTTATTCACAAAGTTTTCCCAAAATAAGCATGGATCTCAAGTTATGATATTTGGAACAAGGATCCATGAAACTTTTAACTTAGTGAAATTTTGCCCTAGTTTAGGCAGGATTTTAACCTATCTTCTCGACAATTTTTCACCTAGTTCCAATTAGAATCTCAAAATTAATTTCAAAGATTTATTGTAGAGCATGTTACAAGCTTTCCAAAATGTCAAAGAACTCTCTAAAATCATTTATGGTTAGGGAGAATCAAACGTTTGAATTTGGCAAAAACTCACTTTTGATCCATGGCATTTTCATGTTGACACAAGTTGCAAACTCTATCCAGCATTGTTTATACTTGTTTACAAGTATCTAAACTCTTCCACACTCAAGAATTAAATGCAAACTCAATGTATTGAAGCTTTGTTCTGATCATTAGAGGTTTACACAAGGGATTAATCCAAAAATAGCAAAAAGGCAACATTGCCATTTTTGTCAAAACTTGCTTTATGTCAAATTGCATCCCTTGAGCCTTGAACCAAATCTTGGACAACAAACAAAATCCACAAACTTGGGGCCAAGATCACAAAATGTATGCAGGATTAGAGCTAGCCTATACAGGCCTGCCCTTTGTCACTTCTCACCTTTTGCTTCAAAAACAATAAAGCTTGCAAAAGTGAGAGATCTTTGAAATCTGATAAGAACAAAGTTTGTAAGCATTCCAAACAACTTTTGCACATTGCCTTGAGCCAGTAGCACGAGCTATCCAACCCTCAAGCCTTCTAAAACACAAAAACACCATCTTCTTGCAAAACAAGGCACTCTTTGCAGTTCCACTTCTATCTCACTAACCACTCGTGCATTTTGTCCCAAATTAGTTCCAATACCTTCCATATAACCCACCTAAGCTATCCCAACCATTGGCCATTGACTGTAACTCCATTTGCAAGCTTCACCATTTCTGATTTCAGCTTGTGCAGGTTTACTTCTACAGGCTTATTCAAGCAAGCTCAAGGCAAATAAAGCATTGGGGAAGGTCAGAGGAAGTTCAGGCAAGCTCACAAACATCTCATGCCTCACTGAAAACCCCTGCATTGCCATACTCGTGTTCAACTGAAACAGGTATTTTCCAACTTCCTATATCTCTATTTAGGAATCATTAGGCTTAGGTTTGTGAATAAAAAATGTAGTACTCATAGCCCTTAAGCTGTACATATGCATAAATTTCATTTAAGTTAAGTGTGCTGAGAGAATTTGATTGATGAAATTCCTGAAAAAGTTAGGCTAGAAATTAGGGCCAGAGAAATTCTCTCTGGTCTTTGAGAGTTAGATTAAGTTTTTTATATGGTTAGAATCATGGTTTAATGCTCTATAAATTTCATGTTTTGAGTTTTTGATTTCATGCAAAGAATAGAGAGAACATAGTTGAAGTTGCAGGGCAAGCGTTTTGTGTTCAGAGGTTGTAGATGATGGAATCTGGGTTGGGCCTTGGTTTGGCTTGCTTTTGACACCCCCCTCTTTGCTGTTCACACCCCCTTGACCCATTGTTTTATATTTTCATATTATTTTCATTTCTTTTTATTTCTGAATTTATTTTATTTTTTCCAAATATAAAAAATTACTAAAAATATTTTCCTTAAATTTTCACATTTTTATTATTTATTTTATTTTATTTTGACACAATATTTAGTTTATTAGGTTTACTATATTTATTTTCTCAAATAAAAACTTGTAAATAACACAAAAAAATATTATATTTTTATTTTTAGTATTTATATACTTAAATAATATTTTCTCATATATTATTATTTTCTAAACAATTGTATACATTTTTATTTTTATTTACTTGTACATAAATAAATAATATGATTAATAAATATATTTTCTTAAAATAAATTAGGGTTTTACCCTTAACAAAAATAACTTTTTATTTTCTTATTTTTTTTAACACATTAAATATTATATTTTTACACATAAAAATAAACAAAAAAACATTTTTTGCATATTTATAATATATTGCCTATTTATATTTAATTGCTTATTTAAATATTGCTTATTTATCATTTGAACAAAGAAATTCAATTTGGTTGTAATAACTTAGGGTTTTAATTTCTTGTAAAATAATCCCCTATCCAAAATTGTATCCCCTTCCCCCATATCAATGTTGTAATAGCTTAGATTTATTTTTACGCATTTAAAGCTTTCAAATATGCCATGATAGAGATTAGGGTTTGTATGCAATATCCAAAATCATAACAAATAGTTAGACCTAATACAAGACCTAAATGCATGAAAATGACAACACAATGCACAAATGCACCCCTAGGGTTTCAATCCACTTGTTGCCTTTAAAATGGCCATGGTATGCATGTTGAGTATCTTGGCAAAACAAAAATGAAACAAAATATCATAGTCCCTCGATGACGCTACCTTGGTTGCCTATACAAAATGATCTAGTCCTTCAAAAAATTTGCTAAAGATACTTAGCACCATTGCTATCATGGTCAATACGATGACCCGCGCCTGTCCCGTTTAACATCCAAATACAAGGTTGTTTACCAAATGCAATGGTAAAACAATAATGTAAAAGGGTTGAAATGTGTAGGAAAGATCTTTGAGTAGATAGGGTAGACAACTCTTAGTTACTTGATCAAAACTTGTAAAAAAATCCTTGTTATTTTCAAACACACTTCACAACACAATTTCAAAACATTTCCCAAAACAAACTTTCAAACATTGAAAAATATTTTCAAAAGACAATACACCTTTGTATATATTCAAACAAGAATCATTACAAAGGTTGCCACAATGATGACCTCTTTTCAAAACATTTTCAAAACCATACACAAAGCACCATTTCAAACAATTGAAAAGCAAAAGCAAGTGATCTAAACAAGTAACTAAGAGCCCATGGATAACCATGGATGAAAAGGGTGCTTGCACCTTCCCTTTTCATAATCTACCCCCCGAACCCAAGAAAACATCTCAAAGGTATTTCCTGTGCTTTTTGACCTTTCCTTTGGATAAAATAAAAAGCCGGTGGCGACACTTGCTAAACCGAAACATTTGCGAACACAAATGCAAAACCTCAAGTCAGTTCTCCCACTGTATCACAGAACTGGCGACTCTGCTGGGGAATTCTCTAAAAGTGGGGTAACCTTAGGGTTTAGATCACCTTTACATGCTTACCTTGTTTGCTTTGATTACTTTACATTTGGTTCTATTGTTTGGGTTTGAAATCCTCTACCTGGATTTAGGTAAAATTCATAGGTAAATAGCAATACATTGTGGAAACTGTGTGGGGTATATTGATATGGTTGAAGCAATAGCTATATTAGTGCGACATATTTGTGGGTACCGGTAGCCTTTGAGTCAATCAAAGAGAATACGGGGCCGCTGAGTGATGTCATGAAGCACTAATGGACTTTTAGAACCTTTACTTGACCATCTTGGCCTTATTAGGGGTAGTGAGATGACCGACTTTGGTGCAGTCCGAAGTTGGTAGATACTCGATACTACACTCATTGAGGGTTATTTTCTTGGAATATTTTGGTCGCCAGTTAAGTGGCTAAACTGAAACAATGAACACAGAAAATAATCCAGTGATATTGAGCTCCTTAGAACCCGGTTACTATTTATAGGACAGGTTGAGCCAACTAACTTCAAGAGGGTACTTACCTATGAAACCCCATGCAAGCCTGAAACTAAGAACTTGCTTGATTTGTTTGTACATATACTTGTGCATACATCATGAACATCATAAAGCATCATATGCATCCACTAACCATTTCAAGGGTTTGGATCTTCATCTTTGTTCCTGTTTTGTAGGTTATGGAATCACTTCGCAGGAAAACTATTCAGGTCAACCTTGTGAGAATTCCTCCTCAACTCAAGGAGCTTACTTCCAAGATTCCAGAGAATTATCCCTTCACTGAAAGACATGGTAGACTTCTCAACTTGGTCAACTCCAACATTTAAGAAGACATGGTGAAAGTTCTCTTCCAGTTCTTTGATCCCCTACACCACTGCTTCACATTTCCTGATTATCAGCTAGTGCCTACTTTGGAGGAATTTTCTCAACTCCTGAGGATTCCTATTCTCCATCAACTACCCTACAACGGTACAAAAAGAGAACCAAAGCCTGAAGATGTTGCTCAAGCCTTACACTTGCAACCATATGATATCAAAAGTCATTGGGAAACCAGAAGTGGTGTCAAGGGTTTCTTGGAAAAGTTTATATTTGAGAAGGCACAAGAAAGTTGGAATTCTCTAGACCTGCAAGCTTTTGAAGAGATTGTAGCACTTCTCATCTATGGGTTGGTCTTGTTCCCAAACCCTGATCAACTTATAGATGTGAATGCTGTCAAAATTTTCATATCTCGGAATCCTGTGCCTACATTGCTTGGGGATATCCTCCACTCATTTCACACACGAACAATGAGGAAAAGAGGTGTTCTCATGTTCTGTACTCCTCTTCTAGCAAGGTGGTTTATTTCTCACCTTCCCCAATTAGTCTTGAAGAATGAGCAAGGTTTGAGGTGGTCACAACGGTTGATGACTCTTGCATATTCTGATGTTTATTGGTGTTCTCGGTCCAGAAAAAATGTCATCATCATTGATCGTTGTGGGGAATTTCCTAATGTCCCACTACTTGACATTAGGGTAGGCATTACCTACAACCCCTGCTTGGCTCTAAGACAATTTGGGTATGCCTGAAGGGATGGCCCTCACGACATGCTGATCCCAGACTTGGTTTTTGACTTTGACAATGACGCTCAAGGACTTCGACAAAGGTTTATCCAAGCTTGGAGGATGCCCAACAAGGTAGACAGTAAGACACTGGGACACAAGAATTCCATCCCCCTTGAGCCTTACCTAAAGTGGGTACGAACCCGCGCCCAGAGTATTATGACGCCTTACCCCTACATTCTCCCTGTGATCAAAGAGCCTGTTATGGAAGGAGAGGTTCCATACACCCTCCTACATCCTGACATGCCAACATCATTGGAAGATTTGCAAAAGAGTTGGATACAGCTCAAGGAAGAACGGAACACTTTTGAAGCCAGCTTCTACGCCAGTGAGAAGAAGGTTTTAGAACTTACTCGTCGACTCCATGAAGAGCAGACTCTCAACACCTACATCGCACCAAAGAGGATGCGCAATGTCTTTTTACCTTAGAATTTTGTATTATTTTTCCCATGGGGCACTTATGTACTAACAAATTCTATCTTATTAATATGACGTGCATTCTTTTTTGTTTGCAACAAATTTGAATTTCTGAATCCTTGAATGCATTACATGAATACATATCATTCATCATATGCATAAACAAGTCTTCACACCAGGTTTCCTTATCTCTCTGCTGTTTATTTCAGCAAGATGGATATAGAGCATACGGTCAAAGATCTACAAGCGTAGAATTCCCAATTCCAACAACTCCTCATGACCTTGGCAAAGGGTCAGGAGGATCTTAAAGCACTGTTAGAGAAGGGAAAAGAAAAGGAGAAAAAGAAAAAGAAAAGAGTGGGTGTAGCTACTTTGGGATGAAGATTTGAGAATCAAGCTAGAAGGGTCCTGGATTTCCCCTCAACATCTGATGAAGGGGGTTGGCAAAGGAAAGGGAGTTGCAGTGCCCTCCGAGTCTGAATATGAGGAATAAGAAGAAGAGGATAAAGATTACTCTGAGTAGCAGTACCCTCCTGCAGACGACAAGTACAAGAATCTGGAAGAGCGGCTGGAAGCTATTGAGGTACAAAGAGTGCCTGGGCTGGATTTCGAAGAGCTAGGGTTGGTTGTTGGGATTGTGATTCCCCCTAAATTCAAGGTGCCTAAATTTTCTAAATACGATGGTTTGTCTTGTCCGAAGATGCACCTACGATCTTACGTCAAAAAGATTCAACCTCATTCTTCTGATAAGGATCTGTGGGTCCACTTTTTTCAAGATAGTCTTTCGGGGACACAATTGGATTGGTTCTACCAGCTTGAGAGATCCGATGTACACAATTGGGAAGATTTGGCTGCTGCTTTCTACAGACAATATCAATATAATGCAGACTTAGCACCTACTCGTACTAAACTACAGAGTATGGGTATGGTCTCTAATGAAGGCTTTAAGGAGTATGCCCAGAAATAGAGGGACTTGGATGGAAGGGTGCAGCCACCATTGTCTGAAAGAGAGCTTATTGATATGTTTTTGGGGACGCTGTCAGGTCCATTCTTTAATCACCTGATAGGGAGTTCGTATACGGGGTTCAACGAGTTAATTCTGACTGGGTAAAGAGTCGAAGCTGGCATCAAGAGCGGTAAAATTCAAAAAGATACATCTGCTTCCGCTGCCGTTAAAAAACCTTTTCCAGCAAATAAAGAGGTTTCAGCTGTTTACTCCCAAAGAGGTCGAGGAAGAGTGGAGCACCGGCCAGCGGTGGGGGCTGTAATGATTCAAAAGACTGCGGCTGATCAGCCTAGAAACGATCAACCCAGAACCAACCAACAAAGAGGGGGAAGGCATGCTAGGAAATTCACCAAAATAAACATGACACCTGCCCAGGTTCTCCCCCATCTCTTAAAGTTAAATCTTACAACCTTGAGAGAGCCACCACAAAATCTGAATACAACTTCTCCTTTTTACCATGCCAACGCTAAGTGTGCCTATCATTCAGACGACATAGGGAACGACACCAACAATTGTTGGGCCCTCAAAAACAAGATCCAGGATTTAATAGATGCCAAGGAGGTGGAGTTTGACGCCCCTGAAAAACCTAATGTGATGTCCGCTCCAATGCCAAAACATGGTCATAATGTCCATGTTGTTGTAGAAGATCTGTATGTTGCTGCTGTTGATGACTTAATGACCCCTTTACCAATAATCAAGATGAATTTGTTGAAAGCCGGGATTTTCTCAGGCTGTGAAAAAGATTGTTACCTTTGTTCGTCCCTACAATCCGACTGTCCGTTATTGAAGTTAGGCATCCAACGCCTAATGGATAATCAAGAAATCCTCTTCGAGAAAACTCCTGTCACTCCTGTTGCTCCAATCAACGATGTTGCTATAATCACCATTTCCGCAAGTCTTTCCAAGGTATCTAAAAGACCTGTTAAGATTACACCCGATCCAAAGTTTGTACCTCTGAAGATAACTATGTCGGGGCCTATCCCATACAAGTCCAACAAGACTATACCGTGGAATTATGGAGGAGAGATCTTCTACCATGGTGTTAAACAGATCTAATCAGTTGAAGAAAGTTCCGATGAAGAGACTCCTGACGTAGGAAATATTGCGCGGATAAGTAAGATCACCCGCAGCGGAAGAATCTTCTCTCCGGAGATTGCTCCTCCAAGGGAAATCTTCGGACCCTCAAATGCTCCTAAGGTTACTTCTGTTCCAGTCAATACATCTGTACGAACTCCCGTGATTGAAGAAATTGTTACTCCCGTGGTTGAACCCTCTACTGTTGCTGCTGATAAAGGTAAGGGGATCCAAGAAGCGCCCGTCAGGACGAGGGCTCAGCCTTTGGTCATCCCAGATACCACTCAAAAGGAAATGGAGGAGATTTTAAAAATAATTAAGAAAAGCGACTATGATGTCGTAGAACAACTGGGGTAAACCCCTTCAAAAATCTCTATGCTAGCCTTGTTGCTCTGTTCTGAAGCTCATGCCAAAGCCCTGATCAAATTCTTTAAGACGGCCCATGTGCCTCAGGAAACCTCTACGGACCAGTTCCAGGAGTGTGTAGCCAACTTAACAGCCGACAACGGTCTTGGCTTCTCTGATGCCGATTTAACATCTAATGGGGAGAAAGCACAATGACGCGCTGCATGTCTCGGTAGAATGCAGAGGGACTACTCTTGCTCACGTTCTGGTTGATATCGGGTCATCTTTAAATGTCCTGCCAAAGAAAGCATTGGACAGATTGGACTGTGAAGGTTTGACCCTAAAGCCCAGTAATATCATTGTTAGAGCCTTTTACAGTTCTAAGAGGATGGTCCATGGGGAGGTGGACCTCCCAATTAAAGTGAGAACGAAAATTTTCAACTCTATATTTTATGTGATGGACATCCGTCCTTCATATTCTTGCTTGTTGGGAAGACCCTGGATCCACAACGCCGAGGCAGTCACTTCTTCTCTACACCAAATGCTCAAATACCCAGTCCAGGGAAAAATCATAACGGTTCATGGCGAGGAGGAGTATATGATAAGCCATCTTAATTCTTTCCGCTATGTGGAGTTAGATGGTGAGTTCATAGAAACCCCTTTCCAACACTTTGAAGAGGTTTCTCCTGAAGTTGCGGCAGCCAAGACAATGACTTCTGTACCCATCATTACTAAACCGGTGTCCCGGATGTCATCCCTTAAAGATGCGAAGGCTGTAATCAAGGAAGGAGGAAGCACAGTATGGGGTCAACTGCCAGATTTTCCTTACAAGATATATAAGTTCGGCTTGGGTTTCACTGCTGCTAGTCAGAAGGTTGTGCATCGCTCCCGGGCTGGAGGACCACCATTTAAAATCACTCATCATGGAGTTCATGCTTTAGAGGATGATGAAGAAGAGAGAAATTTTGAAGACTGGATCTTTCCAACTATTGAAGGAGGACTGAACAACTGGGAGGCGAAAGACTTCGTTCCCATTACTTTCATCAATCAGTAATTTATCTTATGAACATTTTCTGTTGGTCTGTAATAATTTTTAAAACAATTCGTACACTTTTTGCCTTATGCCTTACCCGGGGTATATAGGTCCCTTTGTAAGGGTTTGATTCTTCATTTTCATATGCCATTTTTAATGAATCATGGACGTTTTCACATATAAACTTTTGTGTCCATTTTATTTCTTTTTACATTTTATTTTGTTTAAAGGTGGCTATCCCTTACACGCACCCACACTCACAAAATGCAGGTACCCATCCACTCCGGATTCCATGGGTAACAATTCGCTATGGCCTTCAGTGACTCTGAAGATGTGGTCAATCATGTCGAATACGAAGGTGATGAAGACTGTGAAGTGCCTGGAGAGTTGGCTAGACTGCTGCAATAGGAAGAAAGGGCTATTCTACCTCATGAGAAGTTGTTAGAGACTATCAACTTGGGAACAGAGGAAGACAGAAAAGAGGTTAAATTGGGTGCCAACCTAAAGCCAAATGTCAAAGAGCGCTTAGTTCAGCTATTGAATGAATATGTTGAGATCTTCGCCTGGTCCTATGAAGACATGTCGGGACTCGATAAAGGTTATGTGGTTCACCATCTCCCTACAAGAGAAGTCTGTCCACCAATCAAACATAAAGTCCGCTGAATGAGGTCCGACATGTCCGAAAAGATCAAAGCTGAAGTGATGAAGCAGTTCAATGTTGGGTTTCTTGTTGTTACTTCCTATCCATAATGGGTTGCTAACATTGTGCCCGTGCCTAAGAAGGACAGAAAAGTCAGAATGTGCGTGGATTACAGAGACTTAAACAGGGCTAGCCCTAAAGATGACTTTCCACTACCACACATTGACATCTTGGTTGACAATACAGCTCAGCATAAGGTATTTTCCTTCATGGATGGATTTTCAGGGTACAACCAGATCAAAATGGCCCCCGAAGACATGGAGAAGACTACTTTTGTTACGCAGTGGGGTACCTTCTACTATAAAGTGATGCCATTCAGACTGAAGAATGCCGGGGCAACCTATCAGCGCGCCATGGTAGCTTTGTTTCATGACATGATACATCATGAGATTGAAGTCTACGTAGACGACATGATAGCCCGTTCACAAACAGAAGAAGAACACCTCGACCATCTGCAAAAGCTGTTTGTCAGGTTAAAGGAATATAAGCTCAGAATGAATCCTAGCAAGTGCACTTTCTGAGTCAGGTCCGATAAACTCTTGGGATTCATCGTCAGCAACAAAGGCATCGAGGTTGATCCTGCCAAAGTCAAAGCTATACAAGAAATGTCTGGCCCTCGCACTGATAAGGAAGTCAGAGGTTTCTTGGGACGCCTAAACTACATTGCAAGGTTCATTTCTCATCTAACATCTACCTGTGAACCAATCTTCAAGCTGTTGAAGAAAGATCAGGTAGTTAAATGGAATGATGACTGTCAAGTTGCTTTCAATAAAATCAAGGGGTATTTGCTGGAACCTCCTATCTTGATGCCTCCCGTCGAAGGAAGACCTTTAATCATGTATCTGATTGTCCTGTAGAATTCAATGAGGTGCGTACTGGGCCAACATGACGAGTCTGGCTGAAAAGAGCATGCCATTTATTACCTTAGCAAAAAGTTTACCGACTGTGAGACTCACTACTCACTGCTCGAGAAAACTTGCTGCGCTTTGGTATGGGCTGCTCGCCGACTAAGGCAATATATGTTGACATATACCACTCTGCTGATTTCTAAAATGGATTCGATCAAGTATATCTTCGAAAAGCCTACTTTATCTGGAAGAATCGTTAGATGGAAAATGATCCTGACTGAGTATGATATCCAGTACACAACCCAAAAAGCTATAAAGGGAAGTGTACTAGCTGATCATCTAGCTCATCAAGTTGTCGAAGATTACCAATTCATGAAGTTCGACTTCCTTGACGAAGACATTATGACATTGGACAACATTGAAGGTAACAGACTGTATGACAGACCTGAACAAGGATCCTGATGGACCCTGTACTTTGATGGTACTTCAAATGCACTTGGAAACGGTATCGGAACTGTACTTATCTCTCCACAAGGTTGCCATACACCTTTCACTACTAGACTCTGCTTCAGCTGCACCAACAACATGGCCGAGTATGAAGCTTGTATCTTTGGTCTCAAGGCCGCTATTGACTTGGGAATCAAATCTTTGGTTGTGTTTGGGGACTCAGCTTTGGTTATCAGTCAAATCAAAGGAGAGTGGGATACTAAACACCGTAACCTCATCCCTTATAAAGAACATGTCTTGACATTGTTACCACGGTTCGAGCAGATTACCTTCGAGCACTTCCCGCGAGAAGAGAATCAGCTAGAAGATGCGCTAGCTACAATGTCATCCATGTTTAAACTTAACTGGGATAGTGAGGCTCCTCAAATCACCATTGAGCGGATGGATGAACCTGCGCATTGTCACGAGATCAATACCGAAGAAGTAGTGGACCGACCCTGGTTTCACGAAGTCAAAAGGTATCTCGAGACTCGAGAATGCCCTGAAGGAGCTTCAGTCAACAACAAAAAGTTCTTAAGGAGATTTTCTGCCAAGTTTTTCCTAAGCAATGGTATCCTATACAAGCGCAACCATGATTGCATTATGCTTCGTTGTGTGGACAAGGTTAAAGCTGAGCAGATCATGGCTGAACTGCACAATGGTACCTTTGGCACCCACTTGAGCGGTCATACGATGGCTAAAAAGATTCTACGGGCAGGCTACTACTGGTCTACCATGGAAGCTGATTGTCATTATCATTCTCGTACTTGTCACAAATGCCAAATCTACGCTGACAAGGTACATATTCCTCCAGTTCCTCTCAATTTCCTAACAGCTCCTTGGCCATTCGTAATGTGGGGTATCGACATGATTGGAGAGATCAAGCCTACAACATCCAATGGACACCGCTTCATCCTGGTGGCTATTGATTACTTTACCAAGTGGGTCGAAGTAGCTTCCTTCGCCTTCGTTACAAAGAATGTGGTTGCCCGATTCATCAAACAGAACCTCATTTTCCGGTATGGTATCCCCGACATGATTATTACTGACAACTGTACAAATTTGAACAATACTATGATCACCGCTCTGTGCGAGCAGTTCAAGATTCAACATCACAATTCATCTCCCTATCGGCCAAAGATGAACGGTGATGTCGAAGCTGCGAAAAAAATATCAAGAAGATCATTCAAAAGATGACAGTCACCTACAAGGACTGGCATGAGATGTTACCCTTTTCTCTGCACGAATACCATACCACGACACGAACATCAACTGGGGCAACACCCTTTTCTTTGGTATACGGCATGGAAGATGTTTTACCTATGGAGGTTCAGATTCCTTCCTTGAGAATTATGAAGGATGCTGGTTTGAGTGAAGACGATTGGATTCAGACCCGGCTTGATCAACTTAACTTGATTGACGAAAAGCGACTTACTACTGTTTGTCATGGTCAGACGTATCAAAAACGGATGATCAAGGCTTTCAACAAGAAAGTCAGACGTCAAGTATATCAAGTCGGAGTCCTTGTAATCAAGCGGATCATCTTGCCGCAAAGTGATCCCAGGGGCAAGTGGACTCCTACTTACGAAGGACCATTTATGATCAAAAACATTTTTTCTGGTGGGGCTATGATTCTAACCACCATGGACGGTGACGACCTGCCGCACCCTGCAAACGCAGACATAGTCAAAAGATACTACGCATAAACGACCCGACAAGTTGAAAACCCAAAAGGGCGACTTGGGCAAAGATGGGTATCCCGGTGAATCGAAAACCCGAAAGGGCGGTTCAGGCAAAAATTAGGGATAAATAAAAAAATCTGTACACCTGACAAGTTGAAAACCCGAAAGGGCGACTTGGGCAAAAAGGGGTTTCCCGGTGGATCGAAAACCCGAAAGGGCGATCCAGGCAAAAGTTAGGGAATTAAAGCGTATGACTATGTCTCGTCAGATCACTTTAAGGATAATCTCTTCACCAGACAAGCTCCAGGTTTCTGATCAATCCAGTCATCTTCGGACGAAGCAGCGAATGGACAAGATATCCAGAGTTACGAAGGCTATAGCAGAATGGGAACCCCATGGAATGTTTACACATAGCCATCTTTCTTTGAATAAATTCTTCTCAATTTTATGATAACATTCTCTTACTAGGATGTCTGTCTCCTTTATACAAAATACTTACACAAAGTTAATATAAAGATACTTCAAAGTGCAGAAAATTGTTTGCCTTTTCTTTCTTTTTTTACACTTATGTTTTATTTGAAAACGTCCAATGATTTATTAGATGAGCATATGCATTTGAATATAATCACTGCTTACGAATAAAACAAAATAAGAAAGAATAATTACTGATAGGTTGAAAGTATAGTAAAACTTCTTTAGGCTATTCCAGGAAAAATCCCCTGCAGTACACCATCCAGATCCTCGGCGGAACTAAGGCCTTGAAATACATATCCCCAGCGGAGTTAAGTTTCAAAAATCCCCATCAGATTTGAGTTTTCAAACTCCCAATCCCTAGCGGAGCAAAACTTTAAACCCTCAGTGAAGATGAAACTTTTTTCCCCAAACGGAGCCAAACCTTCAACCTTTGAACATCATTGAAGACCATCCAGTTTCCTCCAATTTCCCCAGAGAGTTATTTTAAAACCTTCTTCCTCAACAGAGTCAAATGTCTATGCACGATCAAGTCAGTACGTCATTAAGATCCCCAGCGGAGATGAAACTTTGAGCTACCGATCCCCAGCGGAAACCATTCAGTTTTCCCTTGATACCCCCAACAGAACGGAGATTCTCATTCTTGAAGTCCCCAGTAGATTGGCATACAACCCAAAATCCTGATCTCCCCAGCATTATAGCTTCTCCCCACAGAGGTTGTCAAAGATCTTGAATCTCCAACAGTGGTCATGGATTTATTTTCCCCGACAACAATCAAAGATTTTATTATCTCCAGCTATCCAAGAACTATTTTCCTCAGCAAGACAGTGAATTAGCATACATTACATTCACATATCATAAACATTGATAAAACATATCTTATTGCATCATACATTTCATGCAACATAACTTTGTGTTTCAGTTAACCTTTTACCCTTTTCAGGATAAAATTAACAGCAGCTTAAAACAAATATTCAAAGCTCAGAAAACGGTTTAAAGGTGCTCCAAACGCGGATGCTTTCCTATTTGCTTATCCAAATCAATGTGCAGATTCCTGTTCTAGTTACAAAGCTTGGATTCGACCAGATAATATCTTAATTATACTAAATCCTGGAGAGCGACCGGAAAATAGTTGAATCCCCTGCGAGTTTTTGTGAAGCCTGGATGTTGACCAGATAGCAATACAAGACTGTGAAGCCTGGACGTTGTCCAGATAACAGTAAGGTATACTGTGAAGCTTGGATGTTGACCAAATAACAGTTTACTCGGCCAATTACATTGAAGCCCAGATCCAACCGGATATTAGTAGGCCCTAAAATCAAAGGGAAAACTGGAGGCGACCGGATAACCATTTAATTTCCTTCTGAAGATTGGATGTTGACCAGATAGGAAGTAAGGTATCGTGAAGCCTGGATGTTGACCAGATAGAAATACAAGACTGTGAAGTCTGGATGTTGACCAAATAACAGTAAGGTACACTGTGAAGCTTGGACGTTGACCAAATAATAGTTTACTCGGCCAATTACTTTGAAACCCGGATTCAACCGGATATTAGTAGGCCCCAAAATCAAAGGGAAAACCGGAGGCAACCGGATAACCATTTGATTTCCTTCTGAAGACTGGATGTTGACCAAATAGGAAGTAAGGTATCGTGAAGCCTGGATGTTGACCAGATAGCAATACAAGACTGTGAAGCCTGGACGTTGACCAAATAACAGTAAGGTATACTGTGAAACTTGGATGTTGACCAAATAACAGTTTACTCGACCAATCACTTTGAAGCCCGGAGGTGACCAGATAACAATTTAATTCCTTCTAAAGCCTGGAGCACGACCAGATGATAGTTCATTTTCACCTATTCAACCAAGAGATGACTCCCCAGTAGAATAACTGACGACTAAAGTTCTATTTCTACCACTACAGGGACCAACATTCCCAGCGTAGTCCTCCTCAACAACAGGTATACGGGCTCTCGCAAAGGAATCTCTTATGCGATCAATTTTCTTGGATGGCATATTTAATCCCATCTCCAGCAAGATTCTATCATCTCCAAATGACATCTTTAAGCCCATTCCCTCAACCTACATTTTGACGAGTGCAAATTTACGGGCACTCTAGTGTCCAATCCTCTTTTACCTTCGAGTCACGAAAGGCAAACTCGCCAATCTAACTCTTCAGGTTCAAGAAGATTGAACAGAGGCAACTGTTGTACCCCAAAATTTCCCCTCTCATTTTTATCAAGATTTCTCCTCACAAGTATCTTTGAACTCAAGACCAAGCTAGGGTTTGCTCTGCTCAAGACATCTCCTTGCATTGTTGACCTAAATTAGGGTTTGAGTTTGCACAAGGAATTTTGGACTTCTAATTCTCAAAGTGACTTTCATACTTCATGTTGGACTTATAAGATTTCCCATGCCAAGTTTCAAGCTTTGAATCAAATTTTTGCCCAGTCAATTGGACAGTTGACCTAGGAATAAGCTGTATTGGGGAAAAAAATCAACTGTGGCCAATTTACAGTCAAACCTATTAATTTTTGATCCACATCAACATTATAGACTCATGTGAACAATTTGATCAAGTTTGGACCACAACTCCTCAAGAAATTTGATCAGATCATCAAAAGGGTAAAATGGTCATTTTTAGGGTTTTGACTGCAGAAGGGCAATTTCTGACTTTTAACCTAGCCAATGGCAAATTGGGTTCAAGCATGGATTCAAGTACTCAATGTCATCATCTTGACCTATTCACAAGGTTCAAAAGATCTCAATTGCATTGGATTGACAGATGAATTTTCCAGTCAACTGATCAAAAATCAAATGTACACTGAAAAGTCAAACTTTGACTTTTTGGTCAAAATCAAGTGCCAAGGGTCATTTTTCATCAAGATGAGTCAAAACATGAAACTTGTTCATCAAGAAACCTAATTTTGCAAATTAGGGTTTAAGATTGAAAAATTTCATAACTTATAATTTTTCTAAGTTATGAAATTTTCTTATTTTTCCCAACTTTGCCCAACTTTTTCACCATGATGCAATTGGATTCAAACAAAACTTCCAACATGAAAGTGGTACTCCTCCACAAAATCTATAACTTTGATTCACAAAGTTTTCCCAAAAGAAGCTTGGATATCAAGTTATGATTTTTGGAACAAGGGTCCATGAAACTTTTAACTTAGTGAAATTTTTCCCTAGTTTAGGCAGGATTTTGACCTATCTTCTTGACAATTTTTCACCTAGTTCCACTTAGAATCTCAAAATGCATTTCAAAGATGGATTCTAGATCATGTTACAAGCTTTCCAAAATGTCAACGAACTCTCCAAAATCATTTATGGTTATGGAGAATCGAAGGTTTGAATTTGGCAAAAACTCACTTTTGATCCATGGCATTTTCATGTTGACACAAGTTGCAAACTCTATCCAGCATTTTTTATACTTGTTTACAGGTATCTAAACCCTTCCAAACTCAATAATTAAATTCAAACTCAATGGATTAAATCTTTTTTCTGATCATTAGAGGTTTACACAAGGGATTAATCCAAAAATAGCAAAAAGGCAACATTGCCATTTTTGTCAAAACTTGCTTTATGTCAAATTGCATCCCTTGAGCCTTGAACCAAATCTTGGACAGAAAACAAAATCCACAAACTTGGGGCCAAGCTCACAAAATGTATCTAGGATTAGAGCTAGCCTGTACAGGCCTGCCCTTTGTCACTTCTCACCTTTTGCTTCAAAAACAAGAAAGCTTACAAAAGTGAGAGATCTTTGAAATCTGATAAGAACAAAGTTTGTAAGAATTCCAAACAACTTTTGCACATTGCCTTGAGCCAGAAGCACGAGCTATCTAACCCTCAAGCCTTCTAAAACACAAAAACACCATCTTCTTGCAAAATAGGGCACTCTCTGTAGTTCCACTTCTATCTCACTAACCACTCGTGCGTTTTGTCCCAAATCAGTTCCAATACCTTCCATATAACCCACCTAAGTTATCCCAACCATTGGACATTGACTGTAACTCCATTTGCAAGCTTCACCATTTCTGATTTCAGCTTGTGCAAGTTGACTTCTACAGGCTTATTCAAGCGAGCTCAAGGCAAACAAAGCATTGGGGAAGGTGAGAGGAAGTTCAGGCAAGCTCACAAACATCTCAGGCCTCACTGAAAACCCCTGCATTGCCATACTCGTGTTCAACTGAAACAGGTATTTTCCAACTTCCCATCTCTCTATTTAGGAATCATTAGGCTTAGGTTTGTGAATAAAAAATGTAGTACTCATAGCCCTTAAGCTGTACATATGCATAGATTTCATTTAAGTTAAGTGTGCGGAGAGAATTTGATTGATGAACTTCCTGAAAAAGTTAGGTTAGAAATTAGGGCCAGAGAAATTCTCTCTGGTCTTTGAGAGTTAGATTAAGTTTTTTATATGGTTATAATCATGGTTTAATGCTCTATAAGTTTCATGTTTTGAGTTTTTGATTTCATGCAAAGAATAGAGAGAACAAAGTTGAAGTTGCAGGGCGCGCGTTTTGTCTTCAGAGGTTGAAGATGATGGAATCTGGGCTGGGCCTTGGTTTAGCTTGCTTTTGACACCCCCCCTCTTTGCTGTTCACACCCCTTTGGCCCATTGATTCATATTTTCATATTATTTTCATTTCTTTTTATTTCTGACTTTATTTTATTTTTTCCAAATATAAAAAATTACTAAAAATATTTTCCTTAAATTTTTATTTTTTATTTTATTTTATTTTGTCACAATATTTAGTTTATTAGGTTTACTATATTTATTTTCTCAAATAAAAACCTGTAAATAACACCAAAAAATATTATATTTTTATTTTTAGTATTTATATACTGAAATAATATTTTCTCATATATTATTATTTTCTAAACAATTGTATACATTTTTATTTTTATTTACTTGTACATAAATAAATAATATAATTAATAAATATATTTTCTTAAAATAAATTAGGGTTTTACCCTTAACAAAAATAACTTTTTATTTTATTATTTTTTTAACACATTAAATATTATATTTTTACACATAAAAATAAACAAAAAAACATTTTTTTGCATATTTATAATATATTGCCTATTTATATTTAATTGCTTATTTAAATATTGCTTATTTATCATTTGAACAAAGAAATTCAATTTGGTTGTAATAACTTAGGGTTTTAATTTCTTGCAAAATAATCCCCTATCCAAAATTGTATCCCCTTCCCCCATATCAATGTTGTAATAGCTTAGATTTATTTTTACGCATTTAAAGCTTTCAAATATGCCATGATAGAGATTAGGGTTTGTATGCAATATCCAAAATCAAAACAAATAGTTAGACCTAATACAAGACCTAAATGCATGAAAATGACAACACAATGCACAAATGCACCCCTAGGGTTTTAATCCACTTGTTGCCTTTAAAATGGACATGGTATGCATGTTGAGTATCTTGACAAAACAAAAACAAAACAAAAGATCATAGTCTCTCGATGACGCTACCTTGGTTGCCTATACAAAATGATATAGTCCTTCAAAAAATTTGCTAAAGATACTTAGCACAATTGCTATCATGGTCAATACGATGATCCGCGTCTGTCCCGTTTAACATCCAAATACAAGGTTGTTTACCAAATGCAATGGTAAAACAACAATGTAAAAGGGTTGAAATGTGTAGGAAAGATCTTTGAGTAGATAGGGTAGACAAATCTTAGTTACTTGATCAAAACTTGTAAAAACATCCTTGCTATTTTCAAACACACTTCACAACACAATTTCAAAACATTTCCCAAAACAAACTTTCAAACATTGAAAAAATCTTTTCAAAAGACAATACACCTTTGTATATATTCAAACAAGAATCATTACAAAGGTTTCCACAATGATGGCCTCTTTTCAAAACATTTTCAGAACCACACACAAAGCACCATTTCAAACAATTGAAAATAAAAAGCAAGTGATCTAAACAAGTAACTAAGATCCCATGGATAACCATGGATGAAAAGGGTGCTTGCACCTTCCCTTTTCATAATCTACCCCCTGAACCCAAGAAAACATCTCAAAGGTCTTTCTTGTGCTTTTTGACCTTTCCTTTGGATAAATAAAAAGTTGGTGGCGACTCTTGCTAAACCGAAACATTTGCGAACACAAACGCAAAACCTCAAGTTAGTTCTCCCATCGTATCACACACTGGGTTACGAGACATGAAAATCTTGATTGCGTTCACATCAACGAAATAATCAGGATTTGGGAACAGAACCAAGCCGTAGATGAGGAGAGCCAGGATGTCTTCAAAGGCTTGAAAGTCCAAACCATCCCAGAACTGTTGAGCTTGATCAATCAAAAACTTTGCCAAGAAACCTTTAACCCTGCTCCGAATCTCCCAGTTAGATACTACATCGGCCATTTTTAGATGTAGAGCTGAAGCAATATCCTCTGGCCTAGGAGCTATCTCCAAACCTGTAAAAGGTGTCTGCTCTAGAATAGATATGCCAAGTAAATCAGAAAACTCCAAAGTAGGGACTAACTGATAGTCCGGGAAGGTGAAACAGTGATGCAACGGGTCAAATAACTAGAACAGGACACTCATAATTTGCTCATCCAACTTTGAAGTGACCAGGCTAAGGAGATGACCATGTCTTCTAACAAAGGAAGAAGTATCAGGAACTTTTAAAACCAACTCTCTGAGCTGAGCAGGGATTTGCACGAAGCTGATTCAAATGGTATTTCTGCGCATAGAAGCCATGGTCTGCAAAATAGAACAAAGATGAATCCCCTCGGTCTTTGAAATGGTTAGTCTAATGAAATATGCATGCAATGTCATGATGCATGATGTCATGATAAAAACACACCACAGGTATCACATATAGCAAACATGGTAAGGGCAAACAAGTCATACAATAGCCCTTAAATTTCAGGCTGGCATGGAGTTTAGGTATTACCCTCTTGCAGTTTGGTTGGTTTAACCTGTCCTAGTAATAGTAATCGGGTTCTAGAGGTTCTCAATATCACTGACCATCCTCCATCAGTCATAATTCCAGACACGCAATCTTTTCTCGCGGCCGAAACCATCTCGAGAGTATGGTCTCAATGAGTGTAGCATACTGCTACTTTCTATGGCCAAGTTGGTCAATTATAGGTTCTAAGGTCAGTTGATGCTTAATGACCCATTAGCAGCCCCATACTCTCCTTGTTGCTTCACAAGGGATATCGGTACCAACTAATGTGTCACACCAACGTAGCTACTGCTTCAACCGTGTCGGTCTATGCTATACAGTTCCCTCACAGTCTATTGCTACTTACCTAAAAGGTATCCTCAGATCCGGGTTAGGATCTATAGTAACTCCGATACAAAGCCCACAAATATAAATCAAACAAATCAATCAATTGAAAACAATATGATGAACTAACCCTAAGGTACACCCCACTTATTAAGTCCCTAGCAGAGTTGCCAGTTCTGTGATACGGTGAACAGAATCGGGACGTGTTTCCCTCTTTTGTTAGGAATTACTGGTTTGCGTTTTGCGTTTGTTTTTGCAAAATGTCGCGGTAAGCAAGAGTCGCCACCGAATTTTATTTTATCCAACAAGGAAAGGAAAAAAGCACAGAAAAATTCCTTTTTCGAGATATTTCTGAGTACAGGGGATAAATTATAGAAAGGGAAGGTATTAGCACCCTTTCTATCCGTAGTTATCTACGGGCTCTTAGGTACTTGCTCATCATTTTCAATATTGTTTTCTTTGTGTTTATGTGATTTGAAAAGCTTTTGTTTTGACTTCGATTTAACTCTCGCTTTTGTCTTCAAGAGTGTAATGAAGTGTTTTTGAACACTTTGTTTTTAAAGGAGTGTAAGTGTGAAAAAGTTTGTTTGGATTGGGCAAGTACTTAAGAGCTAATCTACCTACTCGAAAAAGGAATCGTTCTATGTTCGTTTCCTTTAGACAACGTTATCCCACTATTAGTGAGTAGGTAGCACCGTTGTTGGAATTTGAGGGTCAATTCGAAAGGGACGTACGATCACTAAAGCAATGTTAGGACGTCTTAGTAATAACCCTAATATCTTAGATCAATTATTCGAGGCAACAATTCCGAGGCAAGCAGTCCGAGGCAACTTTTCTGAATCGGGACTTTGATCTTTGTTTAGACAAAAGGACGACCACTAAAGCATCCTATACTCAATGACCATTTACCGAAGGCAACCAAGTAGGAGTGTACCATAGGAGTGCGCATATGCGAGTGATTCAGTTTCAGATTTATTGTCTTTGCACATTTTAAGGTTATCTAACTGTTTTCAAATTAATCATACATTCTTGTCATGCATCCTATTATCATGCATCTAACAGTTGATAATTTGCGGAATTTAAAATGCGGAATTTAAGCTACGCTATTACAAGGCTTCGGGTATTTACATAGAAAAAAACAAACCCTTTGAAAATAAAGCGATAAATGAAAAGTAAAAATCCTAATTTAAACTATTACAACTTTGTGAACAATTACAATAATATGGATAAAAATAATAAAATAAAGCACGCGATGAAAATTAGAATGAATGCGAACTAGGATTTTGACCCTTCTATCCTAATTAAAAGAGAAAATGTTTTTGTCGTTTTTAATAAAAGAATTAAGTTTTCTAAACTAAATACAAAAATTAATTAGTTAATTAAATTAATTAATAAAAATAATTACTTGACTTATTTTTGTGTTTTTGTTATTTTTAAGAAAAAGAAAATATAATTAAATTAGAAATAAAAACCTATTTGTTCTAATTATTTTAATTTATTTACAAAAGGAATTAAAGTTTTCTAAAACTAACAAACCTAATTTAATTAATTAATTTTTTAATAAAAATAAAAATCTAGACCTAATTTGTGAAAGTTATTATTTTTGTGATTTTTTGATAAAAGAAAATAATAATTATTGGTTAGTAAAATAAAATTAATAAAACAAAACATGAAAAAGAAAAGGTTAAAGAAAATGGGTCTGCAATCAGTATTTTGAGGAGGTGTAAATAGTGATTCTGGGCCCAAGAAGAGTGAGGTCCATTTGACTTTTTTTATCCAATATTGCACGCTGACTGTGACTTATGGTGCTCCTCCAGATGATGGCCATCAGATTTGGCCATCTGGCCACTTGACTGATTGGATGGTGAGAGTGCATGATGGTCCTTGATCCTTGGTGCACGCTGGATTTCCTGAAAGGAATTAAGAAAAATAACAAACGTTAGAGGCAGGGGTCGAACCCCTGACCTCAAGCTTTCCAATGCCTTAACGCTTGCCTGGCTACCACTGGGCCAATTGTTCTTGTTGTCATAATAATACAAAATAATAAACAAATATTAAAAAGGCCCTATGTATCAAATCAACGCGCGAAAATTTGAACAAGCCAATGGTTGCGCGCCAGCTGGTCATCTTCTTCCTTGGATCTGTTGGTAAAAGTTCCAAACTTTTACCTACGAACGTTTATCCATAACTATAGCCCCTGTAAATCTCAAAACTCAACACAAGCGTTATAAATGAAAACGAAGGCCATGGATGGCTTCGTCTGGCCTTGCTGAACACAAAGGTGGCCCTTTCATGGCCCAATTTTTCCTGCAAACGAAAATCCTAATTTGAACCCTAAAACCCTAGCTATGGTGAAATCCAGTACAAGCCATGAAAATGAAATCAAATATTACAGGAAGCTTGCAAACATGATTGTGATCAAGAATATACAATTATTTTATGCTATAAGTGCAAGAATGATGTTAGTCAATTTCAAAAAAGAAGCTATGCCGTGGATGACTTACAGCGCGATATAAGGTCCGAAAACGCTTGCTTTGGATTGCTTTGGCTTGCTGATGACCTCAGGACACGATTGGAATAGTTCAAAGGTCTTGAAATTGCCTCTAAATGGGAATTCATGTTTGCACTTTTTCTTGATTTTTCAAGTTTGTGTTCTTGATGCTACGCCTGCTTCTCTCCTCCTTTTTGGCCTGCCTTCGTTCTATATGTATCAAGGAATGGATTAGGGTTGATAGAATGTACTCAATCTTCTTCCATTATTAAATTTGATTGTGATTTGATTCTCTTGAATATCATTCCAAAATTGGCCTAAAATCAATCTTTTTGTCCAACCCAATGCCTTGCACGATTTTGATTTGATGCTAGATGTAATTTGAAACCTGAAACAAGCACAAAATCTTTTGTTTTCAATATTTTGGATTTTATATGATTTGTTTTGATTTAAATTGAATTAGTTCAAATAAAAATCAAAATAAATAATAAAAACATGATAAGGACAAGTGGCAAGGGCTAGAGCTCGTGGACTATGTTGCCAACTCAAAACAAGTGAAAAAGATTGGGCCCATTTGGCAAAAATTGAAGTTTTAGGCATAGTTGACTTTTGGCAATTTTGCAAAAAGGTCAACTTCAGCAATGCATAACTTCCTCAATTTTGACTCTTTGGAGGTGTTCTTGGACTTTTTAGAAAGCTTGAGATGTCCTCTAATCAACCCCTTTTGTCTCATCTCAATTTTATTTTCCATTCTCATGTATGAAGCTTTGACAAAAAAGGTGTTTTTGTTGACTTTTCAAAATGACCTATAATGTCCACATTCATAACTTCTTGTGAGTGCATATTTTGAACTTGGGAGATGAATATGGATTGTAGGGAATTTAATACTCTTCAAAATGAGCTTTGGATGGGTAATTTTGCATAAAGTATAAGAAAGTTATGCTTGGTCAAAGTTGAGTTGACCTTTCCTACAAAACCCTAATTTAGCAACTTTTGGTTCTTGATGAATTATGAGCAATCCTTGATGAATCATGATAAACCCTTGATAAAATGCTGAAATATACTTAAAATGAGAATGTTGACAAAAAATCTTGAAGTTTGACTGTATGTAGGCCACAGTTGACTTTTGCCCTAGCACAGTCGATTTTCAGGCCTTTGAGCAATTGACGGAGCAAATTTCCTCTGTAGGGCTTGAAACTTGACATGGATGTTCTTGAAAACATATTGGGACAATGTTGAGCATTTGGGATCCCTTGGAATCAAGTATCTTGATGCAATATGAAACCCTAATTTGAGGTAGACTGCCTTAGGAGAGAGCTTGTCTGGTCAACCCTTGGACTACCTTGAGCAACTTGAGGATCTTTCTTGAAATGTTTTGAGGAATATGGGAGGGAAAATTTTGGGGTACAAAAGGCTCCATAACACGTCTAAGAGGATGGACAACACCTCCAGAAGAATTTGGGGCGTGGATAAAAATCATCAAACTATCAAACTCACAAACTCTCAAACTATCAAATACTCTCAAATACTTAACAACACATTCAAACCCAGAATCAAACGAAACAACACACTTGTTTCTTCCCTTCGAATCCAAAACCCAGTGAAACACCAACCTAACACTTGGTTCCTTCTTTCGAACCCAGCACTACAAACATTACCCTTGTTTCTTTCCTTCGAATCCAGGGACACTCAGGGCAGCCACTCAATGTCCAGCACACACATTCCAACTTCAAGCAAGGTAAGTTCTCTTAACCTTGAACCTTTCGTTTCTAGCATAACATGTGAATAGTCATTTCCTTTCGTTTCAAGCATGTACATGCCATTTGTTCATTTTTCGTTTCTGCCCTTTTTCGTTTGTTTTTCTTGTCCAAATATATGGTATAACTAACCCGTATAGACCCCAAATGAAAGAAGAAGTTTGTGTGGAACGAAGCCTCAGGCTTCGCCCCCTTACTATTTCACAGTCCTAAATGAAAGACTAAGAGGATGTAAATGGAGGATACGCATTCATGCTGCTTTGCATGCCCTTACTGCTTCACAGTCCAAACAAAGGAGCAAGAAGGGAGAAACGAACAGTGTTCACACTGACTGCCAGGCCCAATCTAAAGAAGCAGCCATAAGGTTAAATCGAAAGCTGCCTCTCATAGTGACTCCAGGCCTAATCGAAAGAAGCAGCCAAAAGGTTGAATTGAAAGCTGCCTCTCACGCTGACTGCTATGTCCAAATTGAAAGAAGCCCAGAAAAGCAGAATCGAAGGATGCATTCTGCCTGGATCAAAAAGCTTATTTTCCCTTCTTTTATTTTGTTTTGTCTTTACATTTTCTTTCTATTCAATATTGTTGTAATAGTGTAGGATATTTATTTTCTTCATTTTTATTTCTTTATACAAATGTTAGTAATTAGGATGTATGGAAAGATAAAACCAACAAGTAGACAACCCAAAAATCAAAGACAAAATGCATGCAATCAAACACACGTTGCAAACATGCACCTCTAGGGTAATCTAACTTGTTGCCTCGGAAAATAGTCATGTCCTTCGAATATGGGTGTTTTAGCAAAGACCCTCAATAAAAGATCGTAGTCCCTCGATGGCCCTCGATGCTGCCTTCGGTAAACGATCTAGTCCCTAACGAAATTGCTAAAACGTCTCATAGGTTGCCTTCCATGACTATACAAATGACCCACACCCGTCCCTTCACATCCAACGATGGGGCTTCTTACCAAATCAATGGTAAGATAGAAACATCTAAAGGAAGAGGAAAAGAACTTTAGACTTGTTGAGTAGGTAGGAGGCTCATAGTTGCTCGCTTGCTCACAACAAAAACATTTTTTTCATAACAACACTTTCAATTGAAACATTTTCAAAAGTCAAAGCTCTTTGTACGCATTCTTATAGAGACAAGAATCATTACAAAGGCACTTTTCAAAACCCCTTTCAAAAATATCTTCCACAAACACCTTTTTGAACTATTTCCAAAACCAACACTTTGTACGCATTCTTATAGAAATGAGAATCTTTACAAAGACATTTTCAAAATACTTTCAAACCCACACCACAAGCACATTTTCAAACAAATCAAGTGATGTAGCAAGAAACTAAGAGCCTGTAGATAACTACGGATGAAAAGGGTGCTAACACCTTCCTTTTTCATAACCTACCCCCCAAACTCAAGAAAACATCTCTAAAGGTTTTTCCTGTTCTTTTCAACCTTTCCTTTGCTAGATAAAAGAAAAGCTGGTGGAGACTCTTGCTATCCGAAACAATTGCGATCTAACGCAAAATACCCAAGTTAGTTCTCCCACTGTATAAGTGAACTGGAGACTCTGCTGGGGATGTTTTAAAAGTGGGGTTACCTTAGGGCTAGATCACCTTTACTTGCTTTCTTTGTTTGACTTGCTTTCTTTACATTATGGTTCCTTGTTTGGGATTTGTTTTTTATCCTCCACCCAGATCTGGGGAACCTTTTAGGTAAGTAGAAATATAATGTGGAAACTGTATGACGTAGACCGATATGGATGAAGCAATGGCTACGTTAGTGTGACAAATTTGTTGGTACCGATATCCCTTGTGTTGAATCAAGGAGAATATGGGGCCACTGAGCGGCTCATAAAACACTAACTAACCTTAGAACCTTAATTGAACAACTTGGCCATTAGGAAGTAGTGAGATAGTCGATTTTGGTGGAAAGCTGAAAATTGGTTGATACTCGATACTACACTCATTGAGGTCGGACTTTTGGGATATCTCCGCCGCAAGAAAAGATTGATTATGCTGAGACAATTCCTAAAAGAAAGGTCAGTGATATTGAGATCCCCTAGAACCCGATTACTATTACTAGGACAGGTTTAGCCAACTAAACTTCAAGAGGGTACTTACCTACAAACTCCATGCAAGCCTAAACCTAAGGACTTGTCTGCTTTGTGTGTACATAACAACTTGCTTGCTTTGCATACATGTACATAACATCATAAAGATCATAACATAATAAGCATTCTCACTAACCATTTCAAGTATTTAGGAATTTATCTTTGCTTTATTTTGTAGGCCATGAATCCCATTCGAAGGAATACCATATGAGTCAGCTTTGTGAAAGCACATCCTCAACTCCAAGAATTAGCATCAAGGGTGCCTGGAGATTCTCCCTTCTCCAAGAAATATGGTCGACTTCTCAGCTTGGATACCTCCAATTTCCAAGAAGAAATGATGTGTGTACTCTTCCAATTCTTTGACCCTGTGCATCATTGCTTCACCTTTCCTGAATATCAGTTGGTGCCTATATTAGAAGAGTTCTCTCAACTGTTAGGAGTTCTCGTACTCGATCAAATACCATTCACCGGTTTAGAGGAGACTCCAAAGCCTGAAGTCATTCCTGAAGCTTTACATTTGAAGAGAGCCGGCATTATACAAAATTGGGAGACAAGAAGCAGAGTTAAGGGTTTCCTAGCCAAGTTTCTATTGGAGAAGGCTCGTTCTTTCTGGGAGGATATGTATTTTCAAGCTTTTGAAGATGTCTTGGACCTCCTAATCTATGGTTTGGTTCTATTTCCCAATCCGGACCAATTCATAGATGTGAACGCCATCAAGGTTTTCGTCTCTCGTAATCCTATACCTACTTTGCTTGGAGAGATTTTACATTGTTTCCAGACTCGCACCATGAAGAAAAGAGGTACTCTTTTGTGTTGAATTCCCTTATTCTCTAGGTGGTTCACTTCGCACCTACCTCGATCAATGATAAAGAATGAGCAAGGCTTGACATGGTCTCAAAGGATGATGTCACTCACACACTCTGACATTTATTGGTGTTCTCGATCCTTGGAGGACACTACCATCATTGACCATTATGGGGAATTATCTAATGTCCCACTCTTAGGAATTAGGGGAGGTATCACCTATAACCCTTCTCTTGTATTACGGAAGTTTGGGTATGCACGAAGAGACGGTCCTCACGATGTACTCATCCAAGGTTTGGTATTCGACTATGAGGGTGACGACCAAAGCTACTGCCAAAGGTTCATACGAGCTTGGAGAATGGTAAACAAGGTGGATAGCAAGACATTGGGGCGTAAGAACTACATTTCTTTGAAGCCTTATCTTAAGTGGGTACGAACTCATGCTCAAAGTCTCGGTATGCCATACCCTGCCATTTTACCTATCATCATGGAGCCAGTTGTTGAAGGAGATGTTCCGTATATTGTCCTTCATCCTACCATGCCTACTTCTCTTGAAGATTTGCAAAAAGCTTGGATCCAATTGAAGGAAGAGCGAGATACCTTCGAAGCCCAGTTTATGCAAGTGAAAAGAAGGTTTTGGAGCTTACGAGTCAGCTTCATAAAGAGCGAAATTTGAACGCTTACATTGCGCCAAAAAGGATGCGCTCGACCTTTTTGTCTTATGAGCTTATTTTGTGTTTATTTACTCCATTATAAGCCTGAGGGGCATTCTTGTAATCAATTTAAACTTATTAATACAATTGATTTTTGCTCCTTTTTGTCTAAACAAATTTAAATCTTCTAAGTCCTTGAAAACATTGCATCCACATACCATACATCATATCATGACAGGCTTTCCCCACACAGGTCTCTCATCTGCTTACTGTTTATTTCAGTAGAGATGGCTCTAGAACAGATTATCAAGGACATTCAGACTCAAAATGTTCAACTTCAAGAAATATTCTTGAACATATCCAAGGGGCAAGAAGAAGTGAAAGCACTCTTCACTAGGGGAATGACCATGAAGATTCTTGAGGACGACATGGATGACCAGTTGGAGCGGCTACAAACTGAGATAGCCACAATGAAGATCCAGATGATGGGCCAGATGGTGGGCCAGATGACTCTTATCCAAAACTTGGCTCAGGGACAAGAAGAGTTGAGAGTCCTCGTCAACAAACTTCATAAAGACGGATACAACCATATAAAACAAACAGTCGAGACTGGGGATCAAGTCTTTAATCAGTCCCCCATGAGACAAGAAGCCGGTTTGATGGAGAGTGGACATTTCCACATTGCTTCCACATCACGAGCCCAACAACAACCTCGCCAACAACGACAGGGGAATCCGCGCAAGTAGGTCGCACCTAAGACACAATTCACCAAGATCATCATGTCGTTGTCTCAGGCGTTACAACACATGTTGAAGGCAAAGCTAATCACGTTAAAGGCTCCTCCCAGGAATCCTAACACTGCTGCTCCTAGTTACCATCCCAATAAGAGGTGTGCATACCATTATGATAGTCTTGGGCATGATACGAGTGGTTGTTGGGCTCTGAAGAACAAAATTCAAGACCTAATCGACGAAGGAGTGTTGGAGTTTACACAAGACGATCAATTGGAACTCTTCTATCGCCCCTCAAAGGCATCCATATGAAGTGATTGTATAGGCGGAGGAATTTTCTGCTTATTCGAATTTTCAATTGTAATTTCTTTGTTTGCTTAAACACTTATCTATATGTCAGACTTTGGTTACTTTCATTAATGCATTGCATATGCTAGTCTTGAATTAATCCATTTGTTTTCATTATATTAAATTATGCTTTTTACTCCCTTTATGATATTCAACTCTTGTTTCTAAAAGTTACAAGCCTTTAGAGGGAGGATGACGAAAACAATGCCATAATCTCGTACAATATGCTTTTGAACAGACCTTGCTGGCGATGTACATGCGTTCTTTCAATTCCTAAACATTGGAGTTATAAGGAAGATAATCCATAGTCAACCTTTTGAGCTAAAGAAGTAGCAGTTTTCTTTTTTCACACAAATTGAAACCTTTAATCAAAACCTGGGGCAGGGTAGTCCCTCAGTTAATTCAAATGCGTGTTCAGTTGCAAACTTTCACTTCGTACACAACGAGCGACACCAAAAACATCTTTCTGAATCCAAAGACGGTGATGGTTCCCTATAAAATAGGCAGTCATTATCTCTCAAAACAAAAGCCCACTAGGTCAAAACCTACAAAGGAAACTTAAAAAAACTGGGGCATCCCGCTGACTGTAATCTCAAAACAAAAACAGTCAGGCAAAAATCAGGGATAATAAATAAAAAAAAGATGCTACAAATCCTCAACAACATGAAAAATGTTGCAAAAATGACTTCCTTCCAACAAACTTAACTTGTCTGAACCATCACCAAAACGTCATTCAAACTCAAGTGGAATTCAAACGCACAATTAACTGAGCATAGGACTGAAGAACATCACGAAGCACGAGTGGTTACAAATACACTTTGAGCCTTATCCTTTGTTTCTCAAAACCGTGAACCAGACCATGCTACAACCCCTTAAAAGTCCTAATTGAAGCATGGGTTAGTTCGAAAGCATGTTGTTACAAAAGGTATCCTGACTCCTGTAAGGCTTTACTCTAAATCCTGAGTTTGAATTCACATTCCTACAAAACTCCTTATTTATTAAAACTGCATTTTCAAAACTTCAAGACAAGCATAAAAATTTGGATTGTTTGAATACTTCTGTCTGCATATAGCTACTTGTTTGACAACAGAGAAATTCACATGATGATTATCCGTTGAACAAAAAATCTCTCTGGAACAAAATCACTTCAGATGGGATGACACTTCCAATGACAAATATCCTATAAAGCAAGGGGGCATGACATGTCATTGTCCAACTCGTCTGAGGGCAGTCAAGTCAAGATTCCAAGAAATGCTGAATAACCAGGGGTAGGTCTGTATCTGAATCACTTGGGGCATTGAGCATGAATTCTAGCAAAGGTTTACATACAACCAATCAAACATTTTCTGGCGGTGTTACAACACCTACTACTAGGGGCAATGACAAAACTCCCACAAAGTCCTTTTCATCAGCTGACCCCCAGTCAAGTCCCTACAAAGTCATCTCTATAAGGTTATCCCCACATAATAATCTTCACGAATAAGGGTACAAACCCCTCAAAGCCAAATTCATGGATATCCCCATAAAGTTGGATCCAGGCAATCCCCGGACAGAGTTTCAATCTTTGGAAAACCTTCTTCCCAGCTGAGTTGGTCTTAAAAATAATCCTTGATGAGTTCTGCCAAAAGAAAACTCCTCCCCGACAGTTTGTCAAATATTATCTTCAAACAGGGTTTATTTCCCCAACAAACTATATATTCCCCAGCTTAAATTTTTCCCTCAGGCTATCACAAATCAAGGGACCACAACCCCTTTTCCCCAGTAGACTTTCCTACAACCCCCAGTGAGTTACTGCAAAGCCTGGGAGACAATCAGATAACAATTAACTTCTTTGTCCCCAATAAGTTGTTAACTTCCTTTCTCTTCCAATCAAGAGATAACTCCCCAATAGAGCAACGGACAACTAAAACTCCTGAATTCCTTTCCCCAAGCAGGAATCAACACCCTCCACAAATTTTTCTTCTCAAGCAAAATCAACACTCCCCAGTGGATTTCTCCTCAAACAACAAGACGGGAATCCCCAGCGGAAACATTTTAAAACAAGGTCTGGAGAGGGGCATACTTTTCATCCCCAACGGAAGTTCGGGATTTAACTTCCCAAAACTCCCCAACATTTGTCAAGGATGTATTTCCCAAGACAAAGATACATTCCAACAAAATTTCACATTTCATGCAGCCTATTATATACATGATAAATGCATACAGTATAATCTCATTTATTTTGAGAACATCATCAATCCATGCATACATTTGCATGCAACTAACCCTCTTCCTTGTAGGAAAAAATCAATCAACAAAAGTCCTTTTTGGCAAATACCACAACCATTTTCAAAAGGTCAGAGATTAATACCTGAAACCAGCCAGGATGACTATCTCAACGAACAACAAAAAACAAGTTCCAGATTAATACCTGAAGCAAGACAGGAAAACTATATGTGTATGACCGATTATAGATTAATATATGTAACAAGCCAGGAAAGCTATCTATATGAACAGATTGAAGATTAATACATGTAACAAGCTAGGAAAACTATCTTTCTTTCTAAGGTCAGAGATTAATACCTGTAACAAGACAAGAAAATTATCTGTGGATGACCCATTATAGATTAATACCTGTAACAAGCCAGGAAAGTTATCTACATGAGCAGATTGAAGATCAATACCTGTAACAAGCCAGGAAAACTATCTTTCTTTCTAAGGTCAGAGATTAATACCTGAAACAAGACAATACAACTATCTACTCGACCAGCTGAAGCAACCCTACCCAGGTTCCTTCTCATTTTCAGATGAAGTTTTACACGGACTCATATAAATTCCAGATAATGTTTTACACAGACTCATCATGAAGCAACCCTACCCAGGTTCCTTCTCATATAAATTCCAGATGAAGTTTTACACGGACTCATCATGAAGTAACCATACCCAGGTTCCTTCTTCTAAAATTCCAGATGAAGTTTCACACGGACTCGTCATAAAGCAACCCTACCCAAGTTCCTTCTCGATTCCAGATTAATACCTGAAACAAGACAGGACAACTATATGAGGATAATTTGATTGTAGATCAATTCCCGAAACAGGACGGGGTGATTATCCACATGACAAACACTTTTATCAAATCTTTTCTGGTTCAGTTTAAATCAATCAATGCTTTATCTTGATTCCGTTCCGGTAGATAATTTCTCTGGTTCAATTTAAATCACTCCAAAGATTTATTATGATTCTTTTCCAGTTAAAGTTTATGCAAGACCTCTGCTTGTTCAGTTTAAATCGATCAATGGTTTATCCTGATTCCGTTTCGGTAGACTCTTTCTCTGGTTCAGTTAAATTGCTCCAAAGATTTATTCTGATTCTTTTCCATTTAAAGTTTATTCAAGACCTCTGTTGGTTCAGTTTAAATTGATCAATGGTTTATCATGATTCTATTCCGATAGACTCTTTCTATGGTTCAGTTAAATCGCTCCAAAGATTTATTCTGATTCTTTTCTAGTTAAAGATTATTCAAGACCTCTGCTGGTTCAGTTTAAATTGGTAAATGGTTTATCCTGATTCTGTTCCAGTAGACACTTTCTCTGGTTCAGTTAAATATCTTCAAAGATTTATTCTACTTCTTTCCTAGTTAAAGATTATTCAAGATCTCTGCTGGTTCAGTTTAAATTGATCAATGGTTTATCCTGATTCCGTTCCGGTAGACACTTTCTCTAGTTCAAATAAATCACTTCAAAGATTTATTCTGATTCTTTCCCAGTTAAAGATTATTCAAGACCTCTGATGGTTCAGTTTAAATCGATCAATGGTTTATCCTGATTTCGTTCCGATAGACACTTCTTCTGGTTCAGTCTAAATTAATTAAATATTTATTCTGATTCTGTTACAGTTGAAGTCAAGCTTAGACTTAGTCTAATTTTTGTCAACAATCACTTTGGACGGCATCTGTAAGCCCATCTCCTACAACTCTCCAAATGGCATCTTTAAGCCCATTCTCTACACAATTAACCACCACCTCATCGAGTGCAAATTTCTGGGCACTCTAGTGTTCAATCATCTTCCACCTTCAAATCACGAATGGCAGACTCGCCAATCTAACTCTTCAGGTTTAAGAAGATTGAACAGGGGCAGTTGTTGTACCCCAAAATTTTCCCTATCTTTTCTCAAGGGATTTCTTACAAGGATTCTCAAAAAATTCAAGCTTGCACAAGTACAATTGAATTTTCCAGCATCAAGTTAAAGAGGAAACTGTTAAAAAAGGGAAAAGCATGTAAAATGATTTTTTGAAGAAAAACAAGTTTACTTCAATTCACAATGCTTCGATTGGACTTTGGTCTCCTTCAATCCTTTTTTGATTTCCCTTGTTTCATTTGGACTTTAGTCTCTTTCAAGACTGCTTCAATTGGACTATGGCATCCTTCATGCCTCCTTCAATCCATAAGGCAACTCCTTCCTTCTGCATGCCTCGATCCACAAGGAAAAAGGTTTCCTTCAAAGAAAATAGCTTCGATCCGCAGGGCAGGAAACAACTATCTTCAACTAGCTTAGACACTGGATTTGAAACAACCTCCTTCAATTCAAAACGGGAAGGGCCTCCTGTTGGTGTCATTTGATTCAAAAGGTAATGGATTCATACTGGCTTCCTTCGATTCAGAAGGAAATGACCTTTTGAAATCTTCCTTCGATTCAAAAGGCAATGGCCTTCTGAAGGTTTCCTTTGATTCATAAAATAGGGACCTCCTACATACAAGTCTCGTTTGGGCATTTAGGCCTCCTGCATGCAAGCTTAGATTACACCAATGACCCCTTACAAGCTGGCTTTTGGTGCACATGACAATGGCCTCTTGCAGCTTTCCTTTGATTTAGAAGCCATTTGCCCTTTGCATGATTCCTTCGATTCACAAAAGCCAGGACTCCCTTCAGGCCAGTATGCACAAGGCAATGGTGCCCATAAAGTATTGGCTACTTTCACGCCCGTTTCTACTGGGCAGTATCTCCCTTGGAAACAATTTGTTTCGACACATACAGTTTTTACGTTATGACGCTCACAACTGGCCCTTCTAAGGATGCACAAAAAAGACCCATTCGAAAGACACTTTGATTGGAAATAAATATTGCTGTTTGAAGAGGATTCTGGTCGAAGGTTGGACCTATGAGGTCAAAACTAAAATAATGAAATATTCAAAGATGCTTACTGCAAGTCCAAGCCTGATGCACTGGCCACAATGCTCCAAAACATGCTGCACAGCAGTCCTGCTACACTGCTCATGTATTTGCACCAATTTGGCATACAAATACTGCCCCTCGAAAGCTACAAAAACAGTATACCCAATTCGTTCAAATTATTTTGTTTTTCCTCCTAAACCTCATCCAACTTCATCTATAAATAAGAGGCTCCATAACACGTCTAAGTGACTGGACAACACATCCAGAAGACTTTGGGGCGTGGAGAAAAATCATTAAACTATCAAACTCTCAAACTCTCAAACTATCAAATACTCTTAAATACTTAACAACATATTCAAACCTAGAATCAAATGAAACAACAAACTTGTTTCTTCCCTTCGAATCCAGAACCCGGTGAAACACCAACCCAACACTTGGTTCCTGCTTTCGAACCCAGCACTAGAAACATTACCCTTGTTTCTTTCCTTCAAATTCAGGGACACACATGGCATCCACTCAAGGTCCAGCACACACATTCCAGCTTCAAGCAAGGTAAGTTCTCTTAACCTTGAACCTTTAGTTTCTAGCATAACATGTGAATATTCATTTCCTTTCGTTTCAAGCATGTACATGCCATTTGTTCATTTTTCGTTTCTGCCCTTTTTCGTTTATTTTTCTTGTCCAGATATATGGTAGAACTAACCCAAATAGGCCCCAAACAAAAGAAGAAGTTTTGTGTGAAACGAAGACTCAGGCTTCGCCCCCTTACTGTTTCACAGTCCTAAACGAAAGACTAAGAGGGCGTGAACAGAGGATACACACTCACGCTACTTTGCAGGCCCTTACTTCTTCACGGTCCAAATTAAGGAGTAATAAGGGAGAAACAAAGGGTGTTCACACTGACTTCCAGGCCTAATCGAAAGAAGCATCCAGAAGGTTGAATCGAAAGCTTCCTCTCACACTGACTGCCAGGCCCAATCGAAAGAATAAGCCAGAAGGTTGAATCGAAAGCTTCCTCTCATGCTGAGTGCTAGGTCCAAATCAAAAGAAGCCCATAAAAGCAGAATCGAAGGGTGCATTCTTCCTGGATCGTAAAGCTTATTTTCCCTTCTTTTATTTGGTTTTGTCTTTACATTTTCTTGCTATTCGATATGGTTGTAATAGTGTAGGATAATTATTTTCTGCATTTTATTGCTTTATACAAATGTTAGTAATTAGGATGTATGGCAAGATAAAATCAACAAGTAGACAACCCAAAAATTAAAGACAAAATGCATGCAATCAAACACACTTTGCACACATGCACCTCTAGGGTAATCTCACTTGTTTCCTCGGAAAATAGTCATGTCCCTTGAATATGGGCGTTTTAGAAAAGACCTTCGATAAAAGATCGTAGTCCCTCGATGATCCTCGATGTTGCCTTCGATAAACGATCTAGTCTCTAACGAAATTGCTAAAACGTCTCATAGGTTGCCTTCTATGACTATACAAATGATCCACGTCCGTCCCTTCACATCCAATGATGGGTCTTCTTACCAAATCAATGGTAAGATAGCAACATCTAAAGGAGGAGGAAAAGAACTTTAAACCTTTTGAATAGGTAGGATGCTCATAGTTGCTCGCTTGCTCACAACAAAAACATTTTTTCACACCAACACTTTCAATTGAAACATTTTAAAAATTCAAAGCTCTTTGTACGCATTCTTATAGATACGAGAATCATTACAAAGGCACTTTTAAAAGTCCCTTTCAAAAACATCTTCCACAAACACCTTTTTGGAACTATTTTCAAAACCAACACTTTGTACGCATTCTTATAGAAACGAGAATCATTACAAAGACGTTTTCAAAATACTTTCAAACCCGCACCACAATCACATGTTCAAACAAAGCAAGTGATCTAGCAAGTAACTAAGCGCCCGTAGATAACTATAGATGAAAAGGGTTCTAACAGCTTCCTTTTTCATAACCTACCCCCCGAACTCAAGAAAACATCTCTAAAGGTCTTTCCTGTTCTTTTCAACCTTTCCTTTGTTGGATAAAATAAAAGTCGGTGGTGACTCTTTCTATCCTCAAAACACCCAAGTCAGTTCTCCCACCGTATTACAGTTAGCTACTGAATATTTAGGGAATGTTCAGTTTATCACAATTGTTGCGGATAGCAAGAGTCGCCACTGACTTTTCTTTTATCCAATAAAGGAAATGGTAAAAAGAACAGGAAAGACCTTTTGAGAATTTTCTTAAGTTCGTGGGGTAGGTTATGAAAATGGAAGGTGTTAGAACCCTTTTTATCCGTAGCTAATACGGGCTCTTAGTTGCTAGCTCACTTTGAAATTCTTTGTTTGAAATGTGTTTGTGATTGTTTTTGAAAGTATTTTTGAAAAGTGCCTTCATTTAGGCAAACTTTGTAATGATTCTCGTTTCTATAGGAATGCACACAAAGTGTTGGCTTTTGAAAATGTTTCATTTGAAAGTGTTGGTGTGTTTGAAAGATGTTTTGAAAATGGTTATGAACAAGAAACTACGAACGTTCTATCTACTTAAAAGATCTTAGTTCTTTTTCTCCTCCTTTAGATATTGCTATCTTAACATTGATTGATAAGAAGCCCTATAATTGGATGTGAAGGCACGGATATGGGTTATCGTATAGTCATAGAAAGCAACATTGTAGGATACCTTCGCAATTTTTGTAAGGTTCTAAGATTATTTATGAAGAAAACATTTGACGGGTCATCGAGGGACTATGATCTTGTTTTTTGATTATTTTTGCTAAGGTATCCCACGTTTGTGTAATATGACTAATTTTATCTTAGGCAACAAGTGAGGTTAGCCCTAAAGGTGCAAATATGCAAGTGTTTTTGATTTCATGCATTTTTGTCTTTGAATTAGGGTTTTCTACTTATTGATTTTATGTCTTTCCATAAAAACCCTAGTTACTAGCAATTATATTGAAAGCGATAAATTGAAGGAATTTAAAATTCTACGCTATTATATCGTTTGGGGTGGGGATACAATTTACAAATGGGGAGTGTGTAATACAGTGGGGGAACTGAATTGGGTGTTTTGAATTTTATCGCAATTATTGCAGATAGCAAGAGCCGCCACCGACTTTTCTTTTATCCAATAAAGGAATGGGTGAAAAGAACAGGAAAGACCTTTTGAGAATTTTCTTGAGTTCGGGGGGTAGTTATGAAAAGGGAAGGTATTAGCACCCTTTTCATCCGTAGTTATCTACGAGCTCTTAGTTGCTAGCTCACTTTGAAAATGCTTTGTTTGAAATGTGTTTGTGATTATTTTTTAAAGTATTTTTGAAAAGTTCCTTCGTTTAGGCGAACTTTGTAATGATTCTCGTCTCTATAAGAATGCATAAAAAGTGTTGGCTTTTGAAAATATTTCATTGGAAAGTGTTTGGTGTATTTGGAAAGATGTTTTGAAAATGATTGTGAGCAAGCAACTACGATCTTTCTACCTACTCAAAAAGTCTTAGTTTTTTTCCTCCTCCTTTAGATATTGCTACCTTACCATTGATTGACAAGAATCCCTTTCATTGGATGTGAAGGGACAGATGTGGGTCATCATATAGTCATAGAATGCAATGTTGTAAGATAATTTAGCAAGTTTTATAAAGGTCTATGATCATTTATGAAGGCAACATTTGAAGGGTCATCGAGGGACTATGATCTTGTATTTGATTCTTTTTGCTAAAGTATCTCACATGCGAAACATGACTGTTTTTCTCAAGGCAACGAGTGAAGTTAACCCTAGATGTGCAAGTATTCCAAGTATTTTGTTTTTATGCATTTTTGTCTTGAATTTGGGTTGTCTACTTGTTGATTTTATGTCTTTCCATGCAAACCTTAATTACTAGCATTTATATTGAAAGCGATGAATTGCAGAAATATAAAGTTCTACGCTGTTACATCATTTGAGGATGAGGATATAATTTACAAATGGGGAGATAAGAGAAATTTCACCTAATTACTATTACAACCATATTGAATGAATAAATAATATACAAGAGAGTAAAGGCAATATGAAAGAAAAATGAAATTATTTTTGTTTGAGTTTTTGAGAGGGTTTAACTTAATTAAATTAAAAGGAAAAATAACTAATTAGTCTAAGTTAACTTAAGTAAACTAAACCTAAGTTATTTTGAAAAAAGAAATTGAATTAATCAAGAAAGCAATTTTTTAGGGTTTTTATTAAATGATTTTATCTTAATTAAACTAGTATAAAAAAGTTAATTAATTAAAAATCCTAAGTAAAAAGTAAAATAAATCTAAATCTATTATTATTTTAATTAAAAAAGAAATTAAATTTGTTAGGAAAATATTTTTGGTCTTTTGTCCTAAATAAAATACAAGTATATTAATATAAAAATAATAAATAAAGATATATATTTTTTGGGTTTTTTATTTATAAAAATAATAATGATAATAATATTTAAAATAATAAAAATAAGGAAAATAAAATAAAAATAAAAAATAAAATAAAAGTCAGGAGGGTGTAAAACTGAATTGGTTTTTTTTTTTTGAAGTAAAACAGTTTTGGGGTTTAGGTCCAATATGGTTTTTGTAAGTCAGAGAAATAAGAAAATAAAAACAAGGAAATGGGATGCCTTGCAAAACAAATGAGGGGGTGATGCTGAGTAAAAAGGGACAAGACCCATTGGATGAAGCCCAGTGCGCTGCCTATTCAAACAAAAAAAAAGATAGAAAAATATGAGAAAAATCACAAAAGGTCTCGTTGGGGCTCGAACCCAGGACCTTCCATAATAATGCCTTTATGTGGGAACTCTGTACCACCGGGGTGGCTATACATCTGGTGACTTATATCAAACGATAAATATATATTACAAAACTAGTTCTAATGATAAAATTCATCTTCTTCCTCGCGTCAGCCTGAGCCTCTGCAACTCATTCATTTCTGAACCATTCTTAAAACTGTGAACATCAAACTTGTTAGAAACTTCACCATGATTCCAGAAATGTAAATAACTTAAACAATGGCTCAAAGATGAGCACGAATTTTAACTAGTACCAATTCTAACCTAATTTTTTCAGAAAGTTCAGGTTCAAAATTCTCACTACTTAAGCAACATAAATGAATTCTAAGGACATGGTTAGTTTTAGGGATATAATATCTACATTTTAACTTCACAAATGGAAACCTAATGATGCTTATATGAAAAGTTCAAAAGTCAGAAAACTCACCTTGAAAATGGAATTCGTGTTTTGACTTTGAGCTTGTTTCAAGGTGCTGCAATGATCAAGTTAACTTCCTTAAGTCCCTAGAAATCTAATGCAATACTTAGATTGAATGGAGAGTGGCTGAAATGGTCTGGAGAAGTCCAACTGCAATGCTCTGTTATTGGTTATGGAAGATGAAGAAGATGGTGTTACAGTTGGGAAACAAGGACAAGGATGAGTTGTATTTGATGTAAGGAAACTTTGAAAATTATTTTGATGGAAAACACACGATGGAAATGGAAGATACAAGTTCAAGGTCAGAACCTGCACAAAAATGGAGTTTGTGTGCAATTTCTGGATAGAGGGAGTTTGGGAGAGTTTTAGGGCTTGTTTATTCATGTCTTAGCTTAAAAATGATGTCTCAATTTATAGAGAAAAAGTTTGAGAGCTTGAGATGATCAGAATTACAAGATCACATGTTTTGGCTTCTTGACTTGTTTTTGAAGTAAGGTTGACAAGTATAGTTTCAATGCACAAGTACATGGTTTATAGGGTGGCTTAGAAGCTTTAAACATGTTGATTCTGAGCATACATGTTATGTGTGTTCAGAACAACAAGTTAGAGGCTCAAGAAGAGTGGACTTTGTAATTAAATCCACTTTTCCAAAATGGCAATGTTGCCTTTCTTCCTAAAATGGTATTAAACATGGACAATGCATTAAATGCTTAGATTAGGGCATAAAAATTTGCATAATCATCTAACTAAAGGTAGATTTAGGGGTTAATGGACTTATAGAACAAGATTATGCAGCACGTTTAACATTGGATCAAAGATTCTTCATGAAGAAATGACTTGAAAATCAAGATTGGATGCCTAACTTCTCCTCTTCGAATATCTTAGCTCAAAAATCATCTCTTCAAGTTCTTGGACATTTTGGAAATCTTGAAACATCCTATACAACTTTCATGTTTTCCATTTTGAAAAAATCATCTTGGATCTTGGTGAAAATTGTCCAAGAACTTAGGTCAAAAAACTGCCTAAACTAGGTCAAATTTTCATTGTGTTTTATGAAAAAGTGCATGTCTTCATGAATTTATAACTAAAAATACAAGCATTTCTAGGAATTAATCAGTAAATAAAAGTTTTAGATCTCATCAAGATCTACAAATTTCACTTTGAAAGTTTTCCTTGAATCATTTTGCATCATGGTGAAAAAATGGCATGAAGTTATGAAATTATCATGCTTAAAACACTTAGAAATTTTTCTAAGTCTTGAAAAGTTTGTCTTTTCATATTGACTTTTGACTTTGTTGATTTCTTGATGATCAAATTTCATGTTTTTGAATGTCTTGATGAATGTGATCTTTGAAACTCAAATTTTATCAAAAAGTCAAAGTTTGACTTTTCAGTTTACAGTTGATTTTTTCATCAGTTGACCAAATTTCAACTATCAATCCATTGATCTTGAGAAATGAATTGAACTATGCAATTATGTCAAACTGATGTGTTTGAATTCTTGAGATCATATTTCAAACCAATAAGTCATGTACTAGGTCAAAAGTCAAAGATCAAGCCTTCTCAGTCAAAACCCTAATTTTGACCATTTTGCCCTTTTGGTGATTTGAACAATTTTCATGGGGAATGGTGATCCAAACTTGATTAATTGATACATATGACTTCACAATGTTGATATTGGTCAAAAATCTTGAGGTTTGATTGTAAGTTGACCATAATTGGCTTTTATCCAATACAATTGATTTTGGGTCATCTGATCAATTGATTGAGCAATTTTGAGATGCAAGACTTGAAACTTGACATGAGCATTCTTGAAGGTCTATAATGATCCATGAAAGTCATTTGAAGCATTAGAAGTCCAATTGTCCTTGTGAAAATGCAAACCCTAATTTGAGGCATCAGTGTTGAGGAGATGGCTTGACCTAGTCAGTACTTGTGTAAGCTTGAAAAATTAAAGATCTTGTGAGAAATATCTTGAGAAAAGAGAGGGAAAATTTTGGGGTACAACAGTTTCCCCTGTTCAATCTTCTTAAACCTAAAGAGTTAGATTGGCGAGCCCGCCATTCGTGACTTGAAGGTGGAAGATTATTGAATACTAAAGTGCCCAGAAATTTGCATTAGACAATGTGTTGGTTGATTGTATCAGGAAAGGGCTTAAAGATGCCATTTGGAGAAGTGATGAAGAGTTTGTTGGAGATGGGCTTAAAGATGCCATCCAGAGTGACTGTTGTTAAAAATTGGAAGAAGTATCAGAATATATCTTTGGTCGATTTATACTGAAATAATATATGTCTTTTGTCTATTTTTAACTGGAAGAGATAAATCTAACTATAAGAGGTATGTTGTTTGGTGACTTCACTGGGGAAATAGTCCTAACCAGAAGAGTTTTGTCGATTGCCTGTCTTTAACTGGAAGAAACAATTCTAACCAGAAGAGGTCTGTCGTTTGCCTGTATTTAACTGGAAGAAATAAATCTAAACAGAAAAGGTATGTTGTTTTCCTATCATTAACTGGAAGAAGTAAATCTAACCTGAAGAGGTTTGTCGTTCGCCTTTCTTTAATCTGGAGGAAATAAATCTAACCAGAAGAGGTCTTTGTCTTCCTGTCTTTAACTGGAAGTAATTCTAACCATAAGAGGTCTGTCGTTCTCCTGTCTTTAATATGGAGGAAATAAATCTAACCAGAAGAGGTCTTTATCTTCCTGTCTTTAACTGGAATAAGTAATTCTAACTAGAAGAGGTGTTCATTTGGTCGATTAATTTTCCCTGAAAGGAAGAGGGTTAGTTGCATGCGGATGTATGCATGGCGTAATGATGTTCTCAAAATAAATGAGATTATGTTGTATGCATTTGTCATGTATGTGCTATGATGTATGAATGTTATTGAAATGTATCTTTGTCTAGGAAAGTAAATCCTTGACAAATGTTAGGGAGTGTTGGGAAGAAAAATCTCGGACTACCACTTGAGATGAAGAGTATGTGTATCTTCGACTTTGTTTAGAGTGTTCACGTTGTGGGTTCCTGTTTTGTTGTTCGAGGAAATTTTACGGGGAGTATTGATTTCTGCTTAGGGAATAAAGTTCAGGAATCTTGGTTGTCCATTACTCTAATGGGGAATTATAACTTGACTGGAGAGAAGGAAAGTTAACTGGTATCTGTCAAATTCTAGGCTTTGCAGCAACTTATTGGGGATATTATCGACTCCGTTGGGGATTGTAATGACTTTGCTGGGGACAAAGGGGTTTTTTCAGTTTGATTTGGAATGGTCTGAGAGGAAGACTTGTACTGGGGAATTTGGTAGTTTGTTGGGGAAATAAACCCTATTGAGAAGAGTATTTTAGTGACCTTATTGGAGAGATGAATTCTTTTAGAGACAAACTTCTTAAGGTTTCTTTTGTAGTTTAGGACCCACTCGGCTGGGGAAATGATTGTTAGGAGATTGGAACTCCGGATGGATACTGTATGAATTCAAATATGTGGGAATAATTTTGTTGAAGTAACTCTGTGGGGATATCTCGAATCCTTAAGAAAATGTTTATTTTTGTTTTTAAACTTACATTTGTTAATAATTAATCATGTTCATATGCATATGTTCATTCAATTTTAGTCATTGGACGTTTTTGCACTCAAAACAGAAAAATAAAAGGTTTGCACTTCAAAGTATATTTATATTGATGTTTTGCCTATAAATAGGTGTTTTTTTACAAGGAGATAGAGATCATAGTAAGATGAAATCGTCGAAAGAACAAAAATAATAGCCATGTGGAAGTGATCTCATTGTGTTCCAAGAACTTGTTGAAAGAATTTGATTGAATTGATCTTACACCAAGAACTTGGACCTTGGTAATAAAGTTTGTTATAGTGATTTCACGGGATGTAGTCATACACTTTAATCCTTAACTTTTGCCTGGACTGCCCTTTCAGGTTTCTAGCCCACCAGGATACCCTTTTTTGCCCAAGCCGCTCTTTCGGGTTTTCGACTTGTGGGGTGTACAATCTTTTGTATATATCCCTAAATTTTCCAGAACCCTTTTGGTTCGTTGGGATGCCCATATTTTTACCTAGGTATGTCAACCTAGCGGGTCATTTTTATCCGTAGTATTTTTTAACTATGTTCGCGTTCACAGAATGCGGGAAATCTTCGTCGTCCATAGTAGTTAGCATCATGGCACCGCCAGAGTATACTTTCTTAACAACAAATGGCCATTCATAAGTGGGAGTCCATTTTCCCCTGGGATCGCCTTGAGGAAGAATGATGCGCTTTATTACCAATTCACCAGTCTGATACACTCGAGGCTTGATATTTTTGTTGAAAGCCTTGATCATACGTTTTTGATACATTTGACCATGACAAACAGCAGCCGGTCTCTTCTCATCAATCAAGTTTAACTGATCCAATCTAGTTTGAATCCATTCGTCTTCGCCTAAATCTGCTTCTTTCATAATCCTTAAAGAAGGAATCTGAACTTCCACAGGAAAAACAACTTCCATGCCATAGACTAAGGAGAATGGGGTTTCCACCATTTTTTGCACAATCTTCTTAATATTCTTATTGGCAGCTTCCACCATGCCATTCATCTTAGATCTGTACGGAGAAGAACTGCGATGCTTGATATTAAATTGAGTACAAAGTTCTGTAATCATAGCATTGTTGAGATTGGTTTTGTTGTCAGTGATGATCCTTTCAGGGATACTGTAATGGCATATGAGGTTATGCTTGATAAATCGGGCTACAACGTTCTTAGTGACTGAGGCAAATGAAGCAGCTTCGACCCATTTGGTGAAGTAGTCGATGGTAACGAGGATGAAATGATGTCCATTAGAGGCAGTAGGCTTGATCTCTCCAATCATGTCAATGCCCCACATTTCAAAGGGCCACGGAGCAGTCATGACATTCAAAGGAATTGGAGGCACGTGAACCTTGTCGGCATAGATTTGACACTTATGGAAAGTTCTTGAGTGATGGTGACAATCACTTTCCATAGTCGACCAATAGTAACCAGCCCTCAGAATCTTCTTGGCCATAGTGTTCCCACTAGAGTGAGTTCCAAAGACACCTTCATGCAGGTCTTACATGATTTTATTTGCCTCCTTTTTGTCCACACAACAGAGTAGAGTTGAATCATGGTTGTGCATATATAGGATCCCATTGCTTAGGAAGAATTTGGCTGAAAACCTCCGCATGAATTTCTTATCATTGAGGGAAGCTCCTTCAAGATACTCTTGTGCTTTCAGATACCTCCTCACTTCATGGTACCAAGGCTTCTCTTCGTCAGTGTCAATCTCACAATAGTGTGTCGGCTTGTCAAATCTTTCAATTGTAATTCTAGGAGCCTCGTTGTCCCACTTGACCTTGAACATGGATGACATTATTGCTAAGGTATCTGCCAACTAATTTTATTCTCTTGGAAAGTGTTCGAAGGTAACTTCCTAAAAGTATGGGATCGGGGTTAACACAAGCTCTTTGTAGGGGATCAGATTAGGATGTTTGGTATCCCACTTTCCTTTAACTTGACTGATTACTAAAGCTGAATCTCCATATACGCTTAAGAATTTGATTTTTAGGTCAATGGCATCCCTAAGACCCAATATGCGTGCCTCATACTCAACCATGTTTTTTTTATAGTCTAAGCATAGTCTGGAAATGAAAGGTGTATGGCAACCTTTGGGATAAATAATCACAGCACCAACTCCATTACCCAAAGCATTGGAAGCGCCATCAAAAACCATAGTCCATAGAGATCCTTGTTCAGGCCCGTCATACGGTCCAGGCTTTTCACAATCAGTTATTAGCATGATATTCTCGTCCAAGAATTCAAAGTTTATGGATTGGTAATCATCAACAGCTTGATGGGCCAAATGATCTTCCAGCACAATTCCTTTGATGGACTTTTGTATAGTATATTGAATATCATATTCAGTCAAGATCATTTGCCATCTAGCTATTCGTCTGGAGAGTGATGGTTTCTCGAAGATGTACTTGATAGGGTCCATCTTAGAAATCAACAAAGTGGTGTGAGTCAACATATTATGTCTTAGCCGGTGAGCAACCCATGCCAGAGCGTAGCAAGTTTTCTCGAGCAGTGAATATCTTGTTTCACAGTCGGTAAACTTTTTGCTCAGGTAGTATATTACATGCCCTTTTCAGCCAGACTCGTCATGTTGGCCCAACACACACCCCATTGAATTCTCTAATATAGTCAAATACATAATTAGAGGTCTTCCTTCAACTGGAGGCATCAGGATAAGAGGTTCTTATAAATATTCCTTGATCTTGTCAAAGGCTGCTTGACAGTCGGTGTTCCATCTGACTACTTGATCTTTCTTTAAGAGTTTGAAGATTGGATCTCAAGTAGCAGTCAAGTGAGATATAAATCGACCAATGTAGTTGAGTCGACCTAAGAAACCCCTCACTTATTTCTCAGTACAAGGAGCTGGCATTTCTTGTATGGCTTTGACTTTTGCAGGGTCGTCCTCGATACCTTTTCCACTGACGATAAACCCTAAGAGTTTTCCAGATCTTACCCCGAAGGTGCACTTGTTTGGATTTAGTCTTAGCTTATATTTCTTCAATCTTTCAAACAACTTGTGTAAGTGATCAAGGTGTTCTTCCTCAGTCTGCAACCTTGCAATCATATTATCCACAAGGACCTTTGTCTCATGATGGATCATGTCATGAAATAGGGCTACCATAGCTCGTTGATAGGTTACCCCTACATTCTTCAAACTGAAAGGCATGAACTTATAACAAAAGGTGCCCCACTGTGTAACAAAAGTGGTTTTCTCCATGTCTTCGGGTGCCATTTTGATTTGGTTGTAACCGGAGAAGCCATCCATGAAGGAGATAACTTTGTGTTGAGTCATGTTGTCAACCAAGACATCAGTATGAGGTAGTGGGAAATCATCTTTGGGGCTTGACCTATTCAAATCCCTATAGTCTATGCACATACGAACTTTTCCATCTTTCTTCGGCACTAGGACCACATTTGCAACCCATTAGGGACACGATGTCACTGCCAGAAAACCTGCATTGAATTTCTTCATTACCTAAGATTTTATTTTCTCACACATATCTGGTCGCATATGACGAACTTTTTGCTTGACTGGAGGATAATCTTCCTTTATTGGTAGACGATGAACCACAATGTCAATATCAAGCCCTAGTATATCTTCATATGACCAAGCAAACACCTCAACATAGTCATGTAACATCTGGACCAATCTTCCCTTGACACCGTCTTCCAAGTTGGCACCGATCTTGACCTCTTTCTTGTCTTACTTAGTGTTGTACCCCAAAATTTTCCCTCTCTTTTCAAGACATTCCTCATAAAGGATCTCCAATTCTCAAGGATTCTCAATAATTGATCAGACAAAATCACCTCAACACTAATACCTAAAAATTAGGGTTTAAGATTGCACAAGGACAATTGTACTTCTAATACTTCAAATTAATTTCATGGATCATTACGGACCTTCAAGAATGCTCATGTCAAGTTTCAAGTCTTGTATCATAAATGCTACTCAGTCAATTGACCAGATGACCAAAGATCAGCTGTATTGATGAAAAGTCAACGGATACACCAAAAGTCAAACTTTGACTTTTTGGTCAACATTAAGTCTCAAAGATCAAAATTCATCAAGACATTCAAGAATATCAAGCTTGATCATCAAAAAGTCAAGAAAGTCAAAAGTCAATTTGAAAAGTCAAACTTTTCAAGACTTAGAAATTTTTCTAAGTGTTTTACACATGTTTATTTCATAACTTCATACCGATTTTTCACTATGATGCAAAATGATTCAAAGAAAACTTTCAAAATGAAAGTTGTAGATCTTGATGAGATCTACAACTTTGATTTACTGATCAAGTCCTAGAAGTTCTTGGATTTTGAGTTATAAATTCCTGAAGTCATGATATTTTTATCTAACACTTAGAGAAATTTTCAAGAGATTTTGGTCATGATGTTATCCCAACTTCTTGGCATTTTTTCATATAGTTCCAAGATGATTTTGTAAAAATGGACAAGATGAAATTTATAGAGGATGTTTCAAGCTTTCCAAAACATCCAAGAGCATGAATTTATCATACTTGAGCTAGGATATTCAAGGGCATGAAGTTGGGCATCCATCCTTGAATTGCAAGTCCTTTTGTTGAAGAACACATAATAAAATCCTTATGCTATGCTGCATAATATTGTGTTGCAGGCCTTCTAACTTTCTAATATCACCATAATTTAATGCTTACACCTACTCTTGAGCTATTACCCTAGTGTTTGAGCCATTGTCCAAAAGATCTTTCCATTTATGGCATAAAGGCACCATTGCTATTCTTTAAAAGCAAGCTTTTGGTACAAAATTTGTCTTGAGCCCATACATTGTTTAATTCTGATTTTACTCCACCATAAATCATGTAATGTAGCCCCTCTATACCAGCAACTTTGGTACTTCATCTTGAGACCATGGAATACTTGACATAGTTTGATATTTGCATCCCAACCAAACCATAACATGTTGTCTTGTAAACCTAATCAGCCCTTGTTATCAAACCTCTTGCCTATAAATAGAGGGAGAATTTGAAAAGAAGTAGGTCAGAAAAATAGAGATCTTCTTGTATGTTGAAAATCCTCAAATCCCCTTTTACTCTAGAAACCAAAACTGTCCACAAAATTCTTCACTCTTGAGTTTTGAAGTCCAAATCTTTGAACCTCTCACACCTTGCAAGTTCTGTCCAAACAAACCATTCAAACACTCCACATACCTCATATAGGAGTTTTTCAAACTCAAGAGCAACTTCTGTAACATCACTATTTTCCAAACTCAAAAACATCCACCTCTAACTTGACTTCTCCAATACAATACAACAACTCAAACTCAAAGCACAAATTTCAGTTTCAAGGTAAGTTTTCTTAACTTTGGACTCTTCATACAAGCATCATTAGTGGTCCATTTGTGAAGATAAAATGTAAATATTATTTCCCTTGAAGCTAACCATATGCTTGCATTTCATTTTCACTGACCATGTGTTGAGAACTGACTCATATATACAACAGAACAATGTTAGAGGCAAAAGAATAACAGTATGAGTCGATATGAAACACTATGAGTCGACACATATTATGTCCAAATAGGTTATGAGCCAATACAAACCATTATGCATCGATACGAACTAATGTATGAGTCGATACAAAATGTGAATGCATCGACTCATACTGAGTTAATTTTCATTTTCCAGGAGCAAGAAATGATATGTGTCGATGCATAAGTGTATGTTTCGATACGAAACAGATATGAGCCAATACAAAACAGATATGAGATAATACGAAATAGATATGAGCCAATACAAAACAGATATGAACCGATACAAAACAGATATGAGCCAATGCATAAATTTTTTCTGTATCAATGCATAAGCTCATGTGTCAATACATAAAAAAAATTTTAAACAATTTTATTTTTTTTACATTATCTTTATATTTATTTATATTTTTATTGTTATTCAATATGGTTGTAATAGTAATTAGGTTTTAATTTCTTTCACCCCCCATTCCATAAGATTTGTAATAGCGTAGGACTTTACATTTCCGCAATTTATCACATTCAATATGATTTCTAGTAATTTGGGTTTGTATGGAAAGACTTAAAATCAATAACTAGATAACCCTAATTCAAGATAAAAATGCATGAAAGTAAAACACTTTGCACACTCGTACCTCTAGGGTAACCCACACTTGTTAACTCGGATAAAAACAGTCATGTCCCACGAACATGGGATACTTTAGCAAAGACCCTTGAATACAATATCGTAGTCCCTCGATGACCCTTCGATGTTGCCTACATAAACGATCTTAGACCCTCACAACAAATTACTAAGGTATACTACAATGTTGCCTTCTATGACTGTACGACGACCCACGTCTGTCCCTTCACATCCAATTATAGGGCTTCTTACCAATCAATGGTAAGATAGAAATATCTAAAGGTGGAGGAAAATAACTAATACTCTTTGAGTAGGTATAACGTTCATAGTTGCTTGCTCATAACCATCTTCAAAACATCTTTCAAAACACACCAACACTTTCAAATGAAATATTTTCAAAAGTCAACACTTTGTATGCATTCTTATAGAGACGAGAATCATTACAAAGTTCGCCTAAGCAAAGGAACTTTCAAAAACACTTTCAAATGAAATATTTTCAAAGTTAACACTTTGTATGCATTCTTATAGAGACGAGAATCATTACAAAGTTCGCCTAAACAAAGGAACTTTCAAAAATACTTTCAAAACTATCACAAACACATTTCAAATAAAGCATTTCAAAGTGAGCTAGAAACTAAGAGCCCGTAGATAACTACAGATGAAAAGGGTTTTAACACCTTCCCTTTTCATAACCTACCCCCCGAACTCAAGAAAATTCTCAAAAAGTCTTTCCTGTTATTGGATAAAAGAAAAGTCAGTGGCGACTCTTGCTATCCGCAACAATTGCGATAAAACACAAAACACCCAAGTCAGTTCTCCCACTGTATTACACTTAGTACCTAGGTTGATCACTTCAACTAGCTCCTCATGCGGTTGAATGGATTTTTCTTCTTGAATCAGAAGTATGGCCAATTCCCCAGGTATTTCACAATCTTCTCCACCTTCGTCTTCAGCTTTGTAGATGGATGTTCAAATTCATAGGTGGAAATAGCAGAGCCGTTGTCAATGAGACCTGGAGTGGATGAGGATCTGAAAAAGTGTGTGTGTGTGTGTGTGTTTGTGTGTGTGATGCGGTGGGAGAACTGACTTGAGGTTTTGCATTTGTGTTTGCAAATGTTGCGGTTTAGCAAGAGTCGCCACCGACTTTTATTTTATCCAAAAGGAAAGTTAAAAAAGAACAGGAAAGACCTTTGAGATTGTTTTTGGGTTCGGGGGGTAGATTATGAAAAGGGAAGGTGCTAGCACCCTTTTCATCCATGGTTTTCCATAGTCTCTTAGTTACTTGTTTTAGATCACTTGCTTTGCTTTGACAATTGTTTGAAATGGTGCTTTATGTGGTTTTGAAAGTATTTTGAAAATAGGCCTTTGTTTAGGCAATCTTTGTAATGATTCTCGTTCGTAAGAATGTATACAAAGATGTTTGTCTTTTAAAAAATGTTTCAATGTTTTGAAAGTTGTTTGGAAAATGTTTTTGAAATGTGTGTGTTTGTTTGAAAATAGCAAGGATTGTTTTTGAAATGATCAAGTAACTAGAAGCTATCTACCTACTCAAAAGTCTTTCCTATACATTTTTATTCCTTTGATATTGTTAACCTACCATTTTTTTGGTAGATAACCTTATCTTTGGATGTTAAACGGGACGGGCGTGGGTCATCGTATGACCATGATAGCAATATTGCCAAGTATCTTTAGCAAGTTTGAGGGACTAAGATCATTTGTTTTTAGGCAACCTTGTCTAGCGTCATCGAGGGACTATGATCTTTTGTTTTGTATTGTTTTGCCAACATACCTAGCATGCATACCATGGCCATTTAAATTAGGCAACCAAGTGGGTGAACCCCTAGAGGTGTTTGTGTGTAATGTGTTGTCATTTTTCATGCATTTTGTTTGTCTTGAATTAGGTCATTCTATTTGTTTGATTTTGTCTTTATCATACAAACCCTAATTTACCAAATATGTATATAATGCGATAAATTGCGTAAAGTAAATCTAAGCTATTACAACAATATTATGGGAGGGGGGATACAAGTTTTGAATGGGGATATTTGCACAAAATAAAACCCTAATTCACTATTACAACCCGATTGAATTTATTGTACAATAAATAAATAAACAAGTATTTAAATATGCAATAAAATGTAAATATGCAAAAAGATGTTTTGTGATTGTTTTATGTATGAAAAAATAAAATTATCTAAGTCCTAAAAATAAGAAAAAATAATATTATTATTTTTGAAAGGGGAAACCCTAATTTTTTTGTTTTAAAAGAAAATATGTTATGTATTATTTATTTTATTCATTTTTTTAAGAAAAATAATAATAATATTATGTACAAATATTAAAAATTAAATATGTATGGAAAATAAATATGTAATGTGTATAATGAAATAAAATCAAATATTTAAGTATTTTTATTATTATTTACAAGTTTGTTTAAGAAAATAAGTTTTATAAACCTAATGAACTATTTTTATGCCAAAAAAATAATAAAATAAAATGCAAAAAATTAAGAAAATATTTTTGGGATTTTTAATGTTTAGAAAAAAAAATAATAAAGTCAATAAACACAAAAGAAATACAAAATATAAAAAATATAAAAAAATGGGCCAAGGGGATGCAAATAGGAAACAGGGGGTGTAAAAAGTAGAAGGCCCAAGGCGCCAAGCCCAGGACAGCTTCGTCCCTGTCCTTCAGCTCCCTCCTGTGCGTGTTTCTGAGCCAAATCTGTATCTTGCTATTCTTTGCATAAAATCAAAAACTTGTAACATGAAAAATGTAGCTCATGATCTCACGATTCCAGTGATATAAAGTTTGTGACCTAACACTCAAAGATCAAGGAGAATTTTATCACCCCTAATTTTTGACCTAAAATTTTCATGAACTTCAAGCTTCAAATTCTCACTACTCAGTTAATATAAATAAAAACTATGCATATGTACAACTTAAGCAAGTTAAGGACTACATTTTTGCTTAACAAATCGTGACCTAAAGATGCCTAAATGGAGAGATAGAAACTTGAAAAATACCTTGTTCAGTTGAGTTTGGATATGGCAATGTGGGAACTTTGAGTGAGGCCTGAAGATCGTGTGAGCTTCCTTGAAGTTCCCTCAAGCTTTTCCAATGCTTAGCTGGCCTTGTAGATGCTTGAATCTCCCTGTAGAAGTCAACCTGCAAACCTTCAAAATGAAAATGGTGATCCTTGAAACAGGGGTTACAGTTGCAAGATAAAGGCCTGGACAGCTTAGGTAGGATATATGTGAAGTGTTTGAAGTCTTAAAATGAGAAACGCACGAGCCAATATTGATTTGGCAAGGGTTCTGCAGATGATGCCCTGTTTGGGCAGAAAAATGTGATTTTGGTGTTTGAGAGTGTTTTGGGATGCTATGGATTCGTGCTTAGGCTTGTTACAAAGTTCTGAAGTTGTTTGAAATGATACAAAGTCTTGCCTTTAACAGATACACAAGTTGTCTTGACTTTTGCAAGTTTGTTTGCTTTTGAAGAAAGTTGACATGACTAATTCCAAAGGCCTGTACAGGCTTGCTTGTTAGCTGCATAGGGTTGGTGTACTTTGCCTGATGTTTGTGGATCTTGTTTGCAACAAAAGATCAGGTCCATGGCTCAAGATTTGCAAAGTTGTAAAAAGCTAGCTTTATGAAAGTAGTATTATGAACTTTATGCCATAAATGGATTAATTCATTGTACAATGCTCCAAAGATCAAAATAAAGCCATTGTCCACTGAATTAGCATTCAATTATGGAGTGTAGAAAGAATTAGGACCTATAATGCCAAGTACAAGCATGCTAGGGCAGATTTGCAACTTGAACCATTGTGAAAATGCCTTGAACAAAAGTGATAAATTGCCATTTTCCCTTCTTCGATTCTCCCTAACCATAAATGATCTTGGAGAGTTATTGGAAATTTTGGAAAGCCTGTAACATGCTCTACAATCCATATTTGAAATGCATTTTGAGATTCCTCTTGGAACTAGGTGAAAAGTTGCCATGAAGTTAGGTTAAAAATCTGCCTAAATTAGGGCAAATTTTCACTAAGTTAAAAAGTTTATGGATCCTTATTCACAAAATCATAACTTGAGATCCAAGCATATTTTGGGAAAACTTTGTGAATAAAAGTTGTATATTTCATGGAGGACTACAACTTTAATGTTGGAAATTTTCTTTGAATCCAATTGCATCATGGTGAAAAAGTTGTGGAAAGTTGGGAAAAAATAAGAAATTTTCCATAACTTAGAAAAATTCTAAGTTATGAAAAATTTCAAATTAAAACCCTAATTTGCAATTTTAGGTTTCTTGATCAACAAGTTTCACATTTTGACATATCTTGATGAATTATGACCCTTGGAACTTGATTTTGACCAAAAAGTCAAAGTTTGACTTTTTAGTGTACAGTTGACTTTTGATCAATTGACTGGAAAATTCATCTGTCAATCCTATGCATTTGAGATCTTTTGAACTATGTTATTAGGTCAAGATGATGTTATTGAGTCCTTGAAATCATGCTTGAACCCAATTGGCCATTGGCTAGGTTAAAAATCAGAAATTGCCCTTTCTCAATCAAAACCCTAATTTTGACCATTTTGCCCTTTTGATGATCTGATCAAATTTCTTGAGGAGTTGTGGTCCAAACTTGATCAAATGGTACATAGGAGCTTAGAATGTTTTTGTGGATAAAAAATTATAATGTTTGACTGTAAATTGGCCATGGTTGACTTTTTCCCCAATACAACTGATTTTTAGGTCAACTGTCCAATTGATTGGGCAAAAATGTGATTCAAGGATTGAAACTTGGTATGAGCAATCTTAGGGGTCGAATATGGTGTATGAAAGTCACATGAAGCATTTATGGTCCAAAAATCCCTGTGCAAACTCAAACCCTAATTTCAGGTCATCAGTGCAAGATGAGGTCTTGAGTTGAGCAAACCCTAATCCTGTCTGGAGTCCAAGAAGTCTTGTAAGGAAAATCTTGATAATATGAGAGGGAAAATTTTGGGGTACAACAGCTGCCCCTGTTCAATCTTCTTTAACCTGAAGAGTTAGATTGGCGAGTTTATCGTTCGTGACTCGAAGGTAAAAGATGATTGGACACTAGAGTGCCCGTAAATTTGCACTCGTCAAAGTGTAGTTGAGGGAATAGGCTTAAAGATGCCACTTGGAGATGTGATAGAATCTTGTTGGAGATGGGCTTGTAGATGCCATCCCAGAATTTTTGTTGAATTGTATGTTGTAAGTCAGAAGAATAAGTATCAGAATGGTACCCGCGTCTGGAACGTATCTGAACTGTATCTGGAGACTGAATCTAAATGAGCAAAGGAAATAGCATCCACATCTGGAGCGTATCCAATATGTATCTGAATGTTGAATCTGAATAGGCAATAGAATAGCATCCGTGTTTGGAGCGTCTCTGAGTTGGGGACAAATCAGAATAGGTGACAGAATGGCAACCGAGTCTGGAGCGTATCTGAACTAGAATCTGAATAAGTGACAGAATGACTTCCGTGTCCGGAGTGTATCTGAACTTGAAATTGATAGTTGAATCTGAATGAGAAATAGAATGGCTTCTGCGTCTAGAGCGTATCTAATCTGTATCTGATAGTTGAAATCTGAATAGGCAATAGAATAACATCCGTGTTTGGAGCATCTCTGAAATGGGGAAAAATCAGAATAGGTGACAGAATGGCAACCGTGTCTGGAGCGTATCTGAACTTTATCTGAAGTTGAGATCTGAATGAGTATCAGGATGGCATCCGTATCTGGAGCGTATCCGAACTGTATCTGAAATCTGAATCTGAATGAGCAACAAAATGACTTCCGTGTCTGGAGTGTATCTGTACTGTATCATGATTGTATACCGTTAATGGTAGCTTGTTAATCTTATCCTGAAAAGGGTAAAATGTTAGCTGAAACACAAAGTTATGTTGCATGAAATGTATGATGCAATAAATGTGTTTTATCAATGTTTATGATATATGGATGTAATGTATGCGCATGTAAGCTGATTAGCTGTGTTGCTGAGGAAAATAAATCCTTGATGGTTGGGGATAACGAAACCCTTGACTGCTGCCGGGGAAAATAAATCCTTGACTGCTGAGGATAAGAAAATCCTAGGCGAATGTTGGAGATTAAAAAATCCTTAACAACTTCTGTGGGGATGTGAGAATCCTTCATGTCTTAAAGTTGGAGTATTGACAAAATCTGTTGTGAGAGTAATGCCAAACTGCTTGAGAAATCTGCTTGGGAAATCCAGAGAACTTGATGACTTCTACTGAGGGTTACAAAATGGGAATCCTTACTCGGCTGGGGAATAGGGAGAATTCTGATGACTTCTGCGGGGAATTAAGAATGAGAATCTTCATTCTGTTGAGGAGTAATGAAAACCTAGGCGACTTCACTGGGGAAATGAGAATGAGAATCTTCAATCTGCTGGGGAGCCATGAAAACTTTGGAGACTTCATGCTAGGGAGTAATGAAGACTCTGGCAACTTCACTGGGGAATTAAGAATGAGAATCTTCATTATGTTGGGGAGTAAAAACTCTATGGGGAAGAAGGCTTACTGCTGGAGAGTAGGTTCATGAGTTTCGATCGTCTGCCACTCTACTGGGGAGTTATCCTAGGTTGGGGATAGACAAAATTTAACTGTTATCTGGTTGATTTCCAGTCTTCAAGATAACTTGCTGGGGAGTTTGGAGAAACTGAATGGTTTCCGCTGGGGATTGAAAGTTTAGAAGTCTTGACTCGACTGGGAAAGAAGGTTTTAGCTCCGCTGTGGATTGGGAATTTGAAGTTTTAACTCTGATGGGGATTATGGGTTTGAAATTGTAACTCCGCTGGGGATATGTATTTCAAGGTTTTAGCTCCACTGGGGATCTAGATGATGTACTGTAGGGATTGCTCCTAGAATAGCCTAAAGACCTTTTCCTATCTTTTTAGTCTGTCAGTAATTGTTCTTTTCCATCTTGTTTATTTGTAAACAGTAATTATGTTCAAATTCATATGTTCATCAATGAATCATTGGACATTTTTGCAAATAAAAACACAAGTGTAAAAGAAAAAGGCAAATAGTTTTCTGTACTTTAAAGAGATATCTTTGTATTAACTTTGAGTAAGTGTTTTGTACAAAGGAGACAGACATCCTAGTAAGAAGATGATGTCATAAAAGTAAGAAAATTTTATACAAAGAAAGATAGCTATGTGTGTAAAAATTTCATGGGGTTCCCTTTCCGCTATATCTTTCATAACTCTGAATATCTTGTCCATCTGTTGCTTCGTCCAAAGATGATTGAATTGATTAGAAGCTCAGAGTTTGTCTGTGAAGAGATTGTCCTCAAAGTGATCCGACGAGACATAGTCATACGCTTTAATTCCCTAACTTTTGCCTGGACTTCCCTTTCGGGTTTTCAGTCCATCGGGAAACCCTTTTTTGCCCAAGTCGCCCTTTCGGGTTTTCAACTTGCCGGGTGTACAGATTTTTTTATTTATCCCTAACTTTTGCCTGAACCGCCCTTTCGGGCTTTCGATTTACCGGGATGCCCCTTTTTTCCTAGGTGTGTCAACCTAGCGGGTCATTTATGCGTAGTATCTTTTGACTATGTCTGCGTTCGCAGGGTGCGGCAGGTCGTCGCCGTCCATGGTGGTTAAAATCATTGCCCCACCAGAAAAGATATTCTTGATTACAAATGGTCCTTCATAGGTAGGAGTCCATTTTCCCCTGGGATCACTTTGCGGCAAGATGATCCGCTTGATTACTAGATCTCCGACTTCATATGTCTGGCGTATGACTTTCTTGTTGAAAGCCTTGATCATCCGTTTCTGATATGTCTGACCATGACAAACAGCAGTAAGTCTCTTTTCATCAATCAAGTTAAGCTGATCAAGCCGGGTTTGAATCCAATCGTATTCACTCAAACCAGCATCCTTCATGATTCTCAGGGAGGGAATCTGAACCTCGATAGGTAAAACAGCCTCTATGCCATATACCAAGGAATATGGTGTTTCCCCAGTTGATGTGCGTGCCGTGGTGCGGTACCCGTGAAGAGCAAACGGTAGCATTTCATGCCAGTCCTTGTAGGTGACTTTCATCTTTTGTATGATCTTCTTGATATTTTTGTTCGCAGCTTCGATAACATCGTTCATCTTTGGCCGATAGGGAGATGAATTGTGATGTTGAATCTTGAACTGCTCGCACAAAGCGGTGATCATAGTATTGTTAAGGTTTGTACCGTTATCAATGATAATCCTTTCGGGGATACCGTACCGGCAAATAAGGTTCTGCTTGATGAAGCGGGCAACAACATTCCTTGTAACGGATGCGAAGGAAGCTGCTTCAACCCACTTGGTGAAGTAATCAATGGCCACCAGAATAAAACGATGTCCATTGGATGTTGTAGGCTTGATCTCTCCAATCATGTCGATCCCCCACATAGCGAATGGCCAAGGAGCTGTTAGGACATTTAGAGGAACTGGAGGCACGTGTACCTTGTCGGCATAGATTTGACATTTGTGACAAGTCCGGAAGTGTTGATAGCAGTCAGCTTCCATGGTAGACCAGTAGTAGCCTGCCCGTAGAATCTTCTTTTCCATCGTATGCCCGCTAGAGTGAGTGCCGAAGATGCCTTCATGCAATTCAGCCATAATTCTTTCAGCTTCAATCTTGTCCACACAACGGAGCAGAATAGAATCGTGATTGCGCTTGTATAGGATGCCATTACTTAGGAAGAACTTAGCCAAGAATCTCCTTAAGAACTTTTTGTCATTGACTGAAGCTCCTTCAGGGTATTCATGCGCCTCGAGATACCTTTTGACTTCATGAAACCACAGTTGGTCCACTACTTCTTCGGTATTAATCTCGTGACAATGTGCAGGTTCGACCATCCGTTCAATGGTGATTTGGGGAGCCTCATTATCCTAGTTAAGTTTAAACATGGATGACATTGTAGCTAGAGCATCTGCTAGCTGATTTTCTTCTCGCGGGAAGTGCTCGAAGGTAATCTGCTCGAAATGTGGTAAAAATGTCAAGACGTGTTCTTTGTAAGGGATGAGGTTTGGATGTTTAGTATCCCACTCTCCTTTGATCTGACTGATGACCAAAGCTGAGTCCCCAAACATAATCAAAGATTTGATTCCCAAGTCTATGGCAGCCTTTAGTCCAAAGATGCAAGCTTCATACTCTGCCATGTTGTTCGTACAGTTGAAGCACAGTCTGGCGGTGAAAGGTGTATGGCAACCTTCTGGGGAGATGAGTATCGCATCGATACCGTTGCCAAGTGCATTGGAGGCCCCATCAAAGTACAGGGTCCATCGGGATCCTAGTTCAGGTTCGTCATATGGTCTGAAATCTTTAACGTTGACCAATGTCATGATGTCTTCGTCAGGGAAGTCGAACCTCATGGATTGGTAATCTTCGACAGCTTGATGAGCCAGATGATCTACTAGCACACTCCCCTTTATAGCTTTTTGGGTCGTGTATTGTATGTCGTATTCCATTAGGATCATTTGCCATCTAGCTATTCTTCCAGATAGAGCAGGCTTCTCAAAGATGTACTTGATCAGATCCATCTTAGATATCAGCAAAGTGGTATGAGTCAACATATACTGCCTTAGCCGGCGAGCAGCCCATACCAAAGCGCAACAAGTTTTCTCGAGCAATGAGTATCGGGTCTCACAGTCGGTAAACTTTTTGCTAAGGTAATAAATGGCATGCTCTTTTCGGCCAGACTCGTCATGTTGGCCCAGTACGCACCCTATTGAATTCTCTAGGACGGTCAGATACATGATTAGCGGTCTTCCTTCGACGGGTGGCATCAGGATAGGAGGTTCTAGCAAATACTCCTTGATTTTATCGAAAGAAATTTGACAGTCATCATTCCATTTAACTACCTGATCTTTCTTCAACAACTTGAAGATTGGTTCACAGGTAGATGTTAGGTGAGAAATGAACCTTGCAATGTAGTTTAGGCGTCACAAGAAACCTCTGACCTCCTTCTCAGTGCGAGGAGCATGCATTTCTTGTATAGCTTTGACTTTGGCAGGATCAACCTCGATGCCTTTGTTGCTGACAATGAAACCTAAGAGCTTACCGGATCGGACACCGAATGTACACTTGTTTGGATTCAGTCTGAGCTTGTACTCCTTCAACCTGACAAACAGCTTTTGCAAGTGATCCAGGTGTTCTTCTTCAGTTTGTGATCGGGCTATCATGTCATCTACGTAGACCTCTATCTCATGATGTATCATATCATGAAACAAAGCTACCATGGCGCGTTGATAGGTTACCCCGACATTCTTCAGTCCGAATGACATCACTTTGTAGCAGAACGTACCCCCCTGTGTGACAAAAGTAGTTTTCTCCATGTCCTCAGGCGCCATTTTGATATGCTTATAGCCTGAGAATCCGTCCATAAAAGAAAATACTTTGTGTTGAGCTGTGTTGTCGACCAGGATGTCAATGTGCGGAAGTGGAAAGTCATCTTTAGGGCTGGCCCTGTTTAAATCTCTATAATCCATGCACATTCTGACTTTGCCGTCCTTCTTACGCACGGGCACAATGTTAGCAACCCATTATGGATAGGAAGTAACAGCCAGAAATCCAGCATTGAACTGCTTCATAACTTCTCCTTTGAACTTTTCGGACATGTCAGGTCTCATGCGGCGGACCTTTTGTTTAACTGGTGGACAGTCTTCTCTTGTGGGTAGACGGTGTACCACAATGTATGTATCGAGTCCTGGCATGTCTTCGTATGACCAGGAAAAGATCTCAACATAATCATGCAGTAGCTGAATTAGGAGCTCCTTGACACTTGGCTCTAGATTGGCACCTATCTTGATTTCCTTTTTGTCTTCCTCAGTTCCCAAGTTGATTGTATCCAACTGCTCTTCATGAGACTGAATTGCTCTTTCCTCTTGCTGTAATAATCTGGCCAATTCCCCTGGCACCTCACAATCTTCCTCACCTTCATATTCAGCTTGGTTGATCAGATCTTCAGAGTCACTGAAGGCTATAGTAGTATCGTTACCCATGGGTTCCGGAATGGAAGGGTACCTGCATTTGTGAGTGTGGGTGTATGTAAGGACATAGCCATATTAAAACAACAAAATGCAAGAGAAATACAATGAGCACAAAAGGTTTATATATGAAAAGTGTCCATGATTCATTAAAATGACATATGAAAATGAAATAAGAACCCTTACAAATGGACCTATGTGCCTCGGGTAAGACACAAGGTTGAAAAAGTATGAATTGTTTGTGAATTATTACAGTCCAACAGAAATGGAAAAGATAAATTACTGATTTATGAAAGTAATCAGAACAAAGTCTTTTGCTTCCCATTTGCACAGTCCAACGCCAACAGTAGGTAAAATCCAGTCTTCCAAGTTGCCCTTTTCTTCATTGTCCTCTAGTGCATTAACCCCTCAGTGGTTGATCTTCACAAGTGGCCCTCCGGCACGGGAGCGACGCACGGCCTTCTGACCAGTCGAAGTAAATCCCAAGCCGAATTTGTCTGATTTGAAAGGAAAGTCTGGAAGCTGCCCCCAGATTGTGGATCCGCCTTCTTCCATAACTGCCCTAGCATCCTTTAAAGAAGACATCTGAGGCGGAGGTTTTGTGATCACAGGAGTTGAGGACACTATCTTGGTTGCCGCTATCTCTTCAGAGACTTCTTCGAAGTGTTGGAAAGGGGTCTCTATGAATTCGCCATCTAATTCCACATAACGGAAAGAATTAAGATGACTAATCATGTATTCGTCTTCTCCATGAACAGTTATGATTTTCCCCTGGACAAGGTACTTGAGCTTTTGATGCAGAGTAGAAGTGACGGCTCCCGTATGGTGGATCCAAGGTCTTCCCAATAGGCAAGAGAAGGAAGGACGGATGTCCATCACATAGAATGTTTAATTGAATGTTTGGGTACCCACCTTGATCGGGATGTCCACCTCTCCATGGACCATCCTCTTAGAACCATCAAAGGCTCTGACAATTATATTACTGGGTTTCAGGGTTAAGCCTTCACAATCCAGTCTATCCAAGGCTTTCTTCGGCAAGACATTTAAAGACGACCCAGTATCGACAAAAACATGAGCTAGGGTGGTTCCCCTTAACTCCACCGAGACATGTAGCACGTCATTATGTTTTCTCCCTTTGGAGGTCAAGTCTGCATCAGAGAATCCCAGGCCATTGTCAGCTGTTAAGCTGGCCACACATTCCTGGAATTGATCAGCGGAGGTTTCTTGTGGCACGTGGGCCGTCTTCAAAAACTTGACCAAAGCTTTGGCATGTGCCTCAGAGCACAACAACAGGGCTAACATATATATTTTGGAGGGGATCTGCCCCAGTTGTTCAACAACATTGTAATCACTTTTCTTAATAATCCTCAGAATCTCTTCCATCTCTTTCTGAGATGTTTCAGGAATGACTAATGACTGAGCCTTCGTAAATACAGGCTCCTCTTGAACATTCTTTCCTTTTTTCTCACCATCGGAAATAGGGATGGGAATTGCATTGTCGTTGTTGGCGGGTACACTTGCAGGTACAGTCACAGGGGTAATCTTCGAGATGGCCGCGGGTCCAAAGACTGTTGTTGGAGGAGCAATCTCTGGAGAAAAGATTCTCCCACTACGAGTAATATTTCTTGTTCCGGCAATGTTACTGATGTCGGGGTTATCTTCCTCATAGATTTCTTCTTCAATGGTCTGTTAAATCTGTTTGACACCATGGTAGTAGACTTCTCTACCTTAGTTCCATGGTACCATTTTATCGGTTTTGTACGGGGTTGGCCCGAGCATTGTTATCTTCAACAGAGTAGTCATAGGAGCAGATGTAATCCTAACGGGTTTTTTAGGAACCCTGGAAGGATTGGCGTATATGGTTATTATTGAAACTTCGAGAACTGGAATGGGTGAGACAGGAGCTTTCTCAAACAAAATTTCCTTGTGATCAATCAATTGTTGGATTCCTTTCTTCAAAAGAGGACAGTCAAATGGGGAGGACAGGCAAGCATGGAAATCTTGGTCACATCCTGGGAACACCCCAGCCTTCAACAAATTCAACTTGATGGTTAGGAGAGGAGTTGACAGTTCATCCACAGTAGAAATAAACAGATCTTCTTCCACAACATTGGTATTGTGCCCATGCCTCGGCATCGGAGCGGAGATAACATTCGGCTTTTCAGGAGCTTCAAATTCAACTTCCTTTGCGTCAATTAAATCTTGAATCTTGTTCTTCAAGGCCCAACAGTTGTTGGTGTCGTGCCCTGGACTTTCTGAGTGGTACGCGCATCTGGCGTTGGGATGGTAATGTGGAGAAGCAGTGTTAGGATTTTTAGGGGCCTCCTTTAGCATGGCCAAGTTCAAATTCAAGAGATGTGGCAAGACTTGAGCAGGAGTCATGTTTATCTTGGTGAATTGTCTTACAGGCCTTTCCACCCTTTGCTGGTTATTCCTCGGCTAATCATTTCTCGGCGAGTTGTTTCTCAGTTGGTCTGAGGCAGACTTTTGAATCATAACGGCCCATATTGTTGGTCGTCTTTCAATTCTTCCCTGATTTCTCTGGGCATAGACAACAGATACTTCCTTCTTTCCAGTGAAGGGCTTTTTTGCAGCAGCAGAGGTAGACGCATCTTTCTAAAATTTCCCGCTTCTAATACCGGCTTCCACCCTCTCGCCAGTTAGAATCAACTCAGTGAAACCTGCAGAGGAGCTTCCAATCAGGTGATTAAAGAAAGGACCTGGCAGAGTCCCCAAGAACATGTCCACTAGCTCTCTTTCAGATAAAGGTGGTTGCATCCTTCCGGCCAAATCCCTCCACTTTTGGGCATAGTCTTTAAAACCCTCGTTGGTAGCCATGGCCATACTCGGTATCTGAGTATGGGTTTGCACCAAGTCGGCGTTGTATTGATACTGTTTATAGAATGCGGCCGCCAAATCTTCCCAATTATGCACATCAGACCTCTCCAACAGGTAGAACCAATCTAGCTATGTCCCCGATAAATTGTCCTGGAAAAAGTGGACCCACAGGTCTTTGTTAGAAGAATGTGGTTGAATTTTCCTGACATAAGATCATAGGTGAATCTTTGAGCAAGACACCCCATCATACTTAGCAAATAGAGGTACTTTAAATTTAGGAGGGATTACAATTCCAGAAACCAACCCTAACTCTTCAAAGTCCAGCCCAGGTACTCTTTGCACTTCCATAGCAGCTAGACGTTCTTCCAAGTTCTTGTATTTGTCATCGACCGGAGGATATTGATGTTCATAATAGTCCTTATCTTCCTCTTCTTCTGCTTCAAAATCAGATGGCACTGCAGTTCCCTTTCCTTTTCCTTCCCCCTCTTCAGATGTTGATGGGAATTCTAATGTTCGTCTGGCTTGTCCTTCAAACCTTCTGCCCTAGATAGCCACACCAGCTCTCTTCTTCTTCTTTTTCTCTTTTTCCTTCTCTAGTAGAGTCTTGATCTCCTCCTGCCCCTTGGCCAAGGTCAAGAGTAGCTGTTGAAATTGTGAATTCTGAGATTGCAAATCTTTGACCGTTTGTTCAATATCCATCTTGCTGAAATAAACAACAGAGAGATGAGGAAACTTGGTGTGAAGACCTGCTTATGCATATGATGAATGATATGTATTCATGTAATGCTTTCAAGGATTCAGAAATTCAAATTTGTTTTAAACAAAAAAGAAACACACGTCATATTAATAAGATAGAATTTGTTAGTACATCAATGCCTCATGGGCAAAATAATATAAAATTCTAAGGTAAAAAGACATTGTGCATCCTCTTTGGTGCAATGTAGGTGTTGAGAGTCTACTCTTCGTGAAGTAGCCAAGTGAGTTCCAAAACCTTCTTCTCGCTTGCGTAGAATTGGGCTTCGAAAGTATCGCGCTCTCCCTTGAGTTGTATCCAACTCCTTTGTAAATCTTCTAGTGATGTTGGCATGTCAGGATGTAGGAGGGTGTATGGAACCTCTCCTTCCATAACAGGCTCTATAATCACTGGGAGAATGTAGGGGTAAGGCATCATAAGACTTTGGGCGCGGGTTCGTACCCACTTGAGGTAAGGCTCAAGAGGGATAGAATTCTTGTGTCCCAAGGTCTTACTGTCCACCTTGTTAGGCATCCTCCAAGCTCGGATGAACCTTTGTCGGAGTCCTTGATTGTTGTTGTCGAAGTCAAAAACCAAGCCTTAAATCAGCATGTCATGTGGGCCATCCCTTCAGGCATAACCAAACTGTCTCAGAGCCAAGCAGAGGTTGTAGGTGATGCCTCCTCTAATGCCTAGTAGAGGGACATTAGGGAATTCCCCACAACGGTCAATGATAATAACATTCTCTTTTGATGAGAACACCAATGAATATTTGAATGGGTAAGTGTCATCAATCGTTGTGACCACCTCAAACTTTGCTCATTCTTCAAAACTGATTGGGGAAGATGAGAAATAAACCATCTTGCCAGTAGAGGAGTGCAACACATGAGAACACCTCTTTTCCTCATTGTACGAGTGTGAAAAGAGTGGAGGATATCCCCAAGCAATGTAGGCATCGGGTTGCGAGTCATGAAGATTTTGACAGCACTTACATCTATGAGTTGGTCAGGGTTAGGGAACAAGACCATCCCATAGATGAGAAGAGCTACAATCTCCTCAAAAGCTTGCAAGTCTAGAGAATTCCAACAGCTTTGGGCCTTCTCAAATAGAAACTTTGACAAGAAGCCTTTGACACCACTTCTAGTTTCCCAATGTGTTGTGACATCAGATGAGTGCAAGTGTAAGGCTTGAGCAATCTCTTCTGGCTTTGGATCTCTTTCCGTACCGTTGAAGGGTAGTTGATTAAGAATGGGAATCCTCAAGAGTTGAGAAAATTCCTCCAAAGTGGGAACAAGTTGGTAGTCAGGAAATGTGAAGCAATGATGCAAAGGGTCAAAGAAATGGAAGAGAACTTTCACCATATCCTCCTTTGTGTTGGAAGTGACTAGGTTGAGTAGACGACCATGCCTCTCGGTGAATGGAGAATTATCAGGAAACCTTGAAGCTAGCTCATTGAGTTGTGGAGGAATTCTTACAAGGTTGATTTGGACAGTTTTCCTGCGAAGTGAATCCATAACCTACAAAACAGGAACAAAGATGAATCTCCAAAATCCTTGAAATGGTTAGTGGATGCATATGATGCTTCATGATGTCCATGATGTTATGCACAAGTATATATGTATAATCAAATCACACAAGTTCCTAGTTTAGGCTTGCAGGGGTTTCATAGGTAAGTACCCTCTTGAAGTTTAGTTGGCTCAACCTATCCTAGAAATAGTAACCGGGTTCTAAGGAGCTCAATATCACTGGATTGTTTCCTTGTTCATTGTTTCAATTCAGCCTCTTTACTGGCGACCGAAATATTCCAAGGAGCCAACCCTCAATGAGTGTAGTATCGAGTATCTACCAACTTCAGACTGCACCAAAGTAGGTCATCTCACTACATCCTATAAGGCCAAGTTGGTCAAGTAAAGGTTCTAAAAGTCCATTAGTGCTTCATGACATCACTCAACGGCCCCATATTCTCTTTGATTGACTCAAAGGCTACCGGTACCCACAAATATGTCGCACTAATATAGCTATTGCTTATACCATGTTGGTATACCCCGCACAGTTTCCACAACGTATTTTTATTTACCTATGAATGTTTCCCAAATCCAGGTAGAGGATTCAAACCCAAACAATAGAACCAAAGTGTAAAGAAAACAAGTCAAGCAAGATAAGCATGTAAAGGTGATCTACAACCCTAAGGTAACCCCACTTTTATAAATTTCCCCAGCAGAGTCGCCAGTTCTGTGATGCGGTGGGAGAACTGACTTGAGGTTTTGCGTTTGTGTTCGCAAATGTTGCGGTTTAGCAAGAGTTGCCACCTACTTTTATTTTATCCAAAAGGAAAGGTAAAAAAGCACAGGAAAGACCTTTGAGATTGTTTTTGGGTTCGGGGGGTAGATTATGAAAAGGGAAGGTGCTAGCACCCTTTTCATCCATGGTTTTCCATGGGCTCTTAGTTACTTGTTTTAGATCACTTGCTTTACTTTGAAAATTGTTTGAAATGGTGCTTTATGTGGTTTGGAAAGTATTTTGAAAAGAGGCCTTTGTTTAGGCAATCTTTATAATGATTCTCGTTCGTAAGAATGTATACAAAGATGTTTGTCTTTTGAAAAATGTTTCAATGTTTTGAAAGTTGTTTGGAAAATGTTTTTGAAATGTGTGTGTTTGTTTGAAAATAGAAAGGATTTTTTTTGAAATGATCAAGTAACTAGAAGCTATCTACCTACTCAAAATTCTTTCCTATACATTTTTATTCCTTTGATATTGTTAACCTACCATTGTTTTGGTAGATAACCCTATCTTTGGATGTTAAACGGGACGGACGTGGGTCATCGTATGACCATGATAGCAATATTGCCAAGTATCTTTAGCAAGTTTGAGGGACTAAGATCATTTGTTTTTAGGCAACCTTGTCTAGCGTCATCGAGGGACTATGATCTTTTATTTTGTATTGTTTTGCCAAGATACCTAGCATGCATATCATGGCCATTTAAATTAGGCAACCAAGTGGGTGAAACCCTAGAGATGTTTGTGTGTAATGTGTTGTCATTTTTCATGCATTTTGTTTGTCTTGAATTAGGTCATTCTATTTGTTTGATTTTGTCTTTATCATACAAACCCTAATTTACTAAGCATGTATATAATGCGATAAATTGCGTAAAGTAAATCTAAGCTATTACAACGATATTATGGAAAGGGGATACAAGTTTTGAATGAGGATATTTGCACAAAATAAAATCCTAATTCACTATTACAACCCGATTGAATTTATTATACAATAAATAAATAAGTATTTAAATATGCAATAAAATGTAAATATGCAAAAAGATATTTTTTGATTGTTTTATGTATGAAAAAATAAAATTATCTAAGTCCTAAAAATAAGAAAAAAATAATATTATTGTTTTTGAAAGGGGAAACCCCAATTTTTTTGTTTTAAAAGAAAATATGTTTTCTATTATTTATTTTATTCATTTTTGTTTAAGAAAAATAATAATAATATTATGTACAAATATTTAAAATTAAATATGTATGAAAAATAAATATTTAAGATGTATAATGAAATAAAATAAAATATTTAAGTATTTTTGTTATTATTTACAAGTTTATTTAAGAAAATAAGTTTTATAAACCTAATAAACTATTTTTATGCCAAAAAAATAATAAAAATAATAAAATAAAATGAAAAAAATTAAGAAAATGTTTTTGGGATTTTTAATGTTCAGAAAAAAATAATAAAGTCAATAATCACAAAAGAAATAAAAAATATGAAAAATATAAAAAAAAAAAAAGGGCCAAGGGGGTGCAAATAGGAAACAGGGGGTGTGAAAAGTAGAAGCCCAAGGCGCCAGGCCCAGGACAGCTTCGTCCCTGTCCTTCAGCTCCCTCCTGCGCGCGTTTCTGAGCCAAACCTGTATCTTGCTATTCTTTGCATAAAATCAAAAACTTGTAACATGAAAAATGTAGCTCATGATCTCACGATTCCAGACATATAAAGTTTGTGACCTAACACACAAAGATCAAGGAGAATTTTATCACCCCTAATTTCTGACCTAAAATTTTCATGAACTTCAAGCTTCAAATTCTCACTACTCAGTTAATATAAATAAAAACTATGCATATGTACAACTTAAGCAAGTTAAGGACTACATTTTTGCTTAACAAATCGTGACCTAAAGATGCCTAAATAGAGAGATAGAAACTTGAAAAATACCTTGTTCAGTTGAGTTTGGATATGGCAATGTGGGAACTTTGAGTGAGGCCTGAAGATCGTGTGAGCTTCCTTGAAGTTCCCTCAAGCTTTTCCAATGCTTAGCTAGCCTTGTAGATGCTTGAATCTCCCTGTATAAGTCAACCTGCAAACCTTCAAAATGAAAATGGTGATCCTTGAAACAGGGGTTACAGTTGCAAGATAAAGGCCTGGACAGCTTAGGTAGGATATATGTGAAGTGTTTGAAGTCTTAAAATGAGAAACGCACGAGCCAATATTGATTTGGCAAGGGTTCTGCAGATGATGCCCTGTTTGGGCAGAAAAATGTGATTTTGGTGTTTGAGAGTGTTTTGGGATGTTATGGATTCGTGCTTAGGCTTGTTACAATGTTTTGAAGTTGTTTGAAATGATACAAAGTCTTGCCTTTAACAGATACACAAGTTGTCTTGACTTTTGCAAGTTTGCTTGCTTTTGAAGAAAGTTGACATGACCAATGCCAAAGGCATGTACAAGCTTGCTTGTTAACTGCATAGGGTTGGTGTACTTTGCCTGATGTTTGTAGATCTAGTTTGCAACAAAAGATCAGGTCCATGGCTCAAGATTTGCAAAGTTGTAAAAAGCTAGCTTTATGAAAGTAGTATTATGAACTTTATACCATAAATGGATTAATTCATTGTACAATGCTCCAAAGATCAAAATAAAGCCATTGTCCACTGAATTAGAATTCAATTATGGAGTGTAGAAAGGATTAGGACCTGTAATGCCAAGTACAAGCATGCTAGGGCAGATTTGCAACTTGAACCATTGTGAAAATGCCTTGAACAAAAGTGATAAATTGCCATTTTCCCTTCTTCGATTCTCCCTAACCATAAATGATCTTGGAGATTTCTTGGACATTTTGGAAAGATTGTAACATGATATACAATCCATCTTTGAAATTAATTTTTAGATTCCTCTTGGAACTAGGTGAAAATTTGTCATGAAGTTAGGTCAAAAATCTGCCTAAATTAGGGCAAATTTTCACTAAGTTAAAAAGTTTATGGACCCTTATTCACAAAATCATAACTTGAGATACAAGCATCTTTTGGGAAAACTTTGTGAATAAAAGTTGTATATTTAAAGTAGGACTACAACTTTAATGTTGGAAGTTTTCTTTGAATCCAATTTCATCATGGTGAAAAAGTTGTGGAAAGTTGGGAAAAAATAAGAAATTTTCCATAACTTAGAAAAATTTAAGTTATGAAAAATTTCAAATTAAAACCCTAATTTGCAATTTTAGGTTTCTTGATCAACAAGTTTCACATTTTGACATATCTTGATTAATTATGACCCTTGGCACTTGATTTTGACCAAAAAGTCAAAGTTTGACTTTTCAGTGTACAGTTGACTTTTGATTAGTTGACTGGAAAATTCATCTGTCAATCCTATGCATTTGAGATCTTTTGAACAATGTGATTAGGTCAAGATGATTTTATTGAGTCCTTGAAATCATGCTTGAACCCAATTGTTTATTGGCTAGGTTAAAAATCAGAAATTTCCCTTTCTCAGTCAAAACCCTAATTTTGACCATTTTGCCCTTTTGATGATCTGATCAAATTTCTTGAGGAGATGTGGTCCAAACTTGATCAAATGGTATATAGGAGCTTAGAATGTTGTTGTGGATCAAAAATTATGAATTTTGACTATAAATTGGCCATGGTTGACTTTTTCCCCAATACAGCTAATTTTTAGGTCAACTGTCCAATTGACTGGGCAAAAATGTGATTCAAGGCTTGAAACTTGGTATGGACAATCTTAGGGGTCCAAGATGGTGTATGAAAGTCACATGAAGCATTGATGGTCTAAAAATCCTTGTGCAAACTCAAACCCTAATTTCAGGTCATCAGTGCAAGATGAGGTCTTGAGCTGAGCAAACCCTAATCCTGTCTGGAGTCCAAGAAGTCTTGTGAGGAAAATCTTGATAATATGAGAGGGCAAATTTTGGGGCACAACAGTGTGCATGTAAGATACATGGCTATTTTGAAAATTCAATAAAGCGAAAGAAAGATAATGAGCGCAAAATTCTAATGCAAAAAAGTCCAATGTTTTTCATTAAATGATCGTATGGCATATTAAAATGAATAAACCCTTAACAAATGGACCATGGTGCCCCGGGTACGGCACATGGCTTAAAGTAATTGTTTCAATAAAATTATAGACATAGTTCTTAAATTGATAAAACAGTAAATGGTAATTACTCCTTGTTGAAGGAGATGGGAATGAAATCCTTGGCACGCCAGCTGTTGAGTCCTTCACCAGCAGTCGGGTAGATCCAGTCATCAAAATCACAGTCGTTGTCGGAGTCTTCAAGAGCATTCACTTCATGATTACTGATGTGAAGAGGTAGTTTTCCTATGAGAGCATGTTTGACCTCCTTTTGTGCTTTGGCAGTGAAACCCAAACCACTTTTATTTGATTTGAAAGGGTTGTCAGGGAGTTATCCCCAAATGGTACAACCTTCGTCTTCAATCACAGCACGAGCATCTTTGAGGGAAACCATCCTAGGAACATCTTTAACAGCTTTTGGAACCTCAGGAGTAGCCTTGGCAGCAGCAACCATGGGAGAAACCACTTCGAAGGCTTGATAGGGAGTTTCTATGAACTCACCATCCATCTCAACATACTTAAATGAATTCACATGGCTAACCATAAACTCTTCTTCACCACATATGGTAACAATCTTTCCCTTGACTGGATATTTCAGCTTTTGATGAAGTGTAAAAGTCATTGCTCCTACCCCATGTATCCAAGGGCGTCTAAGTAGGCAGGACAAATGTCTATTACATAGAAAGTCTAGTTGAAAGTTTGAGAACCAACTTTGATGGAGAGGTCAACCTCTCTATGTACCATCCTTTTTTATCCATCGAAAGCCCTTACCACTATGTCACTTGGCTTCAACATTAAACCCTCGCAATCCAACCAATCTAGGGCACCCTTGGGTAAGACATTTAAAGAGGACCCAGTATCCACCAATACACGGGATAAAGTGGTTCCTTCGTATTCAATGAAGACATGCAAATCCTTGTTGTGATATCTTCCGACTGGAGTTAAATCAGTATTCCGAGAATCCCAATCCATTATTGGCAGACAAACTCTCTACACAATTTTCAAACTGATCGGTTGTAGTCTCTTGAGGAACATGAGCTTTTTTCAGAAATTTCATCAAGGCTTGAGCATGCACATCAGAACAAAGTAATAAAGATATTATAGAAATCTTAGAGGGGGTTTTCCCCAACTTCTCTACTATCTTATAATCACTTTTTCTTATAATCTTCAAAATCTCCTCCATCTCTTGAGTAGAGGGTTCCTCAGTAATAATGTCTTTGGCAGGCGCCTCCATCCTGATAGGCTCACTCATTTTTTATTTTCCCCTAGCATCAGTACTAGGTTTGTCAACAGTAATGCGAACAGGTGTAATTGTGGTTGTTGGAGGTGAAATGTTAGGAGATAAGATTCTCCTCGTCCTTGTCACCTTGCTAGAGCCAGCAATGTTGGTAATATCAGCAGTCTTGTCTTCATCAATCCAGGAGTCTTGTCTAATACCATGGTAGTACACTTAAGCGCCATAATTCCAGGGTTCTGCCTTATCGGAAGAATAAGGGACTGGCCCAAGAGTAGTAATTATCAATGGAGCTATCTTCGGTTCATTGGAAATCCTAATAGGACCCTTTAAAGTGATCCTAATAGGCTTGTTGGAGATAGTGATGATGGATATGTCTTCAACTTCTTGAGGCATAACTTCCGTCAAACTTCTTACGGACGGAGTTCTTTTGAATAAAATCTCATGGTTGTCCATTAGGTTTTGGACACCTCTTTTCAGCCATTCACAACCATTGATTTTCACAGCACGACAACAACAATCTTCAAGGCAACCAGGGAAAACCCCAACTTTCAACAAATTGTTTTTAAAAAATTTCAATGGAGTGGTTAAGTCATTAACAGAGGAAACAAAAGCAGTATCTTCAATAATGTTGACACCTTTGCCATGGTTTTGCATAGGTGTGGTGATTACATTTAGAGTTGGAGGAGGATCAAATTCAACGGTCTTGTTGTCAATGAGGTCTTGGATCTTGTACTTTAATGCCTAACAATGATCAGTGTCATGTCCAGGACTATGGAGTGGTAAACACATTTGGCGTTCAGGTTGTACTTTGGAGATGAAACATTGGGATTTGAAGGGGGGGTCACGCAACGTTACCAAATTATCCTTCAACAAATGTTATAGGGCTTATGATATTGACATGTTGATCCTTGTATATTGTCTTCTTAGAATATCAGGTCTTTAGTAGCCAGCTTATTGTTGTGGCCTTTGAGTAGAGGTTGGATTGGAGATTAGAACTGCATTTACAGATTGATGATGGTGCTTCTTGATATGGCCCATTGACCCATACACGACATTAGTTTCTTTTTTACTAGTAAAAGGTTTCGTCACAGTATTTGATGTAGAGGCAGAGGCCATGGGAATCTTTCCACTTTTAATACCTCTCTCGACCCTTTCACCAATCAAGATTAACTATGTGAAACCATATGATGAGCTCCCAACTAACAAATTGAAAAATGGTCCAGTCAATGTTCCCATGAACATATCTACCAACTCCCTATCAGTCAATGGTGGTTGCACCCTACCTGCCAGGTCTCTCCATTTTTGCGCATATTATTTGAAACCTTCATTGGAACCCATGGTCATTCCTTGTAACTGCACTCTAGTTTGTGCCAGATTGGTATTGTACTGATATTGACGATAGAAAGCGGTGGCCAAGTCTTCCCAAGTATAGATGTTGGAACCCTCTAACTAGTAAAACCACTCCAATTAAGTCCCAGACAGAATCTCTTGAAAGAAGTGCACCCACAATTTCTTATCAGTGGTATGCGGTTGAATTTTACGGACGTAAGATCTCAAGTGAAGCTTCAGGCACGAGACACAATCGTACTTGGAAAAGATTGGAATCTTGAATTTGTATGGGACTGCCACCCCAGGGACCAAACCCAAATCACCGAAATCTAGGCCAGGCACAACTTGAACTTCCATAGCTTTCAATATGTCCTCCAGTTGCTTATACTTGTCTTTAGCCGGTGGATATTGTTCGTCAAAAAAATCCTCATCCTCAGAGACTGGATTGTTACCACCCCAGAACGGGTGCTCCTTGCATCTTCGTCCTGATTCTCATCCTCCTTGGATGAGTCTTCTACCACTTGAACTTGTCGAACCAGGCCCTTGAATCTCTTTCCCATGTTGATCAAGGCTTTATTCTTGGTCTTCTTCTTTTCAACCAGAAGTGACATCAGTTCTTGCTACCCTTTGGCCAAGGTGAGCAAGGTTTCTTGAAATTGAGAATTTTGTGTCTGCAAGTCCTTCACAGTCTGCTCGAGATCCATCTTACTGAAATAAACAATAGAAAGATGAGGAAACCTATGTCGGAAAACCTGCTTATGTTATGATGCATGTAATGTGAATGAAAATGTTTTCAAGGACCTTTAAGATTTAAATTTCTTTAAACAAAGAAGCAACAAAATTAATTGTATTAATAAGTTCAAACGGTTACAATAAATGCCTCTTGGGCTTGCAATGGAAGAAGCAAAAATAATACAAAATAAACTCCTAAAACAAAAGGACTTAAGTTTCCCATGAGCGCATCCTCTTTGGTGCAATGTAGGTGTTCAAACTTCGCTCTTCAAGAAGTTGTCTTGTGAGCTTTAAAACCTTCTTCTCGCTTGCGTATAATTGGGTTTCAAAGGTTTCTCGCTCCCCTTTGAGTTGAATCCACGATCTTTGCAACTCCTCGAGAGTAGTAGGCATGTCAGGATGAAGAATAGTGTATGGAACATCTCCTTCGGCAATAGGTTCCATGATGATAGGTAGGACGGCCTCAGATGGAATCATGAGGTTTTGAGCGCGAGCTCGCACCCACTTGAGATAAGGCCCCAAAGGAATGGAGTTCTTATGCCCCAACGTCTTGCTATAAACTTTGTTCACCATGCCCCAAGTTCGTACAAATCTTTGATGATAACCTTGGACATTGTCCTCATAGTCAAATACAATTCCTTGAACAAGCGCGTCATAAGGGCCATCCCTTCGAGCATACCCAAATTGTCATAGAGCCAAACAAAGATTATAAGTGATACCTCCCCTAATGCCAAAAATAGGGACATTAGGGAATTCCCCATAATGATCAATGATGGTAACATCCTTCAAACATCGAGAACACCAATGAATATCCGAATGCGAGAGTGACATCAACCTACTAGACCATCTCATGCCTTGCTCATTCTTCAAAATAAATCGAGGAAGGTGCAAAATAAACTACCTAGCCAACAAAGGAGTGCAACACATAAGAATTCCCCTTCTCTTCATAGTGCGAGTGTAAAGAGAGTGCAAAATGTCTCCAAGTAAGGTAGGCACCGGGTTACGAGATAGAAAAACTTTTACCGCATTCACATCTATAAGTTGGTCTAGTTTAGGAAATAGTACCATCCCATATATTAGAAGAGCCAAAATCTCTTCAAAAGCTTGTAAATTCAGAGCATCCCAAAATTGTTGAGCCTTCTCAAACAGAAACTTGGCTAGAAACCCCTTAACACCACTTCTTGTTTCCCAATTTGCTACAACGTCATACCATTGCAAATGTAAAGTTCGAGCAATCTCTTCAGGTCTTCGGCCTCTTTCAATACCAGTGAAATGTATCTGATCAAGAGTAGGCACCTCCAAGAGTTGAGAAAATTCTTCCATGGTTGGCATTAGTTGATAATCAGGAAATGTAAAGCAATGGTGTTTAGGATCAAAGAATTGGAAAAGCACATGCACCATATCCTCTTTAAAGTTTGTGGTAACCAAGTTGATGAGACGACCATACTTCTTAGTGAATGGAGAATCATTTGGAACCCTTGACGCTAACTCCTAGAGTTGAGGAGGCACTTTCACAAGGTTGATTCGGATAGTATTTCTTTGCATGGAAGCCATGTCCTACAAAATAGCACAAAGATAAATCCCAAAAGTCCTTGAAATGGTTAGTGCAAAATGCAATGGTATAATGTCATGATGCTATGTAGAAGTAAACATATGCACACAAAGCAAACAAGTCCTTAGGGTTAGGCTTGCATGAGGTTCATAGGTAAGTAACCTCTTGAAGTTTAGTTGGTTTAACCTGTCCTAGAAAGTAATCGGGTTCTAGGGGTCTCAATATCATTGATATTTCTTCATTGGGCATTGTTTCAGCATAAGCCTCTTTTTTGGTGACCGAAATATCCCAAAAGTCTGATCTCAATGAGCGTAGTATCGAGTATCAACCAACTTTGGACTGCACCAAAGCCGGATATCTCACTACTTCCTAATGGAAAAGTTGTTCAACAAAAGGTTCTAAGGTTAGTTAGCGCTTCATGACACCACACAACGGTCCCGTATTCTCCTTAATTCACCATAAGGGATACCGATACCTACAACTGTGTCACACTAACATAGCTATTGTCTCAACCATATCGGTCTGTGTTGTACAGTCTCCACAATTTTTGCTATTTACCTAATGATGTTCCCAGATCTGGGTAGAGGATCAATACAAAAAAAACCAAACATAACCTGAAATGTAAAGCAAGCAGGACAAACAGGTAAAGTATTTAAATGTGACCTATCTCTAAGGTAACCTAACTTTTTTTAGTTCTCCCCATAAGAGTCTCCAGTTCTGTAATACGGTGGGAGAACTGATTTGGGTGTTTTGCATTTTATCGCAATTGTTGTGGATAGCAAGAGTCACCACCGAATTATCTTTTATCTAATAAAGGAAAGGGTGAAAAGAACAGGAAAGACCTTTTGAGAATTTTCTTTAGTTCGGGGGGTAGGTTATGAAAAGGGAAGGTGTTAGCACCCTTGTGATACGGTGGCAGAACTGACTGTTTTTTGTTACTATTGGTTTTTGCGTTTGTATTCGTAAATGTCGCGGTAAGCAAGAGTCGCCACCGTCTTTTATTTTATCCAACAAAGGAAAAGGGAAAAAGAACAGAAAAAACCTTTTTCGAGATGTTTCTGAGTACGGGGGTAGATTATAGAATGGGAAGGTGTTAGCACCCTTTCTATCTGTGGTTTTCCACGGGCTCTTAGGTACTTGCTCATTTTTAAATTGCTTTTGTGTGTTTGTGTGCTTTTAAAAAGTTTTGAAATTGCCTTAGTGTGGCGTTTCACTTTATGGTAACCCTTGTATCAGTCCTCAAGGGTGTGATAAAGAGTTTTTGAAAACTTTTGTTTGAAAAGTTTGTTTGAAAGTGTATGGTGTAAAAATTTGTTTGAGCAATTACTTAAAATTTTCTACCTACTCGAAAAAGACTGTTTGTTTTTCTTATTTCCTTTAGACAGCGCTATCCTACTATTAAGGAGTAGGTAGCTCCATTATTGGAGTTTAGGGACAATCAAAAGGGACGTTTACGGTCACTTAAGGCAACAGGGCGAGATCTCTTAGTAACTGTCCTAAAGTTCTAAGATCACTTTTTTACCGAGGCAACATCGAAAGGGTCATCGAGGGACTAGTGATCTTTCGAATTAGAGGACAGCCACTAAAAATTCTCACGTTTCGAGAATAGTGGTCGTTTTCCGAAGGCAACCGAAGTGGGGCAAACCCTAGGAGTGAGAATGTGCAAGTGTTTGTTTTTCAATCAATTATCTTTGCACAGTTAGGGTTTTCTACTGTTTTAAACATTGATCTTTTTGATACAATCCTATTATCAATCATCTAACAGTTTATAATGATGGAAAGTAAAAGTGCGAGAAGTTTAAACCTAGCTATTACAAGACTTTGGGGAGGGGGATTACATAATCAAAAACTTGGGGAAAACAGTAAATGAAAATAGTAATAAACTTAATTACCTATTACAAACCTCGGAGCAATTACATTAATTTAAAAAATAATGGAAAAAGAATACGCGCGACAAAATTAAATACGGGGAATTAACAATTAAATTCAAAGACATTTAATTAGTGAATAAAGAAAAGATATTTTTTTGGATTTTTGAGAAAGTAATTAATTTTGCAAATTAACCTAATTTCTAATTAATTTTAATTATGAAAAAAGAATTTAAATCATCCTAATTAACCTAATTAATTAATGAAATTAAATATTTTATTAAAAAACCTAATTCTAATGTTTTTTGTGTTTTTATGATTTTAAGATTTAATTAAAAAAGATTTTTTTTAAAAAAATAAAAAGGTTAAAGAAATTAAAAAAAAAAAATGGGCCTGGTGCTGGAAGTGATTTTGGGGGTGCATAATTGAATTTTCCAGGCCCAGAATAGCTGGCCCATCTGCCTTGCGCGTGATCCAATGGGGATCACCTTAGGAGGGAATACCATGCTCTTTGCTTGCTGAATGTTGGATCTGGATTGAAAGAAGATCCAATGGCTGGATCTGGAGGCGCATGATGGATGTCTGGTTGTGAGATGCGCTGGATCTGAAACAAGAATTTTAGAAAATAGGAAAATGTCTGGACCTGGGATCAAACTCAGGTCCCTCCCTTCAAATTCCTTGTCCTTTTCCATCTGTGCTGGTTAGTCATTCGTTTATATAATTAAGCAAAAATAAAATAAGGGAAAATAGATCTAGTTCTAAATCAACTTGACACGCAGGCATTGTGGGCCCCTGATAATTCAAAGAACCAATCAGATGTGGAGAGAGGAATTTCATTATGGGATCTAGCCAATGGAACGCCTGGAAATGGCCACGCATGCTTGGACCACCGCCTGTAAAAGTGAAGCCATCGTCCACGGTGGTCCCAGTCACCTTCTCCGGTGACACGAGAATTTGAAACCTATGAAACACGTCATATCAAAGCATAAAAAAGACCCTACCCCCCCTTAAAATTTCCCCAAGAATCCAATGGTGGTGTCCGTTTTCCCTAAAAGTCCCTGTATCATAAAAACCGAAGCTTGCTTCTCCCTAAGCCCTAACAATGGTAACTTGCGATCCTGGCTTTATTCCTTGCATGAGACACGTTAGAAAATTCACAAATAATGCAAATAGTATAGATATGCAATCAAAATGCGTTTATGTTGAGGATTAAACAGGTTTTAAAAATCAAAAGATTACCAATATGGGAGGATCAGGCTAGCGCGATTCAGAGTGGTTTGGCCTTCAACGATGGACTGCTTCACCTCCTAGAGTCCTCAGAAGGGTGATGGAATGATTGGATCTCACTAAGGAGGGCTGGCTCGAGTGTTTGAGAGTTGCACTCTTCTTGATTTTTTTGAAAACTTTTTATTTCTCTCTTGAGGCAGGTTGCACACTCGTTCTCCCTCTTTAGGGTTTGAATGCCTTGGCATATATATGTGAATCACATTAGGTCAACTAGTATGGCAAGAATCCAAAGATATCAATGCCTTTCAATTTTGCTTCAAATCTTTCCAATTTTGAATATCCTTGCCCATTCATGGCTTGCACGATTTCTTTGGCTATTTCCAGCACATGAGATCTCCATTCAATGCAAAAATCATTCCTAAAACAAATTATGTGATTTATTTGGATTTAATTGATTTTATTTGAGTTTTAAATGAATAAAAATAAAAATAAATTAAATAAACAAATAAATGAGGCATGGAGGGTCCCATTGGTCATGGACCATGCTAGTACTGAGATTCAATCTTGAAAAGAGGGCCCATATGGAAAAAATGCAATTTTGGGCATTGTTGACTTTGTGCAAATTTCCAAAAATGGTCAACTTTGACAATACATATCTCTCTCAATTTTGACGCTAAGAGGATGTTATTGGACTTTTTAGAAATTTTAGGATGTCCTCTAAACAACCCTTTTAGTTTCATCTCCATTGAATCTTCCATGCTCATGTAAGAAGCTTTGACCTAAAAGGTGTTTTTGTTGACTTTTGAAAAGGACCTATAATGTCTGAATTTATATCTTTTTAGGAGTGAATTTATTGAACTTGAGGGATGAAGATGAGTTGTAGGGAATTAGATTCTCTTCAAAATGAGCCTTGGATGAGAAATTTCTAATCAAGTATGAGAAAGTTATGCCTGGTCAAAGTTTGGTTGACTTTTGCTATAGAAACCCTAATTTAGCAACTTTTGAATTTTGATGAATTAGGAGCATTCCTTGAGGAATCATGATCAACCCATTATCAAATGATGGATATCACTTCAAAATGTTGATGTTGACCAAAAATCTTGAAGTATGACTCTATGTGGGTCACAGTTGACTTTTGACCTAGTATAGTTGATTTTTAGGCATTTGAGCAGTTGACTAAGCAAACTTCTTGTGCAAGGAATGTAACTTGACATGGATGATCTTGAGGACATATTAGGGAAATGGAAATCACTTAGGACCCTTGGAACTCAAACATCTTTATGAGGAGTGAAACCCTAGTTTGAGGTTCATTGTCTTAGGAGGAGGATTTGTCTGGTCAATACTTAGTCAACTTGAGCAATTAAGGACCTCTAGGAGTATGTTTTGAGTAAAATGAGAGGGAAAATTTTGGGGTACAACAGCTGCCCCTGTTCAATATTCTAAGACCTGAGGATGTAGATTGGCTTGTCTGCCTTTCGTGATCTGAAGGTGGAAGATGATTGAATACTAGAGTGCCCAGAAATTTGCACTCGCATTAATGTTGATCGATAATATTGGGATGGGCTTACAGATGCCATTTGGAAGGCGATGGAGAATCGTCGGAGATGGGCTTAAAGATGCCATCCAGAAAGGATATCGGTTGCATAAGAGATTCATTTGTGAGAATTCTTGTACCTGCCGTTGAGGAGGACTTCGTCGGGGAACGTTGTTTTATGTCCTGGGAAAAAGAGTCTAGGAGCTCCGATTATCCATTACCTTGGTGGGGAATCAACTCTTGATTCATGAGACAAAAGTGCACTGCTATCTTGTTGGGTCCAGGTTTCACAGTGTTGTAAACTGTTGTTCGGAGATGAAAGGGAGGGGGCTTATATAGGGCTTTCTCGGGACAAGTCCATGTAAAATTGCGTCAGGTAATTCATAAAAGGAGCCTGGATATATGAGAAGGAACCTGGGTAGTAGGATTACTTTGAAATGATGCCTGGGTAGTAGGGCTGTGAGAAGGAACCTGGGTAGTAGGGTTACTTCTAAATAAAAGCCTGGGTAGTAGGGCTATGAGAAAGAACCTGGGTAGTAGGGTTACTTCGAAATAAAAGCCTGGGTAGTAGGGCTATGAGAAGAAACCTGGGTAGTAGGGTTACTTAGAAATAAAAGCCTGGATGGTAAGGCTGTGAAAAGGAACCTAGGTAGTAAGGTTACTTCGGAATGAAGCCTGGATAGTAGGGCTATGAGAAGGAACCTGGGTAGTAGGGTTACTTCGAAATAAAAGCCTGGATAGTAGGGCTATGAGAAGGAACCTGGGTAGTAAGGTTACTTCGAAATAAAGTTGGGGTAGTAGGGTTACTTCGAAATAAAGTCGGAGTAGTAGGGCTACTTTGAAATAAAAGCCTGGATAGTAGGGCTGCTTTAGAACAAAAGTTTGGGTGGTAGGGCTATGAGAAGGAACCTGGGTAGTAGGGTTAAGGACTACGCTCAGAAGTGGAGAGATCTTGCTGGAAGAGTCTAACCCCCTATGTCTGATAGGGAGTTGGTGGACATGTTTCTTGGGACTTTGTCTGGTCCCTATTTCAAACACTTGATCGGAAGCTCTTCAGCTGGATTCACCGAGCTAATACTGACCGGCGAAAGGGTCGGAGCTGGCATCAAAAGTGGGAAGATTCAAGAAGCTACACCATATGATGCTCAGAAAAATCCCTACAATGGGAAGAAAGAGTCCAATGCTGTGTATGGTCAAAATAGTCATCATGATCAACATGTAGGGGCAACCCTGATCTCCAATCCCACGCCTGTTCAACAAAGACAGAGCAATAGGCGTAGGGTAAGATATCAAGAAAGGCAGTATACTAACATCAACATGCCTTTGTCTCAAGCATTACAACATTTGCTGGAGTTGAATCTAATCACGCTAAAGGATCCTCCTCAAAATCCTGATACTTCCTCTTCCAAGTATAACCCAGGTGTGAGATGTGCCTATCATTCTGATAGTCCTGGACATGACACCGACGATTGTTGGACTTTGAAGAACAAGATCCAAGACTTGATTGATGCCAAGGAGATCAAGTTTGATCACTGATCCTACGCCAAATCATTGAGAATGTCTTAGTTTCATTTGAATTTTCAAGTTGTAATCTCTTTGTTATTCAAACAATTATCTATTAATGTCAAACTCTGTTTCATTAATGCATTGCATATGTTTGTCTTGATTTGATCCAATCATTTTAATTACATTTAAACTATGCTTTTTACTCACTTTATGACATTCAACTCTTGCTAAAAGTTACAAGCCTTTAGAGGGAGGATGACGAAACAATACCATAATCTCATACCGTATGCTTTTGGACAGACCTTGCTGACGATGTACAGGCGTTTCTTTCAAATCCTAAACACTGGAGTTATAAGGAAGATAATCCCTAGCCAACCCCTTCGAGCCAAAGAAGTAGGAGTTTTCTATTTTTAAACAAATTGAAACCTTTAATTTAAACCTGGGACGGGGTAGTCTCTCAGTTAATTCAAAATATGTGCATTGAATTCGCAAAACTCTCAGTTCATAATACAACGAACGACATCAAAAGCATTCCTCTGGAATCAAAATACAGTGGTGGTTCCTTATCTCATAGGCAGTCAATCTCTCAAAAGAGAAAAGCCCACTGAGCCAAAACCTATAAAGGAGGCTTAAGAAAGCTGGGGCATCCCGATGACTGTAATCTCGAAAACAGGAACAGTCAGGAAAAAATTAGGGATAATAAAACAAAAGAACGAGGGCATTACAAATCCTCGACAACATGAAAAATGTTGCAGAAAAATGATGACTACCTTCAAAAATCCAACTTGTGTGAACCATCACCAAAACGTCGTTCCAAATTCGAATAGAGTTTGACGCACAATTAACTGAGTTTAGGATTGAAGAACATCACGAAGAGCGGGTGGGTACAAATATACTTTGAGCCTTTATCCTTCGTTTCTTAAACTGTGAACCAAGCCATGTTACAACCTTTCAAAAGTCCTAATTTAAGCATGGGTTAGTTCAAAAGCATACTGTTACAAAAGGTATCCTGACTCCTGTAAGGCTTTGCCCTAAATCTTGTGTTGAATTTGTCTTATAAAGAGTTTTCTGCTAAAAAACGCATTTTTCAAAACTTCAAGACAAGCATAAACTTTGCATTATTTGAATATCACTGTTTGCATTTGGCTATTTGTTTGACAGCGGAGAAATTCACACAACGAATATCCGATGAACGAAAGCCCTCTCAGTGAACAAAATCACTTCAAAAAGGATGACACTTCCATTGACAAATCTCCTATCAATGAGGGGACTTGACATGTCACTATCCAGCACACCTGGGGCAGTCCAGTCAAGATTTCAAGAAATCTCTGAAGAAGTACAGAGTAACCAGAGGCAAGTCTCCATCTCCGCCACATGGGGAATTGAACATCAATCTCAGTGAAGGGTTACGTACAATCAAACATTTTTTCTGGCAATGTCACAAACACTTGCTACTAGGGGCAATGACAAATCTCCCCAAAATCCTTCTCATAGGATGAGTCCCAGCAAGGGTTTAATCTTTGATCCCTTTCCCCAGCTGAGACAACTTCAACAAAGATATCCCCTCTCTAGCGGACTGATGACATGGTTTATTTCCCCAACAACACCAGGATTCCCCAGCTTGAGTTTGCCTCTCCGATTACTACAAGTCAAAGGACCACAACTCCTATTCCCCAGTAGACTCTGGAAGCTTGTCCCCTGCGAAGCACAAATAAGTCTCCTCAGCCAAATTCGGAGGTTATCCTCACAAGAGTCTAACTGGGTTATCCTCAGCAAGTTGCAACTGAAAGATCATCCCCAGCGAAGTTCTTTCTATCCCCAACGGAGTTTATTCCTTTCATAGACAGAAATTCAATCCCCAACAGGGTTCACTGTCACCAGCAACAGTAATTCATCCCCAGATGAGTTTTATTTCTCCAAATCAGCAGATCTTCTAGCAGAGTATATACTCCTCACAGAGTCATTTCCTCGTCAGTCCATTCCCCAACGGAGTTATTCTCTCCTTCAGGATTATTCTCTCAATCATCTTCGGTCGTTATCTCCAGCGAGTGAAACTCTTTATTCTCCAACAACAGTCAGGGATTTATTTTCCCAAACTCGGACGTACCACAATAGCATTTCATGTTCATACATCATGATGTGCGCATACATATTGCATACAGCATAGTCTCATTTATTTTGAGAACATCATCATACAATGCATGTCATGCATTATATACGATTAATCATATACCTTTTCAGGAAAGATGGTTATCATTAACAACTTCCAACAAGTTCAAGATTAACTCTGGAAACTAAACAGAGTAATTATCTGCACGATTAAATTCAGCTTTACACGGGTTCATCATGAAGAAATCTTACACGGGTTTCTCCTAAATGCAGCTTCACACGGGTCTATCCTGAAAAATCCTACACGGGTCCTTTATCACATATTTCTGAATGAAGTTTTACACGAACTTATCACAAAGTAACCTTACCCAGGTTCCTCCTGAAGTTTTACACGAACTTAGCCCGAAGTAACCTTACCCAGGTTCCTCCTGAAGCTTTACACAAACTTATCTCGGAGCAACCCTACATCGGTTCCTTCTCTTTCCAAGATGCAGTTTTACACGGACTCATCATCAGGCAACCCTACACCGGTTCCTTCTCAATTCCAGATGCAGTTTTACACGGACTCATCATCATGCAGCCCTACACAGGTTCCTTCTTTCCAAGATGAAGTTTTACATGGACTCGTCATCAGGCAACCCTACACCGGTTCCCTCTTTCCAAAGATGAAGTTTTACACGGACTCCTCATCAGGCGAGCCTACATCGGTTCCCTCTCTTTCCAAGATGCAGTTTTACACGGACTCGTTAGCAAGAAACCCTACACAGGTTCTCTCTTTCCAAGATGCAGTTTTACACGGACTCGTCATCAAGAAACCCTACACAGGTTCTCTCTTTCCAAGATGCAGTTTTACACGGACTCGTCATCAGGAAACCCTACACTGGTTCCCTCTCTTTCCAAGATGCAGTTTTACATGGACTCATCATCAGGAAACCCTACACAGGTTCCTCCTTTCCAGATGAAGTTTTACATGGACTCGTCATGAAGTAACCTTACCCAGGTTCCTTCTCAGTCCAGATATGCAGTTCACCTCCAAAGTTAGACTTCCCTAGTGGAATCTTCTACAACAACAGGTATGCAAGTTCTCGCTAAGGAATCTCTTATGCGATCGACACTCCTGCAAATGTCATCTATAAGCCCATCCTCCTACCAACAATCTCCAAATGTCATTTGTAAGCCCATTCCCGACATCACAATGCTGACACTACACCATGCGAGTGCAAATTTCTGGGCACTCTAGTGTTCAATTATCTTCCACCTTCGGATCACGAAAGGCACGCAAGCCAATCTACATCCTCAGGTTTAAGAAAATTGAACAGGGGCAACTGTTGTACCCCAAAATTTGCCCTCTCATGTTTCCCAAAGTCTTCCCCCTGCATGGTTGATCACAAACTCTTGCCTAAGGAAAAGGAAAATTTTTGAGTGGTGCTTTAAGTACATTTCGATTGGCATTCTGAAAGACCCTTCGATTGGCATTCTGAAGGAGCATTTTGATTGGCATTCTGAAGGAGCACTTCGATTGGCATTCTGAAAGACCCTTCGATTGGCATTCTGAAGGAGAATTTCGATTGGTGTTCTGAAGGAGCCTTTCGATTGGCATTATGGACAAGTACTTCGGTTGGCATTATAACAGTGTCCTTCGATTGGAATTCCATAAGGTCCATTCGAAGAGGCATTCAAAGGGTCCATTCGAAGAAGCTTTCGAAAATCATTCGAAGGATGCCATCATCCCATTCGAAGGAGGTCATCAAGAGGGCACTCAAGTCAAAAGCGTCCAAGTTCATTCAAGAGACACAAATGTTTCAAAAAAGGAAAACTTTTAATGTGTCTGTTTCTTGTATCATGGAATTTAATGGCCTGTTTAATGGCTGTCTCTTGCCAATACTGCACCCTCACACCCCTATAAATACATAGGCCAGCATACATATCCAGGACATGAAAATTATACAACGAAACACACACAAAAACTCTGCAGGAGAACACACACAGAAAAATACACAACATTGGAGAGACGCTGCCCAGAGTTTTCCAGGCCAAAGCAACCCTTCAACAAGAGCATCCACGCCCAGAAGCCCCAGATCGAAGGTGCCTACATCCAGGAAGCGCCCAAATTAAAAGTCCAATCTGCTGGTAAGAAAGGGTAAATTATTATCCAACCTTGTTTTTTGCATAACATATCATTACTTGTTGTTACTTTCGATTTGCTATCCTAGACAGGATCAAAGGGCCTGGGTTTGGCACCCAGGTCATGTTTTTTTTGTTTGCTAACATTTGCTGCAGACATAGCCTGAAGAGACCCAGCAAGCGCAGGATCGAAGGGCCTGGGGTTCAATACCCAGGCCCTGTGTTTTATTTCGCTCACATACTTTTGCAGGTATAACATTCCAGATCGAAGGAGACACCTTCCCTGGATCGAACCCATTAGCATGCTGGATCGAAGGAGGCATCTCATTCCTGGATCGAAAGCCATTACCTTCATGATCAAAAGACAGTCCTTCCCTGGATCGAAGGCTACTCACGCCTTACCGTTTGGCCCAATCGAAGCTTTCATTCCCTCCCTGGGTCGAAACTCCTTTTTTTCCCAGGATCGAAGGATCCCCTTTGTATTTTATTTTTGTTTTTCATTGACATCTTTTTATCTTTTTAATTAACATTAAAACATAAAATCAAAAAACATAAAAAACATTAGGCTAGTTTTTCTATTAAAATTAACTTTGTCAATTAAATCTTTTAATTATTTTAACATTTTTCCAAAACTAAAATTAAATAGATTTAGATCATTTTCCCAAAATAAAATAAAACAACAAAAAGATTTTATTCTTAGAATTTTTAGAGTTTATTTTCAGATTCGTGCGCGTTTATTTTATTATAACTGTCTACTGGTTTGTAATAACTTAGCTAAGACCTTTTACTTTACTGCTTTATTCCCCCAATTTTGGACATGTAAATAATCCCCCTCCCCGAAGCCTTGTAATAGCGTAGGATTTACAATTTCTGCACTTTAAATTCCTGTACATATATTAACTTCTTAGATGTATGCTAACTAGGATTGTATGACAAGATTAACTCTTAACTTAAAATCAACAGTAGCTCACCATGACATGCAAGAATAATATAACTGAAAATTGACACACTTGCACATGCCACCCCTAGGGTACACCTCACTTGGTTGCCTCAAATATGGTCATTAAGTATAGGATGTTTTAGAGGTCGTCCTTTTGTCCCAAGATCATAAGTTGCCTCGAAATGGTTGCCTTGATAAAAATGATCTAAGACATTAGGATTACCACTAAAGCGTCCTAACATTGCTTTAGTGACCACACGTCCCTTAAATCGAATTGACCCGAAAACTCCAACGATGGTGCTACCTACTCCTCAATAGTGGGATAGCACTGTCTAAAGGACATTTGCACAGTTTAATTCCTTTTTGAGTAGGTAGAGGTTCTTAAGTAATTGCTCCTTTTAAACAAAAACAACACTTTTCGCACTTACACTTTCTTCAAAAACAAAACTCTTTTCAAAACCCACAAACACAAAGAAAAGCAAACTTTTGAAAACATAGTGAGCAAGTACCTAAGAGCCCGTGGATAACCACGGATAGAAAGGGTGCTAACTGAAGGAAAATTGTGATCAAAAGTGCAGTGGAATTTAAAATTTTCCTTTAGCGATCCTTACGAATGAGCATGGTCAGTGATAGAAGTATTTACCTCTTGTGGCGATTCAGACCTTTGATGTTGTGATCACGAGCATTGATGAAGAACAACGCCTCTACTCAGTCCACACGAACAGATCGCTTCCGGTCACAGTGCTAGCTGATCACGAACGGAAACCTTGAGTGAGAGAGAGAATCAAAAACGAAATTGCATCAAGTGAAATTGCTTCATCACAAGGGATCTATTTATAGAATCACTCGTGTGGGCTACAAGCTAAAAGCCCAATTAAGTCTATAAGCTAAAAGCCCAATTAAGCTTATGGACATCATACCTTATGATGTACCATATATCACTTATCTACGTGGTACCATACCACTTTCTGTATTACACTTAAGTGCATCGTATCTTACGGTGTTCCTTATTTACTCTATCTCTCATCAACCTGTCCTTATGTGTGTGACCCTGTAGGTTTTCGCGACGTTGGCAATTATATTAAATCACACATTTAATATAATAAACAGTGAGCGGTATCTAGCAACACATCACTATTACCCAAGTCACGAAAATGTCATGTGATCTGACCAAACCTTTTCCGTGATAATATTTGTGTTATACAATTACCCTTTTGCCCTCATGTCTATATTGAACACAAGGCATACACTGTGTCACCCTTGTCCAGTTCAATATTGGGCCCTTAGACATTTATCCTGTTATGCAGGATGAGCAAATTCCATCTAGGTCACTCATGTAGCATGCTTTGTGAAGTACCCATTAACCCTCTTTATAGTCATCCAGTTACGGATGACGTTTGATCAGCAATAAAGTACTTGACTCTACATCTAGGGTCCATAGTGGTTTCAGGTCGAAGGGTGGTATACACCATTATCATCATGAGAATAACTTATGACACTTTGCATAACATTCTATGTAGTATTCTCATAGCGGGTCAATCCAGTATAAATATTACTCCTAATATTCATACCTATGTCAAGACTTGATAACTACTTATCTATGATCCATGAGATGTGATCATCAATCTATCTTCATAATAATCTTAATGCTTTAATGTTATCCCACTTCACATTAAAGCTTGACTACGGATACTTTAAGAATAGTGTCTTATGTTTAATGGGATCTCATGATTAAGTCACACTTAACATTTCATTAAACAAATAAACCATTCTAGGGACTTTATTATTTTGGAAAGCAAACATAATAAAGAAATGCCTTTTATTATTAATAAATAATTCGATACAAGTACCAAAAGTATTGGCCTCTAGGGCTTACACCAACACTAACACCTTCCCTTTCTATAATCTACCTCCCGAACCCGAGAAGCATCTCGAAAAGGAATTTTTCTGTGCTTTTGTCCTTTTCTTGTTGGATAAAATAAAAGACGGTGGCGACTCTTGCTTACCGCGACACTTTGCGGAAAAAAACGCAAACGCGAACCAGCATTAAGAAACAGTCGGTTCTCGTTCCCACCGATCACAGAATTGGGGATCCTTCGATCCAGGGAAAAAAAGGAGTTTCGACCCAGGGAGGGAATGGAAGCTTCGATTGGGCCAGACGGTAAGGCGTGAGTAGCCTTCGATCTAGGGAAGAGGACTGTCTTTTGATCATGGAGGTCATGGCTTTCGATCCAGGAATGAGATGTCTCCTTCGATCCAGCATGCTAATGGGTTCGATCCACAGAAGGTGTCTCCTTCAATCTGGAATGTTATACCTGCAAAAGTATGTGAGCGAAATAAAACACAGGGCCTGGGTATTGAACCCCAGGCCCTTCGATCCTGCGCTTGCTGGGTCTCTTCAGGCTATGTCTGCAGCAAATGTTAGCAAACAAAAAAACATGACCTGGGTGCCAAACCCAGGCCCTTTGATCCTGTCTAGGATGGCAAATCGAAAGTAACAACAAGTAATGATATGTTATGAAAAAAACAAGGTTGGATAATAATTTACCCTTTCTTACCAGCATATTGGACTTTTAATTTGGGCGCTTCCTGGATGTAGGCACCTTCGATTTGGGGCTTCTGGGCATGGATGCTCTTGTTGAAGGGTTGCTTTGTCCTGGAAAACTCTGGGCAGCGTCTCTCCAATGTTGTGTATTTTTCCGTGTGTGTTCTCCTGCAAAGTTTTTGTGTGTGTTTCATTGTATAATTTTCGTGTCCTGGATATGTATGCTGGCCTCTGTATTTATAGGGGTGTGAGGGTGCAATAATGGCAAGAGACAGCCATTAAACAGGCCATTAAATGCCATGAGACAAGAAACGGACACATTAAAAGTTTTCCTTTTTTGAAACATTTGTGTCTCTTGAATGAACCTGGACGCTTTTGACTTGAGTGCCCTTTTAATGACCTCCTTCGAATGGGTTGATGGCATCCTTCGAAAGCTTCTTCGAATGGACCCTTTGAATGCCTCTTCGAATGGACCTTTTAGAATTCCAATCGAAGGACACTGTTATAATGCCAATCGAAGTACTTGTCCATAATGCCAATCGAAAGGCTCCTTCAGAACACCAATCGAAATGCTCCTTCAGAATGCCAATCGAAGGCTCTTTCAGAATGCCAATCGAAGTGCTCCTTCAGAATTCCAATCGAAATGCTCCTTCAGAATGCCAATCGAAGGGTCTTTCAGAATGCCAATCGAAATGTACTTAAAGCACCACTCAAAAATTTTCCTTTTCCTTAGGCAAGAGTTTGTGATCAACCATGCAGGGGGGAGACTTTGGGAAACATGAGAGGGAAAATTTTGGGGTACAACAGTATCTATCCTTAGTGGGAGGATATTGTTCATCATTGTAATCAGACTCATCTTCAGAAACCGTTGGACTAGGGTCTTCCTCCCTTGTTTCACCCTCTTGGTTCTCCCCTTCTTTGGATGAAGAGGTCAGATCAACCGTTTGCTTCAACGGTCCCCTGAATCTTCTGCCCAGATTCAGGACACCAACGGTCTTCTTTGTCTTCTTCTTTCTATCTTTCAGAATAAGGGCCTTCAGATCTTCCTGCCCTTTAGCCAAAGCTACAAACATTTGCTGAAATTGGGCATTTTGTGCCTGGAGATCATTGATACTTTGTTCAGGAGTCATTATTGTTGAAATAAACTGGGCAAAAGATGAGAAACCTATTATGAAACTTGTTTATGCAATGTCATGGATGATATGCGTATGCAATGATTTCAAGGATTCTTAAAGGCTCAAATTTGCTTAACCAAAAGAAACACGTTAATTGTATTAATAAGTTCGAATTGTTACAAAGAGTTCTCTTTAGGCTTACAATCAAACAAAATAAAACTTAAAGCAAAAATAAAATTAGGTTTCCCATAAGCGTATCCTCTTTGGTGCAATGTAGGCGTTTATATTCCTTTCTTCATGAAGTAGCTTAGTGAGTTCCAGGATTTTCTCCTCGCTGGCGTAGAATTGAGCTTCAAACGTATCCCGCTCCTCCTTAAGTTGAACCCAGGATTTTTGTAACTCCTCATGATCAGTTGGCATGTCAGGATGAAGAACAAGATAAGGAGTGTCTCCTTTAGCAACCGATTCGATAATCATGGGTAGGATGGCGGGGTAAGGCATCATAAAACTTTGAGCATGGGCTCGTACCCATTTGAGATAAGGCTCAAGAGGGATGGAATTCTTGTGCTCCAATGTCTTGCTATCAACCCTATGTACAATGCCCCAATCTCGCATGAACCTTTTACGGTAACCCTAAGCATCATTCTCATAGTCGAAGGCAATTTCTTGGATAAGTGTATCATGAGGACCATCCCTTCTCGCATATCCAAATTGTCGCAGTGCCAAACAAGGATTATAAGTGATTCCTCCCCTAATGCCTAAGAGAGGGACATTAGGGAATTCCCCGCATCAATCAATGATGGTGACATTATCCGAGGATCGAGGACACCAATGAATACCTGAATGTGTAAGAGTCATTAGCCTATGAGACCATCTCAAACCCTGTTCATTCTTCAAGACGGATCGGGGTAGGTGCGAAATAAACCACCTAGACAAAAGAGGAGTGCAACACAGAAGGGTCCCTCTTTTCTTTATAGTGCGAGTATGCAGAGAATGTAGGATATCTCCAAGCAGAGTAGGTACCGGATTGCGTGACAGGAAAACCTTAATCGAATTCACGTCTATGAGATGGTCCGAATTAGGAAACAATACCAACCCATAGATGAGAAGGGATAACACCTATTCAAAAGCTTGTAAGTCCAGGGTGTCCAAAAAATGATGAGCTTTCTCAAACAAGAACTTTTCCAAAAAAAACCCTTGACACCTCTCCCGGTTTCCCAATTTGCTACTACGTCATACCGTTGTAAGGACAAAGCTTTAGAAATATCTTCAGGTTTAGGGTCTCTTTCCATACCATTGAAAGGTACCTTGTTAAGGATAGGTACCCCAAATAACAGAGAAAACTCCTCCATAGTAGTCACTAACTGGTAATCCAGAAAAGTGAAGCAGTGATGTAGAGGGTCAAAGAATTGAAAGAGCACTTTTAACATATCTTCAACAGGGTTTGAGGTGACCAAGTCGGGAAGTCGACCATGTCTTTTAGTGAAGGGAGAGCTTTTAGGAACCCTTGATACTAACTCCTTAAGCTGAGGAGGTACCTTTACCAGACTGACTTGGATAGTGAATCTGCGGGTGAGGGCCATGTCCTATAAAACAAGACAAAAATAAACCCTAATAATCCTTGAAATGGTTAGTATGATATGCTACGTTATGATGTCATGATTATGCTCAGATATAGAAGATATAGAAAATACAAGCAAATCACACAGAGACCTTAGGTTTAAGGCTTGCATGGATTTTAAGGTAATACCCTCTTGAAGTTGGGTTGGTTCAACCTGTCTTAAATATAGTAACCAGGTTCTAAGGGATCTCAATATCACCGATCTTTCCCCCAAATTTCATTACGATAGACAATTCACTTTCCACCAAACAAAACTCAAGAGTCAAACCTCAATGAGTGTAGCATCGAGTATCAACTGACTTTGGGTTTACACCAAAGACGGCTATCTCACTACGTCCTAAAATCCAAGTTGGTCAATTAAGGTGCTAAGGTCAGTTAACGCTTTATGATATCACGCAGCGGCCCTATATTCTCCTTGATTACTCAAGGGCTATCGATACACACTAAATTATCGCATCAACGTAGCTACTGTTTCAACCGTGTTGGTATACCCCATACAGCTCCCTCATAGTTTATTGCTACTTACCTAAAAGGAATTCCCCGATCCGGGTTTAGGATCCAAACAACCCAAACAAATACCCTTAAAATTAAATCAAAACAGACAAGCCAAAGAAGCAATTAAAATGACCTAGATCCTATGGTAAACCCCACTTTATAAATCACATCTCCTCAGTAGAGTCGTCAGTTCTGTGATACGCTGGCAGAACTGACTGTTTTTTGCGTTTGTATTTGCAAATGTCGCGGTAAGCAAGAGTCGCCGCCGTCTTTTATTTTATCCAACAAAGCAAAAGGGAAAAAGAACAGAAAAAACCTTTTTCGAGATGTTTGAGTACGGGGGGTAGATTATAGAAAGGGAAGGTGTTAGCACCCTTTCTATCTGTGGTTTTTCACGGGCTCTTAGGTACTTGATCATTTTTAAATTGCTTTTGTGTGTTTGTGTGCTTTTAAAAAGTTTTGAAATTGTCTTAGTGCGGCATTTCACTTTATGGTAACCCTTGTATCAGTCCTCAAGGGTGTGATAAAGCGTTTTTGAAAACTTTTGTTTGAAAAGTTTGTTTGAAAGTGTATGGTGTAAAAATTTGTTTGAGCAAGTACTTAAAAGTTTATACCTACTCGAAAAATACTGTTCGTTTTTCTTATTTCCTTTAGACAGCGATATCCTACTATTAAGGAGTAGGTAGCTCCATCGTTGGAGTTTGAAGAATAATTGAAAGGGATGTTTGCGATCACTTAAGGCAACAGGGCGAGATCTCTTAGTAATTGTCCTAAAGTTCTAAGATCACTTTTTTACCGAGGCAACGTCGAAAGGGTCATCGAGGGACTAGTGATCTTTCGAATTAGAGGACATCCACTTAAAATTCTCACGTTTCGAGAATAGTGACCGTTTTCCGAAGGCAACCGAAGTGGGGCAAACCCTAGGAGTGAGCATGTGCAAATGTTTGTTTTTCAGTCAATTATCTTTGCACATTTAGGGTTTTCTACAGATTTAAACATTGATCTTTTGCATACAATCCTATTATCAATCATCTAACAGTTTATAATGACGAAAAGTAAAAGTGCAAGAAGTATAAACCTAGCTATTACAAGGCTTCGGGGAGGGGGATTACATAATCAAAAACATGGGGAAAACAGTAAATGAAAATAGTAATAAACCTAATTAACTATTACAAACCTCGGAGCAATTACATTAATTTAAAATATAATGGAAAAAGAATACGCGCGACAAAATTAAATACGGGGAATTAACAATTAAATTAAAAGACATTTAATTAGTGAATAAATAAAAAATATTTTTTTGGATTTTTGAGAAAGTAATTAATTTTTCAAATTAACCTAATTTCTAATTAATTTTAATTATGAAAAAAGGAATTTATATAATCCTAATTAACCTAATTAATTAATGAAATTAAATATTTTATAAAAAAACCTAATTCTAATGTTTTTTGTGTTTTTATGATTTTAAGATTTAATTAAAAAATATTTTTTTAAAACAATTAAAAATAAATAAAAAAATAAAAAGGTTAAAGAAATTAAAACAAAAAATAAAATGAGCCTGATGCTGGAAGTGATTTTGGGGGTGAAGAATTGAATTTTCTAAGCCCAGAATAGCTGGCGCATCTGCCTTACGCGTGATCCAATGGGAATCACCTTTGGAGGGTCTACCATGTTCTTTGCTTGCTGAACGTTGGATCTGGATTGAAAGAAGATCTAATGGCTGGATCTGGAGGCGCATGATGGATGCCTGGTTGTGAGATGCGCTGGATCTGAAACAAGAAATTCAGAAAATAGGAAAATGTCTGGACCTGGGATCGAACCCAGGTCCCTCCCTTCAAATTCCTTGTCCTTTTCCATTTGTGCTGGTTAGTCATTCATTTATATAATTAAGCAAAAATAAAATAAGGGAAAAATTGATCTAGTGCTGAATCAACTTGACACGCAGGCATTGTGGGGCCCTGGTAATTCAAAGAACCCATCAGATATGGAGAGAGGAATTTCATTATGGGATCCAGCCAATGGAACGCCTGGAAATGGCCACACATGCTTGGACCATCGCCTATAAAATTCAAGCCACTGGCCACGGTGGTCCCGGTCACCTTCTCCGGTGACACGAGAATTTGAAACCTGCGAAACACGTCATATCAAAGCATAAAAAAGACCCTACCCCCCTTAAAATTTCCCCAGGAATCCAATGGTGGTGTTCGTTTTCCCTAAAAGCCCATGTATTACTAAAACCGAAGATTGCTTCTCCCTAAGCCCTAACAATGGTAACTTGCGATCTTGGCTTTATTCCTTGCATGAGACACGTTAGAAAATTCACAAATAATGCAAATAGTATGGATATGAAATCAAAATGTGTTTATGTTAAGGATTAAAAAGGTTTTAAAAATCAAAAGATTACCAATATGGGAGGACCGGGCTAGCGCGATTCAGAGTGGTTTGGCCTTCAACGATGGACTGGTTTACCTCCTGGAGTCCTCATAAGGGTGATTGAATGATTGGATCTCACTGAGGAGGGTTGGCTCGAGTGTTTGAGAGTTGCACTCTTCTTGATTTTTTTGAAAACTTTTTCTTTCTCTCTTGAGGCGGGCTGCGCACTTGTTCTCCCTATTTAGGGTTGGAATGGCTTGGTATATATATGTGAATCACATTAGGTCAACTAGTATGTCAAGAATCAAAATATATCAATGCCTTTCAATTTTTCTTCAAATCTTTCCAATTTTGAATATCCTTGCCCATTCATGGCTTGCACTATTTCTTTGGCTATTGCCAGCACATGAGATCTCCATTCAATGCAAAAATCATTCCTAAAACAAATTATGTGATTTATTTGATTTCATTTGAGTTTTAAATGAATAAAAATAAAAATAAATTAAATAAACAAATAAATAAGGCATGGAGGGTCCCATAGGTCTTGGACCATGCTAGAATTGAGATTTAATCTTGAAAAGAGGGCCCATATGGAAAAAATGCAATTTTGGGCATTGTTGACTTTGTGCAAATTTCCAAAAATGGCCAACTTTGACAATGTACATATCTCCCAATTTTGACCCTAAGAGGATGTTATTTGACTATTTAGAAATCTTAGGATGTCCTTTAAACAACCCTTTTGGTTTCATCTCTATTGGATCTTCCATGCTCATGTAAGAAGCTTTGACCCAAAAGGTGTTTTTGTTGACTTTTAAAAAGAACCTATAATGTCTGAATTTATATCTTTTCATGAGTGAATTTCTTGAACTTGAGGGATGAAGATGAGTTGTAGGGAATTGGATTCTCTTCAAAATGAGCCTTGGATGATATATTTCTGATAAAGTATGAGAAATTTATGCATGGTCAAAGTTTGGTTAACTTTTCCTCTAGAAACCCTAAATTAGCAACTTTTGAATTTTTATGAATTAGGAGCATTCCTTGAGGAATCATGATCAACCCTTGATCAAATGATGTTGACCAAAAATCTTAAAGTTTGACTGTATGTGGGTCACAGTTGACTTTTGACCTAGTACAGTTGATTTTCAGGCATTTGAGCAGTTGACTGAGCAAACTTCTTGTGTAAGGCATGGAACTTTACATGGATGATATTTAGGACATGTTAGGGCAATGGAAACAACTTAGGACCCTTGGAACTCATACATCTTGATAAGGAGTGAAACCCTAGTTTGAGGCTCATTGTCTTAGGAGGAGGATTTGTCTGGTCAATCCTTAGTCAACTTAAGCATTTGAGGACCTCTAGGAGTATGTTTTGAGTAAAGTGAGAGGGCAAATTTTGGGGTACAACAACCCTTTTCATCCGTAGTTATCTACGGGCTCTTATTTGCTAGCTCACTTTGAAAATGATTTGTTTGAAATGTGTTTGTGATTGTTTTTGAAAGTATTTTTGAAAAGTGCCTTCATTTAGGCGAACTTTGTAATGATTCTCGTCTCTATAAGAATGCATACAAAGTGTTGGCTTTTCAAAAAATTGCATTGGAAAGTGTTTGGTGTATTTGGAAATATGTTTTGAAAATGATTGTGAGCAAGCAACTACGAGCGTTCTACCTACTCAAAAAGTCTTTGTTCTTTTCCTCCTCCTTTAGATATTGCTACCTTACCATTGATTGATAAGAATCCTTATCATTGGATATGAAGGGACAGGTGTTGTACCCCAAACTTTTCTCTCTCATTTATCAAGTAATCTCTCACAAGATCTCCTTTGAGTTAAGACTGCACTAGGGTTGATCAACTAAAGACACCTCCTCAAGCACTGATGACTGAAAGTTAGGGTTTGAGATTGCACAAGGACAATTGAACTTTTAATGCCTCATATGACTTTCATGGATCATTTTGGACCCTCAAGATTGCTCATGTCAAGTTTCAAGTCTTGGATCACATTTTTGCTCAGTTAATTGATCAGTTGACCTAAAAATCAACTATATTGGGGAAAAAGTCAACTGTGGTTAATTTACAGTCAAACTTCATAATTTTTGGTCCATATCAACAATATGAATTCACATATGTCATTTGATCACGTTTGGATCACAATCCCTCAAGAAATTTGATCAGATCATCAAAAGGGCAAAATGGTCAAAATTAGGGTTTTGACTGAGGAAGTGCAATTTCTGATTTTTGACCTAGAAAATGGTTGATTGGTTGGAGACATGATATAAAGGATTCAATTGAATAATTTTAACCTAATGGCGTGACTCAAAACTTCCCTCAAGATCAATTGATTGATAGTTGATTTTCAGTCAACTGATCAAGAGTCAACTGCACACTAAAAAGCCAAACTTTGACTTTTTGGTCAAAATCAAGTGTCAAAGATCACAATTCATCAAAACATGTCAAAATATGAAACTTGTTCATCAAGAAATCAAAAATTCAAGATTTCATTTTGAAAAGTCAAAAAGTCCTAGAAATTTTTCTAAGTGTTGAAAACTTCATATTTTTTCACAACTTTGAGCCAATTTTTCACCATGATGCAAGATGATTCAAAGGAAACCTCCAAAATGAAAGTTGTAGATCTCAATGAGATATAAAACATTGTAGAACACGACTTCTCCTAGAAATGCATGGATTTCAAGTTATGATTTTGTGAATACATGTTCATGAAACTTGGAAACTTAGTGAATTTTTGCCCAAGTTTAGGCAGGATTTTGACCTAACTTCATGGCAACTTTTCACATAGTTCCAAGAGGAATTTTAAAAAATTTCCAACATAGAGGTTGTTGATGATATTACAAGCTTTCAAAAATGTCCAAGAACTCATTGAGATCATGTTTGAGCAAAGAGAATCGAAGACAAGAAGTTGGACATCCATTCTTGAATTATAGGTCATTTCCATGATGAACAAGAATTCAAATCCACACCCATGATGCATAATCTTTGCTTTTAAGGACTTAAACTTGTGTTTCACTCCATAATTAATGGTTTACACAACTGGTTGAGACATTATCCAATTTATTCAAGCATTATTCAAACCAAATTGCCATTAATGGAAGAAAGTTCATACTTCCATTTTGGAAAAGTAGATTTAATCACAAAGTCCACTCTCCTTGAGCTTTGTAGTTGTTCCTTATGCACACACCTAGTCTATAAGCTCAGAAGAAGGATGTTTAAAGTGCTCAACCACCCTACCTTACCTTGAAACCATGTTTGTCCATGTTGCTTCAAAAACAAGTCAAAATCCACAAGCATGTGATTTTGTACTTCTGACTTCTACAAATCTCCAAACCTTTTCATATACGTTAAGAAACTCTTATGGAACTTAGGACACGATTTTACAAGTTCTCAAACTCCCTCAAACTCCCCAAAACCAGAAATTTCTATACAAGCACAAAAACTTATGATTTCTGATTTTTGAATCCAATCTCCAAATCCCCTCGCGCGTTTCTTGGCCAAATCATACACAAAGCTTCTAATACACATATAGAAGCTATCCCAACCCCTGTTTTCAAAATGTAACACCATCTTCACCGACCTCCATTTTCAAAAACAGAGCATTGCAGTTGGACTTCTCCAGGCCATTTCAGCCACTCTTAACTCAAGCTAAGCATTGCATTAGCTTCCTAGAGACTCAAGGAAGCTAACCTAACCATTGCAGCACCTTGAATCAAGCTCAAACTCATTTCAAGATTTCCAGTTTTGAGGTATTTTTCTTGAACTTTTATCTCATTATTTAGGCATTATTAGGCTTGCATTTGTGAAGATAAAATATAGACATCATTGCCCTGAAACTATACATGTCCATAGATTTCATTTATGTTGCTTGAGTAGAGAGAATTTTGAGTTTGAACCTCTGAAAATATTTAGGTCAGAATTTGGTACTGTTAGAAATTCATGCTCATCTTTGAGAATTAGCTTAAGTTATTTACATATTCAGAATCGTGAGAAAATTTCTAACAAGTTTGATGTTGGAAGTTTTATGGAATTTGATTCTTATTGACCCTGACTGGGGATAAAAGAGATGGTTAAACTTTTGTCTTGGAGAGGATAGTTGACTAGTATCTGGTTGAAATCCAGGCTTTGCAGCAACTTACTAGGGATAGTATCAACTTTGTTGGGGACAAGGGATTTCTTTCGTTGATTTGTAATAGTCTGAGACAAGGAATCGTACTGGGGAATTCATAGCTTGTTGGGGAAATAAAACCTGTTGAGAAGAATATTTTTGAAACCATACCGGGGACACGAATTCTTTCATGCAAGGTTCATTTTTTCAGTTAAGGCCACACTCAGCTGGAGAGAGGATTTTCAAGAGATTGGAACTTCGGATGGAGACTGTATGAATTCAATTTTATGGGGATAATATTTTTGAAGTGATTATGTGGGTATATCCATGAATTTGGCCTTGTGGGGATTTGTGGACAGCTTGAACTCTGTCTTTTCCTAGAGTCCTTAGTAAACGTTGATCAGAGTGACAAATCTTTTACTGATAGACAAAATGATGAGATAACGGGACATAGTCGTACGCTTTAATCCCTAACTTTTGCCTGGACCGTCCTTTCAGATTTTCAGTGCAACGGGATACCCTTTTTTGCCCAAGCCCCCTTTTCAGGTTTTCGACTTGCTGGGTGTATAATCTTTTGTATGTATATCCCTAATTTTTTCCCGGATCTTTTGGTTCTTCGGGATAACCTTACTTTTGCCTAGGTATGTCAACCTAGCGGGTCTCTTTTCATGCATAGTATTTTTCGACTATGTCTATGTTCACAGGGTGTGGATAATTGTCACTATCTATGGTAGTAAGTGTTGTAGAAATTCCAGAAAATATTTGCTTGATTGCACATGACCTTTCATATGTGGGAGCCTATTTTCCCATGGGGTTAGTCTGGCGCACCTGATCTTTGACCAAATGTCTGATAGCGTTGAACTTCCTAGGTATCTTTTCTAAGAAATGTCATGGAAGGATCTGAAGACATGATACTGACATAATCTGATACTACTGGAACAGACAAGCAATTTGGTGGTGTCGAAGATCCTTGATCAAGTCTCAGTGTTTTTTAAGAATTGTCATGGAAGGATCCAGAGACATGATACTGACACCATCTAATACTACTGGCACAGACAAGCAATTTGATGGTACCGAAGATCTTTTGATCAAATCTCAGTATTTTCTAAGAACTGTCATGGAAGGATCCGAAGACATGATACTTACATCATCAGATACTACTGGTACAGACAAGAAATTTGGTGGTATCAGAGATCTTTGGTCAAGTCTCAAAATTTTCTAAGAACTATCATGGAAGGATCCGAAGACATGATACTGACACCATTTGGTACTACTTGTATAGGCAAGCAATCTGGTGGTACCGAAGGTCCTTTGATCAAGTCTTGATATTTTCTAAGAATTGTCATGGAAGGATCCAAAGACATGATACTGACACCATCTGATACTACTGGTACAGACAATCAATTTGATGGTATCGAAGATTTTTGGTCAAGTCTCAGAATTTTCTAAGAACTATCATGGAAGGATCCGAAGATATGATACTAACACCATTTGATATTACTTGTACAGACAAACAATTTGGTGGTATCAGAGGTTTTCATAGTGGATTTTGTTCAAACTCATGATCAACATAACATTTCCTCCAAGTGATCCAGATGAAAGTCTGCCCCTGGCTATTCAATACTTCTTGAGAGATTCTTTGAATCTCGACTTAACTGCCCCAAATGGTTATGTCATGCCCCTTGATTATGAGAGATATGTCATTGGAGGCGTCTTTCCCTTTGAAGTGATTCTGTTTATTGAGAGAGTTTTCGTTCATTGGATATCTGTCGTGCGAATTTCTCCGTTGTCAAACAATTAGCCATATGCAAACAGTGGTATTCGAACAATGCAAAGTTTATGTCTGTCTTGAGAAAAAATTTGAAAAATGCACTTTTAAAGAGCAACACAAATTTGTAAGAATATGAATTCAACTTAGGATCTATAGTAAACCTTACAGGAGTCAGGATACCTTTTGCAACAACATGCTTTTGGACTAACCTATGCTTCAATTAGGACTTTTAAAGGGTTGTAAGGTGGCCTGGTTCACGGTTTAAGAAACAAAGGATAAGGCTCAAAGTTTATTTGTACCCAACTTGTTCTGCATGATGTTCTCTAGTCCTATACTCAATTAATTATGCATTTGGATTCCAAATGGAATATGGAATGATATTTTGGTAGTGGTTTTGGATACTGGAAGTTTATTTAGGAAGGCAGTCATTTTTGAAACATTTTTCATGTTGTCGAGGATTTGTAGTAACCTCTTTTTTTGATCTATTATCCCTAATTTTTTTCTTGACTGCTCTTGTTTTGAGATTACAGCCAGCGGGATGCCCCAATTTTTTAAGTCTCCTTCATAGGTTTTTACTTAGTGGGCTTTTCTTTTGAGAGGTAAAGACTACCTATTTTATGGGGAAGCAACACCATCTTTTGATTCAGAAGGATGTTTGTGTATGAAGTGAAAGCTTACGACTGAACACGTATTTGAATTAACTGAGAAACTACCCTGCCCCAGGTTATGACTTAAAGGTTTCAATTTATACGAAAAAGAAAACTCCTACTTCTTTGGCTCAAAGGGGTTGACTAGGGATTATCTTCCTTATAACTACACTTTTTGGGATTTGAAACAACGTCGTACATCGTCAGAAAAGTCTGTCCAAAAGCATGTCGTATGAGATTATGGTATTATTTTCGCCAGCCTCCCTCTAAAGGCTTAAGGCTTGTAGTCGAGAGTTGAATATCATACAAAAGAGATAAAAGCCTAATTTTGGTATAGTGAAAACGAATGGATTAACTAAAGACAAACATATGCAATGCATTAGCAAGCATGTTCATGATTTGTTAATGTTTTTTATTGTGTTAATTGCGAAGATCTTGATTAATACATGATTAGAAAATATTTTAATGCAAATAATATATAAAATGATTTGGATGTATATAAATAATAATGTATACATATAATAATCAAAATTAGTAATAATAATTATAAACAATAATATAATAAATAACATGAATAATAAATATTATAAAAGAAATAAATAATTATAATAATATAAGAATAATATTAATAATAATAATGTGAAAATTAATAATAATAATAATAATAATAATAATAATAATAATAATAATAATAATAATAATAATAATAATAATAATAATAATAATAATAATCATTAACTAATAGAAAATAAAATAAAAAATTAGAATTATAATAGAAAATATAGAAAATAATGGTTAAACAGGGGGGGTGCAGTATCAATTATATAAGTAAAATATGGGATGTGTAGTTAGAAATCTGGCCAGGCCCATTAACAACTCGTAACAGGGGGTGCAATTTGGTTTGTTGGTTTAGTAAAATTATTAAAGGGGGTGTGCAAGAAGTAACTGGTCCTAGGCCTAGACGCTTGGGAGAGAGGCTGAGGGATTGCATGGATGAGGGTGTACGCTACTATGGTGCAGACTTGGCCTATGACCGTTTGATCAAGATCACATGGATGAAATTGAAGGTGCATAATCATTATTGTGTAGGCGCGCGTATGGGATTGTTACGGATCATATTACTTGCTTTTATTCGTTTTCTTCATTCTTATTTTACAGTAACTGATGTTTTCTCTCCCACGTACACAACCCTTCACTTATCCACAAACAACCTTCTTCCCCAAATCTTTAACCCTAACCTCCCAACCACCGGCGACGACGCCATCTTACCTCTTACCCCATCGTAAATCAATCAAACCCCACCCAAAAATCAAAACAAAGACCATGCAAAGCTAAGTGTGCTTACCCCTTTCGATTTCGAATTCTGAGTTCCTATCAAACTCGTGCTTACCCTTATTCTTCTTCTTGTTGATAGGTAATGGTGGTGTCCGATGATGATGGTGACAACGATGCAATTAGGGGTGGCAATTCACGGTTAGGGTTTCCGAGATTGAAATCATAACTGGCCCTTGCATTGGATCTTCAAAATACAAGGATTGTTGGCTTGTTCTTTAATTCTTCGTCTCGATATCACGGCCTCTCTGTCCCTGTATCAAGTCTTTTTCTCCTCCTTTCTTTTACTGTGTTTTTCTATTATCAGTCCTTCGTCTCTGTCTTCTTTCTATAATCCAACCGCCTTGTCTCTGTATTTCTTATTAGCATTTATAGTTTTTATAATTAGAGTTTTTGATTGCCTTAGAATTGGGGATTATATTAGGTTTCTGTAATTGATTGAGAGATTATAATGGATTATGTTTAGTATTGATTCTGTAATTTTCTGGATTTTGTAAGATTCAGATTTGTAGTTTCTTGATTTTTCTTTGAAATATGGATTGAGATGGATTTTGATTATAGAAAATTGATTCTGTTGATTGTAATTGATTTATGGGATTTTTAGATTTGATTTTGTTTGAATGTGTTGATTCTGTCATAAATATTGGATTTGCAGATATTTGTATTATTGAATGTTTTGGGCAATTTGTGCACATATTTTGGCACGATTAGTACAATAGCAGTTAGTGCAAACGTGCTTGAATGATTGGAACAGTGCATGTTTCTAACTTTTTTTGTTTGGCTAGCATTTGTTATCTCCTTCTGGGCCTGCGCTGCTTAACTGTATTGAGTCTGTTTTGATTAGTTTGTACAACTCAGCTTGCATTATTTTTATTAGTACAACAAAAGCGTTTTTTACATCATTGGGCCCAAATGGCCTCTAACCCAATAAACAAATTTTAATGACTAATGAACACATTATAAAAAGAATTTAACAGCAAAAGAAATATATCACGTTTTCTTTAATAATAATAACAATTTTCTTTTAATTATAATAAGACTTCCTTTTCCAAAAATGTCAGATGGGCCAACTTAATGGGCCCATTCATTATATTCTTTCCTTTTAACAAAATAATCCCTTTTCATTTTTCCAAAAATATAGTTGTAAATTAATCACTTGTGAAAATAATATTTTTTCCTTTAAGACAAAACGATACTGCAAATACCAAATGGGCTGGTAACAGTCTTAATGGGCCTATAATTTGTAACTACACCTCTCATTCACTGTTTACCACCAAAACAGAAATGGGCCATGGATATATTTAATTTCTACCTCTCTTATAACAATAAACTATTTAATAATTAATAACTTAACAGTTTTACTAAAATAATTTTCCATTTTTGAACCGCATGGGCCATTAGCCAACATGCTACGTGAATGGGTTCACGGATGCACGAGTCTTTCTAATTTTAGAAAGCCCCACTCTCCTGAATTTAAGTTACACCCCCTGGTCGAATAAAGATGGACCATCAGATACTGCTGTACCGTCTTTAGTTGAATATTTCTTCAATTTTAATCTCGAAAAATAAAATCATCGAGGTAGGACAAATTTAGGGTACGACACGTTACGCTACGGATTCTCCTTTAACATTGCTTACAACTGTAATACCTCCCTTCTTAGGTATGACATGTACTGGGCTAACCCATTTACTGTCGGATATTGGGTATATGATTCCTGCTTCCAATAGCTTTTCTACTTCCTTTCTGACTACATCACTCATAATAGGATTGATTCTTCTTTGATATTCCCTAGAGGTCTTACAGTCTTTCTCCAGCATAATACGATGCATGCAAATAGAAGGGCTTATTCATTTTAGATTTGAGATGTTATAAGCTAAACGGTTGGGTATTTTCTTAGGACATGTAATAATTTTTCAGTTTCTATTTGTCCTAGGTTTGCATTGACTATAACTGGTCGTTCAAGTTCTGTATCTAGGAATTCATACCTTAGGTCTTTGGGTAGTGTTTTGAGTTCTATGGCTGGCTTCTTCGGACAATGAATAGGATCAGGAGTTAGATCTATGCATTCACTCAGATTTTCATCATGATATTCACGACGCCAATTATCATCTTAGAGAATTTGAGGTATAGTAATCTTCAATACTTCTGAATAGGTGGTTTGTTTTTTCTCCGTTTCTTTTACGCATTTATCGATTACATCTAAGAAACAACATGAATCATCGATGGCTGGTGCCTTAAAAAATTTAGATAAGATGAATTCAACTTTTTCTTCTCTGAATTTGAAAGTTAGTTTTCCATTTTTAACATCTATGATGGCTCCTGCAGTGGCTAGGAATGGTCTACCTAATATAATAGGAATATTGGAGTCTTCTTTAATGTCCATGATTCTGAAATCAGTGGGGATATAGGATTGTCCTATACGTACAGGAATGTTTTGTAACATACCTAAGGAAATTTTACCGATCGATCCGCTAATTGTACGGACATCCTTGTTGGTCTTAGTTCTTCCATGTTGAGTTTCTTGCAGATAGATAAGGGCATCAGACTAATACTGGCTCCTAATTCATATAGTGTTTTGTCTATGACAAACTTTCCGATTACGCAGGGTATGGAAAAACTACCCGGGTCTTTAAGTTTAGGAGGCATGTTGTTTTGGGTTATAGCACTGCATTCAGCAGTGAGCAATACAATTTCATTATCCTCAAGCTTTTTCTTATTGGATAAGATTTCTTTAAGAAATTTAGCGTAGGAGGGCATTTGTGTGATAACTTTTGTAAAAGGTATGGTAATGTTAAGTTGGTTCATAAGTTCAACGAATTTCTTGAATTGCCCTACATTTTTAGACTTAACAAATCTTTAAGGATATGGGATAGGTGGCTTATTGGGTGGCGGAGGTACATAAGGTTCGTCTTTTTCCACGGCCTATTCACCATCACCTTCATTTTCTACTTCCTTCTGCTTAGCTTCCTTCTCAGTTCCTTTTCCACGTTTCTGGTACATGGCTGGGTTCTCGACTCTAGGCTTAATTGGTCTGTCTAGTTCTGTCCCACTCTAAAGTGTTATGGAATTAGCATGTCCCTTTGGATTTGGTTAGGGTTATCCAGGAAAAGTTCCAGCTGGAGTAGTTGTAGCTGCTTGCTGTTGAGCCACTTGGGAGATTTGTTTTTCTAACATTTTGTTGTGTGTGGAAAGAGCATCAACCTTATTTGTCAGTTGCTTAATTTGTTCACTGGTGTGAATATTTTGATTCAGGAAATCTTTATTAGTTTAAGCTTGGGTGGCTACAAAGTTTTCTATCATTATTTCAATGTTAGAATTCCTAGGGATATTTGGAATATTTGAGACATTTTGGGTGGCTTTCTGATATCCTGGAGGTGTAGTAGGATCTTTCCCAGGTGCATACAAAGCGTTGTTGCTTTTGTATGAGAAGTTTGGATGGTTCTTCCAAGCAAGGTTATAGTTATTGCTATAGGGTTTCCCTTGAGCATAACTCACTTGATCAACTGGTACTCCTGTTAAGAGTGGACATTCGGGTGCAGAATGCGCGTGAAGTCCGCATAAATCACAGGTTGGAGATACTACAACCATGATGGTTGCGGGAGTTATGGTCAAGCTTTCTATCTTTTGGGTAAGGGCTTCTACCTTAGCGTTAACTTGGTCTAAGCTACTAACTTCGTGCATACCTCCTTTTGTTTGAGGTTTCTCCACCATGGTTCTATCGCTTCCCTATTGATAATGATTTTGAGCCATACTTTCGATAAGTTGATAGGCATCGTGGTATGGTTTATCCATCAGTGCATCGCCAGTAGCAATGTTAATCGTTAGTCTTGTGTTGTACAAGAGACCACTGTAAAAGGTGTGGATGATCAGCCATTCTTCTAGACCATAATGCAGACAGAGTTGCAACATGTCTTTGTATCTTTCCCATGCTTCAAAGAGAGATTCACTTTCCTTTTGTTTAAAACTGTTGATATTGTCTCTTAGCATAGTCGTCTTACTCGGCGGAAAATATCGCGCTAGGAAAACTTTCTTTAGCTCGTTCCATGTGGTAACAGAGTTGGATGGTAGAGACTGGAGCCATGCTCTAGCTGTATCTTGTAGTGAGAGAGGAAAAATACGAAGTCTTATTGCTTCAGGGCTGACACCATTTGCTTTCACTGTGTCTGCGTACTGCACAAACATGGACAAATGAAGGTTTGGATCGTCCGTAGGACATCCTGAAAATTGGTTTTGTTGGACATCTTTTAATAACGAAGGTTTTAAATCGAAATCATTTTGTGCGATGGCGAGAGCAGCAATACTGTTGTAGGGTTTCTATTGCGATGCGGCAGCATAATCCTTCAGAGGGAGATTTTGGGGACCTTCATCCATTCTTGGGTCAGGAAGAGAATAGTTAGAAAGATCGAATTCGGGAAAATTGTACTTGATTTGGTATTCTCTAATTCGGAATCTTATACTAACAAAATGCTCGACCTCGTTGATTAGTTGCTCTAATTCTTCGCCTTTAGAGAGAGTGTTTAGCATACAATCAACGATTAAAATAAAACAAAATTGGTTGCCTTAGTCTATACCGCATAACAAGGGATTCACGATATTGACTAAATGAGTCCCCGACAACGGTGCCAAAAACTTGATCGCGACTTTAAGAGTCTGTTGGGTGTAGTGATTGCAAGTGCACAGTCTAATCGTGTAGTTTTAAAAGATATCGAACCCACAAGGACTGATGGTCAAACTACTGTTATCTAGGGTCACTGTGTAAAGCTAAGGCTAATTATAAAATTAGGATGTTGGGGGTTTAAACGGGAATTAACTAAGATCCAATAATTAATAACGGTACACCGGTATGTAATTTGTCGACTTCAGGGATTCAATAAGTCATTGGCATAGTTTTGAGTATTAAAACACTGTTTTAGTGGAAACTATTAATTTAAAAACCTTTGTCTTGCAATTTCCTTCTATCGATTCAGGCCATATTATTAAACTTAAATGAGCGCTCTCGCTGTTTCATTTAAAATTTAAAAGTATTTTTTAAAAACAAATAGATTCCAATTAATTTTAAAGCGCTCTCGCTCTATTTAAAATTAATGTTCAATCACCACTATCTGGTTAAAATCTCAAACTCTCGCTCTATTGATTTTATTCTTAGTCTGTCTTTTAATCTCGTAACAAAACAATTCAATATCGAAATTGGAAATCAAAACCAGAAAAGTCTTTTTGTAAAATATTTATGCCAATTAGTTACCGAATCCCTTCGGTTTAGGACCTCACATACCGGTATCGGGGAAGTTAGTCAAACATGATTTTATTGCTTGATAACATAAAATAAAAACATACATTCAATAACATAGGCATGATAAAAATGAATAAAATATATTTAAAATTGGAACCTAGAATAAAACATTGAAGAATAATAGTGCAATATGATATCCTCCACAAGCCAGCAGGATTAGCTAAGGAACAAAATATCTTGAAGAAATACAAATAAGTCTAAACGAAATTCTGGAATCTAGAAAGAAACTAATGGTGCAATATTCCTCCGATGTGAAGAAATATTGCTTTAATGGTGATGGTTTTCTTTGTTTACGGAATTCTAACGAAATTGGAAAAAATCAAAAACTGTAAAATTGGAATAAAAAAATAACAATGTTCAGTATGCAGAAAAATAAGAATTTAGAGCGGGTGTGCGAACGTATGCAGTTTTGGTAACTGTCCTCCTTTTATAGATTCAATATTCTTGAGCAAAAATAGGGAAAGTTCCTTAATCTTCGTTCTTCATGCGTGGAGAAGAATTAGGAAGTCGTGCATTCATGGAGATATTTCTGTAACTGAAGATGATGATATATGACTTGTAACGAGTGTCGTGCGCTGTGGCGTGGGGCATGTTTCAATTCCGTGCCAGTCGGAACAAGAAGTGTACCGAGGGGCACACTTTTGGACTTTGTGATGGACGGAATGCGGTTGTGATGGGCGGCATGGCTTTTGATACAGAATCGTTTGCATTTTTGCTGCTAAAGTGCCATTTCTTCTTCACTTCTCCAATATTTTTCTTCCTTTTCTCATGTATGCTTTGCAGAAACTAAATACCTGAAATATGTTGCAAATAATACCAATAGAGACATAATGTGACATAATAAACAAAGAATCAGAAGCTTTATCTATGTAAATCGGGCAAAATATGCTATAACTTTTTGTGTTATCAGACAACACAAAGTATTATCGGTTCCACAAGAGCCATGGGCATGTGACCGAAGAATGCATCCATCTCAAGGATGCAATTGAAATTATAATTCGGGACGGACACCTAAAGCAGTATATGAAGAAGAAAGAGGGTGCTCGTGATGATGCCCCAGAATCAAAAAAGGTTGAGAAAGAGAAACCATCCCCCGATGACACCAGCTTGTAGGTCGCCATGTGCATTTCACGACCAGAGGATTTCTACATTCTCGATGATGTCAGGCACCCCTTTACTTCTCAACGCACAGTCTCTGGGAGACTTTCCCCTCTGTTATGATCATGTCATGCGGGGGATTCAATTAATTCACTATGGGTTCAGTGAAGAGGAAGTTCGAACAACTGATTGACGCAAGCTCAAACAGAAACTCCACCCTCGACAAGTTTCGAGGAAACTTTGTCCCTGTTGCATTCTATCACGAAGAACTCCCTGATGGATCTCCCAACTAGACCATTCCTCTGCTCGTGAGAGCACAAATGGCCAACTTCGACGTCCGACAGATTCTAATCGACCAGGGAAACTCGGTTGATATTATGTACCCTGAACTGTTCTCCACTTTGGAGCTTGAAGAGACGCATCTAACGCCTTATGTGGGCTCAGATTTACAAGGCTTCAATGGCGCATCTAACGCCCTTGGATCTTTGAAGCGGTAGAAACGTCCAGATCCATCAAGGTCCAGTTCCTGGTAATAGATTGTCCATCTGCATACCAGTGTATTCTGGGAAGGCCAACTCTGGTCTAATTAATAGTTGTGCCTCCATCGTTCACTTAAAAATGAAGTATTGCACCTCAAAGAGACTCGTCTCCAGTCTCCATGGGGATATAGAGGCTGTGAGGAGATATTTCGAGACAGCCTTAAAGGAACTAAACACCATCAATGCACCACTTAAAATGACCAATAAACAAGTCTGACCCAGTAGCTCAGACGAGTCGAAGCCCCTGCTTCACATCAACACGATCGACCTTGACACCTACTTCACTAAAGACGACCTCCAGGATCAAAAGAAGAAGGAGAAAGAGGCTCGAATGACTAAAAAGGTTCGCTAACACGAGCCATCAATGAAGAGCCTGCACATCCTCTGCAACCAATTCTAGACGGAGAGTTCGAGATCATCCTCCTGGACAAAGATCCCACCAAGGGAGTAAAGATTGGTACCAGTCTCCCCGACTTGGCGAGGAAGAAACTTAAAGCATGCCTAAAGGAGAATGTCGATCAGTTCATATGGAGCACCTCTGAGATGCCTGGGTTGGACCTAGAAGTGGCATGTCACCAGTAGACAATAGATCCTGCCCTTAAGGCTGTAGCCCAACATAGGCGCAAGCAGTCTCCGGAAAAAACATAGGCTGTTGAGCAAGCTGTAAAAGACCTCATAAAGGAAAACTTTATATGTGAAGCTCAATACACAACCTGGATGTCCAATATTGTACTTGTCAAAAAATCAAATGAAAAATGTGTGTTGACTATACTGAACTTAATAGGACTTGCCCCAAAGATGCTTATCATTTTCCTAATATAGATAGATTAGTTGATAATTCTACTGGTCTTAAGTTATTATCTTTTATGGACGCATATTATGGATACAACCAGATCTTCATGGAAAAAGACCACAAAAAGTACACGACTTTCATGACCGAGTCAGACAACTATTATTATAATGTAATGCACTTCGGCTTGAAAAACACTGACGCCACTCACTAAAGAATGGTGAACAAAGTCTTCCGAGAAGAAATTAGAGACATTTTCGAGGTTTATATGAACGATATAATCGTAAAATCTCAAGAGAAATCCGATCATTAGTGACGGATCTACAATGGTGCGGCCAGGAGTAGCTGCACCCCTCATTTTTGGATTTAATAATAATAATAATAATAAATAATAATAATAAATACATCAAAACAAGTTTCATACGTTACATCTGCTTTTCCAACGTTACAGTTTCACTTGTAAAACAAAAAAGAAAACTTTACATCTTCTTCTTTTGCTACACGCCTACACCCACAAATCAAGCCACCACCACAGTTACACATTACCTCTGTAATAGCACGGCTGCGGTGGTAATGTCGTTGTTTGTTCATAGCTTCAACGCTTACGGTGACGACATTTTTGTTCATGACTCAAAGTTAGATAAAAGGTTTGACAACGGTTTTGCCGACGAAAACGGTTTGTTCACTGATTTTTTCTTATTTGTGTTGATGAATGATGATGAACTGATTTGTTCTTAAAATTTCTATGTTTATTCAGTAGATTTTCAATGTTTATTATATGTTTATCATTTATCATGAAATGAATCATTTATAATCCTATGCCAAAAATTTATACAGGTGGTGTCGGTACATCATAGTGATTAATGCCTATAAAGATACTGCAACTATTTTACAGCATATTTGTAGCATGATAAATTTTGTATTTTGTTTACTCTAGATTTAGTGACTAAATTTTTGCATTTTGTTTACTCTAAATTTAGTTGGAATTTTGAACACTTTCATTACAATCCAGTGGCTTTTTTCCATTGATTGATTGTTTGAAAAATGCAATTGATTGGTTGTGTAATTTTTAGGAGTTATACAATAGTTAATGTTGTAAATCTTGTTGTTAATTACGATAAGATTTAATATTAATTTGTAAGACAAAGAATAGTAGCAATTAATATAAATGGTCTACAACAATAATAATTCGTACACAAATAATGTAACAGAATAAGGCGAGAAAAAAAACAAAGGTTTGTTTACCCAGTTCGATCAAATGATCTATTTTGGGGAGAGAACAACTCTCAAATTCACTATACTCAAAATGTTGTTACAAGAGATTACAGATGAATTACAAGAAAATAACCTTCGTCTTCAGGTTCCCGAGAACAACCTTGAAGATGTCCAAGAATTACCATATTTTCTCCTTAAGTGTTTCCCAACCTATTCAACCTTCAATATATGAATAACTCAAACCCAAGGTGTAAATAAGTGTTTCTCAATTCCCAATAACCTTAGATAATTCCAAAGATTTCCAAAACCCTTGTCTTTCTAAGATTTCTCTTGAGAATAGTCAAAACCCTATGATATGCCTTTAAACCCTTGTTCTTTCTTGTTGGTCTAAACTCTAAGATTGTCACACTATAATAACATAAGAGATACATATTTATAATAGTCAAAATCCAACAAATCCACAACAAATCTCAAAACATATCTTCTTAATTGTTAGAATAAAAGATTATTATAATCTTATAATATCTATCGAATATTATAAATATCTTATAATATATGTTAGACTATTATAAAGATATATTTTATAATATCTTTTAGAATATTATAAATATATATCTTATAATATATATTTATATTAATTTATATGATCTCTAAATTAATATAAAATATTCTAACATTAATGAAGAATCAATGAACCGAACCAACCGAACTCGACATTCGTAAATCGCTCGGATCAGATTATTTTTCGGCTTTTTGATTTTTGGTAATCTTGAAATATGTTTTATTTCTCTTCATCAACAAAGGTTTTAAGGCATATTCCAACAATCTCTACCTTGACTATAAACCATGTTGATACTAAGTTAACCACCAACAACATTGCTGCTCTCTACCAAGTTGAAACTCTAATTAATAACCTTGATCAAATTCAAACAATCCTTGAATCCTGATCTCGCCACTTGAATCCACTTGTTTCCAATTAACTTTTTTTTCCTAGGTAATTTAACAAGCCTACCATTATTAATTTTCAACCCCCATTGACTCCATATATTTTCAAATGTCTCCCTGAAGGTTTTTCTTCTTTTATTTTGCAGTCTTTCAGCAACATTAAAATCATAATATCCAAGGCTAGCATAATCGTCCCTTTGAGATGTTACAATAACCCTCCTTATGTTATCACGAGTCAAATGATAATCAAAGATCTCTATAGTTGTTCCCTCTCTACTACTAGTATTCATAGTAGGAAACTCCACCTCAAACTGGGTTTTCTCCGTTATAGTTTCTCCTAGGTTTCTCCATTGGTTTTCACTATTCTTCCTCTGAAGAAATTCTCTACCAACCAAGTGAGTTATTTTAACGTCAGCTCTTCCCCAAAAACTCAATAACAACTCAGCGGTAACATGCATTTTATCCATTGATTTCTGCAAAAATTCATTATACTCCTTTGAAACTTTCTTAAGGAATTCATAACGCCTTAAACTCAAACCCCAAGTTCTTCATTGTCATGAAAGCCTCCACTAGTTAATGATGAATGGACAACATTTGATCCTTCTAAAATATATAGACCACATATTTTAGACCCTTTAACTATAATTAATTCATAACGCAAAATCTTCAACACTCCATGTTCAACTCTAGTACAAAAGCCTAGATCCTCAAACATACTTATAGATAACAAATTTCACTTGAGTTTTGGAACATACCTCGCATTGTAAATAAGAAGTTCACAATCATAAAATATTTTATGTCTGACCGTACCAATACCATGAACCTTGCAAGCCTTATTATCACCAAGGCGAACTACTCCACCTTGCATTCTATTCTTGGGTACATGTAATAAGAGAAACCTGAGTAAATGATCCAACTATATTCAATTTCCAAACTCGATACTACTAGTACATCAATATCCTCATAACTTTCCTCACCCAGGGCAACTACAGCTTGAATAGAATCTTCATTGACCTTTCTCTCAGGACAATCCCTTTTAAAGTGACTGATTTTATAACAATTAAAAAATTTACATTTGACTTATCAGTCTTCTTTGTTTTTGACATCCCTTTACACTGACCTCCTCCTCTTAACACATTTAAGCCTTCACCACTCTCTTCAATCTTCAAATATTTCGACTTTGAAAATTATTTAGATTTCATCGCCGCTTGGACTTCATCCAAAATAATAGTACCTTCCTTACCATAAAGAAGGGCATCCTTAAAGTGCTCAAAGGATCTGGGTAATTAAATCAATGGTAGTAAAGCCTTGTCCTTATCATCAATCTTCACTTCAATATTCTCCAGATCATCAATAATCTTGTGAAATTCTATAAGCTACTCAACTATGGATTTACGCTCCACCATTCAGAATGAATAAAGTTGTTGTTTCAGACACAACATGTGAGTCAAAGACTTAGTCATATACAATGATTCAAGTTTTTCCCACATAGCAACCGCAATTTTCTCTCTAGAGAGACCTCTTTGAACTTTATCCCCGAGGCACAATATAATGGAACTTTTGGCCTTATCCAACAACTCGGTCTTCTATAACTGTGAAAGTTATGCAGACATCAATGCTTCACCCTTCAAAGCATTGATACACTTCTCTTGAATTAAAATTGCTTGCATAATAATTTTCCACAACGTGAAGTTGTTGTTACCAGAAAATTTCTCGATCTCCCATCTACTGACCATGATGCTCAATACCTCTTTCTCCACGCTCACTGCACCACTTGTTGTGAATCTTGTTGTTAATTACGATAAAATTCAATATTAATTTGTGAGGCAAAGAATAGTAGCAACCAAAATAAATAGTCTACAACAATAATAATTCGTAAACAAATAATGTAACAGAATAAGGAAAGAAAAGACGAAGGTTTATTTACCCAGTTCGATCAAACAATCTACTCTGAGGGAGAGAATAACTCTCTAATTCACTATACTCAGAAAGTTGTTACAAGAGATTACACATGAGTTACAAGAAAATAGCTTTTGCATTCAGGTTCCCAAGAACAACCCTGAAGGTGTCCAAGAATTACCTTATTTTCTACCTAAGTGTTTCCTAACCTCTTTAACCTTTTCAATATATGAACAACTCAAATTCAAGGTGTAAACAAGTGTTTCTCAATTTCCAAGTTTCCCAAACCCTTGTCTTTCTAAGGTTTCCCTTGAGAATAGACAAAACTCTATGTTATGCCTTTAAACCCTTGTTCTTCCTTATTGGTGTAAACTCTAAGATTGTCACACTGTAATAACAAAAGAGATATATATTTATAATAGCCAAAATCCAATAAATCCCAAAACACATCTCCTTAATTGTTAGAATAAAAGATATTCTTATAATCTTATAATATCTCTCAAATATTATAAATATCTTATAATATATCTTAGACTATTATAAATATATATCTTATAATATCTTTTAGAATATTATAAATATATATCTTATAATATCTTTTAGAATATTATAAATATCTTATAATATCTTTTTATATTGATTTATATGATCTCCAAATTAATATAAAATATTCTAACATTAATGAATGGATCAATGAACCGAATCGACCGAATTTGATACCCGTAAATCGCGCAGACCAGATTACCTTTTGGCTTTTTGATTTTTGGAAATATCAAAACATATTTTACTTCTCTTCATCAACAAAGGTTTTAAGGCATATTCCAACAGTTAAACATAAGACAATTGAATCATATTTTAAAACAAAATTTTTCAGTAAAGATGAAAATTGTATAGCTTAAACATCAACATTTGAGGAGCAAGCTTCCGGTGATCAAACAATTCAAGTTCAACTAAATGAGCAACCTCGCAAGATTCAAAAAGTCACTGTGGAAGAATTTGATGTCAATTGTTTAGAACATGGTCCCGACAAACGTCTCCAAATTTGGGAATATACAATAAATAAAAGAGATGAAGTTCAAAGAGCTTATCTTAATTAGGGTCCATATCAATGTCAAGTTGAAAAGTATCCCCTTAATGGAGATAAATATCTAAGGCGTTTTCAAGCATCTTGGTTTAAAATGTTTCCTTCATGGCTAGAATATTCTCCAACTAGTTATGTTGCTTATTGTTTACTTTGTTACTTGTTCAGTAAAAAACCTAGTGGAATCCTAAAGCTGATGTATTTACTAGAAAAGGATTTAAGACATGGAGAAAGGTCAATGCCAGAAAGAAATGTGCTTTTCTTAATCATATCAGAGGAATTCCTTCTTCACCTCAAAATAATGCTTTGAAATCTTCTCAAGACTTATTCAATCAATCAATTCACATCAGAACTGTTATTAATGTGTAGTGTGTCGATAAAGTCATCCAAAATAGACGTCATCTCAAGAGCTCTATTGATTCCATTTGTTGGATCGCATTTCAAGCTTGTTCCTTTAGAGGCCATGACAAATCATTTGGATAAAAAAATTGAGGTAACTTTCTTGAAATGGTAAAACTCTTAGCGTCATACAATGGTGAACTTACAAAAGTTATACTATAGAATACTCCATATAACTCAAAGTATACTTCTCATTCAATTCAAAAGGAAAATTTTCATATCATGTCTAGTAAAGCGAAACGTTGTATTCGAGAAGATATTGGGGATTCTAAAATTTTCATAATTTTTGATGAATCACGTGATGAATCTTTGATGGAGAAAATGGCTATTATCTTGAGGTTTGTGGATAAAAATGGGTGTATTCAAGAACAATTTTTTGAGCTTGTGCATGTTAAAGACACTATGACGGTCACTCTTAAACATGCAATTTATGATGTTCTTTCTCGACATGGTCTAAATGTTTCAGATATTCGTGGGCAGGGGCATGATGGTGCTAGTAATATGAGAGGGGAGTGGAATGGATTGCAGGCGCACTATTTCTCAAGGATTGTCCTTATGCATATTGCATACATTTTTTGCACACAGATTATAACTTTCTTTGGTTACTGCTTCAAGAGAAGTTCTTATTATTCATGATTTCTTTTCACTCTTGACTCTTATTATCAATATTGTATGTTCCTCTAGTAAGCACCATGATGAATTTCAAGATGCCATATTATAGGAGATTTCAAATTTTCTAGATTGGTGAGCTTGATAGTGGTAAAGGAAAAAATCAAATTGGCACTTTGAAACAAGCCGGAGATACACGTTGGAGCTCACATTTTTCTTTTGTTTGTAGAATGATAGATTTGCATAATCCAACTTGTGTAGTTCTTAAGGATATTAGAAAAAATGGGAGAAGTTATGCTACGCGTGGGGATGCTAATGTTGCTTATAAGTTTATGAAATCATTTGAGTTCACATTAATTTTGCACATGATGAGATAACTTATGGGAATTACAGATCGTTTGTGTCAAGATTTACAACAGAAATCTCAAGATATACTTAACGTTATGCAGTTAGTCATCACTACAAAGACATTAATTCAAAAGTTGAGAGATGATTGGTGGGATGATTTATTGAAAGATGTGATATTATTTTATGAAGAACATGATATTAATTCCCCTGATTGTAATGTTGTTTATATAGAGCATGAAGGTCGTGGACGTCATCAGATGGATCACATCACAGTGGGTCAACATTTTAGAGTGAATCTCTTTTGTGTTACAATTCATCAACAACTACAGGAATTGAATAATAATATTTGTGAGCAAACAAGGGAGCTTTTAAGTTTAAGCAACAATCTGGTTCCTAAGAATATTTACAAAGCATTTGATATGAATAATATATGTGATCTTGTAAATAAATTATATCCTATGGATTTTAGTGAGCATGAGAAAATTAGTTTGAGATATCAACTTCAACAATTTCCTCTTGATGTTGTTGGTCATCCAGATTTTAATAGCTTGTCAACTATGCCTGAATTGTGTGAAGCTCTAAAAAAGACAGGGAAAACAGATACATATTATTTGATTGATCGACTAATTCGTCTTATCTTAAATCTTCTGGTTTCTAAAGCTACTACAGAAAGATCATTCTCAGCAATGAAGATAATCAAGACAAGATTGCGTAATAAGAAGGGGGTTGAATTTCTTGCTGGAAATATGATGCTTTACATTGAAAAAGAAATATTTGACCACTTCAACACTGATTCAATTATTGATGAATTGAAGTCTTTAAAAGAGCATAAGGCGATACTTTAATTCAAGGTTGGATATCTCCATTTATATACTCTATTTTTATTTTGTGTTGAAGTTATTTTGAATATTTGGAAAAATTGTATTTGAATTTTATAAAATTTTAGTAAATTGCAATTATAATATTTTAGTTAATTCTTATCGCACCCCTAATATTTTAGGCAAGATCCGCCACTTTTGACCATACGCTCCACTTAAAGAGGGTCTTCGACCAGACAAGGAAATGCAGGATGCGATTCAATCCAGAGAAGTGCATTTTCAGTGTACGAGCTGGTAAATTCCTCAACTTTTATCTGACAGAACGAGGAATCAAAGTAAACACCAACAAATGCAGAGCCTTCTCTGAGTTCCCAACACCAAACTCTGAGAAAGAAATCCAATCTATGAACAAGATACTCACCTTGTTGTCTCACTTCGTGGCAAAGTCTGCCCAACAAGCACTTCCCATTTTCAAACGTCTTCGCAAGAAAGCAACATTTGAGTGGACCGAGGAATACGAACAAGCCCTCCTCCACCTCAAATAGGAACTCTCAGAACCACCAGTCCTCTTGCAACCAAAGAACGGAGAAACTCTCTACCTTTATCTGGTCTTCGTTGCCGAAGTCCTTATTGAGGCCCTTAATTGGGAAACCCCTGGGGGGCAGAAACCCATATACTTCATGAGCAAGGCCTTACAATGTCCAGAACTCAGATATCAGCAAATCGAAAAGGTATCCCTGGCCCTCATCAATGCAGTGAGGAGACTGAGAGACTACTTCCTGACCCACACGATCATGATACGAACGGGTTAGCCTTTGAAATAATTGCTCGACCATCCTAACATGGCAGCCAAGATGCTTAAGTGGTTGTTAGAACTATCTGAGTTTGGCATCCAATACAAGAGAAAAAAGGCACTTAAATCCCAAGTACTAGCCGACTTCGTGGCAACAATAACCTCACCAGCTTCCCCAACAATCAGGGCACAAATGTGGACCATCTTCGTGGATGGGGCCTCCAGCTCGACAGAGTGCGGAGCATGCATTGTAACACCCCAATTCTACCCGACACATTTATATAAAATTAGAGTTACAAAATTTCGACAACCAAATCAGGATGCTACAATTTCAACTTAAAATAATGGCATTCATTACAGATACATAACACATTAAACTTGGATGAACCAACAACAACATAAATTAATCTTTTGAAACCAACAACTTTCATAACTATGCAGCGGAATCATAATATTCGACAAAAAGGGCATAACATCTTTATCCAACTGAAACATCTCCAAATAGCAAGTACATAACGATAATTAACTTAAAATTCAAAAACTGAAGTAATAACAACGATAAAGCAACAAGTGTTAATCCCCCCGAGTGTTATGTATCAGAGCAAGGACACTGACTCGAACTACTGAAGGTAAACCGCCTTCACTCTGGATTACTTGCACATTACCAACATATTGGTAACATTCAAACAGAAGGGGTGAGATATTGAACATTATAATAGAACGCATGATAATTAATATATTAGTGTTAATTCATACAAATCACCACTTCACGGCTTTTTAACAACATTTAACATAATTAATTCATCCACACGACAACTCAGGATGTGACATGAAATGCGACTTGTTTTTATGCACATGCATGTGGTACCAATGGAACAAAACTCCCAACTTAGAAATCTGCCAATAAATAGAGGCATCAACAAGGCATAAGCCTTCAACTTTATATTTGCTAATCCAGGTCAACTTAACGAGCATCAAGTCCAACATGATATGCGATATATGCATTAACAACATGAACGTAATAACAACAACAACAACAATAATTCAACTTAATTCAACATTGGCCATAAGCCTACAACTTAATATCTGCCCATAATTAGAGGCATCTCAAAATAAATCATCAATCTGCAATTTCTCAATTGAGAACAACTTACACAACACTCGTATCGACCAAAACAGCATGCACGAGCAATAGGGATAGGGAGACTACGTGCTCCTCGACATGCACAGCAACCAAGACAAAATAATAACTAATTTCTGCTCTTTGACACATCCTGCAACTTCGTGTAGCTCGACAACAATAATTTTCTCCTCAGCACACCTGGCAGCCTAATGTCGCTCGACATCCAACACATATATTCCCCGACACACCTCGCAACCTAAATGCCACTCGGCACCTAACACCACCAGCATCCTCCTCGACCACTAGTTTCGGTAAACATAATGGAACAATACAACATCATAACGACCACATCAATACAACTCATAATTTACGGCCAACGGCTCGAAATACCATAACAACGAGCAACTATATTTCCTATCAACAGATTCATTAATTGTACAAGACAGTCACGCATAAACCTTCCTAAAATGACCACAACAACAATTTACTAATTTCCTGCCAACCGATCGGAAGATCCAGAAACCTAATGACAACACCAATAGCTAATAATATACACTAACCTATTCATCGATTATACCAAAAAATTATACAGACAACTCAAAACGCCCATAACACGACTAACAACCAACTTCAACAACAGGTTCACTAATCATGCACGACAATCATATGGTGTTGTACCCCAAAATTTTCCCTCTCATTTCTCAAGACATTTCTCACTAAAGATCTCAAATTCTCAAGGGTTTTCAAGGGTTTGATCAGACAAGCTCACCTCCAAAATGCTGAGCCTCCAAATTAGGGTTTTGACTAAGAATGACTGATCATTAACTTTTGACCTAATACATGACCTAATGGCTTAAAGAATAATATCAAGGACTCAAACACAACATATTGGCCTAGTTTCATGGCTCGAATCATTTCTTAGGATCAAAGGTTTGATAATTGGAATTTGGATCAACTGATGAAAAGTCAACTGATTCACAAAAAGTCAAACTTTGACTTTTTGGTCAACATTGAATTTAAAAATAAAAATTCATCAAGACATTCAGAAATATAAAACTTGGTCAACAAGAATCAATAAAGTCAAGAAATTCAGCAAAAAGTCAAGATTTCCAAGACTTAGGGAAAATTCTAAGTGTTTTTAACCTTTATAATTTCATTACTTCATGACAATTTTTCACCAAGATGCAAGATGATTCAAAGGAAACTTTCAACATGAAAGTTGTAGATCTTCATGAATTCTATAACTTTGTATTAGAGGATTGATGTCCAAAAAAATGCTTAGATTTGAAGATACAAGCTCATAAAGTCATGACCTTTTTACAAAACACTTAGAGAATTTTTCAACAGTTTTGGTCAGATTTTTATCTAACTTCTTAACCAATTTTCACCTAGTTCCAAAATGATTTAGCCAAAGTGGTCAACATGAAGGTTGTATAAAATGTTTCTAGCTTTATAAAATGTCCAAGAGCACAAATTTATCATGCTTGAGCTAGGAGATTTAAAAAGATGAAGTTGGGTATCCATTCTTGAAACACAAGTCATTTTGTGATGAACATGAGATTAAATCTTTATGCCATGCTGCATAATCCCATTTTTGCAGGCCTTTAAATCTTTAAATATATCCATAATCATAAGATTTCACATACTTTTGAGCTACTACCCAAGTTTTTGAGTCATTGTCCAAAAGATCTTTCCATTTATGACACAAAGGCACCATTGCAATTCTTGAAAAGCATGATTTAATCACAATGTCAACTCCTTGAGCCTCTCAATAGTTTCTTCTTCAAATACACAATGTCAAAGAAAGAAGCAACCATATACAATCAGCAAAGCACTCCTAAAAATAGGCCATGCCCACATTAGAACTATGGAAAAGTCATGAACTCTCACTTACAACCCAACCAAGCCATAACTCAATAAATTGTAAATCTGATCAGCTCTTGCCTATAAATAGAGGGGGGATTTGCAAGACAAAAAGGAGGAGAGAGAATAAAAGGGGATAAGAAAAGGAGATGAACAAGCCCTCAAAACTCATATACTCTAAAAAAAAACCAGAATTGTCCACAAAACTTCCATTTTTGAGCTTTGAAGTCCAAATCTTTGAACCTCTCACACCTTGCAAGTTTTCCCCAAACAAACCATCCAAATACATCATATAGAAGTTCTTCAAACACAAGAACAACTTCTGTAACACCATTATCACCATCTTCTAAACTCAAAAATAGTACTTTGCAACTTGACTTGTTTGGAGTAATTCAACAACTTTTAGCACAAAGTGAGGATTGGAACAACTTCAAGAAGGTCCAAAGGAGCTCGATCAATCACCACTTCCACCTGGAAACATTCGTACATGTTCTGAAGTTATCGCTTCAAGAGGTAAACTTTCTCAAACTTTAATATCTTTATCCATACATCATTAGCTTTCATTTTCAAAGGGATACAATAGGACAGATCAGAGGGGAAACTCCGTAAAAAGACAGGACAAGGGCTGACACAGGTGCCCGTGTCACACAACACGGCCCGTGTCAGTCAGAAACATGCAAAATAGATAGGACCGGGGCTGACACGGGTACCCGTGTCATACGACACGACTTGTGTAAGTCAGAAACATGTAAAAACAGGCAGGCAGGGGCTGACACGGGTGCCCATGTCACACGACACAGCTCGTGTCAATTTGGCTGGAACAGAAAATTGGCAAGGATCTTGGGCAGATTATGACACGGGTGTGCGTGTCCATTAACATGGCCCGTGTCAGCTCATGCATCAAATTTCCTAATTTTGAGATTTTTAGGTTATTTTAGACATATTGCATTGCTTGGAGATGACCTAACACCATAAAACATTTTTCTAAATGAAACATCACAAATAGTTTTCAAAACAATTAGTTTTCTTTTTTTAAGCTAACTTAGACCTAGTTTTTTTCTTCAATTAAATTAACTATAAAACCTTTTTTTATCAAAAAACCCTAAAAAACAATTTATTTCACTTTACATTTTCTTGCACATTTTACTATTTTTACATTATAAATTATGTAATTGGTAAAGCCTTGTAATAGTAATTAGGGTTTACTTTACTTATCATCCCCATTTGTAAATTTGTATCCCCCATCCCCTAAAGTGATGTAATAGCGTAGGACTTTTAAATTCCGTAATTTAGCGTTTTCCTTATTATTTATAGTAATTAGAGTTTGTATGGCAAGATCTTAAAATCAATACTAGACAACCCTAATTCAATACAAATACATGAAAACAATACATTTTTGCACACTTGCACCTCTAGGGTAATCCACACTTGTTGCCTCGGGTAAAATAGTCATGTCCCTCGAACATGGGATTATTTGTACATAATATCATAACATCATACCATAGCATTTTTCAATAACCATTTCAAGGGTCTCAAGGGCCTGTGATGTGGGGTTATATTAAACCAGACGTCTATCAAGAGGCAAGAGGATTTATATTCCTCTACCCAAATGATATCAAAGACCAAAGCACGTAACTTGAGTCAAGGGTTATGACCCACTCGACATGGTAAGCTTGATTCTCGTAGAAGGACATTCAACGATATAAACTTCTTCAATCAAAACTGCTGTTAGATTCAGCATCCAACATTTTCTTTTGTTTACCCCGTGAGATCCTTGAAAACATCACATATGCATATCATGCATCATATCATAAGCAGGTTTCACGACACATGTTTCCTCATTTTTTTACTGTTTATTTTAGTATAAGATGGCTCTAGAGTAGACTATCAAATATCTTCGAACCCAAAATGCTCAACTTCAAGAAATGTTGAACCTATCCAAGGGGTAAGAAGAAGTGAAAGTGCTCATCATTGAGAGTATGACCAAGAAAAATCATGAGGACAACAAGGATGACTAGTTGGAACGATTACAAACTGAGATAGCAACAATGAAAATCCAGATGATGGGTCAGATGGTGGGTCAGATGGCTCTTATCCAAAACTTAACTCGGGGACAAGAAGAGTCGAGAGTCATTATCAGAAAGCTTTATCAAGACGAATACAATTGTATGGAACGAAAAACTAAAATTGGGGATCAAATCATTAATCAGCCTCCGATAAGACAAGAAGTTGGCTTGGTCGAGAGTAGACCTTTCCGAATTTCTACTACACCGCGAGCCCAACAACGACCTCGCCAACAATGACAGGGTAGTCAGCATAAGAAGAATATGCCTGAAAGACAATTTACCAAGATCTACATGTCTTTGGCTCAAGCATTGCAACATATGTTGAAGGCCAAGCTGGTTACATTGAAGGATCCTTCTCAAAAGCCCAATACTGCCTCACCATGTTACAATCATGAAGAAAGATGTGCGTACCACTCCAACGGTCGTGGACACGACACTAAAATCTGTTGGACATTGAAGAACAAGATTCAAGACCTGATTGACGAAGGAGTTTTAGAATTCACGTAAGATGGTCAGATTGAAGTTTCCTGTCATGCCTCAAGGGAACGCCATCTGAAGTGACAAATTTAGGCGGAGAAGCTTTTTGTTCATTCAAATTTCCAGTTGTAATTTCTATGTTTGATTAAACACTTATCTTTATGTCAGACTTTGGTTGTTCTCATTAATGCATTGTATATGTTTGTCTTGAGTTAATCCATTTGTTTTCACTATACTGAAATTATATTTTTACTCCTTTTTATTATATTCAACTCTTGATTAAAAGCTACAAGCCTTTAGATGGAGGATAACGAAAATAATGTCATAATATCTATAGTATGCGTTTGAACAGACCTTGCTAACGATGTACATGCGTTATTTCAAATCCTAAATAATGGAGTTATAAGGAAGATAATCCCTAGTCATCCCCTTTGAGCCAAAGAAGTAGGGGTTTTCTTTTTTCGCACAAATTGAAACCTCTAATCATAACCTGGGGCAGGGTAGTTTCTCAATTATTCAAATTCACCTTCGTTTGCAAGCTTTCACTTAGTACACAATGAATGACATCAAAAAGATCCTTCTGAATCAAAAGACGACAATGGTTCCCCGTATAATAGGCAATTATTATCTCTCAAAATAAAATCCCACTAAATCAAAACCTATGAAGGAGACTTAAGAAAAAATCAAGGGCATCCCGCTGACTATAATCACAAAAGAAACTGTTCAGGCAAAAGGTAGGGATAATAAAATCAAAAAGAGGTCGCTACAAATTCTCGACAACAGAAAATGACTTCCTTCTCAAATAAACGTCCAGTATCTAAATTGTTGTACCCCAAAATTTTCCCTCTCTTTTCTCAAGGCATTTCTCACAAGGATTCTCAAAGTTCAAGCTTGCACAATTACATTTGGAACTTCCAGTACCAAGTTAAAAAGGAAACTGTCAAAAAAGGAGGAAAGTAGATAAAAATAATCTTTTTGACAAAATTGGAGAAAAACAAGTCTTTCGATTCAGCTCCTTCGATTGGCCTTTTGGCCTCTTTCAATGCAAGCTTGGCTTGCATCCTTCGACTGGGCATGGGCCTCTGGCGCATTGGTTTTAGTTCACAAGGCAGGAGCTTCTTGTATGCCACCTTCGATTGCATGTTTGGCCTCATAGGGTTCACAATTCAATAGCTGCCTATGTGCCTGCTTCGATTGGATGTTTGGTGCTTGCACGCCTGTTGTTTGACTGGACAAATATTCCCCCATACTTGCTTTGATTCACATGTTGATGACTAACTGGGTACAAGCCTTCATTTGAGCCATAACTTCTTTCTTGCACGCAAAAGGCTTCCCCCATGCTAGCATGCATAAGTTACAAAGCCTCCTATAGCTTCCTTCGATTTCAAGGCAAAAAGCTACATTTTGGCATCCTTCGATTGTACTTTTTTTTGCCTCCTGTATGCCTCTTTCGAATCTAGACATTTTTGCCTCCTGCATGCCTTTTCGTTTGGGCATATGGTTCCCTGCATGCAAATTTTCGTTTGAGCATTGACCTCTTGTGTGCTTGCTTGGAGTCACAAAGTTTAGACCTCCTGCATGCAGGCTTCGACAGGACATTGGCTATGTTTGTACTAGCTTCGAATGGATAACATTTCTCTTTAGATGATGCATTTCCATCCTTGACAAACTTTAGCACACATGGTTGATGGCCCCTTCAAAAGACATATAATGGTGGATTTGAAGGGCATACATATGAGTCTCTATCGAAGGGTATACCTTAGTCCATTCGAAGGACACATTTGGCCCTTTTCAAAGAAGTATACATGATCCATTCAAGGGCTACGTCTGGGCATCCCATTCGAAGGATGTGCATGATGGCTCATTCGAAGGATTTACAAAACCCACCTTAAGGCATGTTTTGGTGACCCATCCAAGGGTCACACATTTGGCTCCTTCGAAGGATGCACAAAAGTGACCCATGCGAAGGATACTTGTTGAAGGAAAATAAAATAACATTGTTGGAAGATGAATCTGGTCGAAGGAGGGTCAAGACAAAAGAATGAAATGTTCAAAGATGCTTGCTGCCAATTTTAGGCCTAGTACACTGGCCAAAGCTGTTGTACAGCAGTCCTGAAACACTTCCCCAAGCTTGCACCAAAATAGAATACAAAGCACTGCCCCTCGAAAGCTACAAAAGCAGGTTACTCAAATTGTTCAAATTATTTTGTTTTCCCTCTAAAAGCTTCAGCCAACTTTCCCTATAAATAAGAGGCTCCATAATAGTGTAAAAGGGACTTTTTGGCCTAAGGAACAAATCTTCAAAAAATTCTCAAACACCATAAAGTTCTCAAACACTTAAACATTCATCAAACACAAACCCAGAATCTAAACACTTGTTCCCTTTGAATCTGAAACATCCCTATACCTTGTTACCCTTCGAATCCAGTAGCAAGAACCTCACATTTGTTCTTCTCTTTCGAATCCAGTATCAAAGGCCTAACCCCTTGTTCCTCCCTTCAAATCCGAAAGCACTCAAGGCAGCCACTTAAAGGCCTAACACACGTCCCAGCCTCAAGCAAGGTAAGTCATTCTTAACCTTGGATCCTTCATTTCCAGCATAACATATAAGTAAATTTCCTTTTCGTTTCAAACATGTACATAATAGTTGTTTCCCTTTCGTTTACACCCTTTTAGTTTGTTTTTATTACATCTCCTTTTGGTTTTGTTCTTTGGTTTGTTACAAATGCTTTAAGAACTAACCTGACCCTAAAGTAATGCTAGCATGGCCTTAGGCCATGTTGCTATTTAATATCTCAAACGAAAGAAACAGGAGAAAAGAGTATGAAACGAAGCCTCAGGCTTCCTCACTGACTCTAGGCCCAATCAAAGGAGGCAGAAAGGCATCTTGCATGTTGCATTGATTCCAGACCCAATTGAAAGGCACGCCTATACTGATTCTAACCCCCAGACGAAGGACACAGAAAGGCAGAATCGAAGGTTGCATCTCATGCCTCAGATTAAGCCCAAATAGAAGGTCATGCCCTCACTGTCTCCAGGACCAAATCGAAAAGAGCCAAAGAAGCAGAATCAAAGAGTTCTTCTGTCTGAATCGAAAGATCCCCTTTTCCTCTTTATTTTATTTATTTTGCCTTTATATTTTCATGTTATTTAATATGGTTGTAATAGTGTAGGATTTTATCTTTCTACATTTTATTACTTTTGTATGATTGCTAGTAAAATAGGGTATGTATGGAAAGATAAAAACAACAAGTAGACAAACCCTAATCAAATACTAAATGCATGCAAATCAAACACACCATTCACACATGCACCTCTAGGGTAATCTCACTTGTTGCCTCGGAAAAATGTCATGTCCCTCGAATATGGATGTTTTAGAAAAGACCCCTCGATAAAAGATCGTAGTCCCTCGACGACCCTCAATGTTTCCTTCGGTTAACGATCTAGTCCCTAAACGAAAATTGCTAAAACGTCCCACAAGTTGCCTTCTATGACGATACAAACGTCCCACGTCTGTCCCTTCACATCCAATGATGGGGCTTCTTACCAAATCAATGGTAAGATAGCAACATCTAAAGGAGGAGGACAAGAACATTAAGACCTTTTGAGTAGGTAGGATGCTCCTAGTTGCTCGCTTGCTCACAACAAAAACATTTTACACACCCACACTTTCATTTTGAAACATTTTCAAAAGAAAAAGCTTTTTGTACGCGTTCTTATAGAGGCGAGAACCATTACAAAGACATTTTCAAAATACTTTCAAAACCCATACGACAAGCATATTTTCAAACAAAAGCATATGATATAGCAAGAAACTAAGAGCCCGTAGAAAACTACAGATGAAAAGGGTGCTAATACCTTCCATTTTCATAACCTACCCCCCGAACTCAAGAAAACAATCTCAAAGGTCTTTCCTGTTCTTTTCAACCTTTCCTTATTGTTTAAAAGAAAATTCGATGGTGACTCTTTCTATCCGCAACAATTGCAATCAAACGCAAAACACCCAAGTCAGTTCTCCCGCTGTGTTACACGAACCATCACCAAAATATCAGTCCAGATTCTATTGGGAGATAAACGCACAATTAACTGACTATAAGGCTGAAGAATATCATGAAGAACGGGTGGATACAAATAAACTTTTAGCCTTATCCTTTGTTTCTTAAACCATGAACCAAGTCATGTTACAACCCTTTAAAAGTCCTAATATAAGCATAGGTTAGTTCGAAAGCATATTGTTACAAAAGGTATCATGACTCCTATAAGGCTTAATGTAGATCCTGATTTGAATTCCTATTCTTACAAAATTTTGCTGCTTGTTAAAAAAATGCATTTTTCAAAAAAATTCAAGACAGACATAAGCTTTGCATTTTTTGAATACCACTGTTTGCATATGGCCAATTGTTCGACAGCGGAGAAATTCACACGAAGAATATCCAATGAACGGAAATTCTCTCAAGAAACATAATCACTTCAAATGGAAAGACACTTCCAATGATAAATCTCCCATAATAAAGGGGGCATGACATGTTATTGTCCAACTCATATGTGGCAGTCAAGTCGAGATTCCAAGAAATCTCTCATAAAGTCCTGAATAGCCAGGGGCAGGTCTCCATTGGAATCACTTAGGGCATTAAACATGAATTCCAGTAAAGGGTCGCGTACGACCAAGAAAACATTTTCTGGAAGTGCTACAACACTTGCTACTATAGACAGTGACAAATCTCCACACCCTACGAACACAGATGTAATCGAAAGATACAACACATAAAAGAGACCCGCTAGGTTGACATGCCTAGGAAAAAGTAAGGGCATCCCGATGAACCAAAAAGGTTCGGGAAAAAATTAGGGATATACATACAAAAGATTGTACACCCGACAAGTAGAAAACCTAAAACGACGGCTTGGGCAAAAAGTGTATCCCAGTGGACTGAAAATCTGAAAGGATGACCCAGGAAAAAGTTAGGGATTAAAGCGTAGGATTATGTCCCGTTATCTCATCACTTGTCTATCAGTAAGAGATTTGTCACTCTGATCAATGTTTACTAAGGACTCTAGGAGATAGGACAAAGTTCAAACTGTCCACAAATCCCAACAGGGAAATTTCCATGGATTATCCCCACAATGAAATCTTCACAAAATACAAGGCTATCCCCGACAAGTCCAAAAGCACTTTCAAACAAAAAGTGGTGTATCCTCTAGCCGATGACATAGTCAAACTCATCAGTGAATAGAGGAGTTTGATCTTCTCACAAGAACGCACACATCATGCTAGTTCCCAAACAGAGGGAGATTGCCAACAGTTTCTCATCTTCTAGATACATTTTATATGCAATCTAAATACAGATTCAGTCTGACACTCATTCTAGATTCTCTTGCGGATACAGTTCAGGTACAATCTAAATACAGATTCATTTTGACACACATTCCAGATTCTCTTGCGGATACACTTCAGATACAATCTAAATACAAATTCATTCTAACACTCATTCCAGATTCTCTTGAGGATAATTCTAAATACAGATTCATTCTTACACTCATTCCAGATTCTCTTGCGGATACAGTACATATACAATCTAGATATAGATTCATTCTAGAACTCATTCTCTTCCTGATACAATTAAGATACGATCCAGATATGGATGTCATTCTGATACTCATTCAACACATCCTCATATACAATCAAGGCTTGGATTTATTCCTACATTCCCCAGCCGAGTTTGGTCTTCCAAAACTGGAAAAGAAACCTTGCAAAAGTTCTTCCCTAGATGCATTTATTTCCCTGGTAAGATCGTCAAAATACTTTCCTCAACGGGGTTTATTTCCCCAACGAATTACAATCTCCCCAAATTGAGTCTATTCCCCAGACTACTACACCACTGACAGAAATCTTCTTCACCCAGGGAAGTCATCACTATCCCCAGAAAGTTGTTACAAAACCTGGAATCCGACTAGATACCAGTTAACTTTATCTTCCCCAAATAAGTTAAAAGATTATCCATCTCTTTTATCCCCAGTCAGGGTATATAAGAATTATCCTCTCCAGACGAGTCAAATGTTTAACAATCTCTTTTATCCCCAGTCAGGGTATATAGGAAATAAATTCCCCAGTAGAGCAACAGATAACCAATGTTCCTAAACTCTACTCCTTGGATAAAAATCAATACATCCCCTGTAGAGTTTCCTCAAGAAAGCAAACAGGAATCCCCAACAGAAGCATTCTAGACAAGATTGAAGATACACATACTCTTCATCCCCAATAATAGTCATGGATTTGTTTCCCAATACAAATACACTTCAATAAGCATCTTACCCTCATCATGGAATATGCATACGAAACGCATATAGTGCAGTCTAATTTATTTTGAGAACATCATTACACAATGCATTTCATACATCATGACATTGCATACAAGCTAACTCTTTACCTTTTCAGGAGAGACCAATCAATAGACGAATATCATCAAATTTCAAACAGATACAGATTAATTCCCGAAACAGGACGGTGCAACTATCTACACAACCAGATGCAACTTCACACGGGCTCATCCTGAAGTAATCCTACACGGATTCCAGCTCATATACTTCCAGATGCATCTTCACACGGGCTCACCCTGAAGCAATCTTACACGGGTTCCTTCTCATACATTTCTAGATGTAGCTTCACACGGGCTCATCCTGAAGCAATCTTACATGGGTTCCTTCTCATATACTTCCAGATGCACCTTCACACGGGCTCATCCTGAAGCAATCTTACACGAGTTCCTTCTCATATACTTCCAGATGCAGCTTCACACGGGCTCATCCCAAAGCAATCTTACACGGATTCCTTCTCATATATTTCTAGATGCAGCTTCACATGGGCTCATCCTGAAGCAATCTTACACAGGTTCCTTCTCATATACTTCCAGATGCAGCTTCACATGGGCTCATCTTGAATCAATCTTACATGGGTTCCTTCTCATATACTTTCAGAAGCAATCTTACATGGGTTCCTTCCCATAAACTTCCAGATGCAACTTCACACGGGCTCATCCTAAAGCAATCTTATACAGTTTCCTTCTAATACATTTCCGAACATGGCTTAACCCGAGTCTATTCCAGTATATCATTCAGATTGAATCGACCAAAGATTTATTCTGATACGTCTCTCGATAGACACTTTCTCTGGTTCAGTTAAATCGATCCTAAGATTTATGTTGATTCGATATCCAATTAAAGACCATTTTAGACCTCTGCTGGTTTAGTTTTAAATTGACCAATGATTTATCCTAATTTGTTTCTGGTAGACACTTTCTCTGGTTCAGTTAAATCGATCCTAAGATTTATGTTAATTCAATATCCAGTTAAAGACCATTTTAGATCTCTGTTGGTTCAGTTTAAATCGACCAATGATTTATCCTGATTTGATTCCGGTAGACACTTTCTCTAGTTCAGCTAATTCGACCCCAAGATTTATTCTGATCCTTATCCAGTCAAAGAAAAATACAGACATCTGATGTTTCAGTATAAATCGACCAAAGATTTATTCTGATACTTCTTCCAATCTCTATAAACAGTTACTTTGGATGGCATCTATAAGCCCATCTCCGATAACTCTTTATCACCATTCCAAATGGCATCTTTAATCCCATTCCCGATACAATCAACCAACAACATTACTTTGCACACTAGTGAGTGCAAATTTATGGACACTTTAGTGTTCAATGATCTTCCACCTTCAAGTTACGAATGGAGAACATATCAATCTAACTCTTCAGGTTTAAGAAGATTGAACAGGGGAAGATGTTGTACCCCAAAATTTTCCCTCTCCTTTCATAAGACATTTGTCACCAAAGATCTTAAATGCTCAAGGGTTCTCAAGGGTTTGATCAGACAAGCTCACCTCTAAAACGTTGGGCCTCCAAATTAGGGTTTTAACTAAGAATGACTGATCATTAACTTTTAATCTAATACATGGCCTAATGGCTTGAAGCATAATATCAAGGACTCAAAAAAAAACATGTTGACCTAGTTTCATGGATCAAATCATTTTTCAGGATCAAAGGTTTGATAGTTGAAATTTGGATCATCTGACGAAAAGTCAACCGATGCACAAAAAGTCAAACTTTGACTTTTTGGTCAACATTGAATTTCAAAAATAAAAATTCATCAAGACATTCAAGAATATCAAACTTGTCCAACAAGAATCAAGAAAGTCAAGAAAGTCAAAAAAAAGTCAAGATTTCCAAGACTTAGGAAAATTCTAAGTGTTTTTAACCTTGATAATTTCATTCTTCATGACAATTTTTCACCAAGATGAAAGATGATTCAAAGGAAGCTTTCAACATGAAAGTTGTAGATCTTGATGAATTCTACAACTTGGTTTTAGAGGGTTGATGTCCAAAAAATGCTTATATTTGAAGTTACAAGCTCATGAAGTCATGACCTTTTTACAAAACACTTAGAGAAATTTTAAACATGTTTTGGTTAGTTTTTTATCTAACTTCTTGACCAATTTTCGCCTAGTTACAAAATGATTTAGCTAAAGTGGTAAACATGAAGGTTGTAGAAAATTTTTCTAGGTTTCCAAAATGTCAAAGAGCATAAATTTATCATGCTTGAGCTAGGAGATTTGAAGAGATGAAGTTGGGTATCCATTAATGAAATACAAGTCATTTTGTGATGAACATGAGATCAAATGTTTATGCCATGCTGCATAATCCCATTTTTTAGGCCTCTAAATATTTAAATATATCCATAATCATAAGATTACACATACTTTTTAGCTATTACCCAAGTGTTTGATCCATTGTTCGAAAGATCTTTCCATTTATGGCACAAAGGCACCATTGTCATTCTTGAAAAGCATGCTTTAACCATAATGACAACTCCTTGAGCCTCTCAATGGTTTCTTATGCACATACACAATGTTAAAGTAAGAAGCAACCATCTACAAACTGCAAAGCACTCCTAAAAATAGGCCATGCCCACATTGGAACTATGGAAAAGTCATGAACTTTCACTTACAACCCAACCAAGCCATAACTCCATAAATTGTAAATCTAATCAGCTCTTGCCTATAAATAGAGGGAGCATTTGCAAGAAAAAAAATGAGGAGAGAGAAGAGAAGTGGAGAAGAAAAAGAGATGAACATGCCCTCAAAACTCATATACTCTAAAAAAAATAGAACTGTCCATAAAACCTCCATTTTTGAGCTTTGAAGTCCAAATCTTTGAACCTCTCTCACCTTGCAAGTTTTTCCCAAACAAACCATCCAAATACATCATATAGAAGTTGTTCAAACATAAGAACAACTTCTGTAACACCATTATCACCATCTTCTAAACTCAAAAACAGTACTTTTAAACTTGGCTTGGTTGGAGTGATTCAACAACTTTCAGCATAAAGTGAGGATTGGAACAACTTCAAGAAGGGCCAAAGGAGCTCGATCAATCACCACTTCGCACCCGGAAACATTCGTGCATGTTCTAAAGTTTTCGCTTCAAGAGGTAAACTTTCTCAAACTGTAATATCTTTATCCATACATCATTTGCTTTCATTTCCAAAGGGATACAACATGACACATCAGAGAGAAAACTCAGTAAAAAGACAGGACAGGGGCTGACACAGGTGCCTGTGTCACACGACACGACCCATGTTAGTCAGAAACGTGTAAAACAGATATGACATGGGCTGACACAGGTGCCTGTGTCTCACGACACGCCTCGTGTATGTCAGAAACGTGCAAAAATAGGCAGGTAGAGGCTGACACGGGTGCCTGTGTCACACGACACGGACCGTGTCAATTTGGCTGGAACAGAAAATGGGCAAGGAGCTTGGGCATATTATGACACGGGTGCCCGTGTCCACTGATACGACTCGTGTCAGCTCAGGCATCAAATTTCCTAATTTTGATATTTTTAGGTTATTTTGGACATATTATATTGCTTGGAGATGACCTAACACCATAAAACCTAGTTAACTTAGACCTATTTTTTTCTTAAATTAAATTAACTACAAAACCTTTTCTATAAAAAATACCTAAAAAACAATTTCTTTCACTTTACATTTTCTTGCACATTTTACTATTTTTACATTATAAATTATGTAATTGTCAAAGCCTTGTAATAGTAATTAGAGTTTACTTTAGTTGTCATCCTCATTTGTAAATTTGTATTATCCATCCCCTAAAGTGATGTAATAGCGTATGACTTTTAAATTCCACAATTTACCGCTTTCCTTATTATTGCTAGTAATTAAGGTTTGTATGACAAGATATTAAAATAAATACTAGACAACCCTAATTCAAGACAAATACATGAAAACAATACATTTTTGCACACTTTCACCTCTAGGGTAACCCACGCTTCTTGCCTCGGATAAAATAGTTATGTCCCTCGAACGTGGGATACTTTACCAAAAATCCTCGAGTACAAGATCGTATTCCCTCGATGACCCATCGATGTTGCCTCTGATAAACGATTTTAGACCCTCATAACAAATTTGTAAAGTATATTACAAATGTTGCCTTCTACGATTATACGACGATCCACGCCTGTCCCTCACATCCAATGATATGGTTTCTTACCAACTAATAGTGAGATAGCACTATCTAAAGGAGGAGGAAAAGAACAAATACTTTCTTTTGAGTAAGTAGAACGCTCGTAGTATCTTGCTCACAAACATTTCAAAACAAAACATCTTTCAAACACATCAACACTTTTCATGAAATATTTTTAAAAGCCAACACTTTGTATTCATTCTTATAGAGACGAGAATCATTACAAAGTTCGCCTAAACGAAGGCACTTTTCAAAAATACTTTCAAACAAATACAAACATATTTCACAAAGCATTTTCAAAGTGAGCTAGAAACTAAGAGCCCGTAGATAACTACGGATGGAAATGGTGCTAACACCTTCCCTTTTCATAACCTACCCCCCGAACTCAAGAAAAATTCTCAAAAGGTCTTTTCTGTTCTTTTCACACTTTCCATTATTGGATAAAAGAAAAGTCGGTGGAGACTCTTGCTATCTGCAATAATTTCGATAAAATGCAAAATACCCAAGTTAGTACTCCCACCGTATTACATACAGTAACTCTGTAAATGACCACAACATGAAGAAACAGGCAACTTTTAACAACATATTCAAAACATTAATGCACAACAGTTATACAAACGACCAATTCCCATATAACGATCATCATAAATCCCATTATAAGGTAAAACCCCTATGATACCTAGATTTAAGGTTGCTCTACCAAACTCCCAGTCGACAACCTTACTTTGCTCTGCTCAATAATCTTGCAACTTGCTCATCTCTCCGTGCAGCTTTCATGGTCAGCGCACAAAACACTTAATCTCCAACTAAATCAAATCCTTGTGTCAACTTAACCTTATAACATCAATTCTATTGGGCCTAACCTACACACTCCCACTTTACTACTTCCAACCAAAAACATAATCCTAACACAATTATTCCATTAATTCCAACATTATTATTATTATTATCAATCAACTAGTTAATTAATTAATAATAATCTAACAACTTATATCAACAATTCTCAACATCTCACAACTTTTCAACAAATAATCCAAAAATAATTTAATTAAATAATTAATTAAATTAATGGGCGTTACAACTCTCCCCCACTTAGAATATTTTCCTCCTCGAAAATTTACCTTGTTCAAACAACTCAAGATAGGAGTCTCGCATCTTGCTTTCCAACTCCCACGGCATGCTTTCTCCGATAACTCCTAACCAGAATACTTTCACCAAAGCAATATCTTTGCCTCTTAGAGTCTTCATTTCATGATCTGTGATTCATACAAGCATCATCTCCACAGTGAGATTATCCCGTACTTGCACATCATCCATATGAATCACATGAGATGGATTTGAAATATACTTCCAGAGTTATGACACATGAAACACATCGTGCTAATTCGAAGGATTAGGCCGTAAGGTCACTCTATATGCAACCTTGCCAACTCTGTCGAAAATATGATACAGACCAATAAAACAAGGAGTGAGCTTATTAGACTTTAATGCACGCCCAACACCATTCACAGGTGTAACTCTCAAAAACACGTGGTCACCTGCTTGAAATTCTAACTCTTTCCTTCGCTTGTCATGATAACTCTTTTGTCTACTTTGGGAAGCTTTCATCTTTTCTTGAATTAACTTCACCTTCTCAGTAATCTCTCGAACAATTCTAGGTCCAAGCACTACACTTTCTCCAGATTCGTGTCAACATAAAGGAGTTATACATCTTTGACCATACAATGCTTTAAAAGGTGTCATTCCAATACTAGAATGGTAACTATTATTATAAGTGAACTCTATTAACGGAAGATAAGTATCCCACAAACCTCCCTTCTCAAGAACACGTGCTCTTAATAAATCCTCCAACGACTGAATAGTCCATTCAGTATGACCATCCGTTTGAGGATGATACGCCGAACTCAACCTCAACTTAGAACCCAACGCCTCTTGCAAACTCTTCCAAAAATTAGAAGTAAACCTCAGATCTCTATCTGACACAATACACAAAGGAACACCATGCAGCTTCACAATTACACTAGTATAAATCTCTACCAACTTTGATACTGGAAAATTGATGTTAATAAGAATAAAATGAGCCGACTTCGTAAGCCTATCAACAATCATACAAATCGAATCATGCCCTCTTGAAGTATTAGGTAATCCCATCACAAAGTCCATCGAAATGCTATCCCATTTCCATTTTGAAACTTCTAACGGTTGCATCAACCCTGCATGATTCTGATGTTCAACTTTCGACTTCTGACAAATCAAACATGCATACACAAACCGAGACATATCACTCTTTATTCCAAGACACCAAAACAAATTCTTCAAATCTTGATACATTTTTGTAGCTCCCGTGTGAATGCTCAACTTGCTTCTATGACTTTCCTCGAGAATCACTTTTTTCATCTATGTATCATTAGGAATTCAAATTCGATTACGGAATCTCAACACACCTTGCACATATAACTTAAAATCACTATTCTCAGACTGATCGATCCCAACCATCGAGTCTACCAATTTCACGTCTAACTTCTTAGCTTCTCTGATATTATCCATAAAATCATTATTAATCTTCATCATCCCCAACATAACACTTTGCGGTGTCACCTCACAAACTAAGCTCATATCTCTGAACTGTTCAATTAATTCCAACTCTTTAACCATCATCGCCAACATATGTAAAGTCTTTCGACTTAACGCATCAGCTACCACATTCGCCTTTCCTGGATGATAATTCAAACCGAAATTATAATCCTTTAACAACTCCAACCATATTTGTTATCTCATATTCAATTATTCCTGATCAAATAAATACTTTAAACTCTTATGGTCGCTAAATAATTCAAATCTAGAACCATAAATATAATGCCTCCAAATCTTCAACACAAAAACAACTGCAACAAGTTCCAAATCATGCGTAGGATAGTTCTTTTCATGAGTCCTTAACTTCCTTGACGCATAAGCAACTACCTTTTCATTATGCATAAGCACACCTCCTAAACCCATCTTAGAAGCATCACAATATACAAAAAAAGGTTCTCCTGAATTAGGTAATGTCAAAATCGGAGTCGACATCAATCTCTTCTTCAATTTTGTAAAACTTTCTTCACACTGAACATTCCACACATAAGCTCTACCTTTACAAGTCAACTTAGTTAACGGAAGTACCAACTTAGAAAAACCTTCGATAAACCTTCTATAATAACCAGCTAATCCCAAAAATCTTCTAATCTCGGTAGCCAACTTTGGAGTTTCCCATTACAACACAGCATCTACTTTAGATGGATCTATAACAGTGCCACTACCTGAGATAACATGACCAAGAAAACTAATCTCCTTTAACAAAAATTCAAACTTGGGCAGCTTTGCATACAACTTTTTCTCTTTCAAAACTTGCAATACTATTTTTAAGTGTTCTGCATGCTTTTCTTCCAATTTAGAATTAACCAAAATGTCATCAATGAACACTACTACAAACCGATCTGAATAAGTATGAAAGATATGGTTCATGTACTCCATGAATACTCGCGGTGCATTAGTAACACCAAAAGGCATCACCGAATAATCATAATGTTTATAACGCATTCTGAAAGCCGTCTTCTGGATATCTTCATCCTTCACTTTAATCTGATGATAACCCGACCTCAAATCAATCTTACTAAACACTCGAGCACCCACCAATTGATCCATCAAATCGTCTATTCTTGGAAGCGGATACTTGTTCTTAATGGTCACTTTATTCAGTTGCCTATAATCTACACAGAGTCTCATACTTCCATCTTTTTCTTTACTAGCAACACTGGAACTCCCCACAACAATACACTTGGTCTTAAAAATTTCTTTTCAAGTAACTCTTCCAATTGCTTATTTAATTCTGATAATTCAGATGTAGACATCCTGTATGGTGCCATAGAAACAAGGCTGGTACCACGTACAAGATCAATAACAAATTCAACTTCTCTCTCTGGCGGTACATCAGGAATTTCATCAGGGAAAATTTTAGGAAATTCACGCACCACTTGCAATTTCTCAATTACAACTTGATTCTTGGCAGATAGTGACGCCATCAACAAGAACATTTGAGCCTCTTCTTGCATCAACTTTCGCAAATGTCTAGCAGATAACAAACCATCTTCCTCTTCTTTAGAAGTAGAAAACCTCATCGACTTGTTATAACAGTTAATATGAACATAGTTATGCTCTAACCAGTTCATACCTAAGATCACATCTAACCCACTTATAGGCAAACACACCAAATCAACAACAATATCTCTATCAAATATCGAAAATGGGCACTTTAAACACACAAGAGAAGTAGTCACAGATCTCTTGGCTGGAGTATTGACGACCATCTCTCTATTCAAAGAAGATAACATAAGACCCAATCTCTCAACACAATCAGCAGCAATAAAGAAATGAGTATCACCGGTATTGTTGTACCCCAAAATTTGTCCTCCCATTCTACTCAAGACATGCTCATTTAAGTCCCCAATTTCTCAAGGTTAACCAAGAATTGACCAGACAAATTCTCCTCCTAAGAAATGGATTTCCATCTAGGGTCTCATTTCTCACAAAAAAAATTTGGTTTGCAAAAGCTTCAGATGACTTCCATGGCACCCTATATGCCTCAGTATAATGGCATGACTGAAAGAAAGAATAGAAGTGTATTGAACTTGACGAGAGGTAAGTTAAAAGCTAAAAATTTCCTAAGAGATTTTGGGTCGAAGCAGCTATGAAAGCAGTATGCATTCTAATTAGATGTCCAACAAAACAGTGTTAAACTGGGAATTTCGATTACACAAGTTTTGAGTAATTGACACTATGATCGAAGGAAGAATAGTTTGAAAGAAAGTGTGAGGAGGCTTTTATGAAGTTTTCGATTGATGAAGAGTTAGTAAAGAGCTTTGTAGGGTTCGTTTTCGAACTATTGAAATATAAGCTATTCGAAGCGTTTCAAGGGAAGGAATTTCGACTGTCATGTTGATTTGAATTGGCTCTTCGAAAGGAAGAAGATTTTGAATTCAAAAGCTTTGAAGAAACACGTGGAAGTATAATGGTTCAAAGGACATGCAACCTTCCAATGTTGCGTAATTTCATGGAAAGACTTACGGTCGAATCAGCGAAATATAAGTCATCTTAGAGTTTTTGGATCAATGCATTTCAGGCATGTACCTGAACAGGCGAAGAAAGAGTTGGATTATCAAAGTGAAGTCTTGGTGCTCATAAGTTATCATTCGATTAGTGCATACAAGCTGTATTTACCAATCGAAGATAAACTTATGATCAGTAAAGATGGTCTTGAAGGTAAAAGCAAAGGTTGGGATAGAGTCGAAGTTCAGTTCGACAAGGATCAGACACCTGCACAACTTTGTCCGAAAAGGAGATCGAAAGGAATAGAATGAAGCTTCGACATGTCAAAAGGAAGAGGTGACATATCGATTGGTTGAATTGAAGGTAAGGAGATCGAAAAGAACAAGAATTGTTCGATTAGGATGATGTTCCCAGATTACACAATCGAAGTAGATGGTGACTTAGTCAAAGAAGCCATAATGATGAAGCCTTGAGCAATTTGAATTGGAACTCAGAGCCATCGAAAAGAATAATGCTTGGGAGCTGGTCGAAAGAACCAATTGATGTTAAATGGAGATGCAAGTCGAAACACCAACCATAACATGTCTAGGTTCATTATGCTTCAAGAATGGAAAGAAAATTATCAAAATGGCAACTTTTCAAATATTTCGATTCTGCTTTCAAAGCCATGATTAATGGCTGATTCATGCCATATTTGTTCATCACCACACCCCTATAAGTACAAGACTAAATCAGAAGCAACAAACAGAGGGAAACCACCTCAAAGAGCCATGCGAAAATCACAAAGAAATACATCAAAGTTGTCAAATTCGAAATACACTTTGTAGGCTCCTCCAGTCCAAATGAATACCAAATTTGTATTCCTGAGATTCTCAGAAGCTCATACCAGCTCTCCTCCAAGCTTGAAGCACGCCCAAAAGTCATGCACCAAACCCACCGGTCCTTGGTAAAATTATGGATCATAACCCTTTGAATACATAATTTAAATTGGTTTTATATGCATGTTTATATTATTATTAATCATTGGGTTAAGTCTAATGTGCTACTTGCAAATATGAGTGTTGGAAGTACAGGGTGCCATTTTTAGAGTTTCGAAGCAGCCAGGCTTTGAACTTGGTGATACAAGGACCTTTTGCCAATTTTAACCCCAGATTTGGATTCAAGGGATGGTCTTACTTAGTGTAGGGTCCTTGGATTTGTTTCGATCTAGCATTTGATCAAGTTTGCAGATGTGCGTGCAAGGGAAGGACCTGGGTTCGATACCCAGGTCGTGAATTTTTGTTTTTTCTAACTATTTCCTTGCAGATCTGGCGCTTCAAGCCCAAACGCACACACCATGTACCATCATATCATCACCATCTGATCCAGATCCAAATGCCTCAACATGCAGCTTCATGGTAGACCCTCAAGGGCTAGTAACATAGGACCCAACGCATCTCTTAGGTTCTGTTTGTTTGGGCCTAACATTTTCTAGATCATACCACCCCTTGTTTACTTTTGCTGCCTAGCTCATTTTATATGTTTGTTTTTTGTTCTTTTTAGTTACTTTTTATTTAATTATAAAATCAGATAAAAATCACAAAAAAATTAGGTTTTAGTTTTTTTTTTATTAAAGTTAATTTTGTTAATTAATTATTTAATTACCTTAACACTTTCTTAACATTAAAATTAAGTAGACTTAGATTTTATTCTCTTTTATTAAACAAAAACCAACAAAAAGATTTCATTTTCTTTAGGATTTAGACGTACTTTCTAATTCGCGCGTGATTTCATTTTAGCATTACTATTTTTCATACTATTGTAACTGCCTACTGGATGTAATAGATTTAAACTAGGACATTTACTGTTTTTATTTCCTCCAAGTTTTGGTATTGTAATTAAATCCCCTCCCCGAAGCCTTGTAATAACAAGGTTTTACATTTCTGCACTCTTAAATACTGCAAATTATTGACTGTCTAGATGTATGTTAACTAGGATTGTATGGCAAGAGATTAAAATCAAACGCTAGAAAACCTAATGCAAAAGATAAATAACTGAATGCAATACAATTGCATATATACACCTCTAGGGTACCCCACTTTGGTTGCTTTCGGAAAAACAGTCACAACTCTCGAAACATGAGAGATTTTAGTGGCTACCCTCTGGTTTACAGATCATAAATCCCTCAATGACCCTCTCGATATTGCTTTGGTAAAAATGATCTTAAAGCCCTAGGGTAGTTACTAAGATTTCTTGCCCAGTTGCCTTTATGACTGTACAACGTCCCTTCGAATGTCCCTCAAACATCTAATGACTAGGGCTACCTACTCACTAATAGTAGAATAGAACTGCCTAAAGGAAAAGAGGAAAAGAACAACCCTTTTGAGTAAAAGTAGATAGTTCCTAGATGCTATGCTCAAAACAAAATCTTTACACTTACACAAAACTCCTTTCAAAAACATTTTCAAAACACTTTATAAACACTCTTGAGGACTGATACAAGAGTTACCATAAAGCAAGCTGCCTTACTATTGGCATTTCAAAAATACTTTTCAAAACACACAAAGCACAAGGTATTTCAAAATGAGCTAAGCATCTAAGAGCCCGTAGAAAACTACTGATGGAAAGGGTGCTAACACCTTCTCTTTCCATAATCTACCCCCCTTACTCAGAAAACTATCGAAAGTTCTTTTTCTGTTCTTTTCACACTTTCCTTTATTGGATAAAAGAAAAGTCGGTGGCGACTCTTGCTTACCGCAACATTTGAGAATACAAACGTAAAACCAGTATAACAGTCGGTTCTGCCACCGTATCACAAGTATCAATAATAGTAATTAAAGGAGTACTATTAATGAAACATGTACCTCTGATGAGTCTGTCCTTATTAGCCATATGATTCTCAGCCAAAGCGAACACTTTTCCACTTGTTTGCGCCTTCTTTGGTTTCTGACACTAACTACCAATGTGTCCTTCTTTACCACAATTGAAAAAAATCATCTCTTTATGCTTACATTCAGATATAGCATGTCCAGTCTTACCACAACAAAAACACCTCTTCACCTCAGCAGTACACATGTTGCTCTTATGACCAGGTTTTCCACATTTTAAACAAACCACACCAGCATGAGCATCTCCCCCACTAGTTCTCTAACCCTGAGCAACTTTCTTTTACCTTTACTAGCTGGGGAATTATAGGGCTTACCACGGTTCTGTTGGTGCTTACCCCTCTTCTCATTGATAATCCTATAGTGAGCATTACTATCTTCCTCAAAGATCTTGCAACTATCAATCAAATCAGCAAAGACACGAATCTTTTGGTATCCAACTTCCTTCTTGATCTTCGGGCGCAACCCGTTCTCAAACTTGATGCACTTTGAAAACTCAACATTTGCCTCGCTATAGTGCGGGTAAAACTTAGCCAACTCAGCAAACTTGCATATTCAACAACCGACATACTCCCTTGCTTCAGATCAAGAAACTCAATTTCCTTTTTACCACAAATGTCTTCAGAGAAATAGTTCCTCATAAATTCCCTACGAAACACAGTCCAAGTGACATTTTCACTTGCAACTTCCAACTTCTGACACGTCTCTAGCCACCAGTCATCAACTTCGACTGCTAGCATATGAGTTCCATATCAAACCTTTTGCGCTAGAGTGCAGTCTGTCACACAGAAGATTCTGTCAATCTCTTTCAACCAATCCAATGCTCCGTTAGGATCATACTTACCCTTGAAGGTAGGCGGATTCTCCCTCTGGAAGGTCTCCAAACTACGAGATCCAACATTCCCGTCAGTGTTCGGCTGATTCTCCATAGCATGTGACATTGCTTCTAAAGCATCATCGGGTGCAGCATCATTCCTTCCAGCCATCCCAACTTATCACTATAACATAAACAATGGTTAGAACTCAAGCTAACAATACTCGATTGTTAGAAAAAACTACGAATCGACAACTTGGTCGGACATACCGCCTTTCTCTGATACCAACTTGTAACACCCCAATTCTACACGACACATTTATATAAAATAATATTTACAGAATTTCGACAACCAAATCAGGATGCTATAATTTCAACTTAAAACAACAACATTCATTACATATACATAACACATTAAACTCGGATGAACCAACAACAATATAAATTAATCTTTTAAAACCAACAACTTTCATAACTACACAGCGGAATCATAATATTCGACTAAAAAGGGCATAACATCTTTATCCAACTGAAACATCTCCAAATATCAAGTACATAACGATAATAAACTTAAAATTCAACAACTAAATTAATAACAAAAATAAAGCAACAAGCGTTCATCCCCCCGAGTATTACGTATCAGAGCAATGACACCGACTCAAACTACTAAAGGTAAATCGCCTTCACTCTGGATTACTTGCACATTACCAACATATGGGTAACATTCAAACAGAAGAGGTGATATATCGAACATTATAATAGAACGCATGATAATTAATATATTAGAATTAGTTCATACAAATCACCACTTCACAAATTTTTAACAACATTTAACATAATTAATTCATCCACACGATAACTCAGGATGCAACATGAAATGTGACTTATTTTTATGCACATGCATGTGGTACCAATGGAGAAGAACTCCCAACTTAGAAATCTTCAAATAAATAGAGGCATCAACAAGGCATAAGCCTTCAACTTTATATTTTCCAATCCAAGCCAACTTAATGAGCATCAGCTCCAACATGATATGCTATGTATGCATTAATAACATGAACGTAATAACAATTACAACACTATTTCAACTTAATTTAACATTGGCCATAAGCCTACAATTTATTATTTTCCCATAATTAGAGGCATCTCAACATAAATCATCAATCTGCAATTTCTCAACTCAGAACAACTTACACAGCACTGGTATTGACCAAAACAGCATGCACGGGAAATAGGAATAGGGAGAATACGTGCTCCTCGACATGCACAACAACCAAGACAGAATAATAACTAATTTGTGCTCCTCGACACAGCATGTAACTTCGCTAGCTCGATAAAAATATTGTGCTCCTCAGCACGCCTGGCAGCCTAATATCGCTCGACATCCAACACATATGTTCCCCGACATACCTCGCAACCTAAATGCCACTTGGCACTTAACACCACCAGCATCCTCCCCGTCCTCTAATTCCGGCCAAAAACATGGAACAATATAACATTGTAACGACCACATCAATACAACCTGTGATGCGGTGCGAGAACTGACTTGAGGTTTTGCGTTTGTGTTTGCAAATGTTGCGGTTTAGCAAGAGTCGCCACCGACTTTTATTTTATCCAAAAGGAAAGGTAAAAAAGCACAGGAAATACCTTTGAGATTGTTTTTGGGTTCGGGGGGTAGATTATGAAAAGGGAAGGTATTAGCACCCTTTTCATCCATGGTTTCCCATGGGCTCTTAGTTACTTGTTTTAGATCACTTACTTTGCTTTTGCAATTGTTTGAAATGGTGCTTTGTGTGGTTTTGAAAGTATTTTGAAAAGAGGCCTTTGTTTAGGCAATCTTTATAATGATTCCCGTTCGTAAGAATGTATACAAATATGTTTGTCTTTTGAAAAATGTTTCAATGTTTTAAAAGTTGTTTGGAAAATGTTTAGAAATGTGTGTGTGTTTGTTTGAAAATAGCAAGGATTGTTTGCAAATTGATCAAGTAACTAGAAGCATCTACCTACTCAAAAGTCTTTCCTATACATTTTCATTCCTTTGACATTGTTAATCTACCATTATTTTGGTAGATAACCCTATCTTTGGATGTTAAACGGGACGGACGTGGGTCATCATATGGCCATGATAGCAATTGTTCCAAGTATCTTTAGCAAGTTTTGAGGGACTAAGATCATTTTTGTTTAGGCAACCTTTTGATAGCGTCATCGAGGGGCTATAATCTTTTGTTTTGTTTTGCTTTGCCAAGGTTCTTAACATGCATACCATGGCCATTTAAATTAGGCAACCAAGTGGGTGAAACCCTAGAGGTGCTTGTGTGAGATGTGTTGTCATTTTACATGCTTTTTTGTCTTGTATTAGGTCATGTCTATTTGTTTGATTTTCGTCTTATCATACAAACCCTAATTTACTAAACATGTATATAATGTGATAAATTGCGTAAAGTAAATCTAAACTATTACAACAATATTATGGGAGGGGGGATACAAGTTTTTGAATGGGGATATTTGCACAAAATAAAACCCTAATTCACTATTAGAACACAATTGAATTTATTGTACAATAAATAAATAAACAAATATTTAAATATGCAATAATATGTATTTATGCAAAAAATGTTTTTGTAATTGTTTTATGTATGAGAAGATAAAATTATCTAAGTCCTAAAAATAAGAAAAAATTATATTATTAGTTTTGAAAGGGGAAACCCTAATTTTGTTTTAAAAGAAAATATTGTTTTCTAATATTCTTTTATTCATTTTTGTTCAAGAAAAAATAATAATAATATTATGTATACATATTAAAAATTAAATATGTATGAAAAATAAATATTTAATGTATATAAAATATAAAATAAAATATTAAGTATTTTTTATTATTTACAAGTTTATTTAAGAAAATAAAGTATATTATTACTAATAAACTATTTTTTATGCCAAAAAAAATCAAAAAAATAAAATAAAATGCAAAAAAAAAAGAAAATATTTTTGTGATTTTATAATGTTCAGAAAATAAATAAATGCAAGTCAAAATATAAAATATGCAAGAAAATATAAAAAAATAAAAGAAAATGGTCAGGGGGGTGTAAAAGCAACAAAAGGGGGTGTGAATAACAACAGGCCCAAGGCGTCAGGCCCAGGACAACTTCGTCCTTGTCCTTCAGCTCCCTCCTGCGCGCGTTTCTGAGCCAACCCTGTATCTTGCTCTAGGTTGCATGAAATCAAAAACTCATAACATAAAAAGTGTAGCTTGTAAACTCACGATTCCAATGATATAAAATTCATGACCTAACTCTCAAAGATCAGGGAGAATTTTAATGGCCCTAATTTCTGGCCTAGTTTTTTCATGAACTTAAACAATCAAATACTCTTAGCTCAGTTAATATAAATGACAACTATGCATATGTACAGCTTAAGCAAGTTAAGGACTACATTTTTGCTTCACAGATCGTGACCTAAGGATGCCTAAATAAGGAGATAGAACTTTGAAAAATACCTTGGACAGTTGAGTTTGGATATGGAAATGTGGGAACTTTGAGTGAGGCCTGAAGATCGTGTGAGCTTCCTTGAAGTTCCCTCAACCTTTTCCAATGCTTAGATGGCCTTGTAGATGCTTGAATCTCCTTGCACGAGTCAACCTGCAACCTTGCAAAATGAAAACGGTGAAGTGTGAAACTGAGCTCACATTTGCAAGATGAATGCTTGAATATCTTGGATGTGATGTAGGGAAGATGTTTCAAGGGTTGAAAGGCAAAACGTACGAGCAGGTGTTAAAATGGCAAGTGTTTTGCAGAAGCTGCCCTATTTTGGGAAGAAATGTGTGATTTTGGTGTTTGAGAGTGTTTGGGATGCTATGGATTCGTGTATTGGCTTGTGACAAAGTTCTGAAGTTGTTTGAAATGATACAAAGTCCTTTCCTTAACAGATGCACCAGTTCCTTGACTTTTGTAAGTTTGCTTGCTTTTGAAGAAAGTTTGAGGTGACAATGCCAAAGCTTGTAATTGCTAGTTCTAGGGCTGCAAGGAGTTGGTATGCTTTGCCTGATAACTGTGGACCTTGCTTGTGACAAAGAAACAAGTCCAATGCTCAAGGATAGCAAAGTTGTAAAAAGCTTGCTTTATCAAAATGGTATTGAGAACTTTATGCCATTTTTGGATTAATTAATTGTGCAATGCTCCATAGGTCAGAATAAAGCCAATATCCAATGAATTTGCATTTAATTATGGAGTGTAAAAAGGATTAGGACCTGTAATGCAAGTTACAAGCATGCTAGGACAGATTTGCAACTTGAACCATGGTGAAAATGCCTTGAACAAAAGTGATAAATTGCCATTTTCCCTTATTTGATTCTCCCTAACCATAAATGATCTTGGAGAGTTCTTGGACATTTTGGAAAGCTTGTAACATGCTCTACAATCCATATTTGAAATGAATTTTTAGATACCTCTTGGAACTAGGTGAAAAATTGCCATGAACTTAGGTAAAAAACCTGCCTAACCTAGGGCAAAATTTCACTAAGTTAAAAAGTTTATGGACCCCTATTCACAAAATCATAACTTGAGATCCAAGAATCTTTTGAGAAAACTTTGTGAATAAAAGTTGTAGATTTCATGGAGGACTACAACTTTCATGTTGGAAGTTTTCTTTGAATGCAATTGCATCATGGTTAAAAGGTTGTGGAAAGTTGGGAAAAAATAAGAAATTTTCCATACTTAGAAATTTTCTAAGTTATGATAAATTTTCAAATTAAAACCCTAATTTGCAAAATTGATTTTCTTGATAAAAAAGTTTCATATTTTGACATATCTTTATGAATTATGACCCTTGGCACTTGATTTTGACCAAAAAGTCAAAGTTTGACTTTTCAGTGTACAGTTGACTTTTGATCAATTGACTGCAAAATTCATTTGTCAATCCTATGCATTTGAGATCTTTTGAACTATGTGATTAGGTCAAGATGATGCTATTGAGTCCTTGAAATCATGTTTGAACCCAATTGGTCATCGGCTAGGTTAAAAATAAAAAATTGCCCTTTCTCAGTCAAAACCCTAATTTTGACCATTTTGCCCTTTTGATGATCTGATCAAATTTCTTGAGGAGTTGTGGTCCAAACTTGATAAAATGGTACATAGGAGCCTATAATGTTGTTGTGGATAAAAAGTTATGAATTTTGACTGTAAATTGGCCATGGTTGACTTTTTCCCCAATAAAGCTGATTTTTAGGTCAACTGTCCGATTGATTGGGCAAAAATGTGATTCAAGGCTTGAAACTTGGTATGAGAAATATTAGGGGTTCAAGATGGTGTATGAAAGTCACATGAAGCATTGATGGTCTAAAAATCCTTATGCAAACTCAAACCTTAATTTCAGGTCATCAGTGCAAGATGAAGTCTTTAGCAGAGCAAACCCTAATCCTGTCTGAAGTCCAAGAAGTCTTGTGAGGAAAATCTTGATAAAATGAGAGGGAAAATTTTGGGGTATAACAGCTTCCCCTGTTCAATCTTCTTGAACCTGAAGAGTTATATTGGCGAGCTTTGTCGTTCGTGACTCGAAGGTAAAAGATGATTGGACACTAGAGTGCCCGTAAATTTGCACTCGTCAAAATGTAGTTGAGGAAATGGGCTTAAAGATGCCATTTGGAGATGTGATAGAATCTTGTTGGAGATGGGATTAAAGATGTCATCTAAGAATGTTTGTTGAGTTATAAGTTGTAAGTCAAAAGAATAAGTATCAGAATGGTATCCGTGTCTGGAACGTATCTGAACTGTATCTGGAGACTGAATCTGAATCAGCAATGGAATAGAATCCGTGTATGGAGCGTATCCAAGTTATATCTGAGTGTTGAATCTGAATAAGCAATAGAATAGCATCCGTGTCTGGAGCATCTATGAGCTGGGGAAAATCAGAATAAGTGACAGAATGGCAACCTGTCTAGAGCGTATCTGGACTGTATCTAAAGTTTGAAAGATGAAACTGAATAAGTGACATAATGGCAATCGTGTCTGGAGCGTATCCGTACTGTATCTGAGATCTGAAACTGAATGAGCAATAGAATGACTTCCGTATCTGGAGTGTATCTGTATTGTATCTGAATCGGAAAACTGAATAAGGGCCAAAATGACATCCGCATCTAGAGCGTATCTGAACTTGAAATTGATAGTTAAATCTGAATGAGAAATAGAAATGGCTTTCGTGTCTGGAGCGTATCTAATCTGTATCTGATAGTTGAAATCTGAATAAGTATCAGGATGGCATCCGTATCTGAAGCGTATCTGAACTGTATCTGAAATCTGAATGAGCAATAGAATGACTTCCGCGTCTGGAATGTATCTCTAATGTATCATGATTGTAAACTGTTAATGGTAGCTTGTTAATCTTATCCTGAAAAGGGTAAAATGTTAGCTGAAACACAAGGTTATGTTGCATGAAATGTATGATGCAATAAATGTGCTTTATCAATGTTTATGCTATATGGATGTAATGTATGCGTATGTAAGCTGATTTGCTGTATTGTTGAGGAAAATAAATCCTTGACAGTTGGGGATAATAGAACCCTTGATTGCTGCCGGGAAAAATAAATCCTTGACTGCTGAGAGTAAGAAAATCTTGGTGACTGTTGGGAATAAGAAATCCTTAACAACTTCTGCGGGGATGTGAGGATCATTCATGTCTTGAGGTTGGAGTATTGACAAAAAATCTGTTGTGAGAGTAATGCCAAACTGCTGGAGAAATATGCTTGGGGAGTCCAGAGAACTAGATGACCTCTACTGGGGATTACACAAAGGATGTCCTTGATCTGCTGGAGAATAAGGAAGACTCTGATGACTTCTGCGGGGATTAAGAATGAGAATCTTCATTCTGTTGAGGAGCAATGAAAACTTTGGTGACTTCACTGGGGAATTGAGAATGAGAATCATCAATCTGCTGGGGAGTTTGAACCTTGTGGGGAAGAAGGCTTACTGCTGAAGAGAAAGTTCAGGAGTTTGGGTTGTCTTCCACTCTACTGGAAAGTTATCTTAGGTCGGGGAGAGACAAAATTTAATTGTTATCTGGTTGATTTCTAGGCTTCAAGATAACTTGTTGGGGAATTGGATTAACTGAAAGGTTTCCGCTGGGGATTAGAAGTCTTGACTCGACTGGGGATGAAGTTTTCAGCTCCGCTGGGGATCTGTAACCCAAAGTTTGGCTCCGCTGGGGATTGGGAGTTTAAACTCTGATGGGGATTAAGGATTTGAAATTTAGCTCCGGTGGGGATATGTATTTCAAGGTTTTAGCTCCGCTAGGGATCTAGATGATGTACTATAGGGGATTTCTCCTAGAATAGCCTAAAGACGTTTTCCTATCCTTTCAGTCTGTCAGTAATTGTTCTTTTCCACTTTGTTTATTTGTAAACAGTAATTATGTTCAAATGCATATGTTCATCAATGAATCATTGAACGTTTTTGTAAATAAAAACACAAGTGTAAAGAAAAAGGCAAATAGTTTTTTGTACTTTGAAAGAGATATCTTTGCATTAACTTTGAGTAAGTGTTTTGTACAAAGGGGACAGACATCCTAGTAAGAGGATGATGTCATAAAAGTAAGAAAATTTTATACAAAGAAAGATAGCTATGTGTGTAAAAATCTCATGGGGTTCCCATTCTGCTATAGCCTTCGTATCTCTGAATATCTTGTCCATCCGCTACTTCGTCTGAAGATGATTGGATTAATCAGAAGCTCAGAGTTTGTCAGTGAAGAGATTATCCTTAAAGTGATCCGACGAGAAATAGTCATACGTTGTAATTCCCTAACTTTTGCCTGGACCGCCCTTTCGGGTTTTCAGTCCACCAGGAAACCCTTTTTTGCCCAAGTCGCCCTTTCATGTTTTCAACTTGCCGGGTGTACAGCTTTTTTTGTTTATCCCTAATTTTTGCCTGAACCGCCCTTTCGGGTTTTCAATTCACTGGGATACCCTTTTTTTGCCTAGGTGTGTCAACCTAGCGGGTCATTTATGCGTAGTATCTTTTGACTATGTCTGCGTTTGCAGGGTACGGCAGGTTGTCGCCGTCCATGGTGGTTAAAATAATTGCCCCACCAAAAAAGATGTTCTTGACTACAAATGGTCCTTCGTAGGTAGGAGTCCATTTGCCCCTGGGATCACTTTGCGGCAAGATGATCCGCTTGATTACCAGATCTCCGACTTGATATGTCTGGCGTCTGACTTTCTTTTTGAAAGCCTTGATCATCCATTTTTTATACGTCTGACCATGGCAAACAGCAGTAAGTCGCTTCTCATCAATCAAGTTAAGCTGATCAAGTCGGGTTTGAATCCAATCGTCTTCACTCAAACCAGCATCCTTCATGATTCTCAAAGAGGGAATCTGAACCTCGATAGGTAAAACAGTCTCCATTCCGTATACCAAGGAATAGGGTGTTTCCCCAATTGATGTGCGTGCCTTGGTACGGTAACCGTGAAGAGAAAATGGTAACATCTCGTGCCAGTCCTTGTAGGTGATTGTCATCTTTTGTATGATCTTCTTGATATTTTTGTTAGCAGCTTTGACTGCACCATTCATCTTTGGCCGGTAGGGAGATGAATTGTGATGTTGAATCTTGAACTACTCGCACAAGGCGGTGATCATAGTATTGTTAAGGTTTTTACCGTTATCAGTGATAATCCTTTTGGGGATACCGTACCGACAAATAAGGTTCTTCTTGATGAAGCGGGCAACCATATTCTTAGTAACGGATGCGAAGGAAGCCACTTCGACCCACTTGGTGAAGTAATCAATGGCCACTAGAATGAAGCGGTTTCCATTGGATGTTGTAGGCTTGATCTCTCCAATCATGTCGATTCCCCACATAGCGAATGGCCAAGGAGCTGTTAAGACATTTAGAGGCACCAGAGGCACGTGCACCTTGTCTGCATAGATTTGACATTTGTGACAAGTGCGGGAGTGTTGATAGCAGTCAGCTTCCATGGTAGACCAGTAATAGCCTGCCCTTAGAATCTTCTTAGCCATCGTATGCCCGCTAGAGTGAGTGCCTAAGGTACCTTCATGCAATTCAGCCATGATCTTTTCAGCTTCATCTTTGTCCACACAACGGAGCAGAACAGAATCATGATTGCGCTTGTATAGGATGCCATTACTTAAGAAGAACTTAGCTGAGAATCTCCTTAAGAACTTTTTGTCGTTGACTGAAGCTCCTTCAGGGTATTCATGTGCCTCGAGATACCTTTTGATTTCATGAAACCACGGCTGGTCCACTATTTCTTCGGTATTAATCTCGTGACAATGTGTCAGTTCGTCCATCCGTTCAATGGTGATTTGGGGAGCCTCATTATCCCATTTAAGTTTAAACATGGATGACATTGTAGCTAGTGCATCTGCTAGATGATTTTCTTCTCGCGGGAAGTGCTCGAAGGTAATCTGCTCGAAATGTGGTAACAATGTCAGGACATGTTCTTTGTAAGGGATAAGGTTCAGATGTTTAGTATCCCACTCTCCTTTGATTTGACTGATGACCAAAGCTGAGTCCCCAAACACAATCAAGGATTTGATTCCCAAGTCTATGGCGGCCTTGAGTCCAAAGATGCAAGCTTCATACTCTGCCATGTTGTTCGTACAGTTGAAGCAAAGTCTGGCTGTGAAAGGTGTATGGAAACCTTCTGGGGAGATGAGTACCGCGCCGATACCATTGCCAAGTGCATTGGAGCCCCCATCAAAGTACAGGGTCCATCAGAATCCTTGTTCAGGTCCTTCATATGGTCTAAAATCTTTAACGTTGTCCAATGTCATGATGTCTTCGTCAAGTAAGTCGAACCTCATGGATTGGTAATCTTCGACAACTTGATGAGCCAGATGGTCAGCTAGCACACTCCCCTTTATAGATTTTTGGTTCATGTACTATATATCGTATTCGGTCAGGATCATCTGCCATCTGGCTATCCTTCCGGACAAAGCAGGCTTCTCAAAGATGTACTTGATTGGATCCATCTTAGATATCAGCAAAGTGGTATGAGTCAACATGTACTGCCTTAGCCGGCGAGCAATCCATACCAAAGCGTAACAAGTTTTCTCGAGCAGTGAGTATCGGGTCTCACAGTCCGTAAACTTTTTGCTAAGGTAATAAATGGCATGCTCTTTTCGGCCAGACTCGTCATGTTGGCCCAATACGCACCCTATTGAGTTCTCTAGGACGGTCGGATACATGATTAGCGGTCTTTCTTCGATGGGTGGCATCAAGATAGGAGGTTCTAGCAAATACTCCTTGATTTTATCGAAAGCAATTTGACAGTCATCATTCCATCGAACTACTTGATCTTTCTTCAACAGCTTGAAGATTGGTTCACAAGTAGATGTTAGGTGAGAAATGAACCTTGCAATGTAGTTTAGGCATCCCAAGAAACCTCTGACCTCCTTCTCAGTGTGAGGAGCGGGCATTTCTCATATAGCTTTGACTTTGTCAGGATCAACCTCGATGCCTTTGTTGCTGACAATGAAACCTAAGAGTTTACCGGATCGAACTCCAAATGTACACTTGTTTAGATTCAGTCTGAGCTTGTACTTCTTCAACCTGACAAACAACTTTTGCAAGTGATCGAGGTGTTCTTCTTCCGTTTGTGATCGGGATATCATGTCATCTATGTAGACCTCTATCTCATGATGTACCATATCATGAAACAAAGCTACCATGGTGCGTTGATAGGTTGCCCCGACATTCTTTAGTCCGAATGCCATCACTTTGTAGCAAAATGTTCCCCACTGTGTAACAAAAGTAGTTTTCTCCATGTCCTCAGGTGCCATTTTGATCTGGTTATAGCCTGAGAATCCGTCCATGAAAGAAAATACTTTGTGTTGAGCTGTGTTGTCAACCAGGATGTCGATGTGCGGAAGTGGAAAGTCATCTTTAGGGCTGGCCCTGTTTAAGTCTCTATAATCCATGCATATTCTCACTTTGCCGTCCTTCTTAGGCACGGGCATAATGTTAGCAACCCATTATGGATAGGAAGTAACAACCAAAAATCCAGCATTGAACTGCTTCATAACTTCTGCTTTGATCTTTTCTGACATGTCAAGTCTCATGTGGCGGACCTTTTGTTTCACTGGTGGACAATCTTCTCTTGTGGGGAGACGGTGTACCACAATGTCTATATCAAGTCCCGGCATGTCTTCGTATAACCAGGCGAAGATCTCAACATATTCATGCAACAGCTGAATTAGGCGCACCTTGACACTCGGCTCTAGATTGGCACCTATCTTGATTTCCTTTTTGTCATCCTCAGTTCCTAAGTTGATTGTATCTAACTGCTCTTCATGAGGCTGAATTGCTCTTTCCTCTTGCTGTAGAAGTCTGGCCAATTCCCCCGGTACCTCACAATCTTCCTCACCTTAGTATTCGGCTTGGTTGATCTGATCTTCAGGGTCACTGAAGGCTATAGCAGTATCGATACCCATGGGTTCCGGAATGGAAGGGTACCTGCATTTGTGAGTGTGGGTGTGTGTAAGGGCATAGCCATCTTAAAACAACAAAATGTAAAAGAAAGACAATGAGCACAAAAGGTTTATATATGAAAAGCATCCATGATTCATTAAAATGACATATGAAATGAAAATAAGAACCCTTAAAAATGGACCTATGTGCCTCGAGTAAGACACAAGGTTGAAAAAGTACGAATTGTTTGTGAATTATTACAGTCCAACATAAATGGAAAAGATAAATTACTGCGGTATGAAAGTAATCGGAACAAAGTCTTTTGCTTCCTAGTTGCACAGTCCTCCGTCAACAGTAGGAAAAATCCAGTCTTCCAAGTTGACCTCTTCTTCACTGTCCTCTAGCGCATTAACCCCTCGGTGGCTGATCTTCACAGGTGGCCCTCCGGCACGGGAGCGGCACACGGCCTTCTGACCAGTCGAAGTGAATCCCAAGCCGAATTTGTCTGATTTGAAAGGAAAGTCTGGAAGCTGCCCCTAGATAGTGGATCTTCCTTCTTCCACCACTGCTATAGCATCCTTTAAAGAAGACATCCGAGGTGGAGTTCTTGTGATCACAGGAGTTAAGGACATTGCCTTGCTCGCCGCTATCTCTTCAAAGACTTCTTCGAAGTGTTGGAAAGGGGTCTCTATGAATTCGCCATCCAATTCCATATAACGGAAAGAATTAAGATGACTGATCATGTATTCCTCTTCGCCATGAACAATTATGATTTCCCCCTGGATAGGGTACTTGAGCTTTTGATGCAGAGTAGAAGTGACAGCTCCAGCATGGTGGATCCAAGGTCTTCCTAACAGGCAAGAATAGGAAGGACGGATGTCCATCACGTAAAATGTTAAATTGAACGTCTGGGTACCCACCTTGATCGGGATGTCCACCTCTCCATGGACCATCCTCTTAGAACCATCAAAGGCTCTGACAATTATATTGCTGGGTTTCAGGGTTAAGCCTTCACAATCCAGTCTATCCAAGGATTTCTTCGGCAAGACGTTTAGGGACGACCCAGTATCAACCAAAACATGTGCTAGGGTGGTTCCTATACACTCCACCGAGACATGCAGCGCATCATTATGTTTTCTCCCTTTGGAGGTCAAGTCTGCATCAGAAAACCCCAGGCCATTGTCAGCTGTTAAACTGGCCACGCACTCTTGGAATTGATCACCGGAGGTTTCATGTGGCACGTGGGTCGTCTTCAAAAACTTGACCAAAGCTTTAGCATGTGCCCCAGAGCATAACAACAGGGCTAACATAGATATTTTAGAGGGGGTCTGCCCGAGTTGTTCAACAACATTGTAATCACTTTTCTTAATAATCCTCATAATCTCTTCCATCTCTTTCTGGGATGTTTCAGGAATGACTAATGATGGAGCCTTCGTCAAGACAGGCTCCTCTTGAACATTCTTTCCTTTTTTCTCGGCAGCGGAAGTAGGGATGGGAACTGTATCGTCATTGTTGGCGGGTACACTTGTAGGTACGGTTACTGGTATAGGTGTAATCTTCGGAATGGCCGCGGGTCCAAAGACTGCTGTTGGAGGAGCAATCTCTGGAGAAAAGATTCTCCCACTACGAGTAATTTTGCTTGTTCCGGCAATGTTACTGATGTCAGGATTATCCTCCTCAAAGCTTTCTTCTTCAATGGTCTGTTCAATCTGTTTGACACCATGGTAGTAGATTTCTCCACCATAGTTCCATGGTACCATTTTATCGGTTTTGTACAGGGTTGGCCCGTGCATTGTTATCTTCAACGGAGTAGTCATAGGAGCGGATGTAATCCTAACGGGTTTTTTAGGAACCCTGGAAGGATTGGCGTATATGGTTATTATTGAAACTTATGGAACTGGAATGGGTGAGACAAGAGCTTTCTCAAACAAAATTTCCTTGTTATCAATCAATTGTTGGATTCCTTTCTTCAAAAGAGGACAGTCAAATGGGGAGGACAGGCAAGCACAACAATCTTGGTCACGTCCTGGGAACACCCCAGCCTTCAACAAATTTAACTTGATGGTTAAGAGAGGAGTTGACGGTTCATCCACAGTAGAAACGAACAGATCTTCTTCCACAACATTGGCATTGTGTCCATGCCTCAACATTGGAGCAGAGATCACATTCGGCTTTTCAGGAGCTTCAAATGCGTTAATCAGATCTTGAATCTTATTTTTCAGGGCCCAACAGTTGTTGGTGTCGTACCCTGGGCTTTCTGAATGATAAGCACATCTGGCGTTGGGATGGTAATGTGGAGAAGCAGTGTTAGGATTTTTAGGGGCCTCCTTTAGCATGGCCAGGTTCAACTTCAAGAGATGGGGTAAGACTTGAGCAGGAGTCATGTTTATCTTGGTGAATTGCCTTACAGGCCTTTCCACCCTTTGCTGGTTATTCCTCGACTGATCATTTCTCGGCGGGTTGTTTTTTGGTTGGTCTGAGGCATACTTTTGAATCATAACGGCCCCCATTGTTGGTCGTCTTTCAATTCTTCCCTGATTTCTCTGGGCATAGACAGCAGACACTTCCTTCTTTCCAGTGAAGGGCTTTTTTGCAGCAGCAGAGGTAGACGCGTCTTTCTGGATTTTCCCGCTTCTAATATCGGCTTCCACCCTTTCGCGAGTTAGAATCAACTCAGTGAAACCTGCAGAGGAGCTTCCAATCAGGTGATTAAAGAAAGGACCTGACAGAGTCCCCAAGAACATGTCCACTAGCTCTCTTTCAGATAAAGGTGGTTGCACCCTTCGGGCCAAATCCCTCCATTTCTGGGCGTAGTCTTTAAAACCCTCATTGGTAGACATAGCCATACTCTGTAGCTGAGTACGGGTTGGCGCCAAGTCGGCGTTGTATTGATACTGTTTATAGAAGGCAGCTGCCAAGTCTTCCCAATTATGCACATCAGACCTCTCCAACTGGTAGAACCAATCCAGTTGCATCCCCGATAAACTGTCTTGGAAAAAGTGAACCCACAAATCTTTGTCAGAAGAATGTGGTTGAATTTTCCTGACATAAGATCGTAGGTGCATATTTGGGAAAGACACCCCATCATACTTAGCGAACAGTGGCACTTTAAACTTAGGAGGGATTACAATTCCAGATACCAGTCCCAACTCTTCAAAGTCCAGCCCAGGCACTCTCTGTATCTCCATAGCAGCTAGATGTTCTTCCAAGTTCTTGTATTTGTCACCGGCCAGAGGGTACTGCTGTTCAGAATAGTCCTCATCCCCCTCTTCCTCTGCTTCTGAATCAGATGGCACTGCAGTTCCTTTACCTTTTCCATCACCCTCTTCAGATGTTGATGGGAATTCCAAAGTCTGTCTGGCTTGTCCTTCAAACATTCTGCCCAAGATAGCCACACCAGCTCTCTTCTTCTTCTTTTTCTCTTTTTCTTTCTCTAGTAGAGTCTTGAGCTCCTCCTGCCCCTTGGCCAAGGTCAAGAGTAGCTGTTGAAATTGTGAATTCTAAGCTTATAAGTCTTTGACCATTTGTTCAATATCCATCTTGCTGAAATAAACAACAGAGAGATGAGGAAACTTGGTGTGAAGACCTGTTTATGCATATGATGAATGATATGTATTCATGTAATGCATTCAAGGATTCAGAAATTCAAATTTGTTTTAAACAAAAAAAAGAAACACACGTCATATTAATAAGATAGAATTTGTTAGTACATCAATGCCCCATGGGCAAAATAATACAAAATTCTAAGGTAAAAAGATGTTGCGCATCCTCTTTTGTGCAATGTAGGTGTTGAGAGTCTTCTCTTCATGAAGTAGCCGAGTGAGTTCCAAAACCTTCTTCTCGCTTGCGTAGAATTGGGCTTCGAAAGTGTCGCGCTCTCCCTTGAGTTGTATCCAACTCCTTTGTAAATCTTCTAGTGATGTTGGCATGTCAGGATGTAGGAGGGTGTATGGAACCTCTCCTTCCAAGACAAGCTCTATAATCACAGGGAGAATGGAGGGGTAAGGCATCATAAGACTTTGGGAGCGGGTTCGTACCCACTTGAGGTAAGGCTCAATGGGGATGGAATTCTTGTGTCCCAAGGTCTTACTGTCCACCTTGTTGGGTATCCTCCAAGCTCGGATGAATCTTTGTCGGAGTCCTTGATTGTCGTTGTCGAAGTCGAAAACCAAGCCTTGAATCAACATATCATGTGGTCCATCCCTTCGGGCATACCCAAACTGTCTCAGAGCCAAGCAGGGGTTGTAGGTGATGCCTCCCCTAATGCCAAGTAGAGGGAAATTAGGGAATTAACCACAATGTTCAATGATGATAACATTCTCTTTTGATCGAGAACACCAATGGATGTCTGAATGTGTAAGAGCCATCAACCGTTGTGACTACCTCAAACCTTGCTCATTCTTCAAAACTGATTGGGGAAGATGAGAAATAAACCATCTTGCCAGTAGAGGAGTGCAACACATGAGAACACCTCTTTTCCTCATTGTACGAGTGTGAAAAGAGTGGAGGATATCCCTAAGCAATGTAGGCACCGGGTTGCGAGTCATGAAGATTTTGACAACACTTACATCTATAAGTTGGTCAGGGTTAGGGAACAATACCATACCATAGATGAGAAGAGCTACAATCTCCTCAAAAGCTTGTAAGTCCAAAGAATTCCAACAGCTTTGGGCCTTCTCAAACAGAAACTTTGACAAGAAATCTTTGACACCACTTCTAGTTTCCCAATGTGTAGTGACATCAAATGAGTGCAAGTGTAAGGCTTGAGCAATCTCTTCTGGCTTTGGATCTCTTTTCGTACTGTTGAAGGATAGTTGATTGAGAATAGGAATCCTCAAGATTTGAGAAAATTCCTCCAAAGTAGGCACAAGCTGGTAGTCAGGAAATGTGAAGCAGTGATGCAAAGGGTCAAAGAACTGGAAGAGAACTTTCAGCATATCCTCCTCAGTGTTGACAGTGACCAAGTTGAGAAGACGACCATGTCTCTCGGTGAATGGAGAATTCTCAAGAATCCTTGAAGCTGGCTCCTTAAGTTGTGGAGGAATTCTTACAAGGTTGACTTGGACAATTTTCCTGTGAAGTGAATCCATAACCTACAAAACAGGAACAAAGATGAAAATCCAAAATCCTTTAAATGGTTAGTGGATGCATATGATGCCCATGATGTCCATGATGTTATTCACAATATATATGTACAAGCAAATCATACAAGTTCCTAGTTAAGGCTTGCATGGGGTTTCATAGGTAAGTACCCTCTTGAAGTTTAGTTGGCTCAACCTGTCCTAGAAATAGTAACCGGGTTCTAAGGAGCTCAATATCACTGGATTATTTCCTTGTTCATTGTTTCAATTCAGCCTCTTTACTGGCGACCGAAATATTCCAAGGAACCAATCCTCAATGAGTGTAGTATCGAGTATCTACCAACTTCGGACTGCACCAAAGCCGGCCATCTCACTACATCCTAAAAGGCCAAGATGGTCAAGTAAAGGTTCTAAAAGTCCATTAGTGCTTCATGACATCACTCAGCAGCCTCGTATTCTCTTTGATTGACTCAAAGGCTACGGTACTCACAAATATGTCGCACTAATATAGCTATTTCTTAGACCATGTCGGTATACCCCGCATAGTTTCCACAATGTATTGTTATTTACCTATGAATGTTTCCCAAATCTGGGTGGAGGATTCAAACCCAAACAATAGGACCAAAGTGTAAAGCAAACAAGTCAAACAAGATAAGCATGTAAAGGTGATCTAAAACCCTAAGGTAACCCCACTTTTATAAATTTCCTCAGCAGAGTCGCCAGTTCTGTGATGTGGTGGGAGAACTGACTTGAGGTTTTGTGTTTGTGTTTGCAAATGTTGCGGTTTAGCAAGAGTCTCCACCGACTTTTATTTTATCCAAAAGGAAAGGTAAAAAAGCACAGGAAAGACCTTTGAGATTGTTTTTGGGTTCGGGGGGTATATTATGAAAAGGGAAGGTATTAGCCCCCCTTTTCATCCATGGTTTTCCATGGGCTCTTAGTTACTTGTTTTAGATCACTTGCTTTGCTTTTGCAATTGTTTGAAATGGTGCTTTGTGTGGTTTTGAAAGTATTTTGAAAAGAGGCCTTTGTTTAGGTAATCTTTGTAATGATTCTCGTTCGTAAGAATGTATACAAAGATGTTTGTCTTTTGAAAAATGTTTCAATATTTTAAAAGTTGTTTGGAAAATGTTTAGAAATGTGTGTGTGTTTGTTTGAAAATAGAAAGGATTGTTTGCAAATTGATCAAGTAACTAGAAGCATCTACCTACTCAAAAGTCTTTCCTATACATTTTCATTCCTTTGACATTGTTAATCTACCATTGTTTTGGTAGATAACCCTATCTTTGGATGTTAAACAGGAAGGGCGTGGGTCATCGTATGGCCATGATAGCAATTGTGCCAAGTATCTTTAGCAAGTTTTGAGGGACTAAGATCATTTTTGTTTAGGCAACCTTTTGATAGCGTCATCGAGGGGCTATGATCTTTTGTTTTGTTTTGCTTTGCCAGGGTTCTTAACATGCATACCATGGCCATTTAAATTAGGCAACCAAGTGGGTGAAACCCTAGAGGTGCTTGTGTGATATGTGTTGTCATTTTACATGCTTTTTTGTCTTGTATTAGGTCATGTCTATTTGTTTGATTTTCGTCTTATCATACAAACCCTAATTTACTAAACATGTATATAATACGATAAATTGCATAAAGTAAATCTAAACTATTACAACAATATTATGGGAGGGGGGATACAAGTTTTTGAATGGGGATATTTGCACAAAATAAAACCCTAATTCACTATTACAACTCAATTGAATTTATTGTACAATAAATAAATAAACAAGTATTTAAATATGCAATAATATGCATTTATGCAAAAAAAAATGTTTTTGTAATTGTTCTATGTATGAGAAAATAAAATTATCTAAGTCCTAAAAATAAGAAAAAAATAATATTATTATTTTTGAAAGGGGAAACCCTAATTTTGTTTTAAAAGAAAATATTGTTTTCTAATATTCTTTTATTCATTTTTGTTCAAGAAAAAATAATAGTAATATTATGTATAAATATTAAGAATTAAATATGTATGATAAATAAATATTTAATGTATATAAAATATAAAATAAAATATTAAGTATTTTTTATTATTTACAAGTTTATTTAAGAAAACAAAGTATATTATTACCAATAAACTATTTTTTTATGCCAAAAAATAATAAATAAAATGAAATAAAATGCAAAAAATAAAGAAAATATTTTTGTGATTTTATAATGTTCAGAAAATAAATAAATGCAAGTCAAAATATAAAATATGCAAGAAAATATAAAAAAATAAAAGAAAATGGTCAGGGGGTGTAAAAGCAAAAAAGGGGGTGTGAATAACAACAGGCCCAAGGCGCCAGGCCCAAGACAGCTTCGTCCCTGTCCTTCAGCTCCCTCCTGCGCGCGTTTCTGAGCCAAACCTGTATCTTGCTCTAGCTTGCATGAAATCAAAAACTCATAACATAAAAAGTGTAGCTTGTAAACTCACGATTCCAATGATATAAAATTCATGACCTAACTCTCAAAGATCAGGGAGAATTTTAATGGCCCTAATTTCTGACCTAGTTTTATCATGAACTTCAACAATCAAATACTCTTAGTTCAGTTAATATAAATGACAAATATGCATATGTACAGCTTAAGCAAGTTAAGGACTACATTTTTGTTTTACAAATCGTGACCTAAGGATGCCTAAATAAGGAGATAGAACTTTGAAAAATACCTTGTTCAGTTGAGTTTGGATATGGCAATATGGGGAACTTTGAGTGAGGCCTGAAGATCGTGTGAGCTTCCTTGAAGTTCCCTCAACCTTTTCCAATGCTTAGCTGGCCTTGTAGATGCTTGAATCTCCTTGCACGAGTCAACCTGCAACCTTGCAAAATGAAAATGGTGAAGTGTGAAACTGAGCTCACAGTTGCAAGATGAATGCTTGGATAGCTTGGAAGTGATATGGGAAAGATGTTTCAAGGGTTGAAAGGCAAAATGCACGAGCAGGTTTTGAAATGGCAAGTGTTTTGCAGAAGTTGACCTGTTTTGGGAAGAAATGTGTGATTTTGGTGTTTGAGAGTGTTTGGGATGTTATGGATTCGTGTATTGGCTTGTGACAAAGTTCTGAAGTTGTTTGAAATGATACAAAGTCCTCTCCTTAACAAATGCACCCGTTCCTTGACTTTTGCAAGTTTTCTTGCTTTTGAAGAAAGTTTGAGGTGACAATGCCAAAGCTTGTACTTGCAAGTTCTAGGGCTGCAAGGAGTTGGTATGCTTTGCCTGATAATTGTGGACCTTGCTTGTGACAAAGAAACAGGTTCAATGCTCAAGGATAGCAAATTTGTAAAAAGCTTGCTTTATCAAAATGGTATTGAGAACTTTATGCCATTTTTGGATTAATTCATTGTGCAATGCTCCATAGGTCAGATTAAGCCAATATCCAATGAATTTGCATTTAATTATGGAGTGTAGAAAGGATTAGGACCTGTAATGCAATGCACAAGCATGCTAGGACAGATTTGCAACATGAACCATGGTGAAAATGCCTTGAACAAAAGTGATAAATTGCCATTTTCCTTTCTTCGATTCTCCCTAACCATAAATGATCTTGGAGAGTTCTTGGACATTTTTGAAAGCTTGTAACATGATCTAAAATGCATCTTTGAAATTAATTTTGAGATACCTCTTGTAACTAGGTTAAAAACTTCCATGAAGTTAGGTCAAAAACCTGCCTAAACTAGGGCAAAATTTCACTAAGTTAAAAAGTTTATGGACCCCTATTCCCAAAATCATAACTTGAGATCCATGCATCGTTTGGGAAAACTTTGTGAATAAAAGTTGTAGATGTCATGGAGGATTACAACTTTCATGTTGGAAGTTTTATTTGAATCCAATTTCATCATGGTGAAAAAGTTGTGGAAAGTTGGGGAAAAATAAGAAATGTTTCATACTTAGAAATTTTCTAAGTTATGAAAAATTTTTAAATTAAAACCCTAATTTGTAAAATTGATTTTCTTGATCAACAAGTTTCATATTTTGACATATCTTTATGAATTATGACCCTTGGCACTTGATTTTGACCAAAAAGTCAAAGTTTGACTTTTCAGTGTACAGTTGACTTTTGATCAATTGACTGCAAAATTCATATGTCAATCCTATGCATTTGAGATCTTTTGAACTATGTGATTAGGTCAAGATGATGCTATTGAGTCCTTGAAATCATGTTTGAACCTAATTGGTCATTGGCTAGGTTAAAAATCAGAAATTGCCCTTTCTCAGTCAAAACCCTAATTTTAACCATTTTACCCTTTTGATGATCTGATCAAATTTCTTAAGGAGTTGTGGTCCAAACTTGATCAAATGGTACATAGGAGCCTATAATGTTGTTGTGGATCAAAAATTATGAATTTTGACTGTAAATTGGCCATGGTTGACTTTTTCCCCAATACAACTGATTTTTAGGTCAACTGTCTGATTGACTGGGCAAAAATGTGATTCAAGGCTTGAAACTTGGTATGAGCAATCTTAGGGGTTCAAGATGGTGTATGAAAGTCACATGAAGCATTGATGGTCCAAAAATCCTTATGCAAACTCAAACCCTAATTTCAGGTCATCAGTGCAAGATAAGGTCTTGAGCAGAGCAAACCCTAATCCTGTCTGGAGTCCAAGAAGTCTTGTGAGGAAAATCTTGATAAAATGAGAGGGCAAATTTTGGGGTACAACACAACCCATAATTTTCGGCCAACCGCTCAGAATACCACAACAATGGGCAAATATATTTCCTATCAACAAATTCATTAATTGTACAAGAAAGTCACACATAAACCTTCCTAAAATGACCACAACAAAAATTTACTAATTTCCTGCCAACCGCTTGGAAAATACAACAACCTAATGACCACACTAACAGGTAATAATCTACACTAACCTATTCATCAATTATACCGGGAAATTATACAGACAACTCAAAACGCCCACAACACGACTAACAACCAACTTCAATAACATGTTCACTAATCATGCAAGACAGTCATACGATAACTCCCTAAATGACCACATCATGAAGAAACGGGAAACTTTTAACAACAGATCCAGAACATCAATGCACAACAGTCATACAAACGACCAATTCCCACATAACGATCATCATAAATCCCATTATAAGGTCAGAACCCCACCCTTACCTGGATTGAATGTCTCTCTACCAAACTCCCAGCCGACAGCCTTGCTTTGCTCTTCTCGACAACCGCGTAACTTGCTCCTCTCTCCATGCAGCTTTCACGGTCAGCGCACAAAACTCTTAATCTCCAACTAAATCAAATCCTTGTGTCAACTTAACCTTATACCATCAATTCTATTGGGCCTAAGCTACACACCCCCACTTTACTACTTCCAACCAAAAACATAAGCCCAACACAATTATTCCATTAATTCCAACATTATTATTATTATTATCAATCAACTAATTAATTAATTAATTAATTAATAAAAATCTAATAACTTATACCAACAATTCTCAATATCTCACAACTTTTCAACAAATAATCCAAAAACAATTTAATTAAATCATTAATTAAATTAACGGGCGTTACATGCATCATCCTAAAAAACAAGGAGGGAATCCTAATAAAAGTCTCCCTCGCCTTATCTTTCCCAACCTCCAACAACCAGGCAGAGTACGAGGCTTTCCTTGCAGAGTTGCGTTTGGCCAAAGACTTGGGGGCCGAGGAAGTGAAAATCTTCACGGACACCGATCTCTCTGAATACTTGACCCTGGTCCAGGAAAGAATAATTAAATTCGGATCCATGGAGGTACAACATGTTCCCTGCGAACATAACACTCGAGCTGACATTCTATCAAAGCTTGCGAGCACAAAAAGGAAAGGAGGGAATAAGTTTGTCATCCAGGAGATACTTCTTCGGCTGAGTATCGAAAAATCCTCCATGACTTTATATGTAAACGCCATCAGCGACAACAACTGTTGGATGACCCTAATATACAGCTACCTCACAAAGGGGGAACATCCATCCCCAGAAAAAGGCTAGTGCGGTTAGGTGTAGAGTCTTCTCCTACATTTTGATCGAAAATAAACTGTATAGACGGGGATTCTCCATCCCCCATTCTCAAATGTGTCGAAGAGTCCAAAGTCGCTCATATCCTGTGCAAAATCCACGAGGGAATCAACGTCCAATACCTAGTGGAAAGATTAATCTCCAAAAAAGCTTTACGATCAGGATATTTATAGCCTACCATGCAACACAACACAAAGGAACACGTGAAAAATGTGACAAATGCCAACACCAGGGGAAATACACTTGGCACCACCCAATGAGCTCAATACTCCTTTATCTCGTGGCCCTTTGCATGGTGAGGGTTTGGACATCCTCAGACCATTTATCGTGGGATCAAACCAAAACAAGTACCTAATAGTGGGTGTAGACTACTTCAAAAAGTGGATAGAAGAAGAAGCCATGGCAAAAATCATGGCACAAAACATACTCCCTTTCTAACGAAACAAAGTTTCCCGATTCGGCATACCCTAAGAAATCGTCACCGACAACGGGACATAATTCATGGAAAGAATTTTTCAAGAATTTGTCACCAAGCTGGGCACCACCCAACACTTTGTATCCATCGAGCATCTACTAACAAACGAGCAGACTGAAGTTACGAACAAGGTGATCCTCCAAGCCCTCAAATGGAGGCTAGACGAAACCAAAAATAAATGGGTCGAGGAGCTACACAACATGCTCTGGGCTTTTCGAACAACCCCTAACTCAACTACCGAGGAAACCCCGTTTCAACTAGCTTACGGAACTGAGGAAGTAATCCTAGTCGAGATAAGAGAACCGTCCAGGAGAACCGAAGTCCCTCTCGACGAGGAGATGAATGACGAGGCACTAAGTGAGGAGCTCAACCTTGTCGAAGAAGTTAGATAAGGAGAAGCCTTGCTAAAACAAAAAATTACCATATACGTCATGAAGCCAAAGTCATACGACGAGAATTCGAAGTCGGTAGCCTAGTCTTAATAAGAAATCACAAAGACTCCCATGAAGGAAAACTCGCCGCAAACTGGGAAGGTCCCTATCGTGCCCGAGAAAAAAATTGAGAATGGGGCCTACTACCTCAAACATCTTAATGGGGAAGAACTTGCTCGACCATAGAACACCGAAATGATAAAACAATATTATAGTTAAAAGGCCATAAAAGTTGGTGTGCTCTTGCAAAACGATGAACACGACATTCCCGACCACTTGCATGTGCTCAGGTACAAGCACAACACCTCAAACTCGAACAAAAAGGCACATTTCCACTCTTTAACGAGTTGACTCTTGACCCGACGGGGAAAACATAAACGAGCCCCATCGTCATCGTACCACGATGATATAACATCCAGCTCGCGATGGGAAGTTCACGTTGCAGAGCTCAGATCCCAAATTAGAACTAAGCTCCTCCCTCTTCCAAGAAAGAAATCTCGACCATTTGACAAGTTCCATGCACCATCGAACAACAATACCGTCGAGCAAAACCCTGAAAACACTTAGCAAGAATAGCGAAAATAAATGTCTCTAGATGACGAGCATACAAGCATGCAAAGGTTAAACAAAAGCAAAATAGAACAAAAATAGTAAAACCATACACAAGCACATCCAAGAACGATAAAGTGAGATTAAACACAAATGGCCACGAGGGGACGAAATTGTCAGAAACTAACGACCACAAGGGCCGCTATTATCAAAATATTATAATAACCAGGAAAAGCCCATTATCTTGAAATTACAAAAATAATGGCTTGCAAGCCAAACTAACATGAAGAAAGAAAAGGTAAAGGTTGATCAGTCCTCGACCATATGCTCATCTCCAGTAAGTTCTTTCTCCCCTTCGTCTTCTTCCCTACCAAACTCATGGATCTTGGGGGAAACTATATGGTCATCAACAATGTTGTTCAAAAATCCGATCCCCTCGGTAGAAAGCTCTATCCCAGGATTCATGACCTTAACCTGGGCCACCGCATTCGCGAAACCCATCTTAACGGCCTCCAACAAATCCTATTTGAGACCCTGGATGCGAGCAACAAGCTCATTACGGCACCCCAGGGCCTTCAATTCGTTGGGCTCGTCCTCATTAGGCGCAACAATAACCTTCAAAGCAGCAACTTTGGCCGAAAGGCTCTTCTTGTCGGCAGCATAGGTGACCGTCAGATTTTCCATGTCCTTGACCAGGCTGGTCATCACCACTCTCTGCTCGACCATTTTAGTAAGAAGCCTGATCTGGATCTTGTACTGATCCCTATAATCGTCGAAGTCAATTTTCAATTTTGTCAATTTTTCCTGAAGATCTGCAATGGTCGCCTTCGCCCTCTTCATCTCTTTGGCGGAGCAAGTCTCCTCGTCAGCATAGACCACCGCCATCTCCAGAATCCTCAAGAGTCGAGAGTAGGTGAAGAAGCAAATTTGGAAAACATTGAAAATGACTTCGTTCTTCCCCTATTTATAACTCATTCCTAAGGCACGGGGACGCGTGCCTACAACTAGGGAAGCATATTTCCAGTAACCCATCTAGATAGCCATCATTGTGCATGCGATGTGACGCGTGGCCCTAGGGACGTGACGTGTCACTTTTCAAAATTCCACCAGATTTACGTCTCCTCGGAAGAAGAACACGCCTCTGACGCCGAACACGAACGACAAAATTTAATTTTCTCAACGGGCACCTCCTCGTAGAAAACCCTTAAACAGAAATTCAGCGAGCGTTCGATACAAGCACTAGTTAAAACTATCGGTTATGCTGCCCGATAACCTTCCCGAGGCACGCGAACTTACAATAACCTTTCATAACTAGCACGATAGCCGACCATGCAAGTCCGCAAACCTCGATCCCTGTCGAGGACTTTACTCTTAAATGATCCCTCACTCGTCCTCGACGTGCAAACTGACTATAATTTGTCACTCCTTTACCTAGGAGCAACGACTTGGAGGGTGTTTGTTTTAGACTAGGTCAGTGGCTAGGCATGACTTAATCCACTCCTGAGTCCAGGAAGACCCAAAAGCACTGGCCCAAACAAATTTGGCTAACAAAGCGCACATTTCTCCTATGCCCAGTAAATAGGGACACGTGGTCGGGTGACCACCAGGTCGACAAGACCACGACTATCCATGACCGCATCTCTGCTCACAACAACGGCTAGTTCAGGGCATCTCTCCCCGTGACAACGACTAGTTTCAGGCATCTCTTCCCAGAATCACGAGCACAAGCTTCTCGTTCCTGCTTTCACGCAGAAATCATGTCAGTTACCTATTTTTTGGCCTAATATCCAGACCCAAAAATAAGAACCAATGGTCAAGCGCCTGAGGCATTATATAAACCCTCACACTTGTGAGGGTCAAGTATTCAATATTCAATCCTAAAATTATTTTATCTCTCAAGTATCTCCTTACACTCTTACTTACTTGAGCGTCGTAGTGTCTTGCATGTACACCTCACCCTCTGTTATTCCAGCATTACAGACGTAGATATCAACCTATTATAAATTCTGATCACTGGTAAGATCAATATTAAAATATATTTTTTTCAAATACTAGAATAACAAACATTAAGGAGTACGAAGGATTATTGAGAGCAACATTAAATTGGTATGGACTACAAGTGAATGAGACATCACATCTCCATTATATCACCACCCGAATTTAAAGATATTACAAGTATGAATTACCGTCTTAAATATTATATATTTAACATTGAACCTATTTGTTGATGTGAGACTACTATTCACAATTTAAGCTTTTGCTCAAAGATAATTAGTTTTTTATTGTTGATATGAGACTACTATTCACAATTTAAGCTTTTGCTCAAAGATGTAAATTAGTTTTTTATTAGAGAAAATGTAAATGTAGTTAGTTCTTTTTACAATTACTTAACATGAGCTTATTTGCTTAAAGGTGTAAAATTTGTTTATAGTGATTAAGAGAATAGAATTATTCTGTGAGTGGTCTGAATCTTTTATTAATATATATAGAATCGGTAATTAAGAGCTTGTAATATTGAATTATTGATGAAAAAATGCTACGATGTTAGGGTTTCTGAGCATAAAGTGATAAGAACTTACCCATTAAAAAACTTGAGAGCAAAAGTTAAATTGTCAAATAACTACACTTTTTTTTTCATTCAAATTAATATTTTTTAACTCCTTAACTAAACCAATATTCTATGGACATTTGTTATTCTTAAAAATGCTTGCCTTGCGCAACACTCTAAAAATGAAAATAATACTATTTAAATAATGTAAAATAATTTAATTAAATTATTTTTAATTTGATTTTTTTTATTTGTGTGAGTGTGCCCAACCAATTTCCACTTGTGTCTGTGCCCAAGAAGAATTGCTCTATATCATATTCATATAGCCTTTGACAAAATATTTGATGGAGCAGTTTTAATTTTTTTATAGAATTGAGAGTTGAATATGCAACTTTCTTGAGGAGAAAGTTAATGGCTTCGTCATCACCTCTACCATACCATATAGCTTTGACCAAATATTCTTAATTAATTATATTGGAGTTTGTTTTTTTTACCAGAGTATGTTAACGTTAAAAAAATCCTTCTGCTAAAAGAACTCTGTCAAAAAGTATACATCGTGGTTCAAATTTCACAATATATTATTTAAATGAAGATTTAACCTGTTACTCCATTTATAATAAACCTCAACAGACAGTGTGGTATCAGAGCCTCAACAGAAAGAAGGGGTGAATATGGCATGAATATAATAAATATAGTAAGTAAGGGGGAAAAATATTTAACCATGGCACTATCACAACAAAACACTCATCCTATTACCACCACCTCTTCCCTATCACTTCCTAAACTCTGTAAAAAGACCGATACCCATAAAATAGAAAACCTTGTTGAGTATTCTTATGTTCCAGAAGATGCTCAAATTTCCGAAACAGTACCTCCCCTTTTAAGCCCTTATAATATCTTCAAAAAACAAAGAACAATTACCAGATCCATCAGAAACCTAATCTCTACCAATCGCCCTCATATGAAAGAATACGTCCAGTCATCTCGACTAGATCAATGTAGTTTGAGAGCAACAAACCAAGAGCAGTATGTGGATTTAGAGATTCCTCAGAGTCTCATAAATCACTGGAAATCTGAAGGATACACAACTTTACATTTTGGAGCAGTTAGACTCATCCTCTCTCTCTCCATGGAAGGAAAAATCAGCCTGTCTTCTGCAAAATAGCTCTCCTGGATTCGAGCTATCTCCATTATGAAAATGCTGTCATATGGACTGTTCTGACCTCACTTCATGCGGGAAGCGTTGTTCTTACTGTTTTTCCAAATTATAATGTAAGCCTCAACGACAGCACCCTATCTACAAGACTAAAGGTCCAAGTCCAAATCACTGGATCTGACCAAGTTCCAGAGGCCATGTCTGCTACTCTCCATCACCAAATAATCTATCGCCTACAAAATCATTCGATAGATTTGCCTCTCACGGGATGTTCTTCTGATTCTCTGTTAGTAGTTACTAATAGGGAAGAAGATATACCCTCTATTGTTCAGATTCCAAGATCACGAGGGAAGAACTAATTCAGTTAATTCCTCTTGAGTGGATAACAAACTATGAAAAAATCCATCAAGATAGAAGACAAATACAATCTCAAGAGGCCACCTTTAGAAGATCTGTTGACAAAACGGTCAAAACAATTTTCAAAAAACCAGATGAAGGACCGAGTTCAATTCCTCCTATTTTCCAGACCATGATGATCCGACCAATTCTCAAAGAAGATTGGTGCCCAATTCATGTTGTAACTAGTAAAGGAGAACCTATCTACACTGACAAGATAAATGGTCATTTTATTTGGGACGTAGATCCCAATAAATGTGATCCAGGATGTGAATATTGGATGCATGATAATGATTATGACAGAGATATTATCCTTCCAAAAAGGAAAAACAACGGGGCGTGCAAACTATCTCCCCCTCCACAAAGAAGATATGATCCCGATAACGGTCCATGGGTAGGTATCCATGATAAAAAGAAACCTCTTCCTATTTATGAGGAAGCTCTCAAGATCCTCAGGAAAGAAAAACTGTTGCCACCAAATGATCCTACTCTGGTTACGTGGTCATCGTCAGACTACTGCAAAGTTTTGGACCCTCCAAAAAATGTGGAGTTAATCCCTTGCTTTATGTACTCAACTACCGCACCAGAATATAGCCAACAATTTCCCGCTCTAGAAAGGAAGATGGACCCAATCACTGGTAGAACATCCAAACCCTTCATTCATCCTAATGAAGTACAACCCGATGGAAAACTCAAACCTTTAACTCAGGCTGAAGAAGTTCTAAACTGGCAATCAGAAAACATGATTTCTCAAAATGATATCCTCCAAAATCTCGACAAAAAAGTGGACAAGATTGCTGAGAGAATAGACGAGACAGATGATTATCTCAAGGTTCTATCACAGAAAATGCAGAAGCATTACAGAAGCTTAAAGGCCCAGGTGTCTCAGCTGGATCGTGATTTGCGACACATGTTAGAAGAGAGAACTTTTGGCAAAAATTTTAACCAAAAGGAAAGAGAAATCAGAAACCTACAAGGCCAAGTAAAAGAAATAGATGATTTCTTAAGAGCTTCACACGAAAGAAAGCCCAAGCCTGTTGAAAACCTTTTCCTTGACCCTCCTACTTTCCCTACATATTTCAAACGACCAGAAAGACCTTCTCCCTTCTTCCCTACCTATGTTACTTCACCACCAGATCAGGTCAAATACATACCTACAGCTTACAGACCAAAATCTACCAGAACTACCGTTACCTCAACCTCCAAGAAAAAAGGAAAGGCTGCCTGTTTAAGCGCTTCATCCTCAGAATCTCAGGATTTTCCTGAAACACCTCCTCCAAAATTCCAAAAAGAAGAAGAAATTCCTGATAAAGGTTTCCAAGCCATGGCAATCACTGGAAATTGTGAATTTCCCCAGAAAAGTTACTCTCTTGCTGAATCATCGGCACAAAAAGAAGACGAGTCCTCCTCGGATGATGAAAAAGACTCCTGTCAAGAAACGTTTAGTGATGAAACATCAAGATCCTTTTCATCAGAATCACAATCTGAAGTAAACTACATCCCAAGACTCTTCATGGCAAATATAAAAGAGGAAGATTCATTTTTTGAAGAATCTCCTGAAGAAACTCTAGTCCCTGAAAGGACTAAACCAAATGGTGGTCCTTGGTTCACATTTGATGATATACCGCCTAGTCGTTGGAGAAAGAGACTACTTGAATTCGGAGCATGGCTTGATACCCAAATGATGAAAACAAATGCAGATAGCTATAAGGTCATTGAAGAATTTTGCTGTAGAATGACAGGCACGATGAAGGAATGGTATCACAATCTTGGGGCTTTCAAACAAGATGAGTTACACCGTTTAGAAAGCACAGCCAATATCCTTGGTGTACTCCACCAGGAGTTTATCGGAGATATGGATATGTTCGATAGAAAAAATAGGCAGGAATTCTTTGAGATGAAGTGTTGTTCCCTAAAAACAAAAGACCTCGACAAACACTATCACAGGATGGCACAAAGGTTTTATCTCCTCAATGGGTACAACGATCCTAGTCTCAAGAATACTTATGTATCATCTCTACCACATGAACTCCAGCAAGAAATTCATAGGATGGTAGCAACAGCTAAAAAGGATATTGCAACAATGAGTCTTGGCCAGATTCATCAGGCGACGTTGGAAGCACTTGAAAAGCTTTGTAGCTTTCATCATCAATTTCAAGAAGTTATATAGCAAAAGTCAAAGTTCACCAAGGCCTGCAAAAAACCTTATCTAGAGATTAAGTGTAAAGACAAAAAGTGCAGTTGTGAAACAAAAAAGAAACATCATCATCAAAAATACTCCAAATCTCATAGGAACTTTAAAGGAAAGAAAAAGAAGACCATGAAGTTCTTTAAAAGAAAATCTTTCAGAGGAAAGGGGAAAAACCGGAGATGCTTTATTTGTGGGAAAAAGGGGCACTTTTCCAAGGAATGTCCTAATAATACCCACAAAGCCGCAAAACTGATCAACTCTCTTCAACCTCTAGATGGAGACCTAGAATCTTTGTATTCTGAACAAAGTTCTGCTGATGAAGAAACAATTTTTTCCCTTCAAGACTCTACGTCTAATGAAGCATCATTTTCTAAATCAGAAGATGACAAATATTTCCCTGTTTACTCCTTCAAAGAGATAGGAAGCTCTCTTCCTACTCCACCACTCCCATGTATTGAAGCTCATGTACTAGCGACAAAGTTTTCCCGTCCGAAGAAAGTTATAGCTTATATGGACACTGGGGCCCAGATTACAATGATGAATCCTAGCATTCTCCCAGCAGAATCATGGGTAACACATGCTGTGTACTTTGTAGCAGCAGATGGGAAAGTCTTCAGGACAGATTTAATGACCAAGGAAAAGATAGGAATCAAATTCTTCCCTGACTGCATAGTTTGGACCAAGGTCATTGGAAGTAATCTTCCAAATAAAGATATTGTAGTAGGGATGGATGTATACTCAGCAGCCAATAGACTCCAGATTCTTCCCACGGGATTAAAATTCAAAAGAGAATTCAAACCTTATTCTGGTATATTGAAGTTATATTCACTATCTAAAATCCCTGCTGGATATGAAGAAATCAAGTCCAACCTACTCAAACTCTGTGCAAACAGCCATGAAACATTCTGCCATCCAAAACCTCTATGGAAGAATAAAGACTTTTTTGTTCAACTTCCTTTTAAGCTCAATGAAGATGTTAATCCAACCAAGGCCACTCATCCAGGAATGAGTCCATCAGATTATACATTGGCCAGGGAAGAATGCAACCAGTTGCTCAAACAAGGTCTGATAGAACCCACCAAATCAGAATGGGCTTGCCAAGCATTTTATGTAGAGAAAAGATCTGAAAAGTTAAGAGGAAAAAAGAGGCTAGTAATTGATTATAAACCTCTAAACCATTTCCTCAAGGATGATAAATTTCCTATTCCAAAGGCCTCGTCCTTAAATGTTTTCATCAAAGATGCCCAGATCTATTCCAAGTTCGATCTTAAGTCAGGATTTTGGCAATTGGGTATCGACCCCGAGGACCGTTACAAAACGGCGTTCTGCATTCCTAACGCCCAATACCAATGGACTGTGTTACCATTTGGGCTTAAGGTAGCTCCATCACTTTTTCAAAAGGCCATGACTAGAATTTTTGAGCCCATTCTCAATAGTATCCTCATCTATATTGATGATGTGCTATTATTCTCAAAAGATGAAAAATCCCATAAACAACTATTGGGACAATTCCTTCAAATAGCCCAGCGACATGGGATGATGCTCTCTGAGAAGAAAAGCCAATTGGGCCAAACAGAAATTGACTTTCTAGGAATGCATTTTTCCTAAGGGAAGTATCAACCTCAGCCTCATATTGCTCAAGAATTGCTAAACTTTCCCGATGAAAAGCTCACTGTTAAGCAGATTCAACAATTTCTTGGTATAATTAATTATATCAGAGATTTCTTGCCAAAACTGGCAAAATACACGAGTCCTCTATCTCAAATGCTGAAGAAAAACCCCCCACCATGGGGAGCAAAGCAAATTGAAGCAGTAAGAGCCTTGAAAAAGATCGCACAAACCCCACCTGCCTTAAAGATCCCGGGAGACGGTAAAAGAATCTTACAAACGGATGCTAGTGATCATTACTGGGGAGCCGTCTTCATAGAAGAGATTGATGGAATAAAGTATTATTGTGGTCATGCTAGTGGTCAGTTCAAAGAAGCTGAAAAACATTACCATACCACTTATAAGGAAGCTCTTGCAGTTAAGATGGGTATCCAAAAGTTTGACTTTCACCTGAGAGGTCATCAGTTTGAAGTCCAGATGGATAATTCCTCTTTCCCTAAGATCCTCGAATTCAAAAATAAGATGCCTCCTGATCCTCAAACTCTTAGGCTCAAAGATTGGTTTTCTAGATATGATTTTATTGTGAAACATATCAAAGGAACTCAAAATGTGATTCCTGATTTACTTTCTAGGCCTATGAAACCCATCCAGATCATTACTACCAAGCACACTTTTCCTTTGATTCTCATGGTCAAACCATTGCCAACCCGTGCCTCCAAGACCAAAGACTTTCCTCCAGGAGTAACTGTATCCTCTTCACCCTCACAGCTTAAGCAGTATGCTAGGAATAATCTTTTTTATTACATGACAAAAATCATAAGAAATAAACTCCCTGGCCATACTCCTTATTTCCCAGACACACCATTTCTGCTACCAATTTTAATAAACCCTAATGCTAAATTCACAAAAAACCATTTATGGTATATTTGGTGTGCCACTGCTTTATATTTTATGCATGTCCTCATACCCACTGAAGCCATGTATGAACACATAATGGATCCGAAGAACCACAAATCCCTGATTTGAACTACTCTTGAATGGTACTCTCCGCTAACATGGTGGAGAGATCAATTAAAACCAATCCTAGACGAGGTCAAGGAAAGGGGGTTAACCTCAGAGGCTATTAGCAAATTCAAGACTGTTTTCTTCATGCACAGGCCCTATCAAACAGATCCTGCCACTAAGTTACTTGGTTGTAAGAATTATGTTCATATATGGGAAACCATTGATGATTATCCTCCAAATCTAAAAGTCACAAGAGAATTAATGGAATATGTTAACTTCATCAACCTCCATGAACCAGACAAGATGAATGCTAACTCCACTTGTATAAGTCATCAAGCTCAGTATAAAGATCAAGAGGTTGGAGAAAGCTCAGTTCAAGCCACACAACAAAAATCAGATTCCCCAATGGAAGTTGAATTCTCAGAAGGACACGTGGAAGAAGTTCATAGAAAAATCTCAGACCATGCTTACATGATGGACGACGTGTGGGAAAAAGAGACATCTCGGTACGGAGACTGCTTTTCAGAAGAATACTTATCCGATTAGAATATGACTCCAAGTCATGAACCTATCTTTGAAGACTAATTGGACAAGTGTATCTTATTAATCACAAGCATGTTTATAAATAGTTAAGTTTCGTCCTTTTGTGTAATAGTACTACAAATAATGTATCCATAAGGGATAAGGGTGTCGGACTTTTGAAATAAGGCACTAATGATGCCATGTGTGTGAATAGTGTGGATTTGTCTTTTGTGAATCTCCTTGGCTATAAAAGGAGACCTCTTGTAATATTTCAAGTCATAAGCAATAAGAATAAAAACCATCTTGTGTGCTTAAGAACAAAATGTTCTAACTCTCTTTTCTTTCTCCCTAAAAGCTTTAGTTATTGTATTCATGTCATAATTCCCCATACAGATGCAAGTATGCTCTACACCTACCTCAACACGAGGATCTTGTGTATCAGAAAACATCTGACCATCGATCCATACTACGGTCCTCACTATTATGGAATGTCAGTTTTAATTGTTTTTTATGAAAATGTGATTTTTTTTACCGTAAATTGTGAAAATCTGGTATATTATGGAAAATAATATCGCACTTTTACCGAAATATCATTATTGGTGAAGAAATATCGATAATTATGAAAATTCTGATATTTATTTAGAAAAATCAAAAACATACGAGTAATTTTCGAAATTTCCGATTAGCAATTAAAACTTTCCGAAATTTTAAAATTTCTGATATACTGTAAATTTTGCCTATATTCATAATTTCTGATAGTGTAGAATAATGCTTTGTTTGTGGAGTCCAAAATCGACAGGGTCTTCTACAGATTCTTGTACAAATTTTACGCAGTTCTTCATCATTGATGCTGTATATTTTTTATGTAACAATTTCAAAATTTAAAAGTTTTCCCATCTCTATGATATTTATATTTTACTTTTTATATTTTGTAAATGACAGATATTTCAGTCACGATTAGAAGTATTAGCATGGAAACAGACTATTGGTAAACAATATAGTATTATTGTTGTCATTGTTCGTTCTGATACTATAAATGAGAAGCGGGGGAGAATGAAGCTACGCGAAAAATACGCACAAAGTTTCTTAAAACAAACAGAGCCGCCACCTAACTTTATTTATGTCGAAATAGGGAAAGGAATATATAGAGACAATCCCAAAAGGGGGAAAAGAACATGGTCTTGCAACCAAATCTCGGATAAGAGAGTCGATTACGCAAGGGGAAGGTATTAGCACCCCTCACATCTGTGATACTCCAGGGGGCCCACTCTTGTTATTCTAATCAATGGGTGTGTATATCTAATTCTTACTTACTAAAGGGTAATGTATGCATAAATTCTTTGGGAAAGAGAAAATATTTTTATTAGTGTGTTCCTCTGAGCTTCGCAATCCCATGCCTACATATCCCTGAAAGGAATCAAAACACCGTAGTTCTTCTTAAAAATGTTGGTTTGTTGTGTGTTTTTTATGAACGATGTTAAGTTCTCATTCTAGCACTTAGAACTTGTCTGTCTGCGGTAAAATGGAGTTAACATCTTCTTTTTGAAAAGGTTAAAGAGAAAAACCAAGTGGCAAAATGATTTGGATTTGGTTTATGTTTTTGTTAGGAGAGAGATAATAAGTGGACTCTCATCCAAGGAGAGACCCATCACCTTCACACCTTTAATTTTGAAAGGGATTTTGAACATTGTTAAGTGTTTTTGGATTTTGATTGAGAAAATGTTTTAGTTTTAAAGAATGCAATGCAAACGAAAAGAAAGTCTAAACGGAGAGTTTAGATCTTAATGTTGTCATGTAAAGTAGATCTAAGATTGAGATTGGAGGGAATCTACCCTAGTGTTGTCATGCCATGATGGACTTAGAGTTTGGATTGAAATGGTGAACTTTTATCCTAAAGTTGTCATGCTTGGATTAAAGTCTTAATGTCTAAATGAAAGATCGTGGTATAAACATCACAAGAAGAATGTCATCAAGAAATAATCATTAAATGGCATATTAGTATTATTCAACATGAATTTAGTCAAGAAGGTCAACAAAGAAACTAAGGAATGCCTTAAAAGATCAACCAAAAAGTCTCGATTTTCAACTATACAGAAATGATCAAAATAAATAATACTTTTAGATTTTTTTCATGGATTGGAAAAATATATACACAAATTAAGAAGCATGAAAAAAATTGAGGCAAAAGGAGTTGATTTGATCATAGAAAACCAAATAGAAAGTTAAGGGAAAACAAGTGATAAAAAGAAGAAAAAAATTCAAAAATGCACTAAGGAAATCAATTTCCCCTTTGAGAACTCGCACAAACAGAGGCGTTGGGAAACATAATTTAGTGATGGAAATCGATTACCCTCCTTGAGAAAATCGATTTCCTGAGCAAAAATCTATTTTTTCTTCTTTAAATTCAAGCTTTCAAAAATGGAAACTCTCTCATTTCTTAATCAAATGCAAAAGTGTAAGATCAAAGTTGCTTAGAATTTTACAAGGGTTTCAAAAATCTAAACATCATAAATCAATATGGACTGTAGCTCACGAATTTTTGATAAAACAAAAAAAAAGCTAAAAATTCAAAATGAAATTAAGTGTCGCACAACAACAACCAATGTCTATTTTCATAGAGCTTCAGATCACATCAGTCATATGAACATTAATGGATATAAATGAATGAAAATGATAGCCTAAACTATGAGTTTAAAGTTCAAGTTTTTTACCAAACGGAGTGAGTCTGTAGCCCCTTTAAATAATGTTCCAATAGAAAATGGATGATCCTATTAGCTTCCTTGAACCACCATGAAGCTGATGATGTGCTTACTTTACATTGAATCGTGCCCAATCACTCTACCCAAGTTAATATGCAAAACCTCAAATTTTGGAAAGGGTTATAATGAATGAGTGGTTACAGTTGTGCAAAGAGCTTATGGATGAGTTGTATTTGATGTATGGAAGGTGTTTGAGGTGGAAATTTGGAGAATGCTCAAGTGGATTGAGAGATGTAAGTTTAAAGTGTGAAAACTTGCAACAATGGAGTTCTTGTGCAAATTTTGGGATGTTGAGACTTGAGGCTTGGGCCTCTATTTATAGTGAATGCATTGATACTATGGAAGTGATTTGGATATGTTCAAACAAGAAACAACTTGGTTTGGTTCAAATTCAACAAAAAATGTCCAAAAGTGTGATGTAGCTTAATGGTGAAGAAACGAAAATGACATGACTTTCTTGGGTACTCTTTGGTGGAATGTTTTAGATGATTTAGATGGAGTGTGTTTAGATAAAATCTAGGTTCACGAGGCTCAAGATCATAAAGTAAGATTTTAGAGATTTTGACAAAAACCATTTTGTGCTTTTTGTCCATTTATGGTGTGGAAATTGGGTAATGCTTGGACTCCTTGAATAATACAATATTAGAGCACCCTAAACATCCGAAATCTTGAGTATTAGAGGTCTCAATGCAAGACTTTGTGGATTTTGTAGCTTAGGCTTTGAGATTGCACATGAACTTGTCATAAAATGGAATTCTAATTCAGCCTTGGGATGCCATCTTCTTCTCTTTGATTATTCTAGCTCAAGCATAATATTTTCATGCTCTTGGAAATTTTGGAAATCTTGAAGCATCCTCTACAAATTTTATGTTGGCCACTTTCCTTGAATCAAATGGGATCATGGAGAAAAGTGACCATAAAAGTCAGCTACTTGACAAAGTCAGGATGCTGGATAATTTTCTCAAAGTGTTGGTTAATGAAGACATGACTTTATGAGCTCATGTCTCTCTTTCCATGCAATTTTTAGAGATCATCCCCTATGAAAAAGTTTTAGTATGAAATATTATCTTCAATCTGATCATTGGAGCAAGAAAAATAGTTGTTTGATGAAAAAGTTACAAGCTTGCAAAGTAGAGCATTTGAACATGAGAATTTAGGGCATTTGCATATTTGATTCTTTCTCTTGATTTTATTGATTGAACTTGATCAAATAATTTCAACACTCATATTTTAATAATCCTTGACTTGAGAAGTACATGTTTGGCCAAAAAATTCCAAAATTCAAAGTTTGACTTTGCAATTGACTTTTCACCAGATGAATCCAAATCCTCTACAATCAATGTAATCTTGTAATCAGGCTGAGATCTTTGAAACCTTGACATATTTTTGAGGATCATGAGATGAAGTTGATGATCCTTTTAATGGGATACCCTTGAAGCTCAAACCACAAAACCCTAATTCCTAATTTTCACTTATGAATGTCAAAACCTTTGTTCACTTCAAATCAACTTATGAACCAATGATGAAACCCTTACACTTAAGGACATCTTGATGAAGATGATGATCCTTGTGCTTTGATACAATGATCCAAACCTTTGAGAGATGAGTCTATCCTTCTTAAAACCATGATTATAAATAGATAATGATCTCATGCTTTTAGGAACCAATAATATGAATGATTGTGATTCTAATGCAAATGAATGTGAAGCATAATTCAAATGTGGTTGAGATCCATAGAATTTTTTTTTGGGTGCAACAGAGGAAAGATAAATTGATTATGGATTGTAAGCGAGGAGAAAACTATAAAAGGAACAATGCATCCAATAGCATTAATTCCTCAGAAGGAATTTATAGTATGAAAGTTAAATGTTCTTTTAAGCTGATATCTGGCTCAAGTGGTAATAGTTAGAAGGTTATGGTTAGGTGCGGGTTTCATAATCATAAACTATCTAAGGATTTAGATGGATATGATATATTAATTCGTCTAAAAGATCATGAAAGACAGTTTATGAATGACATTATGAAGTACAATATGGCTTCGAGGTACATAGTTGCTACTTTAAAAGACAAAGATCCAGAAAACCTCACGAGTGTTACCCATATATCTAAAGCTGCAAAAATATGAGCAAGAGGGGTCCATTAACAAAAATGAAAATTGTTGTCGAGTCTTATTCATGTAGAGAAATACATGTGCTAGACTAGAAATAGGGACGAATCAAATATTATTGATGATATCTTTTGGACACATCCTGATTCAATAAAGTTGTTGAATATGTTTCATTTGGTATTGATTTTGATTGTACATACAAGACAAATAGGTAATGGCCACCACTCATTAAAAAGTGCAGATTTTAATGTAGGTGATTTTTTATTATGTGTGTCATGATCATACAGGTATCAACTACCATTGCTTAATATTGTTGGTGTTACATCAATAAAGTTGACGTTTTCGATTGGCTTTACCTATTTGAAACATGAAAGTGAGGATAATTTCAAATGGGCAACGAAGAATCTAAAAGAGTTCTTCTCTTCTGAGGATTTGCTACCGAAGGTTATGGTGACAAACTGGGAACTTGTGTTGATGAATGCCATGGAAGTTGTGTTCCCAAATTGAACTCATTTGTTTTGTTTGTTCCATATTTCAACAAATGTTAGTATGAAATGTAAAAAGTATGTTAACTCAGAATGTGTCATGGATCTATGGAACAACATCATGTATTCAAATAGAGAAACTGAGTTTGTCGAACACTTGAAGTACTTTGAGATTGTTTGTGCTGATATTCCTTTATTTGTTAAGTATGTGAATGAAACATGGTTGGCACCTTATATAGAAATGTTTTTGCTGCTTGGACTAACATAGTCACTCATTTAGGGAACACAACAATGAACAAGTACACGAACGTCAGTTTGATGTTATTACATTACAAAACATAATTAATATATATATATATATATATATATATATATATATATATATATATATATATATATATATATATATATATATATATATATATATATATATATATATATATATATATATATATTTCTATTTATGATTTTTAGGATGGAGTTTTCTCATAGAAGACTAAAAAAACATGTTGACTTCAAGCTGATGATATTTATGTCGAAGTTTGGATGCTGTGAACACCATGTTGAAGTTGCAGCTATGTTCAATTAGAGTTTCATTTCAAAAAAGTATTGTCAATATTTAGCATCGGTATAACACTATATTCTTTCGCAACTTGCACGGTTTTGTTTCAAGACAATGTATACATCATATTGGAAAGGAACTAGAAACGGTAAAAATGGTTGGTGCAAGCAAAAATGCACATGGTTGCTTCATTAGGACAACACATGGATTATCGTGTATGTGTCAACTTTCTGGTTTCCGAATACAAGGCAATATTGTTCCTTTAGAATAAATTCATGAATTTTGGAAGAAGTTACACATTGAAGAGCATGAGGTCAATCATGAAGAAAGTGCCACACATTTGGATTTAGAAGTAGCGACTGAAGAGTTGAAGAAATATTGTAGTACTTTGGATATTGTAGGCCAGAGGGTGTTGAAGAAAAAGGGTTAGGAACTAACACATCCATCCAAAACTTCTATGTGTCCACCACTGGTGAAATACAAGCCAGAGAGGAGAGCTAAGAAAAGTAGAAAGGGTCGAGAGAGTGATGTGCATCGTGACCCTTCATAGTGGGATTATGTTGAGGGATCTTAGGGGATTCAGACTACAAAGAGATCATGTATAAAACCAATTGGAAGTCAACTATCAAGTATGATAGTTTACAGTCAACCGTCCAATCAATCTTCAAGACATGTTTACTTGTCCCAGTTTTCTGATTTCTTACATCCATACATTTATGAAATTATTGATGTTTGTAAAGATGGAAATTATGGTTTCATGCTATTACAACTCTACTTGGATGGGGCGAAGAGTCACGGCCTTTGATTCAGACACATATAGATACTCAAGTTCATCAACACCCTCAATTATTTCCTGATTTGTTCTATGAAATGGTCTTTACAATTAGGAATGTGTTACAAGTATAACACTTGGGTGTGAATGGTATGGATAAATAAACAAAGATTCCTAATATGGGTTACCTTATAGCTTATAGATACATTTTCGTGTTTGTCTCCCTTTCCAAAAGAACTTAACATCACATTTTCCCCTCTTGCCTTATCTCCATCTATGTATATGAGCAAGCATAAAATTATTGTTGTTGGTTTAGTCAATAATAATCATTGGGTTCAGGTAAAGTTGAAACCTAATTGTCCATTACCTCCCGTTACTGACCGTTGGAGACAAAACTAAACTGAAGATGCAAAATCATGTGAATCAGCATATGCGGGACGCATTAGGCCTTAGGAAGACAAAGTTAGAAAGTTATCCTAACTTGTTTTGTATTCTTATATGTAATGTAACACAATTTTTATTATATGTATATATTCTATCGGGTAATTTTTTTATCGAGTTAGTTATTTGAGAAAAATTAACGTAAGAAAAAATTAGAAAATTTTACTTCACTGTATACCAGAAATTTCATATTTTCGGAATTTTTTGGTAAATACTAGAAATTTCACAAATTTCGGTAAGAGAATACATGTATTTATCGGAAATTTCAGAAATTCTGGTATGTATATACTGGAAATTCCAAAATGTCGGTACTTTCACCTTTATTTCAGTATAAAATTATATTTTTCGCAAATTGTCGGTAAATAATCCAAATTTTCGATACATAATATATTTTAAAAATAACAATATTTAAATAATAGTATAACAGTAAAAGAACCCTAAATATGGGGTGCCATGTATAACTGGGGGGTGGCAGGTTAAATTCTTTGTTTAAACAATCTTTGCAATTCAATGTCAAAATAAGCAATAATTAGGCGAAATGAATTTAGAAAACAAGATGGGAACGTCCAATTTAGGAGCGATAATAAACTCTCAAATATTAATAAGTATCTAGATGATTTAATTTTTTTAGGTAACATATGTGCCTAGAGAACAAAATTCTTGAGCAAACATCCTATCAAACCTCGCATGTACCAAGAAACCATGGCACACGAAAACATTTCTATAAGAAGTGTTGCTTAACCCTAGTGCTGGAGTTTCTACAGTTAAACCCACTGATGCATCAGACGATAGAGGTTGGATGAATCCCATAATCCAAAAACTAACAAGCGAGCATCTACCCTCGAATAAGGACAAGGTGAGAAAAAAAATCTTATAATTCTGGAACTTTAAAACAGATGTCAAGACTGATATCCCAACACCAAAACACAATGTCAGAGACAGATGTTAAGACATCATTTTCTAATAGAAAAACATTTACCAGAACAATAATTTATGCAAAAGTAAATTGCAGAAGGTAAAAGATACAATCAATTATTAACCCAGTTCATTGCAACTCACCTAATATGGGGGCATCCAAGCCATGAAGAAAATCCACTATGATAGTATCAGTTCAAAGCTAAAAAAAACCTATTTTACAATATCTTACCTAATCATTACCTTGTGCTACTTCTACCTAGAAATATTCTAGATATGAGATCCTCCTCTCACTCCCACAGTCACTTCAGTGACAATAACAAAAATAGAAGAACACACTTCCAATTACACACAATCCACTCTTTTCTTAAAAGCTCATGAGTGACTGAAAATGAACAATTCAAACAAAATCCTGTTCTAATATCAAAGTTATAATAGAATGGCTCACAATAAACACGGTCCAACTCTACTATAGAATGGATCACAATTAACAAATTACACACTAAACCCTAAAATTCTTCTTTCAATACATGGCTTAGTTACCAAATTAGGTTTAGAAACATCCTTTAAATAGCTTTATGATATGAATGGGCTTGGGCTCTTCATTTAAATAAAATTCATATCCAAAACAGAAGCTGCAAATATTTTTCAAAATCTTCTGCACATAAATAAGAACAAATCTTCAAAGTTTCCTAAAAAGTCTCGAAGATCCTTTTTATGAAAATTGATCAAATGCGCAATGTTCCTAAAAAATCCTTCATTGGTTGCGACCATATGAGTACTAAAATCATTTAGAATCTCATATTTTAGAAACAAATCTTCCAAGATTTAAAAACGTGAACTGTACTCCAATTCAGGTATAACATGTCATAACATCTATCAGAACATATATCTTCTTAGATGTCTTCACAAAACAGAAATATACTCCAGTTCTGGTATAACATGTCACAATATCTGTCAGAACATCTGTCTCTTGAGATGTCTTCACAACACGTTAAGAAAGTACCAGCAGAACCTACTATGACGGTTGTTTAAGATGTTACAACATCTTGTCTAACATATGAATGTGATACATGTTTTCCCAAATGAAACATGTTTTACCAAAATTGTTGCCAATTATGAAATCACAGACCTAACAATCCCCCCCTTTAGCAAATTTTGGCTAAAACAACCTTTACACAATAAACCTATAGAAGAGGAATAAAACCACAAAATGACAAAACACAAGATACATGAAAAACATGTAAACTTTGTATAAACTGCAATCAGAAAACATTAGAGATAAAAGCAGCTATAGAGAGACCCAACCTCACACACAACTCTTCTTCAATACTCTAAAAACCAAATGTTAGGACATGTGGTCTGACATCACATCAACACATCCCAAACAACTCCATTTCAGCACAACAACCCCATCATAATAGCACAATGCTTATCAACTTCAGACAGGTCCATTACTACCCTTATCACACATAATCCATATTTTCCCTCAAGGGAACATCCAAACAAACCAAAACAAGAATTATCCAAGTTCGCACTCAGAGGTACATGCAGCAGAAGAAAAAAAATAAGCCTCACAAATAGAAAATAGTTCCACAGAGTTTTCCATAAATATACTTCAGGACATCTGGTATGACATCATTGTCGCGTCTGGGATTTTCATCATAGCGCGAAGGAGGTAGAAAAGAAGAGTCTCCATCAATGTTATTTATCCCAATAGAGAGAAATGAAACACTGAGTAAACCTAAAGTAATGGGAAAAAATGGTCTCACGGTCAAGAGAAAGGGTAAGGAAGTCGATTATGCAAGGGGGAGGTATTAGCATCCCTCACGTTTGTGGTACTCCACAAGATCAACTTAAGTTTGTTCTAATCTAAGGGTGTGTAAAAACATAAAGCATAATGCTAAGGGAATGCATGAAAAGTATATACAAAAATAAAGTTTTTATTAGTTGTGCCTACCTCGGTTGCGAACCTTTGTGACTATGTACCCTCCCTGTGCAATGAGAGATCAAGGCACTCGTAGTTCACCTAAAAAGTTGTGTTGGTTTATTGTGTGTTTTTATGAATAATGCTAGCGAAGCATGTCTTTGTACCCCAAAATTTGCCCTCTAATTTTATCAATATTTCCTCTCACAAGACTCTTTGGACTCCATACAGGATTAGGGTTTGCTCTGCTCAAGACACCTCCTTGCACCGATGACCTGAAATTAGGGTTTGAGTTTGCACAAGGACTTTTGGAATTCCAATGCCTCATGTGACTTTCATACTTCATCTTGGACTTATAAGATTTCCCATACCAAGTTTCAAGCTTTGAATCAAATTTTTGCCAGTCAATTGGACAGTTGACCTAGAAATCAACTGTATTGGGAAAAAGTCAACTGTGGCCAATTTACAGTCAAACCTAATAATTTTTTATCCACAAAAACATTATAGACTCATATGAACCATTTGATCAAGTTTGGACCATAACTCCTCAAGAAATTTGATCAGATTATCAAAAGGGCAAAATGGTCATTTTAAGGGTTTTTGACTGCAGAAGGGCAATTTCTGATTTTTAACCTAGCCAATGGCAAATTGGGTTCAAGCATGGATTCAAGGACTCAAGCGCATCATCTTGACCTAATCAAAAGGTTCAAAAGATCTCAATTGCATTGGATTGACAAATGAATTTTCCAGTCAACTGATCAAAAATCAACTGTACACTGAAAAGTCAAACTTTGACTTTTTTTGGTCAAAATCAAGTGCCAAGGGTCATTTCTCATCAAGATGTGTCAAAAACATGAAACTTGTTCACCAAGAAACCTAATTTTGAAAATTAGGGTTTAAATGGAAAATTTTCATAACTTAGAAATTTTCTAAGTTATGAAAATTTCTTATTTTTTTCCAACTTTTCCCAACTTTTTCACCATAATGCAATTGGATTCAAAGAAAACTTCCAACATGAAAGTTTTATTCCTCCACAAAATATACAACTTTAATTCACAAAGTTTTCCCAAAAGATGCTTGTATCTCAAGTTATGATTTTGTGAATAGAGGTCTAAAAACTTTCTAACTTAGTGAAATTTTGCCCTAGTTTAGGCAGGATTTTGACCTATCTTCATGGCAATATTTCACATAGTTACAGTTGGAATCTCAAAATTCATTTCAAAGATGGATTTCAGAGAATGTTACAAGCTTTCCAAAATGTCCAAGAACTCTCCAAAATCATTTATAGTTAGGGATAATCGAAGAAAAGAAAATGGCAAAATATCACTTTTGGCCAAGGCATTTTGCACATTGATACAAGTTGCAATTCTGTCCAAACCATGCTTGTACTTGTTTACAGGTCCTTAAACCTTTCCACACTCATAAATTAAATTCAAACACATTGGATTAAGGCTTTATTCTGAGCTTTAGAGCATTGTACAAGGAATTAATCTAAAAATGGCAAAAAAGGCAACATTGCCACTTTGATAAAGCTTGATTTATGTCAAGTTGTTTCTCTTGAGATGTGAAGCCAATATTTTGTAGCAAACTAACTACAAAAATTTAGGGCAAGGTACACCAACTATATGCAGCTAAGAAGGAGGCCTGTACAGGTTCTTGAGCATTGTCATTTCACTTTTGCTTCAAAAGCAAGAAAGTGTGCAAAGTCCACATATCTTTGGAATCTGATATAACCAAGTCTTGTGCATATTTCAAACAAGTTTTTCACATTACACTAAGTCGGAAACACGAGCTCACCACCTATCAAACACCCTTGTACACCAAAAACCCCATTTTCTGCCAAAACAGGGCAGGTTCTGCAAATCACAAGCCATCTTCACATTGCCTCGTGCATTTTGTCCCAAACCAGTTCCAACACACTCCATACAACATACCTAAACTATCCCAACCATTCCCAAGCCACTGTAACTCCATTTACACACTTCACTATTTTAAAATTCTGAGTTTGCAGGTTGAGTTCTACAAGAGGATTCAGGCAAGTTCAAAGCAAGCTAAGCATTGGGAAAGCTCAAAGGAACTTCAAGCAAGCTCACAAGTATCTCAGGCCTCGCTCACAACCCCTACATTGCCATACTCGAGCTTGACTGAAATAAGTATTTCTCAAACTTCTATCTCCTTATTTAGGAATCATTAGGCTTAGGTTTGTGAAGAAAAAATGTAGTCCTTATTGCCCTTGAGCTGTACATATGCATAGAATTCATTTATGTTAACTGAGCTAGGAGTATTTGATAGTTGAACTTTCTGAAAAAACTAGGTCAAGATTTAGGGCCAAATAAATTCTCTCTGGTCTTTGAGAGTTAGATTAAGTTTTTTACATGGTTAGAATCGTGTGATCAAGAGCTATAACTTTCATGTTGCAAGTTTTTGTTTTTGAGCACGTATGTAGGAGATAGAGATTTGAACCATGGCGCGCATATTTCTTATTCTGGAGGACAGGGATGAAGTGGAAATGGGCTGGGCCTGGCTTTGTCCTTCTTTTTGCACCCTCCTGCTTGCTCTTTGCACCCCCTTGGCCCATTGATTTTATTTTTTTATATTTTCCATTTCTATTTTCATTTCTGACTTTTTATTATTTTTTACAAATATTAAAAATCACTAAAAATATTTTCTTAAATTTTCACATTTTATTTTATTATTTGTATTATTATTTTGGACATAGAAATAATTACTATAATAATATACTTTTATTTTCTTAAATAAAAACTTGTAAATATTATAAAAATATTATATATTATATATTTTTATTATTTATACATATAAAATAATATTTTCTCACATTTTTATTTTTTTAATATTTTGTATATATTATTTTTATTTTATTTGTACATAAATAAGATAAATAATTAATATAAAGCATATTTTATTTTAAAACCAAAGCTAGGGTTTCCCCACTTTCTAAAATTAATCATTAATATTTTTAGTATTTTTTGAGGCATTAAATAATTTATTTTACATACATAAAAATAAATATCAAAACATTTTTTGCATATTTATATTTAATTGCCCGTTTAAATATTTGTCTATTTATTTATTTGTACAATGAATTCAATTTGGTTGTAATAGTTGAATTAGGGTTTTATTTCTTGCAAATATCCCCCTATTCAAACTTGTATCCCCCTCCCCATATCAATGTTGTAATAGTAGTAGATTTACTTTTACGCATTTTATTGCTTTCAAATATGCATGATAGAAAGATTAGGGTTTGTATGATAACCAAAAATCAAAATAAATAGCTTGACTAATACAAGACAAAAATGCATGAAAAATGACAACACAATGCACACAAGCACCCCTAGGGTTTCATTCACTTGTTGCCTTAAAAATGGCCATGGTATGCATGCTAGGTATCTTGGCAAAACAAAATCAAAACAAAAGATCATAGTCCCTCGATGACGTTATCTTGGTTGCCTATACAAAAATGATCTAGTCCCTCAAAAAATTGCTAAGATACTTGGCACAATTGCTATCATGATCATACGATGACCCACGCCTGTCTCGTTTAAGATCCAAACACAAGGTTGTTTACCAAATAAAATGGTAAAGCAACAATGTCAAAGGGTTAAAAATGTGTAGGAAAGATCTTTGAGTAGGTAGGTAGATGCTCCTAGTTACTTGATCAAACTTGCAAACATCCTTGCTATTTTCAAAAACATACCACACAATTTCAAAACATTTTCCCAAAACAAACTTTCAAACTTTGAAACATTTTTTAAAAGACAAACACCTTTGTATACATTCAAACAAAAATCATTACAAAGGTTGCCTAAACAAAGGCCTCTTTTCAAAATACTTTTAAAACCATACACAAAAGCACTATTTCAAACAATTGAAAAGCAAAAGCAAGTGATCTAAAACAAGTAACTAAGAGCCCATGGAAAACCATGGATGAAAAGGGTGCTAGCACCTTCCCTTTTCATAATCTACCCCCGAACCCAAAAACAATCTCTAAGGTCTTTCCTGTGCTTTTTGACCTTTCCTTTGGATAAAATAAAAAGTCAGTGGCGACTCTTGCTAAACCGAAACATTTGCAAACACAAACGCAAAACCTCAAGTCAGTTCTCCCACCGCATCACAGAACTGGCGACTTTGCTGGGGAGAATACTAAAAGTGGGGTTACCTTAGGGTTTAGATCACCTTTACATGCTTATGTTGCTTGACTTGTTTGCTTTACACTTTGGTTCTATTGTTTGGGTTTGAATCCTCTACTCGGATTTGGGGAAACATTCATAGGTAAATAGCAATACATTGTGGAAACTGTGCGGGGTATACCGACATGGTTGAAGCAATAGCTATATTAGTGCGACATATTTGTGGGTACCGATAGCCTTTGAGTTAATCAAAGAGAATACGGGGCCGCTGAGTGATGTCATGAAGCACTAATGGACTTTTATAACCTTTACTTGACCAACTTGGCCTTTTTAGGAGTAGTGAGATGACCGACTTTGGTGCAGTCTAAAGTTGGTAGATACTCGATACTACACTCATTGAGGGTTGTTTTCTTGGAATATTTTGGTCGCCAGTAAAGTGGCTAAACTGAAACAATGAACACAGAAAATAATCCAGTGATATTGAACTCCTTAGAACCCAGTTACTATTTCTAGGACAGGTTGAGCCAACTAAACTTCAAGAGGGTACTTACCTATGAAACCCCATGCAAGCCTAAAACTAGGGTCTTGTGTGATTTGTTTGTACATATATACTTGTGCATAACATCATAACATCATGAAGCATCATATGCATCCACTAACCATTTCAAGGATTTGGATCTTCATCTTTGTTCCTGTTTTGTAGGTTATGGATTCACCCCGCAGGAAAACTATTCAAGTCAACCTTGTAAGAATTCCTCCTCAACTCAAGGAACTAGCTTCAAGGATTCTTGAAAATTCTCCATTCACCGAGAGGCATGTTCGTCTTCTCAACTTAGTCAACACCAACACTGAGGAAGATATGGTGAAAGTTCTCTTCCAGTTCTTTGACCCCCTACACCACTGCTTCACATTTCCTAATTATCAGTTAGTACCTACTTTGGAGGAATTTTCTCAACTCTTGAGGATTCCTATTCTCCATCAACTACCCTACAACAGTACGGAAAGAGATCCAAAGCCTAAAGATGTTGCTCAAGCCCTACACTTGCAACCATCTGATGTCAAAGGACATTGGGAAACCAGAAGTGGTGTCAAGGGTTTCTTGGCAAAGTTTCTGTTTGAGAAAGCTCAAGAATGCTGGAATTCTTTGGACTTACAAGCTTTTGAGGAGATTGTAGCTCTTCTCATCTATGGGTTGGTCTTGTTCCCAAACCCTGACCAGCTTATAGATGTCAATGCTGTCAAGATCTTCATGGCTCGCAACCCGGTGCCTACATTACTTGGGATATCCTCCACTCATTTCACACTCGAACAATGAGAAAAAGAGGTGTTCTCATGTGCTGTACTCCTATTCTCGCAAGGTGGTTTATTTCTTACCTTCCCCAATCAGTCTTGAAGAATGAGCAAGGCTTGAGGTGGTCACAACGATTGATGACTCTTACATATTCAGATGTGCACTGGTGTTCTCGATCCAGAGAAAATGTTATCATCATTGATCGTTATGGGGAATTTCCTAATGTCCCTCTACTTGGCATTAGGGGAGGCATTACCTACAACCCTTTCTTGACTCTGAGACAGTTTGGGTATGCTCGAAGGGATGGCCCACATGACATGCTGATTCCAGACTTGGTTTTTTACTTTGACAACGATGATCAAGGACTTCGACAAAGGTTTATCCAAGCTTGGAGGATGCCCAACATGGTAGACAGTAAGACCTTGGGACACAAGAATTCCATCCCCCTTGAGCCTTACCCCAAGTGGGTACGAACCCGCGCCCAAAGTCTTATGATGCCTTATCCCTACATTCTTCATGTGATCAAAGAGCCTGTTATGGAAGGAGAGGTTCCATACACCCTCCTACATCTAGACATGCCAACATCATTAAAAGATTTACAAAGGAGTTGGATACAGCTCAAGGGAGAACACGACACTTTTGAAGCCCAATTCTATGCCAGTGAGAAGAAGGTTTTAGAACTTACTCGTCAACTTCATGAAGAGCAGACTCTCAACACCTACATTGCACCGAAGAGGATGCGCAATATCTTTTTACATTAGAATTTTGTTTTATTTTTGTCCATGGGGCATTTATGTACTAACAAATTCTATCTTATTAATATGACGTGTGTTACTTTTTGTTTAAAACAAATTTGAATTTCTGAATCCTTGAATGCATTACATGAATACATCTCATTCATCATATGCATAAACAGGTCTTCACACCAGGTTTCCTTATCTCTCTGCTGTTCATTTCAGCAAGATGGATATAGAGCAGACGGTTAAAGACTTACAAGCGCAGAATTCACAATTCCAGCAACTACTCATGACCCTGGCCAAGGGGAAGGAGGACCTCAAAACCTTGCTGGAAAAGGAAAAGGATAAAAATAAAAAGAAAAGAGTTGGTGTGGCTACTTTGGGTAGAAGATTTGAAGGTCAAGCTAGAAGGGTTCTGGATTTCCCCTCAACATCTGATGAAGGGGTAGGAAAAGGAAAGGGAGCTGCAGTACCATCTGAGTCTGAGGAAGAAGAGGAGGAAGAGGATGAAGATTATTCTGAGCAGCAGTACCCACCTGCAGATGACAAATACAAGAATCTGGAAGAATGACTGGAAGTTATGGAGGTACAAAGAGTGCTTGGGCTGGACTTCGAGGAGCTAGGGTTGGTTGATGGGATTGTCATTCCCCCCAAGTTTAAGGTGCCGCTTTTTGCTAAATACGATGGGGGGTCTTGCCTAAAGATGCACCTACGGTCTTACGTCAGGAAAATCCAACCACATTCTTCTGACAAGGACCTGTGGGTTCATTTCTTCCAAGACAGTCTTTAGGGTACGCAGTTGGATTGGTTATGCCAGCTAGAGAGGTCTGATGTGCATAATTGGGAGGATTTGGATGCCGCCTTCTACAGACAGTATCAATATAATGCGGACTTAGAACCAACCCGTACTCAATTACAGAGTATGGGCATGGTCTCTGTTGTACCCCAAAATTTGCCCTCCTCTTTTTCCACAATAAATCACAGCTTCGGGCTTTTCCTGATTTTTCAGACTGGCTCAAGAATCGGTCAAACAGAATTTTCTCATCAGTCAGACAAAATTTAGGGTTTTCATTGATTTTAAGGCAGTTCAAACAGATTGCTTAGGGTTTGGTCGAATTGGCTCAAAGTTTGATCAGGCAGGCGTTTCTCCAATGTTAAGTCAAAAATCAGGGTTTTGCGCGTATATTTCTCAGAAAGAGTTAGTTTTATCAATGCTTTTCAGATTACTCTAAGATAAGGACTGAGGCTGCTGATTGTTAATTTGCAGTTGTTTGGATTAAATCAGTGAAAAGAAGACATGAGGATGTTTTTTTGATTTGACTGTGCATTGTTATGTTTAAGTCGGAACGCCAGACGTTTATTAATTATTTCTTTTTTCTAAAGTCAGAATAATTGGATTTATATCCAATTGTTTTAATTTAGGAAATTCAAATAATTAAGTTAAACAATTGAAAGGAAATAAAAAGAATTAATTGGTCAAAAGGAATTTTTATTCATCTTTAATTATTTGTTACAATTGTTATTTAAATACAGTATTTATTTACAAAGTATTTATAATAATAATGGTTACAATAATTAAAATTGAAATAAACTATGTCCTAAATTTCCTAATCTTCATTCTTCTATCCAATGCTCCCTTGTTGCTCATTTATTTTCCACACCAGGTTTCCTTATCTTTCTGCTGTTTATTTCAGTAAGATGGATCTCGAACAGACGGTCAAAGATCTACAGTCTCAGAACTCACAATTTCAACATCTCCTGATGACCTTGGCAAAGGGTCAGGAGGATCTAAAAGCCCTGCTGGGGAACAAAGAGCAAGTGAAAAAGAAGAAGAAGAGAGTCGGGGTGGCTACCCTGGGAAGAAGGTTTGAGGGTGAAGCCAGAAGAGTTCTTGAATTTCCCCCTACATCTGAAGAAGGAACCAGTAAAGGAAAAAGGGCTGCAGTACCTTCCGAATCCGAAGTTGAAGAGGAAGAGGCGGAAGAAGACGAAGACTACTCAGAACAACAATACCCGCCGGCTAATGACAAGTACAAGAGTTTGGAGGACATGTTAGCAGCTATGGAGCTGCAGAGAGTTCAAGGCTTAGATTTCGAAGATTTGGGATTAATTGCTGAAATTGTGATCCCCCCGAAGTTTAAAGTGCCAGTTTTTGCAAGATATGATGGGCTGTCTTGCCCGAAGATGCATCTAAGGTCGTATGTCCGAAGAATCCAACCTCACACATCTGACAGAAACCTATGGGTACACTTCTTTCAAGATAGCATGTCTGGCACACAGCTGGATTGGTTCTACAATCTCGAGAGATCAGAGGTACATAGTTGGGAGGATCTGGCAGCTGCTTTTTATCGCCAATATCAGTATAACTCCGACCTGGCACCAACCCGTACTCAGCTACAGAGTATGGGGATGGCCTCAGGTGAAGGATTCAAGGAATATGCCCAGAAGTGGCGCGATCTGGCCGGGAGAGTGCAGCCACCTCTGTCTGATAGAGAGCTTGTTGATATGTTCCTGGGGACCATGTCTGGTCCATTCTTTAACCACCTGATCGGTAGCTCTTCCGCAGGGTTTACCGAATTAATTCTGACTGGCGAGCGGGTAGAAGCCGGTATCAAGAATGGGAAGATTCAGAAGGATGCCTCTGCATCTACAACAGTTAAGAAATCATTTCCGGTGAAGAAGGAAACGGCTGTTGTGTATTCTCAGAGAGGAGCAAGAAGAAATGAGCGTCGGCCGACTGTGGGGGTCGTGATGATCCAAAATCCATCAAACGATCAACCTCGCAATAACCAGTCCAGACCTAAACAACAATGGGGAGAACGGCCACCACGGCAGTTTACCCGCATCAATATGACACCTGCGCAAGTTCTTCCACATTTGTTGAATTTGAATCTCACCAAGATTAGGGAAGCACCGAAGACTGTGAATACTGCTTCACCGTACTATCATCCCAATGCTAAATGCGCCTACCATTCTGATAGCGTCGGACATGACACAAACGATTGTTGGGCGCTAAAAAATAAAATTCAAGACTTGATAGATGCAAAAGAGGTGGAGTTCGATGCTCTAGAGAAGCCAAACGTGATATCTGCTCTGATGCCGAAGCACGGTCGAAATGTCCATGCTATCGATGAAGATTTGTATGTTTCTGATGTCAGTGACCTGAGGACTCCGCTGTTAACCATCAAGTTAAATCTGCTAAGAGCCGGGATTTTCCCGGGATGCAAAGAAGACTGCTACTGTTGTTACTCTCTGCCATTTGACTGCCCATCACTGAAGAAAGGCATCCAAGGCCTGATGGACAGTCAACAAATTCTGTTTGAGAAGGTTCCTGCTATTCCAACCCCTACTGAAGATGTTTCAATTATCACCATTCACGCCAATCTTTCCAAGGCCGTCAGAAAGCCTGTTAAGATTACATCAGCTACAAAGATTGTTCCCTTGAAAATAACTATGCCTGGGCCTGTCCCCTACAGTTATGACAAGTCAATACCATGGAATTACGGTGGAGAAATCTACTACCATGGTGTTAAACAAGTCGAAGCAACCGAAGAAAGCTCTGATGAAGAAGAGGCCAGCATTGGAAACATTGCTGGTACAAGCAAGATCACCCGAAGCGGGAGAATATTTTCTCCAGAGATTGCCCCCCCCAAAGGCAACCTTTGGACCCTCAGCTGCTGCCAGAGTTAATCCTGCACCAATAAGACTTTCCGCCGAAACTCCGTTGATTGAAGAAACTGTTATTCCCGCTGTTGTCCCTCCTACTTATGCTGATAAAGGTAAAGGGACCCAAGATGAGCTCGTCCGGACGAGGGCTCAGCCTTTGGTCATCCCGGAAACCTCTAAGAAAGAGATGGAGGAGATCCTGAAGATAATTAAAAAGAGTGATTATGACGTGGTAGAGCAACTGGGGAAAACCCCATCGAAGATCTCCATGTTAGCATTGCTGCTTTGTTCTGAGGCGCACGCCAAAGCATTGATTAAATTCCTGAAGACAGCCCATGTACCACAGGAAACCTCTGCCGACCAATTCCAAGACTGTGTAGCCAGTCTTACAGCAGACAACGGTTTATGTTTCTCAGATGCTGGCCTGACCTCAAAAGGAAGAAAACACAACGACGCATTACACGTGTCAGTAGAATGCCAAGGAACTACTCTGGCCCATGTTCTGGTCGACACTGGTTCTTCTCTGAACGTGCTGCCCAAGAAGGCTCTCGACCGTTTAGATTATGAAGGCTTAGAGTTGAGGCCAAGTAATATCATTGTAAGGGCATTTGACGGGTCGAAGAGAATGGTACACGGAGAGGTAGACATTCCCATTAAGGTTGGCACAGAAGTGTTCCCCTCAACTTTCTATGTGATGGACATCCATCCGTCATACTCTTGCCTGCTGGGAAGGCCATGGGTACATAATGCTGGGGCGGTTACCTCCTCCTTACATCAAATGTTGAAGTACCCTGTCAAAGGAAAGATCATAACCATGCACGGTGAAGAGGAATATATGATAAGCCATTTGAACTCCTTTCGGTATGTAGAGGTGGAAGGAGAATTCATTGAGACACCATTCCAGCACTTCGAGGAAGTCTCTCCTGAAGTGGCAGTAGCAAAAGTGGTAGCTGAGATACCAAAGCAGATGGCCAGGATGGCATCTCTAAAAGACGCGAAAGCTGCATTGAAGGAAGGAAAGAGCTCAACATGGGGTCAGTTGCCAGATATTCCTCACAAAACAGACAAGTTTGGATTAGGTTTCACTGCCGCGGGACAGAAAGCTATGCGCCGCTCAAAGGTTGAAAGAACGCCCATCAAGATTTCTTCTTATGGAATCAACGCTTTGGAGGGTGAAGACAAAGAGGCCAACATTGAAGATTGGATCTACCCAACCATTGAGGGAGGACTACGCAACTGGGAGGAAAAGGACTTTGTCCCCATTACTTTTATTAATCAGTACCCGTCCACTCTGGATTCTATGGGTGACTATTCTGCTATGTCCTTCAATAACTCTGAAGATCTGGTCAATCAGGCTGAGTATGAAGATGACGAAGATTGTGAAGTACCGGGAGAGCTAGCTAGACTTCTACAACAAAAAGAAAGGGCCATCTTGCCTCACGAAGAGTTGTTGGAAACTGTCAACTTAGGAACAGAGGAAGACCGGAAGGAAGTACAAGTGGGTGCCAATCTGGAGCCAAGTGTCAAGGAACGCTTGATACAGCTGTTAAATGAATACGTTGAAATCTTTGCCTGGTCTTATGAAGACATGCCGGGTTTAGACACAGACATCGTGGTTCACCATCTCCCTACAAGAGAAGATTGTCCACCGATCAAACAAAAAGTCCGCCGAATGAGGCCCGACATGTCTGAGAAGATCAAAGCAGAGGTAATGAAGCAATTTAACGCTGGCTTCCTGGATGTTACATGCTATCCACAATGGGTTGCTAACATCGTGCCAGTACCTAAAAAAGATGGCAAGGTTAGAATGTGTGTGGACTACCGGGATTTGAATAGGGCTAGTCCTAAAGATGATTTTTCGCTACCACACATCGACATTTTGATTGACAACACAGCTCAACACAAGGTGTTTTCCTTCATGGATGGATTCTCGGGCTACAACCAGATTAAAATGGCCCCCGAGGATATGGAGAAAACAACCTTTGTTACACAATGGGGTACCTTCTGCTATAAGGTGATGTCGTTCGTACTGAAGAACGCATGGGGCAACTTATCAACGCGCCATGGTAGCTTTATTTCATGATATGATACATCATGAGATCGAAATTTACGTAGATGATATGATAGCTCGGTCACAAACAGAGGAGGAACACCTTGAACATCTAGAAAAGCTGTTTGCCAGGTTGAAAGAATACAAACTCAGGCTGAATCCAAGTAAATGCACTTTTGGAGTTAGGTCTGGTAAACTTCTAGGGTTTATTGTCAGCAACAAAGGCATTGAAGTCGATCCAGCAAAAGTGAAAGCAATACAAGAGATGCCTGCTCCCCGTACCGAAAAGGAGGTTAGAGGGTTCTTGGGGCGCTTGAACTATATTGCCAGATTCATCTCTCATCTGACTTCTACCTGTGAGCCAATTTTCAAACTATTAAAGAAAGATCAGGTAGTCGAATGGAACGACGATTGCCAAGCTGCTTTTGATAAGATCAAGGAGTATTTGCTAGAACCTCCTATTCTGATGCCACCCGTCGAGGGGAGACCATTGATCATGTATCTGACCGTCTTGGATAACTCAATGGGGTGTGTTTTGGGCCAGCATGACGAGTCTGGTCGAAAAGAGCATGCTATTTATTACCTTAGCAAAAAGTTTACCGACTGTGAGACTCGCTACTCACTGCTCGAGAAAACTTGCTGCACTTTGGTATGGGCTGCTCGCCGACTAAGACAGTATATGTTGACTCATACCACTCTGTTGATTTCCAAAATGGATCTTATCAAGTATATCTTCGAAAAGCCTGCTTTATCTGGAAGAATAGCTAGATGGAAAATGATCCTAACTGAGTATGACATCCAGTACACCACCCAAAAAGCTATAAAAGGGAGTGTACTAGCTGACCATCTAGCTCATCAAGCTATCGAAGATTACCAATCCATGAGATTTGACTTCCCAGATGAGGACATCATGAATTTGGACAACATTGAAGGTAACGGACCGTATGACGGACCTGAAAAGGGATCCCGATGGACCCTGCACTTTGATGGTGCTTCAAATGCACTTGGAAACGGTATTGGTGCGGTACTCATTTCCCCGGAAGGTTGCCACACGCCTTTCACGGCCTGACTCTGCTTCAGCTGTACCAACAACATGGCTGAATATGAAGCTTGCATTTTTGGTCTCAAGGCTGCTATAGACTTGGGGATCAAATCTTTGATCGTATTTGGGGACTCGGCTTTGGTTATCAGTCAAATCAAAGGAGAGTGGGATACCAAACATCCTAATCTCATCCCATACAAAGAACATGTCTTGACATTGTTGCCTCATTTCGAGCAAATCACCTTCGAGCATTTCCCGCGAGAAGAGAATCAGCTAGCAGATGCTCTGGCTACAATGTCTTCCATGTTTAAACTCAATTGGGATAACGAGGCTCCCCAAATCACTATCGAGTGAATGGATGAACCTGTGCATTGTCACGAGATTAATACTGAAGAAGCAGTGGAACAACCCTGGTTTCATGAAATCAAAAGGTATCTCCAGACTAGGGAATATCCCGAAGGAGCTTCAGTAAATGACAAGAAGTTCCTAAGGAAGTTTGCTGCCAAGTTCTTCCTGAGCAATGGCATTCTCTATAAACGCATCCATGACTGTGTTTTACTCCGATGTGTGGACAAGGCTGAGGCAGAGTTGATCATGATTGAGATACACAGCGGCATGTCCGGCACCCACTTGAGCGGACACACGATGGCTAAGAAGATTCTAAGGGCAAGCTATTACTGGTCTACCATGGAAGCTGATTGCCATCAACACTCCCGTACCTGCCATAAATGCCAAATCTACGCCGATAAGGTGCACATTCCTCCGGTTCCTCTCAACGTGCTGACGGCTTCGTGGCCATTTGCAATGTGGGGCATTGACATGATTGGAGAGATCAAGCCCACGACATCCAATGGACATCGCTTCATCCTAGTCGCCATTGACTATTTCACCAAATGGGTCGAAGCGGCTTCCTTCACCTCCGTTACAAAAAATGTGGTTGCCCGCTTCATCAAGCAAAACCTCATATGCCGGTACGGTGTTCCCGACAGGATCATCACAGATAACGGAACCAATCTGAATAATACTATGATCACCACTCTATGCGAACAGTTCAAGATTTATCATCACAATTCATCTCCCTATCGGCCGAAGATGAACGGTGTTGTTGAAGCTGCGAACAAAAACATTAAGAAGATCATTCAGAAAATGACAGTCACTTACAAGGAATGGCATGAGATGTTACCGTTTGCTCTACACGGATACCGTACCACAGCAAGTACTTCAACCGGGGCAACCCCATTCTCTTTGGTATACGGCATGGAAGCTGTCCTGCCCATGGAAGTTCAGATTCCTTCCTTAAGGATTATGAAAGACGCAGGTTTGAATGAAGATGATTGGATTCAGACCCGACTTGATCAACTCAATTTGATCGACGAGAAGCGACTCGCTGCTGTTTGCCATGGTCAGACGTACCAAAAATGGATGATCAAGGCTTTCAACAAGAAAGTCATACGTCAAGTATATCAAGTCGGAGATCTCGTGATCAAGCGGATTATCTTGCCACAAAGTGACCCCAGGGGCAAATGGACTCCTACTTACGAAGGACCATTTGTGATCAAGAGCATATTTTATGGTGGTGCAATGATTCTGACCACCATGGACGGCGATGACCAGCCGCACCCTGCGAATGCAGACATAGTCAAAAGATACTACGCATGAAATAACCCGACAAGTCGAAAACCCAAAAGGGCGACTTGGGCAAGAATGGGCATCCCGGTGAACCGAAAACCCGAAAGGGCGGTTCAGGCAAAAATTAGGGATAAAACAAAAAAATCTGTACACCCGGCAAGTCGAAAACCCGAAAGGGCGGCTTGGGCAAAAAGGGGTTTCCCGGTGGATCGAAAACCCGAAAGGGCGATTCAGGCAAAAGTTAGGGAATTAAAGCGTATGACTATGTCTCGTCGGATCACTTTAAGGATAATCTCTTCATCAACCAGATCCAAGCTTCTGGTTAATTCAGTCACCGGCAGGCAAAGCATTGAATGGACAAATATTCAGAGTTGTGAAAGGCTATAGCAGAATGGAATCCCATGGAGTTATTTCACATAGCCATCTTGCTTTTGTATAAAACTTTCAATTTTTACGGCGACATCCTCTTACAAGTATGTTTGTCTCCTTTGTACAAAGATGCTCATAGAAAGTTAATACAAATACTTTTCCAAATACACAAATGTGCTTTGTCTTCCTTTTTCTCTTTCACACTTATGTTTATTTGAGAAACGTCCAATGTTTTGTTAAATAGGCATATGCATTTGAACATAGTTCGTTTCCTTTCAAATCAGGAAAAGATGATTACTGATAGGTTGAAGGTACAGATAGATATCTCGATGCCCTTTCAGAAGGATTCCCCAAACAGAGTTAAACTCCAGGATCCTCAGCAGAGCAAGAGCTTTCTCAAAGCTGATCTCCCCAGCCAGAGAGCCTTCCAGAACTTAGTCCCCCTCAGAGATAAGTTTCAGCACCCCCAATGGAGTCCTAAAATCTGAAAATCCTATCCCCAGCGGAGCTAAAACTTCCAACTGTCAATCCCCATTGGAACCAGACCAGTGAACATTCTCCCCACAGAGATACTTCCCACCAGACTGAAGATTCCCAGTCATACCTCTCCATCATAAGTCTACCAGGTTCTGAACTCCCCAGCAGAGATCATCAGAATTCTCTCACCCCGCAAGTCATCAAGGAGCTCCGAGCCCCAGCAGTGGTCCTAAGATCCCTCAACCAGTGAAGATCTTGTTCCCCAAGCAGTTAGCAGACAACAAGGATTTCTCATCCTCAGTAACCCCAGAGTTCTTCTATCCCCAACTTTGGTTATGGGTTTATTTCCCCAACATTTGTCCAGGATTTATTCTCCAGAACAAATTACATTTCAGATTGATCGGTCGTTCAAAAACTCCTTCATCATCTGTTGGAAGCTACAGTCGTCGAAGATCAAATTCTCACAAGATTCAAGTTACAAAGCCCGGAATACGACCGGATAACAACGCCATACAACCACCAAGCCTGGATTACGACCAGATAGCGATGTCCTCTCAGAACAAGCTATGAAGTCCGGATTCGACCGGATAATAGTTTAATCCCTAACCAAGCTATTGCGAAGCCTGGATTGCGACCAGTTGACAATACAAATTTCTGTGAAGCCTGGATTATGACCAGACAACAGTCAAGAATACTACGAAGCCTGGAGTTGACCAGATAGTGGTATATCTTTAACACAAGCCGTGAAGTCCGGATTTGACCGAATAGCAGCTTACCAAGCTATTGCGAAGCCTGGATTGCGACCAGTTGACAATACAAATTTCTGTGAAGCCTGGATTACGACCAGACAACAGTCAAGAATACTACGAAGCCTGGAGTCGACCAGATAGTGGTATATCTTTAACACAAGCCGTGAAGTCCGGATTTGACTGGATAGCAGCTTACCAAGCTATTGTGAAGCCTGGATTACGACTAGTTGACAATACAAATTTCTGTGAAGCCTGGATTACGACCAGACAACAGTCAAGAATACTACGAAGCCTGGAGTCGACCAGATAGTGGTATATCTTTAACACCAGCCGTGAAGCCAGGATTTGACCGGATAGCAGCTTAGCAAGCTATTGTGAAGCCTGGATTACGACCAGATGACAATACAAGCTTCTGTGAAAGCCTGGAGATCGACTAGATAACAGTTAAGCATTAGCAGGATGGAGACTCATTTTCAGTTCCTCACAGAATATTCGAATATTATCCAGTGAAGATCTCCTCAAGACAGGAATCCCCAGTAGGTTGGCATACAGTCCAAACTCCTGGTCCCCCAACAGGGGTCCCAGGACTTCTCATTTTTCAATGATCAAAAGATTCTTGCCCTACCCAGCAGCAGTCAAGGAATTACTTTCCCCGACAACAGTTAAGGATTTCAATATCCAAGAGTCATCTATCCTCAGCAAGGCAGCTCATCAGCTTACATGCGCATTCATCACATTCATATCATAAACATTGATATAACATACATTGCATCATACATTTCATGCAACATGACTTCGTGTTTCAGCTAATATCTTACCCTTTTTCAGGATAAGAATTAGTAAGCTTCAAATTTAAGACTTCTGAAAACAGTTTACAGGTTCTCCAGTAACGGATGTCAACCTATCGCTTATTCAGATTCTTCTCAACTTTTGAAAACAGTCTACGGACGCTTCCCCATCGACGGATGCTGCTCTATTGCTTATTCAACTTCAAGACTTCTGAAAACAGTTTACGGATTCTCCAAACACGGATGTCAATCTATTGCTTGTTCAGACCCCCGGTTCAAAGATGTTCCAAAACATGGTTACCTTTCTGATACTCGTCTATTCACCAATGACATACAGTTCAACATTTCCAGATGGCATCGTTAAGCCCATCCCCCGACAAGATTCTGTCATGCTCCAGATGGCATCTTTAAGCCCATCACCAAATGGCATCTTCAAGCCCATTCCCTCTACCAACACATCACCGAGTGCAAATTTTTTTGGGCACTCTAGTGTCCAATCTCCTTTTACCCTCGAGTCACGAAAGGCAAACTTGTCAATCTAACTCTTCAGGTTCAAGAAGATTGAACAGGGGCAACTGTTGTACCCCAAAATTTGCCCTCCCCTTTTTCCACAACAAATCACAGCTTCGGGCTTTTCCTGATTTTTCAGACTGGCTCAAGAATCGGTCAAACAGACTTTTCTCGTCAGTCAGACAAAATTTAGGGTTTTCATTGATTTTAAGGCAGTTCAAACAGATTGCTTAAGGTTTGGTCGAATTGGCTCAAAGTTTGATCAGGCAGGCGTTTCTCCAGTGTTAAGTCAAAAATCAGGGTTTTGCGCGTATATTTCTCAGAAAGAGTTAGTTTTATCAATGCTTTTCAGATTACTCTAAGATAAGGACTGAGGCTGCTGATTGTTAATTTGCAGTTGTTTGGATTAAATCAGTGAAAAGAAGACATGTGGATGTTTTTTTGATTTGACTGTGCATTGTTATGTTTAAGTCGGAACGCCGGAAGTTTATTAATTATTTATTTTTTCTAAAGTCAGAATAATTGGATTTATATCCAATTGTTTTAATTTAGGAAATTCAAATAATTAAGTTAAACAATTGAAAGGAAATAAAAAGAATTAATTGGTCAAAAGGAATTTTTATTCATCTTTAATTATTTGTTACAATTGTTATTTAAATACAGTATTTATTTACAAAGTATTTATAATAATAATGGTTACAATAATTAAAATTGAAATAAACTATGTCCTAAATTTCCTAATCTTCATTCTTCTATCCAATGCTCCCTTGTTGCTCATTTATTTTTCATCTGCAAAACAAGAAACAAAAGAAAAGTCAAAGCAGATAAAATAATTAAAGATAGACAGTTAAAAAGATTCATCATTAAAAACAAATGGCCGGAATCAGTTTTGCCCTCTCTGCAAATCACGAGATTTCTCCCGGTTCACAAAGAGGGATGAAATGCTTGCGATGAAACATGAAATGCACAAAGTTGTAATAATGCACAAATTCAAATTTTCAAGCATACTGAGTAAATCCAAAATTTTTCAACCAAGTTTCCAAACAGCATAAAGGCAAACTGAATTGCAATCTCAAACTAAGCCAAAAGCTGTCAAAATTTGTCCAAGGATATCAAAATATCAACAACTCCAAAAGCTGTCAAGAGAAAGTACATAAAGTATGCAAGAAACATGGAAATATGCAGTGGAAAAGGGACAAGTGCAAACAATATTCAGAATGCATCATCTTCCTAGGCCATTTGTTTTTTCAGAAAAGACAAAAATTAAGCAATAAAAGTGCTTTTCTTTAATCTGGAGAGAGAAAGAGAGAGGAAAACAGCTTACAGTACAGCAGGCTAGAGGCTAAACAAAAGATATAAACAGCATATCAGAATACATAGAGAAAAAGAGGCAGAACATATGCAGCAGGATATCACAAAGAGGGAAAACCTCAAGCCTTGCAAACCTGTCCACAAATTTGACCAAGAAAATATAGCGCCTCCTGCCCTTAAAAGACAAGAGGGCAAAGACCCTGAAGATATACAAAAAAACTTACCAACCTACAGAATATATCTCAGAAGCCAAAAAGCCTAAGAACTTCCAAGTCCATCAAACCTTAAGCATTCAAACATACACGCCTAAGGCCTCCAAACCTGTAACCTCAACAAAAAATGCCAAAAGCCAAACCTGCTTAAGCCTTTGACTTTAAAGACCATAGCCTAAAACCATTGTTAACCCAACCTGTCAAACTGATACAAACAAAAGCCATACCCTCAAAGCCCTCAAGCTCTAAAAAACTGTCAAATACCACAAACTGTAAGAAAAAACATTGCAAAACCGAAGTCCAAGCCTTAAACCTCTAAGCCTAAATAAACATGAAGCAAGAAACTACAAGCCTTCAATCTGCATAGGCCTTTCATCCAAACAAATATACAAACCAGAGAAAACAACCTGTCAAACCAGAATATCAAGCAACCAAACCCCAAAAACCTGAATTGTCAAGCCATGAACCAGAAGCCTTAACTATCAAAAAACACTTCAAACAACCTGTCAAGCTTAAAGCCTACTGTAACATAAGCCAAAGCCCAGACCTGCATCAAGTCTCAAGGCCCTCACGCCCATAACCTTTTTTCTAAGCATTCCAAGGCAACTCAAAACCCTCAAAACTCAAAGAGTTCATCATTGGGTAACCAACAAAAGCAAAAATCATCATCTCAGAATCAACGAAGGTAACATACAGAAGCATACATAAGCGAAGTAAGCAATCAAAGGCAACAGAAACGAGGCAAATAGAGAAGAAGAGAGGCAACTGAAGCCAACATTCAAAAGAAGAAAAGAAGTGATAAAGTAAGCGTTCTCAGAACATCATCATTGAACCAACACATAAAAAGGGCAAAATACCAAATACCAGGTTTTCCAGCATCACCGTTCCCCTCGCCGTCAAGCCGCCACAACGCCTCCCAAATCCGCCTCCTTCTCCTCCGTCCCCAAGGGTCAAGGTAGCATTTCTTTTTTTTCTTTCCTTTCCACAACCTCAATAACAAACAATAACAACACTTGATCAAAACATGAAATCAAAAGGAACTAACAAACCCTAAAAACATCCAAAATCTTTACCTTTTTTTCTCATTTTTTGCGTTGCCCAACCAATGGAGGGAAGAGGACAGATGGTGGCGTTGGTGGCCTTGGGCAAAGGACATGACTCAGAAGCTTGCGTGAGAAGACGAAGACGGAGGAAGAAGTAAACGGCGCCTCTCTGTATCACAACCCTAGAATTCCCAAATGAAACAAGCCTTAGAAAACCCTAAACGAAAATGTTATCAAAACGCGTGGGCCTTGCCCGTTCAGGATGCCTAAGCCCATTACATTCGCGCACCTCCCTTTTTGCTATTTCTCAGTTAGTTCTGATTGAGCCCAAAAATCCCTTTAGCCCATTTGTTTTAAAACTTATATCCTTTTTTTTACTTATCATATTTTTTTTATATAAACTAACACATTATTAATTTTATTTTTACATCAAATTTTTATTAATAATACTTTTTTTATATAACATAATTATAAACTTTGTACATAATTAATTAAAAAAAAACACTAACATTAATACATGAAAAATAGAATTTCTTAAAACTATTTTCTTTTCTTTTATTAAAATACTTTGTACATAACTAATTAAAATACATTAATACATAAAAACTTAAAACATTTTTTTTCTTTTCATTTGAACTTTGTTTGTATATAATTACATCAATACATATTTTTTTCTTTAAGTTAAATACTTTTCTTTTCTTGAAATATTTTGTTTTGCACATATAAACAAAATACGAGAATACAAAATTAAAATAAACCAAATATTTAATTTTTCATTAAGTTAACAATACATTAAAACACACATTCCTCACCTTGTAAATAATCATACACTTACACAAATGCACTTACAATACACATTTTATCTTTTTATATATTGATACATTTGCTATTCTTATACATTGCTATACATTATATTTTACATTTGCGCAATTCGATTTGGTTGTAATTATTTGGATACTACTCTCCTATAAGTCTCATCCCTCATTTGTATACTTGTACCCCCACTCCCGGATACTATTTTGTAATAGCGTAGACTTTAAATTCCCGCAATTTACCGCTTTCAAATATACCATGGTTAGACCTAGGGTTTGCATGTACATAAAATCAAACGCTAGATAACCTAATACAAGACAAATACATGAAATCAATAGACAATCACACTTGCACCCCTAGGGTAATCCCTCTTGTTGCCTTCCAAAATGGGCCATGCTTGCAAGTCGAGTTTCTTTGGCAAAACAATTCCAATGATCATAAGTCCCTCGATGACGCCTTCGAAAGTTGCCTATCAAAATGATCATAGTCCCTTCAAGCAAATTTCCAAAGACACTTGGCACCATTGCATTCATGGTCCGTACGATGACCCGCGCCTGTCCCGTTAAACATCCTAAACGCAAGATTGTCCACCAAATACAATGGTGGAACAAAATTGTTAAAAAGGGTTAAGACATGAGAAAAACCTTTGAGTAAAATTAGGGGTAGACAAACTCTTAGTTACTTGATCAACTTGAAAAAACACTTGCCTACTTTTCAAACCACATTCCACAACACTTTCAAAACAAACTTTCAAAAAACATTTGAAACATCTTTTCGAAAAGATACACACCTTCGTATATACTCAAACACGAGTCATTACAACGGTTGCCGAAACAAAGGCGTCTATTTCAAAACATTTTCAAAACACAAATACACACACCATTTCAAGCAATCAAAAATCAAGACAAGTGATCTAAAACCAAGTAACTAAGAGCCCATGGATAACCATGGATGAAAAGGGTGCTAATACCTTCCCTTTTCATAATCTACCCCCCGGACCCACGAAACATCTCAAAAGGTTTTTCCTGTGCTTTTTAACCTTTCCTTTAGGATAAAATAAAAAGTCGGTGGCGACTCTTGCTAAACCGAACAAGTGCGAATACAAACGCAAAACCTTAAGTCAGTTCTCCCACCGTATCACAGAACTGGCGACTCTGCTGGGGAGAAACTTAAAAGTGGGGTTACCTTAGGGTTTTAGATCACCCTCTTGCATGATTAATTGTTTGCTTTGATTGCTTTACCTTTGTGGTTCTCTTGTTTGGGCTTGAAATCCTACACCCGGATTTGGGAAACATTCATAGATAGCAATACGTTGTGGAAACTATGCGGGGTATACCGACACGGTTGAAGCAATAACTATATTAGTGTGACATATTTGTGAGTACCGATAACCCTTGAGTTCAATCAAGGAGAGTACGGGGCCGCTGAGTGATGTCACTAAGCACTAATGACCTAGAACCTTACTTGACCATCTTGGCCTTTTATTAGGGGTAGTGAGATGACCGGCTTTGGTGCAGTCCGAAGTTGGTAGATACTCGATACTACACTCATTGAGGGTTGTTTTCTTGGAATATTTTGGTCGCTAGTTAAGTAGCTAAACCAAAACAATGAACATGGAAGACAATCCAATGATATTGAGCTCCTTAGAACCCGATTACTATTTATAGGACAGTTTTTTAAGCCAACTACACTCAAGAGGGTACTTACCTATGAAACCCCATGCAAGCCTGAAACTAGGGTTTTGTGTGATTTGCTTGTACATGTGTTTTTGCATGCATCATAAAACATCATAAAGCATCATATGCATCCGCTAACCATTTCAAGGGTTTGGATCTTCACCTTTGTTCTTGTTTTGTAGGTCATGGAAATTCCTCGCAGGAAAACTATCCAAGTCAACCTTGTGAGAATCCCTCCTCAACTCAAGGAGCTCACATCCAGAATTTCCGAAAGCTCTCCCTTCAGTGAAAGACATGGTAGACTGCTCAGCCTAGTCAACACCAGCATTGAAGAAGACATGATGAAGGTTTTGTTCCAGTTCTTTGACCCCCTTCAGCACTGTTTCACTTTCCCCGACTACCAATTGGTGCCAACTTTCGAGGAATTTTCTCAACTCCTGAGAATTCCTATTCTTAATTAACTACCTTTCAACGGTACGGAAAAAGAACCAAAGCCTGAAGATGTTGCTCAAGCACTACACTTACAACCATCCGACATCAAGGGGCATTGGGAAACTAAAAGCGGTGTCAAAGGCTTCTTGGCAAAATTCTTGTTTGAGAAGGCACAAAAATGTTGGAACTCCTTGGATCTACAAGCCTTTGAAGAAATTGTGGCACTCCTCATTTATGGGTTGGTCTTGTTCCCAAATCCTGACCAGCTTATAGATGTCAACGCCACCAAAATCTTCTTATCCAGGAATCCAATACCAACATTGCTTGGGGACATCCTCCACTCATTTTACACACGAACAATGAGAAAGAGAGGTGTTCTCATGTGTTGTACTCCTCTCCTTGCAGGGTGGTTTATTTCGCACCTTCCACAGTCTGTTTTGAAGAATGACCAAGGCCTAAGGTGGTCACAATGGTTGATGACTCTCACTCACTCTGATGTACATTGGTGCTCTCGGTCCAGAGAAAATGTCATCATCATCGATCGTTGTGGAGAGTTCCCTAATGTTCCATTGCTTGGCATTAGAGGGGGCATTACCTACAACCCTTGTATGGCTTTGAGACAGTTTGGATATGCACGGAGGGATGGCCCTCATGACATGCTGCTTCCTGACATAGTTTTTAACTTCGACAACGATGCGCAAGGACTTCGTCAAAGATTCATCAGAGCTTGGAGGATGCCTAACAAGGTAGACAGCAAGACACTGGGGCACAAGAACTCCATTCCTCTTGAGCCTTATCTCAAGTGGGTAAGGACCCGAGCCTAGAGTCTAATGATGCCTTACCCTCATGTTCTCCCTGTGATTAAGGAGCCCGTTAAGGAAGGAGAGGTTCCCTACACCATCTTATATCCTGACATGCCAACGACATGGGAGGAGATGCAGAAGAGTTGGATCCAACTCAGGGAAGAAAGGGATACTTTTGAAGCCAGCTTCTACGCCAGCGAGAAGAAAGTTTTGGAGCTTACCCGCCGACTCCATGAGGAAGAGACCCTCAACACCTACATCGCGCCAAAGAGGATGCGCAACATCTTTTTACCATGAGAAGTTTTTGTAATATTTGGCCCATGGGGCATTTATGTACTAACAAAATTTCTTCTTATTAATATGACGTGTGTTCTTTTTGTCTGCAACAATTGTGAATTTCTAAATCCTTGAATGCATTGCATAAATAAACATATCATTCATCATGTGCATAAGCAGGTCTCCACACCAGGTTTCCTTATCTTTCTGCTGTTTATTTCAGTAAGATGGATCTCGAACAGACGGTCAAAGATCTACAGTCTCAGAACTCACAATTTCAACATCTCCTGATGACCTTGGCAAAGGGTCAGGAGGATCTAAAAGCCCTGCTGGGGAACAAAGAGCAAGTGAAAAAGAAGAAGAAGAGAGTCGGGGTGGCTACCCTGGGAAGAAGGTTTGAGGGTGAAGCCAGAAGAGTTCTTGAATTTCCCCCTACATCTGAAGAAGGAACCAGTAAAGGAAAAGGGGATGCAGTACCTTCCGAATCCGAAGTTGAAGAGGAAGAGGCGGAAGAAGACGAAGACTACTCAGAACAACAATACCCACCGGCTAATGACAAGTACAAGAGTTTGGAGGACATGTTAGCAGCTATGGAGCTGCAGAGAGTTCCAGGCTTAGATTTCGAAGATTTGGGATTAATTGCTGAAATTGTGATCCCCCCGAAGTTTAAAGTGCCAGTTTTTGCAAGATATGATGGGCTGTCTTGCCCGAAGATGCATCTAAGGTCGTATGTCCGAAGAATCCAACCTCACACATCTGACAGAAACCTATGGGTACAATTCTTTCAAGATAGCATGTCTGGCACACAGTTGGATTGGTTCTACAATCTCGAGAGATCAGAGGTACATAGTTGGGAGGATCTGGCAGCTGCTTTTTATCGCCAATATTAGTATAACTCCGACCTGGCACCAACCCGTACTCAGCTACAGAGTATGGGGATGGCCTCAGGTAAAGGATTCAAGGAATATGCCCAGAAGTGGCGCGATCTGGCCGGGAGAGTGCAGCCACCTCTGTCTGATAGAGAGCTTGTTGATATGTTCCTGGGGACCCTGTCTGGTCCATTCTTTAACCACCTGATCGGTAGCTCTTCCGCAGGGTTTACCGAATTAATTCTGACTGGCGAGCGGGTAGAAGCCGGTATCAAGAATGGGAAGATTCAGAAGGATGCCTCTGCATCTACAACGGTTAAGAAATCATTTCCGGTGAAGAAGGAAACGGCTGTTGTGTATTCTCAGAGAGGAGCAGGAAGAAATGAGCGTCGGCCGACTGTGGGGGCCGTGATGATCCAAAATCCATCAAACGATCAACCTCGCAATAACCAGTCCAGACCTAAACAGCAATGGGGAGAACGGCCACCACGGAAGTTTTCCCGCATCAATATGACACCTGCGCAAGTTCTTCCACATTTGTTGAATTTGAATCTCACCAAGATTAGGGAAGCACCGAAGACTGTGAATACTGCTTCACCGCACTATCATCCCAATGCTAAATGCGCCTACCATTCTGATAGCGTCGGACATGACACAAACGATTGTTGGGCGCTAAAAAATAAAATTCAAGACTTGATAGATGCAAAAGAGGTGGAGTTCGATGCTCTAGAGAAGCCAAACGTGATATCTGCTCTGATGCCGAAGCACGGTCGAAATGTCCATGCTATCGACGGAGATTTGTATGTTTCTGATGTCAGTGACCTGAGGACTCCGCTGTTAACCATCAAGTTAAATCTGCTAAGAGCCGGGATTTTCCCGGGATGCAAAGAAGACTGCTACTGTTGTTACTCTCTGCCATTTGACTGCCCATCACTGAAGAAAGGCATCCAAGGCCTGATGGACAGTCAACAAATTCTGTTTGAGAAGGTTCCTGCTATTCCAACCCCTACTGAAGATGTTTCAATTATCACCATTCACGCCAATCTTTCCAAGGCCGTCAGAAAGCCTGTTAAGATTACATCAGCTACAAAGATTGTTCCCTTGAAAATAACTATGCCTGGGCCTGTCCCCTACAGTTCTGACAAGTCAATACCATGGAATTACGGTGGAGAAATCTACTACCATGGTGTTAAACAAGTCGAAGTAACCGAAGAAAGCTCTGATGAAGAAGAGGCCAGCATTGGAAACATTGCTGGTACAAGCAAGATCACCCGAAGCGGGAGAATATTTTCTCCAGAGATTGCCCCCCTAAAGGCAACCTTTGGACCCTCAGCTGCTGCCAGAGTTAATCCTGCACCAATAAGACTTTCCGCCGAAACTCCGTTGATTGAAGAAACTGTTATTCCCGCTGTTGTCCCTCCTACTTATGCTGATAAAGGTAAAGGGACCCAAGATGAGCTCGTCCGGATGAGGGCTCAGCCTTTGGTCATCCCGGAAACCTCTAAGAAAGAGATGGAGGAGATCCTGAAGATAATTAAAAAGAGTGATTATGACGTGGTAGAGCAACTGGGGCAAACCCCATCGAAGATCTCCATGTTAGCATTGCTGCTTTGTTCTGAGGCGCACGCCAAAGCATTGATTAAATTCCTGAAGACAGCCCATGTACCACAGGAAACCTCTGCCGACCAATTCCAAGACTGTGTAGCCAGTCTTACAGCAGACAACGGTTTATGTTTCTCAGATGCTGACCTGACCTCAAAAGGAAGAAAACACAACGACGCATTACACGTGTCAGTAGAATGCCAAGGAACTACTCTGGCCCATGTTCTGGTCGACACTGGTTCTTCTCTGAACGTGCTGCCCAAGAAGGCTCTCGACCGTTTAGATTGTGAAGGCTTAGAGTTGAGGCCAAGTAATATCATTGTAAGGGCATTTGACGGGTCGAAGAGAATGGTACACGGAGAGGTAGACATTCCCATTAAGGTTGGCACAGAAGTGTTCCCCTCAACTTTCTATGTGATGGACATCCATCTGTCATACTCTTGCCTGCTGGGAAGGCCATGGATACATAATGCTGGGGCGGTTACCTCCTCCTTACATCAAATGTTGAAGTACCCTGTCAAAGGAAAGATCATAACCATGCACGGTGAAGAGGAATATATGATAAGCCATTTGAACTCCTTTCGGTATGTAGAGGTGGAAGGAGAATTCATTAAGACACCATTCCAGCACTTCGAGGAAGTCTCTCCTGAAGTGGCAGTAGCAAAAGTGGGAGCTGAGATACCGAAGCAGATGGCCAGGATGGCATCTCTAAAAGACGCGAAAGCTGCATTGAAGGAAGGAAAGAGCTCAACATGGGGTCAGTTGCCGGATATTCCTCACAAAACAGACAAGTTTGGATTAGGTTTCACTGCCGCGGGACAGAAAGCTATGCGCCGCTCAAAGGTTGAAAGAACGCCCATCAAGATTTCTCCTTATGGAATCAACGCTTTGGAGGGTGAAGACAAAGAGGCCAACATTGAAGATTGGATCTACCCAACCATTGAGGGAGGACTACGCAACTGGGAGGAAAAGGACTTTGTCCCCATTACTTTTATTAATCAGTACCCGTCCACTCTGGATTCTATGGATGACTATTCTGCTATGTCCTTCAATAACTCTGAAGATCTGGTCAATCAGGCTGAGTATGAAGATGACGAAGATTGTGAAGTACCGGGAGAGCTAGCTAGACTTCTACAACAAGAAGAAAGGGCCATCTTGCCTCACGAAGAGTTGTTGGAAACTGTCAACTTAGGAACAGAGGAAGACCGGAAGGAAGTACAAGTGGGTGCCAATCTGGAGCCAAGTGTCAAGGAACGCTTGATACAGCTGTTAAATGAATACGTTGAAATCTTTGCCTGGTCTTATGAAGACATGCCGGGTTTAGACACAGACATCGTGGTTCACTGTCTCCCTACAAGAGAGGATTGTCCACCGATCAAACAAAAAGTCCGCCGAATGAGGCCCGACATGTCTGAGAAGATCAAAGCAGAGGTAATGAAGCAATTTAACACTGGCTTCCTGGATGTTACATCCTATCCACAATGGGTTGCTAACATCGTGCCAGTACCTAAAAAAGATGGCAAGGTCAGAATGTGTGTGGACTACCGGGATTTGAATAGGGCTAGTCCTAAAGATGATTTTTCGCTACCACACATCGACATTTTGATTGACAACACAGCTCAACACAAGGTGTTTTCCTTCATGGATGGATTCTCGGGCTACAACCAGATTAAAATGGCCCCCGAGGATATGGAGAAAACAACCTTTGTTACACAATGGGGTACCTTCTGCTATAAGGTGATGCCGTTCGTACTGAAGAACGCATGGGGCAACTTATCAACGCGCCATGGTAGCTTTATTTCATGATATGATACATCATGAGATCGAAATTTACGTAGATGATATGATAGCTCGGTCACAAACGGAGGAGGAACACCTTGAACATCTAGAAAAGCTGTTTGCCAGGTTGAAAGAATACAAACTCAGGCTGAATCCAAGTAAATGCACTTTTGGAGTTAGGTCTGGTAAACTTCTAGGGTTTATTGTCAGCAACAAAGGCATTGAAGTCGATCCAGCAAAAGTGAAAGCAATACAAGAGATGCCTGCTCCCCGTACCGAAAAGGAGGTTAGAGGGTTCTTGGGGCGCTTGAACTATATTGCCAGATTCATCTCTCATCTGACTTCTACCTGTGAGCCAATTTTCAAACTATTAAAGAAAGATCAGGTAGTCGAATGGAACGACGACTGCCAAGCTGCTTTTGATAAGATCAAGGAGTATTTGCTAGAACCTCTTATTCTGATGCCACCCGTCGAGGGAAGACCATTGATCATGTATCTGACCGTCTTGGATAACTCAATGGGGTGTGTTTTGGGCCAGCATGACGAGTCTGGTCGAAAAGAGCATGCTATTTATTACCTTAGCAAAAAGTTTACCGACTATGAGACTCGCTACTCACTGCTCGAGAAAACTTGCTGCACTTTGGTATGGGCTGCTCGCCGACTAAGACAGTATATGTTGACTCATACCACTCTGTTGATTTCCAAAATGGATCTTATCAAGTATATCTTCGAGAAGCCTGCTTTATCTGGAAGAATAGCTAGATGGAAAATGATCCTAACTGAGTATGACATCCAGTACACCACCCAAAAAGCTAAAAAAGGGAGTGTACTAGCTGACCATCTACCTCATCAAGCTATCGAAGATTACCAATCCATGAGATTTGACTTCCCAGATGAGGACATCATGAATTTGGACAACATTGAAGGTAACGGACCGTATGACGGACCTGAAAAGGGATCCCGATGGACCCTGTACTTTGATGGTGCTTCAAATGCACTTGGAAACGGTATCGGTGCGGTACTCATTTCCCCGGAAGGTTGCCACACGCCTTTCACGGCCCGACTCTGCTTCAGCTGTACCAACAACATGGCTGAATATGAAGCTTGCATTTTTGGTCTCAAGGCTGCTATAGACTTGGGGATCAAATCTTTGATCGTATTTGGGGACTCGGCTTTGGTTATCAGTCAAATCAAAGGAGAGTGGGATACCAAACATCCTAATCTCATCCCATACAAAGAACATGTCTTGACATTGTTGCCTCATTTCGAGCAAATCACCTTCGAGCATTTCCCGCGAGAAGAGAATCAGCTAGCAGATGCTCTGGCTACAATGTCTTCCATGTTTAAACTCAATTAGGATAACGAGGCTCCCCAAATCACTATCGAGTGAATGGATGAACCTGTGCATTGTCACGAGATTAATACCGAAGAAGCAGTGGAACAACCCTGGTTTCATGAAATCAAAAGGTATCTCCAGACTAGGGAATATCCCGAAGGAGCTTCAGTAAATGACAAGAAGTTCCTAAGGAAGTTTGCTGCCAAGTTCTTCCTGAGCAATGGCATTCTCTATAAACGCATCCATGACTGTGTTTTACTCCGATGTGTGGACAAGGCTGAGGAAGAGTTGATCATGACTGAGATACACAGCGGCACGTCCGGCACCCACTTGAGCGGACACACGATGGCTAAGAAGATTCTAAGGGCAGGCTATTACTGGTCTACCATGGAAGCTGATTGCCATCAACACTCCCGTACCTGCCATAAATGCCAAATCTACACCGATAAGGTGCACATTCCTCCGGTTCCTCTCAACGTGCTGACGGCTCCGTGGCCATTTGCAATGTGGGGCATTGACATGATTGGAGAGATCAAGCCCACGACATCCAATGGACATCGCTTCATCCTAGTCGCCATTGACTATTTCACCAAATGGGTCGAAGCGGCTTCCTTCGCCTCCGTTACAAAAAATGTGGTTGCCCGCTTCATCAAACAAAACCTCATATGCCGGTACGGTGTTCCCGACAGGATCATCACAGATAACGGAACCAATCTGAATAATACTATGATCACCACTCTATGCGAACAGTTCAAGATTTATAATCACAATTCATCTCCCTATCGGCCGAAGATGAACGGTGTTGTTGAAGCTGCGAACAAAAACATTAAGAAGATCATTCAGAAAATGACAGTCACTTACAAGGACTGGCATGAGATGTTACCGTTTGCTCTGCACGGATACTATACCACAACACGTACTTCAACCGGGGCAACCCCATTCTCTTTGGTATACGGCATGGAAGCTGTCCTGCCCATGGAAGTTCAGATTCCTTCCTTAAGGATTATGAAAGACGCAGGTTTGAATGAAGATGATTGGATTCAGACCCGACTTGATCAACTCAATTTGATCGACGAGAAGCGACTCGCTGCTGTTTGCCATGGTCAGACGTACCAAAAATGGATGATCAAGGCTTTCAACAAGAAAGTCATACGTCAAGTATATCAAGTCGGAGATCTCGTGATCAAGCAGATTATCTTGCCACAAAGTGACCCCAGGGGCAAATGGACTCCTACTTACGAAGGACCATTTGTGATCAAGAGCATATTTTCTAGTGGTGCAATGATTCTGACCACCATGGACGGCAATGACCAGCCGCACCCTGCGAATGCAGACATAGTCAAAAGATACTACGCATGAAATAACCCGACAAGTCGAAAACCCAAAAGGGAGACTTGGGCAAGAATGGGCATCCCGGTGAACCGAAAACCCGAAAGGGCGGTTCAGGCAAAAATTAGGGATAAAACAAAAAAATCTGTACACCCGGCAAGTCGAAAACCCGAAAGGGCGGCTTGGGCAAAAAGGGGTTTCCCGGTGGATCGAAAACCCGAAAGGGCGATTCAGGCAAAAGTTAGGGAATTAAAGCGTATGACTATGTCTCGTCGGATCACTTTAAGGACAATCTCTTCATCAACCAGATCCAAGCTTCTGGTTAATTCAGTCACCGGCAGGCAAAGCATTGAATGGACAAATATTCAGAGTTGTGAAAGGCTATAGCAGAATGGAATCCCATGGAGTTATTTCACATAGCCATCTTGATTTTGTATAAAACTTTCAATTTTTACGACGACATCCTCTTACAAGGATGTCTGTCTCCTTTGTACAAAGATGCTCATAGAAAGTTAATATAAATACTTTTCCAAATACACAAATGTGCTTTGTCTTCCTTTTTCTCTTTCACACTTATGTTTATTTGAGAAACGTCCAATGTTTTGTTAAATAGGCATATGCATTTGAACATAGTTCGTTTCCTTTCAAATCAGGAAAAGATGATTACTGATAGGTTGAAGGTACAGATAGATATCTCGATGCCCTTTCAGAAGGATTCCCCAAACAGAGTTAAACTCCAGGATCCTCAGCAGAGCAAGAGCTTTCTCAAAGCTGATCTCCCCAGCCAGAGAGCCTTCCAGAACTTAGTCCCCCTCAGAGATAAGTTTCAGCACCCCCAATGGAGTCCTAAAATCTGAAAATCCTATCCCCAGCGGAGCTAAAACTTCCAACTGTCAATCCCCATTGGAACCAGACCAGTGAACATTCTCCCCACAGAGATACTTCCCACCAGACTGAAGATTCCCAGTCATACCTCTCCATCATAAGTCTACCAGGTTCTGAACTCCCCAGCAGAGATCATCAGAATTCTCTCACCCCGCAAGTCATCAAGGAGCTCCGAGCCCCAGCAGTGGTCCTAAGATCCCTCAACCAGTGAAGATCTTGTTCCCCAAGCAGTTAGCAGACAACAAGGATTTCTCATCCTCAGTAACCCCAGAGTTCTTCTATCCCCAACTTTGGTTATGGGTTTATTTCCCCAACATTTGTCCAGGATTTATTCTCCAGAACAAATTACATTTCAGATTGATCGGTCGTTCAAAAACTCCTTCATCATCTGTTGGAAGCTACAGTCGTCGAAGATCAAATTCTCACAAGATTCAAGTAACAAAGCCCGGAATACGACCGGATAACAACGCCATACAACCACCAAGCCTGGATTACGACCAGATAGCGATGTCCTCTCAGAACAAGCTATGAAGTCCGGATTCGACCGGATAATAGTTTAATCCCTAACCAAGCTATTGCGAAGCCTGGATTGCAACCAGTTGACAATACAAATTTCTGTGAAGCCTGGATTATGACCAGACAACAGTCAAGAATACTACGAAGCCTGGAGTTGACCAGATAGTGGTATATCTTTAACACAAGCCGTGAAGTCCGGATTTGACCGGATAGCAGCTTACCAAGCTATTGTGAAGCCTGGATTGCGACCAGTTGACAATACAAATTTCTGTGAAGCCTGGATTACGACCAGACAACAGTCAAGAATACTACGAAGCCTGGAGTCGACCAGATAGTGGTATATCTTTAACACAAGCCGTGAAGTCCGGATTTGACTGGATAGCAGCTTACCAAGCTATTGTGAAGCCTGGATTACGACTAGTTGACAATACAAATTTCTGTGAAGCCTGGATTACGACCAGACAACAGTCAAGAATACTACGAAGCCTGGAGTCGACCAGATAGTGGTATATCTTTAACACCAGCCGTGAAGCCAGGATTTGACCGGATAGCAGCTTAGCAAGCTATTGTGAAGCCTGGATTACGACCAGATGACAATACAAGCTTCTGTGAAAGCCTGGAGATCGACTAGATAACAGTTAAGCATTAGCAGGATGGAGACTCATTTTCAGTTCCTCACAGAATATTCGAATATTATCCAGTGAAGATCTCCTCAAGACAGGAACCCCCAGTAGGTTGGCATACAGTCCAAACTCCTGGTCCCCCAACAGGGGTCCCAGGACTTCTCATTTTTCAATGATCAAAAGATTCTTGCCCTACCCAGCAGCAGTCAAGGAATTACTTTCCCCGACAACAGTCAAAGATTTCAGTATCCAAGAGTCATCTATCCTCAGCAAGGCAGCTCATCAGCTTACATGCGCATTCATCACATTCATATCATAAACATTGATATAACATACATTGCATCATACATTTCATGCAACATGACTTCGTGTTTCAGCTAATATCTTACCCTTTTTCAGGATAAGAATTAGTAAGCTTCAAATTTAAGACTTCTGAAAACAGTTTACAGGTTCTCCAGTAACGGATGTCAACCTATCGCTTATTCAGATTCTTCTCAACTTTTGAAAACAGTCTACGGACGCTTCCCCATCGACGGATGCTGCTCTATTGCTTATTCAACTTCAAGACTTCTGAAAACAGTTTACGGATTCTCCAAACACGGATGTCAATCTATTGGTTGTTCAGACCCCCGGTTCAAAGATGTTCCAAAACATGGTTACCTTTCTGATACTCGTAAACTCACCAATGACATACAGTTCAACATTTCCAGATGGCATCATTAAGCCCATCCCCCGACAAGATTCTGTCACGCTCCAGATGGCATCTTTAAGCCCATCACCAAATGGCATCTTCAAGCCCATTCCCTCTACCAACACATCACCGAGTGCAAATTTTTTTGGGCACTCTAGTGTCCAATCTCCTTTTACCCTCGAGTCACGAAAGGCAAACTTGTCAATCTAACTCTTCAGGTTCAAGAAGATTGAACAGGGGCAACTGTTGTACCCCAAAATTTGCCCTCCTCTTTTTCCACAACAAATCACAGCTTCGGGCTTTTCCTGATTTTTCAGACTGGCTCAAGAATCGGTCAAACAGACTTTTCTCGTCAGTCAGACAAAATTTAGGGTTTTCATTGATTTTAAGGCAGTTCAAACAGATTGCTTAGGGTTTGGTCGAATTGGCTCAAAGTTTGATCAGGCAGGCGTTTCTCCAGTGTTAAGTCAAAAATCAGGGTTTTGCGCGTATATTTCTCAGAAAGAGTTAGTTTTATCAATGCTTTTCAGATTACTCTAAGATAAGGACTGAGGCTGCTGATTGTTAATTTGCAGTTGTTTGGATTAAATCAGTGAAAAGAAGACATGTGGATGTTTTTTTGATTTGACTGTGCATTGTTATGTTTAAGTCGGAACGCCGGACGTTTATTAATTATTTCTTTTTTCTAAAGTCAGAATAATTGGATTTATATCCAATTGTTTTAATTTAGGAAATTCAAATAATTAAGTTAAACAATTGAAAGGAAATAAAAAGAATTAATTGGTCAAAAGGAATTTTTATTCATCTTTAATTATTTGTTACAATTGTTATTTAAATACAGTATTTATTTACAAAGTATTTATAATAATAATGGTTACAATAATTAAAATTGAAATAAACTATGTCCTAAATTTCCTAATCTTCATTCTTCTATCCAATGCTCCCTTGTTGCTCATTTATTTTTCATCTGCAAAACAAGAAACAAAAGAAAAGTCAAAGCAGATAAAATAATTAAAGATAGACAGTTAAAAAGATTCATCATTAAAAACAAAAGGCCGAAATCAGTTTTGCCCTCTCTGTAAATCACGAGATTTCTCCCGGTTCACAAAGAGGGATGAAATGCTTGCAATGAAACATGAAATGCACAAAGTTGTAATAATGCACAAATTCAAATTTTCAAGCATACTGAGTAAATCCAAAATTTGTCAACCAAGTTTCCAAACAGCATAAAGGCAAACTGAATTGCAATCTCAAACTAAGCCAAAAGCTGTCAAAATTTGTCCAAGGATATCAAAATATCAACAACTCCAAAAGCTGTCAAGAGAAAGTACATAAAGTATGCAAGAAACATGGAAATATGCAGTGGAAAAGGGACAAGTGCAAACAATATTCAGAATGCATCATCTTCCTAGGCCATTTGTTTTTTCAGAAAAGACAAAAATTAAGCAATAAAAGTGCTTTTCTTTAATCTGGAGAGAGAAAGAGAGAGGAAAACAGCTTACAGTACAGCAGGCTAGAGGCTAAACAAAAGATATAAACAGCATATCAGAATACATAGAGAAAAAGAGGCAGAACATATGCAGTAGGATATCACAAAGAGGGAAAACCTCAAGCCTTGCAAACCTGTCCACAAATTTGACCAAGAAAATATAGCGCCTCCTGCCCTTAAAAGACAAGAGGGCAAAGACCCTGAAGATATACAAAAAAACTTACCAACCTACAGAATATATCTCAGAAGCCAAAAAGCCTAAGAACTTCCAAGTCCATCAAACCTTAAGCATTCAAACATACACGCCTAAGGCCTCCAAACCTGTAACCTCAACAAAAAATGCCAAAAGCCAAACCTGCTTAAGCCTTTGCCTTTAAAGACCATAGCCTAAAACCATTGTTAACCCAACTTGTCAAACTGATACAAACAAAAGCCATACCCTCAAAGCCCTCAAGCTCTAAAAAACTGTCAAATACCACAAACTGTAAGAAAAAACATTGCAAAACCGAAGTCCAAGCCTTAAACCTCTAAGCCTAAATAAACATGAAGCAAGAAACTACAAGCCTTCAATCTGCATAGGCCTTTCATCCAAACAAATATACAAACCAGAGAAAACAACCTGTCAAACCAGAATATCAAGCAACCAAACCCCAAAAACCTGAACTGTCAAGCCATGAACCAGAAGCCTTAACTATCAAAAAACACTTCAAACAACCTGTCAAGCTTAAAGCCTACTGTAACATATGCCAAAGCCCAGACCTGCATCAAGTCTCAAGGCCCTCACGCCCATAACCTTTTTTCTAAGCATTCCAAGGCAACTCAAAACCCTCAGAACTCAAAGAGTTCATCATTGGGTAACCAACAAAAGCAAAAATCATCATCTCAGAATCAACGAAGGCAACATACATAAGCATACATAAGCGAAGTAAGCAATCAAAGGCAACAGAAACGAGGCAAATAGAGAAGAAGAGAGGCAACTGAAGCCAACATTCAAAAGAAGAAAAGAAGTGATAAAGTAAGCGTTCTCAGAACATCATCATTGAACCAACACATAAAAAGGGCAAAATACCAAATACCAGGTTTTCCAGCATCACCGTTCCCCTCGCCGTCAAGCCGCCACAGCGCCTCCCAAATCCGCCTCCTTCTCCTCCGTCCCCAAGGGTCAAGGTAGCATTTCTTTTTTTCTTCTTTCCTTTCCACAACATCAATAACAAACAATAACAACACTTGATCAAAACATGAAATCAAAAGGAACTAACAAACCCTAAAAACGTCCAAAATCTTTACCTTTTTTTCTCATTTTTTGCGTTGCCCAACCAATGGAGGGAAGAGGACAGATGGTGGCGTTGGTGGCCTTGGGCAAAGGACATGACTCAGAAGCTGGCGTGAGAAGACGAAGACGGAGGAAGAAGTAAACGGCGCCTCTCTGTATCACAACCCTAGAATTGCCAAATGAAACAAGCCTTAGAAAACCCTAAACGAAAATGTTATCAAAACGCGTGGGCCTTGCCCGTTCAGGATGCCTAAGCCCATTACATTCGCGCACCTCCCTTTTTGCTATTTCTCAGTTAGTTCTGATTGAGCCCAAAAATCCCTTTAGCCCATTTGTTTTAAAACTTATATCCTTTTTTTTACTTATCATATTTTTTTTATATAAACTAACACATTATTAATTTTATTTTTACATCAAATTTTTATTAATAATACTTTTTTTATATAACATAATTATAAACTTTGTACATAATTAACTATAAAAAAAACACTAACATTAATACATGAAAAATAGAATTTCTTAAAACTATTTTCTTTTCTTTTATTAAAATACTTTGTACATAACTAATTAAAATACATTAATACATAAAAACTTAAAACATTTTTTTTCTTTTCATTTGAACTTTGTTTGTATATAATTACATCAATACATATTTTTTTCTTTAAGTTAAATACTTTTCTTTTCTTGAAATATTTTGTTTTGTACATATTAACAAAATACGAGAATACAAAATTAAAATAAACCAAATATTTAATTTTTCATTAAGTTAACAATACTTTATAATACATTAAAACACACATTCCTCACCTTGTAAATAATCATACACTTACACAAATGCACTTACAATACACATTTTATCTTTTTATACATTGATACATTTGCTATTCTTATACATTGCTATACATTATATTTTACATTTGCGCAATTCGATTTGGTTGTAATTATTTGGATACTACTCTCCTATAAGTCTCATCCCTCATTTGTATACTTGTACCCCCACTCCCGGATACTATTTTGTAATAGCGTAGACTTTAAATTCCCGCAATTTACCGCTTTCAAATATACCATGGTTAGACCTAGGGTTTGCATGTACATAAAATCAAACGCTAGATAACCTAATACAAGACAAATACATGAAATCAATACACAATCACACTTGCACCCCTAGGGTAATCCCGCTTGTTGCCTTCCAAAATGGGCCATGCTTGCACGTCGAGTTTCTTTGGCAAAACAATTCCAATGATCATAAGTCCCTCGATGACGCCTTCAAAAGTTGCCTATCAAAATGATCATAGTCCCTTCAAGCAAATTGCCAAAGACACTTGGAACCATTGCATTCATGGTCCGCATGATGACCCGCGCCTGTCCCGTTAAACATCCTAAACGCAAGATTGTCGACCAAATACAATGGTGGAACAAAATTGTTAAAAAGGGTTAAGACATGAGAAAAACCTTTGAGTAAAATTAGGGGTAGACAAACTCTTAGTTACTTGATCAACTTGCAAAAACACTTGCCTACTTTTCAAACCACATTCAACAACACTTTCAAAACAAACTTTCAAAAAACATTTGAAACATCTTTTCGAAAAGATACACACCTTCGTATATACTCAAACACGAGTCATTACAACGGTTGCCGAAACAAAGGCGTCTATTTCAAAACATTTTCAAAACACAAATACACACACCATTTCAAGCAATCAAAAATCAAGGCAAGTGATCTAAAACCAAGTAACTAAGAGCCCATGGATAACCATGGATGAAAAGGGTGCTAATACCTTCCCTTTTCATAATCTACCCCCCGGACCCACGAAACATCTCAAAAGGTTTTTCCTGTGCTTTTTAACCTTTCCTTTAGGATAAAATAAAAAGTCGGTGGCGACTCTTGCTAAACCGAACAAGTGCGAATACAAACGCAAAACCTCAAGTAAGTTCTCCCACCGTATCATAGTCTCAAATGAAGGTTTCAAAGAGTATGCCCAAAAATGGAGGGACTTGGCTGGAAGGGTGCAGCCACCGTTATCTGAAAGAGAGCTTGTTGATATGTTCTTGGGTACAGTGCCAGGCCCCTTTTTCAATCACCTGATTGGAAGTTCGTCTGTGGGGTTCACCGAGTTAATTCTGATTGGTGAGAGAGTTGAAGCCGAAATCAAGAGCATAAAAATTCAAAAGGATGCATCTGCTTCCGCTGCCATCAAAAAGACCTTTCCAGCAAAGAAAGAAGTCTTAGCTGTCTACTCCCAAAGAAGTCAAGGAAGAGTTGAGTGTCGGCCAGCGGTGGGGGCCGTAATGATTCAGAAGTCTGCAGCTGATCAGCCTAGAAACAATCAACCCAAAACCAACCAAGCAAGGGTGGAAAGGCCTGCACGGCAATTCACCTGGATAAATATGACTCCCACTCAGGTTCTCCCTCATCTCTTGAAGTTAAACCTTGCAAGTTTGAAAGAAGCGCCGAAGAATTCGAATACATCTTCTCCTTACTACCACTCAAATGCAAAGTGTGCTTACCATTCAGACAGCCTGGGGCATGACACCAACAATTGTTGGGCCTTCAAAAATAAGATTCAGGATTTAATAGATGCTAAAGAAGTTGAATTCGACACCCCTGAAAAGCCGAATGTAATCTCTGCTCCAATGCCAAAGCATGGCCACCATGCCCATGTTGTTGAAGAAGATCTTTTTGTTGCTACTGTTGATGATTTGATGACTTCGCTACCGATAATCAAGCTGAATTTGCTGAAGGCTGGGATTTTCCCAGGCTGTGAAGAAGATTGCTACCTTTGTTCATCCTTACCAACCGACTGTCCATTGTTGAAGTTAGGCATCCAACGCCTAATGGATAACCAAGAGATCCTTTTTAAGAAGACTCCTATTACACCGACTCCTGTCAATGATGTTTCGATAATTACCATATCCGCCAATCTTTCCAAGGTCTCCAAAAGACCTGTTAAGATTACATCCGATCCGAACATTGCACCTCTGAAGATAACTATGTCGGGGCCTATCTCGTACCAGTCCAACAAATCAATACCGTGGAACTATGAGGGAGATATCTTCTACCACGGTATTAAACAAATTGAATCAACTGAAGAGAGTTCTGATGAAGAGACTTCCGACATTGGAAACATTGTCGGAACGAGTAAAATCACCCGCAGTGGAAGAATTTTCTCTCTGGAGATTGCGCCTCCAAAGGCAATCTTCAGACCCTCAACCGCTCCTAAGGTTACTCCTGTACCGATCAATATATCTGTGAGAACTCTGATTATTAAAGAAGTTGTGACTCCTGAAGTTATCCCCTCTGCTGTTGCTGATGATAGAGGGAAAGGGATCCAAGAAGAGCCTGTCAGGACGAAGGCTCAGCCGATCATTATCCCTGAAACCTCTCAAAAAGAAATGGAAGAGATTTTGAAAATAATCAAAAAAGCGATTATAATGTTGTTGAGCAACTGGGGAAAACCCCCTCAAAGATTTCTATGTTGGCCTTGTTGCTTTGTTCAGAGGCTCATGCCAAAGCTCTGATCAAATTCTTGAAGACGGCCCATGTGCCCCAGGAAACCTCCGTGGACCAGTTCCAGGAATGTGTAGCTAGCCTAACAGCAGATAATGGTTTAGGATTCTCCGATGCTGATCTAACCATCAAAGGGAGAAAACATAATGACGCTTTGCATGTTTTGGTGGAATACAGAGGGACTACTCTAGCACACGTTCTGGTAGACACTGGTTCATCGCTGAATGTCTTACCAAAGAAGGCATTGGATAGGCTAGATTGTGAAGGTCTAACTTTGAAGCCCAGAAACATCATTGTCAGAGCCTTTGATGGTTCTAAAAGGATGGTCCACGGGGAGGTGGACATCTCGATTAAAGTGGGAACTGAAACCATCAACTCCACATTCTATGTCATGGACATCCGTCCCTCCTATTCTTGCTTGTTGGGAAGACCCTGGATTCATCATGCTGGAGCCGTCACTTCAACTCTGCATCAAAAGCTCAAGTACCCTGTCCAGGGGAAAATTGTAATGGTTCACGGTGAAGAGGAATACATGATAAGCCATCTTAATTATTTCTACTATGTAGAATTGGATGGTGAATTCATCGAAACCCCCTTTCATCATTTTGAGGAGGTAGCTCAGGAGATTGCAGCAACCAAAATAGTGCCTTTTGTACCCATGATTACCCGACCTCCGCCTTGGATATCGTCGCTCAAAGATGCAAAGGCTATGATTGAAGAAGGAGGAAGCATAATCTGGGGGCAACTTCCCAATTTTCCATTCAAATCTGATAAATTCGGCTTGGGTTTCACTGCTTCTGCTCAAAAGGCTATGCACCGCTCCTGGGCTGGAGGGCCACCAGTGAAGATCACCCATCATGGAGTCAATGCTTATGAGGATGGTGAAGAGGAGAGCAATCTGGAAGACTGGATTTTCCCTACCGTTGAAGGAGGATTGTGCAATTGGGAGGCAAAGGACTTTGTTCCCATTACTTTCATCAATCAGTAATTTATCTTTCGAACATTTCTGTTGGTTTGTAGTAATTCTTGAACAATTTGTACACTTTTAACCTTGTGCCTTACCCGGGGCACATAGGTCCATTTGTAAGGGTTTGATTTTTCATCTTCATATGCCATTTTAATGAATCATGGACGTTTTCATATATAAACTTTTGTGTTCATTTTCTTTCCTTTTACATTTTATTTGTTTAAAGGTGGCTATCCCTTACACACACCCACACTCACAAATGCAGGTACCCTTCCATTCCGGATTCCATGGGTAACAATTCTGCTATGACCTTTAGTGACTCTGAAGATCTGGTCTACCATGCCGAATACGAAGGTGGTGAAGACTGTGAAGTGCCGGGAGAATTGGCTAGACTGCTACAACGGGAAGAAAGGGCTATTCTACCTCATGAGGAGCTGTTAGAGACAATCAACTTGGGAACTGATGAAGACAGAAAAGAAATCAGAGTGGGTGCCAACCTAGAGCCCAGTGTCAAAGAGCGCTTAATTCAGTTGTTGAATGAATATGTTGAGATCTTCGTCTGCTCCTATGAAGACATGCCAGGACTTGACACAGATATTGTGGTTCACCGTCTCCCTACAAGAGAAGATTGTCCACCAGTTAAACAGAAAGTTCACCGCATGAGGCCCGACATGTCTAAGAAGATCAAAGCAGAAGTTATGAAGCAGTTCAATGCTGGATTTCTTGCTGTTACTTCCTATCCACAATGGGTTGCTAACATTGTGCCCCGTGCCTAAGAAAGACGGCAAAGTTAGAATGTGCGTGGATTACAGAGACTTAAACAAGGCTAGCCCTAAATATAACTTTCCACTACCGCACATTGACATCTTGGTTAACAATACAGCTCAGCACAAGGTATTTTCTTTCATGGACGGATTTTCAGGTTACAACCAGATCAAAATGGAACCTGAAGACATGGAGAAAACTACTTTTGTTACACAGTGGGGTACGTTTTCCTACAAAGTGATGCCACTCGTACTGAAGAATGTCGGGGAAACCTATCAATGCCCCATGGTAGCTTTGTTTCATGATATGATACATCATGAGATAGAGGTCTACGTAGATGACATGATAGCCCGTTCACAAACCGAAGAAGAACACCTCGACCATCTGCAAAAGCTGTTTGTCAGGTTGAAAGAGTACAAGCTCAGACTGAACCCTAACAAGTGCACTTTCGGAGTCAGGTCCGGTAAACTCTTGGGTTTCATAGTCAGCAACAAAGGCATCGAGGTTGATCCTGCCAAAGTCAAAGCTATACAAGAAATGCATTCCCCTTGCACTGAGAAGGAGGTCAGAGGTTTCTTGGGAGGCCTAAACTACATTGCAAGGTTCATTTCTCACCTAACATCTACCTGTGAGCCAATCTTCAAGTTGTTGAAGAAAGATCAGGTGGTTAAATGGAATGATGACTGTCAAGTTGCTTTCAATAAAATCAAGGAGTATTTGTTAGAACCTCCTATCTTGATGCCTCCCGTCGAAGGAAGACCGCTAATCATGTATCTGACTGTCTTGGAGAATTCAATGGGGTGCGTATTGGGCCAACATGAAGAGTCTGGCCGAAAATAGCATGCCATTTATTACCTTAGCAAAAATTTTACCGACTGTGAGACCCGATACTCACTGCTCGAGAAAACTTGCTGCGCTTTGGTATGGGCTGCTCGCCGGCTAAGGCAGTATATGTTAACTCATACCACTTTGCTGATCTCTAAGATGGATCCGATCAAGTACATCTTTGAGAAGCCTGCTTTATCCGGAAGAATCGCTAGATGGCAGATGATCCTCACAGAGTATGATATACAGTACACGACCCAAAAAGCTATAAAGGGGAGTGTGCTAGCTGACCATCTGGCTCATCAGTCTGTCGAAGATTACCAATCCATGAGGTTCGACTTCCCCAACGAGGATATCATCACACTAGATAACATTAAAGATTTCAGGCCATATGAAGGACCTGAACAAGGATCTCGATGGACCCTATACTTTGATGGTGCTTCTAATGCACTTGGCAACGGTATCGGCGCGGTACTTATCTCTCCAGAAGGTTGCCATACACCTTTCACTGCCAGACTCTGCTTCAGCTGCACCAACAACATGGCCGAGTATGAAGCTTGTATCTTTGGTCTCAAGGCTGCAATAGACTTGGGAATTAAATCCTTGATTGTGTTTGGAGACTCAACTTTGGTTATCAGTCAAATCAAAGGAGAGTGGGATACTAAACATCCAAACCTCATCCCTTACAAAGAACATGTCCTGACATCGCTACCACATTTCGAGCAGATCACCTTCGAGCACTTCTCGCGAGAAGAAAATCAGCTAGCAGATGCTCTAGCTACAATGTCATCCATGTTTAAACTTAATTGGGATAATGAGGCTCCCCAAATCACCATTGAACGGATGGACGAACCGGCACATTGTCATGAGATTAATATCGAAGTAGTGGACCTACCTTGGTTTCATGACGTCAAAAGGTATCTCAAAGCACAAGAATACCCTGAAGGAGCTTTTGTAAATGACAAAAAGTTCTTAAGGAGGTTCTCAGCTAAGTTCTTCTTGAGCAATGGTATCCTATACAAGCACAATCATGATTGCATTCTGCTCCGTTGTGTGGACAAAGTTGAAGCTGAGCAAATCATGGTTGAACTGCACAATGGTACCTTTGGCACTCACTCAAGCGGACATACGATGGCTAAGAAGATTCTACGGGCAGGCTATTACTGGTCTACCATGGAAGCTGACTGCCGTCAACATTCCAGAACTTGTCACAAATGTCAAATCTATGCGGACAAGGTACATATACCTCCAGTTCCTCTCAATGTCTTAACAGCTCCTTGGCTATTCGCTATATGGGGAATCAACATGATTGGAGAGATCAAGCCTACAACATCTAATGGACACCGTTTCATTCTGGTGGCCATTGATTACTTCACCAAGTGGGTCGAAGCAGCTTCCTTCGCCTCCGTTACAAAGAATGTGGTTGCCCGCTTCATCAAGCAGAACCTCATTTGTCGGTATGGTATTCCTGACAGGATTATCACTGACAACGGTACAAACCTGAACAATACTATGATCATCGCCTTGTGCGAGCAGTTCCAGATTCAACATCACAATTCATCTCCCTATCGACCAAAGATGAACAGTGTTGTCGAAGTTGCGAACAAAAATATCAAGAAGATCATACAAAAGATGACAGTCACCTACAAGGACTGGAATGAGATATTACCGTTTGCTCTGCACGGGTACCGTACCACGGCACGCATATCAACTGGGGCAATACCCTATTCTTTGGTATACGGCATGGAAGCTGTTTTACCTATCGAGGTTCAGATTCCCTCCTTGAGAATCATGAAAGATACTGGTTTGAGTGAAGACGATTAGATTCAGACCCGGCTTGATCAACTTAACTTGATTGATGAAAAGCGACTTACTGCTATTTGTCATTGTCAGGCATATCAGAAAAGAATGATCAAAGCATTCAACAAGAAAGTCAGACGCCAGGTATATCAAGTCGGGGATCTTGTAATCAAGCGGATCATCTTGCCGCAAAGTGATCCCAGGGGCAAATGGACTCCTACTTACGAAGGACCATTTGTGATCAAAAACATCTTTTCTGGTGGGGCAATGATCTTAACCACCATGGACGGCGACGACCTTTCGCACCCTGTAAACGCAGACATAGTCAAAAGATACTACGCATAAACGACCCGGCAAGTTGAAAACCCGAAAGGGCGACTTGGGAAAAAAATGGGCATCCCGGTGAATCGAAAACCCGAAAGGGCGGTTCAGGCAAAAATTAGGGATAAATATAAAAAAATCTGTACACCCGGCAAGTTGAAAACCCGAAAGGGCGACTTGGGCAAAAAAGGGTTTCCCGGTGGATTGAAAACCCGAAAGGGCGATCCAGGCAAAAGTTAGGGAATTAAAGCATATGAATATGTCTCGTCGAATCACTTTAAGGACAATCTCTTCACCAGACAAGCTTCGGGCTTCTGATCAATCCGATCATCTTGGGACGAAGCAACGAATGGACAAGATATTTAGAATTACGAAGGCTATAGCAGAATGGGAACCCCATGGAATTTTTACACATAGCCATCTTTCTTTGTATAAATTTTTCTCATTTTTTACGACAACATTCTCTTACTAGGACGTCTGTCTCCTTTGTACAAAATACTTACACAAAGTTAATACAAAGATACTTCAAAGTGCAGAAAACTATTTGCCTTTTCTTCTTTTTACACTTGTGTTTTATTTGAAAACATCCAATGGCTTATTAAATGAGCATATGCATTTGAATATAATCGTTGTTTACAAATAAACGAAATGTGAAAGAATAATTACTGACAGGTTGAAAGTATAGGAAAACGTCTTTAGGCTATTCCAAGAGAAATCCCCTGCAGTACATCATCTAGATCCCCAGCGAAGCTGAAGCCTTGAAATACATATCCCCAGCGGAATTAAATTTCAAAATCCTCGCCAGAGTCCAAACTTCAAACTCCCAATCCCTGACGGAGTTATATTTCAAACCCTTAATCCATCATCAGAGTTAAGTCTTCAAACTCCCATTTCCCCGCGAAGTAAAAACTTTGGGTCATAAATCCCCAGCAAAGATGAAAACTTCTTCCCCAGCGAAGTCAAATTTCCAATTTCCAATCCCCAGCAGAAACCATTCAGTTTTCCCCAGAATCCCCCAGCAAGTTATCTTAAAATCTGAGAATCAACCAGATAACAATTAACTTTTGTCCAATCCCCAAACTAGGATAATCCCCTAGTATAAAGGCATACAATCCAAACTCCTGAACTTTTCCAAACAGGAATAAGCTTTTCCCCCAAAGTCTTGAACTTACCCTCCAGCAGGATATCCTACTCTCCAGCAGTATAGCTATTCCCCACAGAGTTTTTACTCCCCAACAGAATGAAGATTCTCATTCTTAACTCCCCAGCTTGAAATCCCCAAGGATTCAAGTTCCCCTACAGAGCGAAGATTCTCATTCTCACTTCTCCAGTGAAGCCCCCAAGGTTTCATTTTCCCCAGGAGATCGAAGTTTCTCATTCTTAATTCTCTGCAGAAGCCATCAGAGTCTTCCTTTTTCTCCAGCAGATCAAGGTTTTCCTTTGTTTAATCCCTGGTAGAGATCATCAGAAATTTCCTTTTTTCCCAGCCGAGTAAGGATTCCCATTGTGTAATCTCCAGCCATAAGTCATCAAAATTCTCGGGATTCCCCAAGCAGGTTTCTCAAGCAGACTTAAAGGATCCCTATCCCCAGGAAAGTCGTGAAGGATTCTCACATCACTACAGAAGTTGTCAAAGTTCTTGTTAATCCCCGCGAATTGCCAAGGATTTTCAATCCCCAACAGCGGTCAAGGATTTATTTTCCCCGGCAGCAGTCAAAGATTTTATTATCTCCAGCTATCAAGGATTTATTTTCCTCAGCAAGGCGACTAATCAGCTTACATGCGCATACATTAAATTCATATATCATAAACATTGATAAAACACATTTTATTGCATCATACATTTCATGCAACATAACTTTGTGTTTCAGCTAACATTTTACCCTTTTCAAGATAAGATTAAAATCTATCTTTAACAAATATTCAAAGATTTCAGATACAGTACGGATACACTCCAAGACATGGAAGTCATTCTGTTACTCATTCAGATCTCTTATTCAGATACAATATGGATACACCCCAGACACGAAGGTCATTCTACTACTCATTCAGAATTTCAAGTCAAGATACAGTACGGATACGCTCCAGATACGGATGCCATTTTGTCACTCATTCAGACTTCAACAATCAGATACAGATTAGATACACTCTAGACGCGGAAGCCATTCTATTTCTCATTCAGATTCAACTATCAATTCAAGCTCAGATACACTCCAAACAAAGAAGTCATTCTGCTACTCATACAGATCTCAACTTCAGATACAGTCCAGATATGCTCCAGACATGGAAGCCATTCTGTCACTCATTCAGACCTTTTCCCCAGCCCAGAGATGCTCCAGACACGGATGACATTTTGTCGCTTATTCAAATTTTAGATTCAGATACAATACAGATACACTCCAGACACGGAAGTCATTATGCTATTCATTCAGATTCAAATACAGTTACAGCTCGGATACGCTCCAGACACGGACGCCATTCCCTTGCTCATACAGATCCAATCTCCAAATACAACTCAGATACGTTCCAGATACGGATACCATTCCGATGTTCATTCTCCTAATTTTCAACAACATCCTTGGATGGCATCTTTAATCCCATCTCCAACAAGATTCTACCATCTCCAAATGGCATCTTTAAGCCCATTCCCGCGATTACATTTTGACGAGTGCAAATTTACGGGCACTCTAGTGTCCAATCATCTTTTACCTTCGAGTCACGAACAGTAAACTCGCCAATCTAACTCTTCAGGTTCAAGAAGATTGAACAGGGGCAGCTGTTGTACCCCAAAATTCGCCCTCTCATTTTATCAAGATTTCCTCTCACAAGACTCTTTGGACTCCAGACAGGATTAGGGTTTGCTCTGCTCAAGACACCTCCTTACACTGATGACCTGAAATTAGGGTTTGAGTTTGCACAAGGATTTTTGGAATTCCAATGCCTCATGTGACTTTCATACTTCATGTTGGACTTATAATATTTACCATACCAAGTTTCAAGCTTTGAATCAAATTTTTGCCCAGTCAATTGGACAGTTGACCTAGAAATCAGCTGTATTGGGAAAAAGTCAATTGTGGCCAATTTATAGTCAAACCTCATAATTTTTGATCCACAACAACATTATAGACTCATATGAACCATTTGATCAAGTTTGGACCACAACTCCTCAAGAAATTTGATCAGCTCATCAAAAGGGCAAAATGGTCATTTTTTGGGTTTTTGACTGCAGAAGGGCAATTTCTGATTTTTAACCTAGCCAATGGCAAATTTGGTTCAAGCATGGATTCAAGGACTCAAGGGCATCATCTTGACCTAATCACAAGGTTCAAAAGATCTCAATTGCATTGGATTGACAAATGAATTTTCCAATCAACTGATCAAAAATCAATTGTACACTGAAAAGTCAAACTTTGACTTTTTTGGTCAAAATCAAGTGCCAAGGGTCATTTTTCATCAAGATGTGTCAAAACATGAAACTTGTTCACAAAGAAACCTAATTTTGAAAATTAGGGTTTAAAATGGAAAATTTTCATAACTTAGAAATTTTCTTAGTTATGAAAATTTCTTATTTTTTTCCAACTTTTCCCAACTTTTTCACCATAATGCAATTGGATTCAAAGAAAACTTCCAACATGAAAGTTTTAGTCCTACACAAAATCTACAACTTTTATACACAAAGTTTTCCCAAAAGATGCTTGGATCTCAAGTTATGATTTTGTGAATAGAGGTCCAAAAACTTTCTAACTTAGTGAAATTTTGCCCTAGTTTAGGCAGGATTTTGACCTATCTTCATGGAAATTTTTCACATAGTTCCAGTTGGAATATCAAAATTCATTTCAAAGATGGATTCTAGAGGATGTTACAAGATTTCCAAAATGTCCAAGAACTCTCCAAAATCATTTATGGTTAGGGAGAATCGAAGAAAAGAAAATGGCAAAATATCACTTTTGGCCAAGTAATTTTGCACATTGATACAAGTTGCAATTTTGTCCAAACCATGCTTGTAATTGTTTACAGGTCCTTAAACCTTTCCACACTAATAAATTAAATTCAAACACATTGGATTAAGGCTTTATTCCGAGCTTTAGAGCATTGTACAAGGAATTAATCTAAAAATGGCAAAAAGGCAACATTGCCACTTTGATAAAGCTTGCTTTATGTCAAGTTGTTTCTCTTGAGCTGTGAACCTAATCTGTTGCAGCAAACCAACTCCACAAACTTAGGGCAAGGTACACCAACTATGTGCAGCTAAGAAGGAGGTCTGTACAGGCTCTTGAGCATTATCATTTCACTTTTGCTTCAAAAGCAAGAAAGTGTGCAAAGTCCACATATCTTTGGAATCTGATATAACCAAGTCTTGTGCATATTTCAAACAAGTTTTTCACATTACACTAAGTCAGAAACACGAGCTCACCACCTCTCAAACACCCTTGTACACCAAAAACCCCATTTTCTGCCAAAACAGGGTAGGTTCTGCAAATCACAAGCCATCTTCACATTGCCTCGTGCGTTTTGTCCCAAACCAGTTCCAACACACTCCATACAACATACCTAAAATATCCCAACCATTCCCAAGCCACTGTAACTCCATTTACACACTTCACCATTTTCAAATTCTGATTTTGCAGGTTGAGTTCTACAAGAGGATTCAGGCAAGTTCAAAGCAAGCTAAGCATTGGGAAAGCTCAAAGGAACTTCAAGCAAGCGCACAAGTATCTCAGGCCTTGCTAACAACCCCTACATTGCCATACTCAAGCTTGACTGAAACAAGTATTTCTCAAACTTCTATCTCCTTATTTAGGAATCATTAGGCTTAGGTTTGTGAAGAAAAAATGTAGTCCTCATTGCCCTTGAGTTGTACATATGCATAGACTTCATTTATGTTAACTGAGCTAGGAGTATTTGATAGTTGAACTTTCTGAAAAAACTAGGTCGAGATTTAGGGCCAAAGAAATTCTCTCTGGTCTTTGAGAGTTAGATTAAGTTTCTTACATGGTTAGAATCGTGTGATCAAGAGCTATAACTTTCATGTTGCAAGTTTTTGTTTTTGAGCACGTATGCAGGAGATAGAGATTTGAACCATGACGCGTGTATTTCTTGTTCTGGAAGACAGGGATGAAGTGGAAATGGGTTGGGCCTGGCTTTTTCCTTCTTTTTGCACCCCCCTGCTTGCTCTTTGCACCCCCTTGGCCCATTGATTTTATTTTTTTATATTTACCATTTCTATTTTCATTTCTGACTTTTTATTATTTTTTCCAAATATTAAAAATCACTAAAAATATTTTCTTAAATTTTCACATTTTATTTTATTATTTTTATTATTTTTTTGGACATAGAAATAATTACTATAATAATATACTTTTATTTTCTTAAATAAAAACTTGTAAATATTATAAAAATATTATATATTTTTATTTTTATTATTTATACATATAAAATAATATTTTCTCACATTTTTATTTTTTTAATATTTTGTATATATTATTTTTATTTTCTTTGTACATAAATAAGATAAATAATTAATATAAAGCATATTTTATTTTAAAAACAAAGCTAGGGTTTCCCCCCTTTCCAAAATTAATTATTAATATTTTTAGTTTTTTTTTAGGAATTAAATAATTTATTTTACATACATAAAAATAAATATCAAAACATTTTTTGAATATTTATATTTAATTGTCCGTTTAAATATTTGTCTATTTATTTATTTGTACAATGAATTCAATTTGGTTGTAATAGTTGAATTAGGGTTTTATTTCTTGCAAATATCCCCCTATTCAAACTTGTATCCCCCTCCCCATATCAATGTTGTAATAGTTATAGATTTACTTTTACGCATTTTATTGCTTTCAAATATGCATGATAGAAAGATTAGAGTTTGTATGATAACCAAAAATCAAAACAAATAGCTTGACTAATACAAGACAAAAATGCATGAAAAATGACAATACAATGCACACAAGCACCCCTAGGGTTTCATCCACTTGTTGCCTTAAAAATGGCCATGGTATGCATGCTAGGTATCTTTGCAAAACAAAATCAAAACAAAAGATCATAGTCCCTTGATGACGCTATCTTGGTTGCCTATACAAAAATTATCTAGTCCCTCAAAAACTTGCTAAGATACTTGGCACAATTGCTATCATGATCATACGATGACCCACGCCTGTCCCGTTTAACATCCAAACACAAGGTTGTTTACCAAATACAATGGTAAAGCAACAATGTCAAAGGGTTAAAAATGTGTAGGAAATATCTTTGAGTAGGTAGGTAGGTGCTCCTAGTTACTTGATCAAACTTGCAAACATCCTTGCTATTTTCAAAAACACACCACACAATTCCAAAACATTTTCCCAAAACAAACTTTCAAACATTGAAACATTTTTCAAAAGACAAACACCTTTGTATACATTCAAACAAGAATCATTACAAAGGTTGCCTAAACAAAGGCCTCTTTTCAAAATACTTTCAAAACCATACACAAAAGCACCATTTCAAACAATTGAAAAGCAAAAGCAAGTGATCTAAAACAAGTAACTAAGAGCCCATGGAAAACCATGGATGAAAAGAGTGTTAGCACCTTCCCTTTTCATAATCTACCCCCGAACCCAAAAACAATCTCTAAGGTCTTTCCTGTGCTTTTTGACCTTTCCTTTGGATAAAATAAAAAGTCGGTGGCGACTCTTGCTAAACCGAAACATTTGCGAACACAAACGCAAAACCTCAAGTCAGTTCTCCCACCGCATCACAATGTCCTTTTTGAAAAGGTTTTAAAAGAAAAAGTTCGAAGACAAAAAGGTTTGCATTGGTTTGTGTTTTTTTTACCTTGAAAAAGGATTTGGTGATTCGAACCACATTAAAGTCTATGACGTGAGAGACTTTAGATGTTCGAGCTAGACGTCTTGTACCCAAAGTACTCATGTAAGGCTCATGGCATGTGGTTCGTATCATTATTGTTATGTGTTTTGAAAATTTTAAAAGAAAAAAAAAAAGAAAATTTTAGTTTTAATATGGATGCAAAAGAGAAAAGATTAAAAAAAGGGGATCTTAATCCTATAAGTTGTCATTCTTGTGGACCTAAAGTTGACATAAGAGGGAGAACTACCTAATGTTTTCATGCATGGATATCAAACCTAAGGTTTATTTAGTTCAATCTTAGAGAAGAATGAGCTAAAGATCATATGGGGAACATGGTAATTTCATAAAAGAGAAGAAGAAGAAGAAGAAGAAGAAGAAGAAGAAGAAGAAGAAGAAGAAGAAACAAACATCATACACTTAGATAAGAGAGAAAGAAAGTAAACATGACAATTAAGCACTTAGACAAGATACTTAAAGCAACCCCACTTAGATAAGTTTCCATATTTAGAAACTTTCAACTAACCCTAATTCCCAAATTAGGTAACTTTGTACAAATCTTGATTTTTTATGTATCATTTGAAATTTCTTGATCAAATCTTTCATATTGACCACATTTGACTTAATAATCATGATTTTGAGCTTGAAATGTCTATAGTTGAATTTGTTGACTGCATAGTTGACTTCCCCAATTTGATTGTTTTGGATTCATTTGTGCAATTGATCCTCTTACCATCAAAATTGATGATCAATCTTTCAATTTTTGATTCTTAGGGATATTTTGAGAAGTATGGAATCAATTATTTCTCAAAGACTCAAAGATATCCTGATTTTATACCAAACCCTAATTTTGACTTTTTGTGTTATGAGGTGATGGTCCAATCTTAAAATCATAAATCCTTGGAACATGATGAATAACTTATTGAACAAAAATGTCTCATATGATGATGAGAAGATATTACTTCAACAAATTGGCTCATACAAGCATCAAAACACTTCATCCGGCCAAAACCCTAATCTTAAGAAATGAATAGGAGAGATGTGATTCACTTTAAAACACTTGCAATCTTCAATATTCTGATGAATCAATGAGACCATTGAGATTTATTGAGGTATAAGAAACCCTTATAGCTCGAGTGACCCAAAGAGTGAGGGCATGAGACCCATCTTTGCACTAATTGTCAATACAAACACCCTTTAAATCTTGTAGAAGAATATGAGAACCAGAGATACCTTGATCCTATCTCAAATGCATGAATATGTATTATGAAACATTAGCCATATAAGGTAAAATAAGAGGGGGAATTTTGGGGTGCAACAACTGCCCCTATTCAATCATCTTAAACCTAATAAGTGAGAAAAAGCGACAACTTTCGAACGTTCAAGGTGGAAGAGGATTGAATACTAAAAGAACCAAAAAATTTGCATTGTGATAAAACACTTTTTTGTACCTCAAAATTTTCCCTCCAATTTTCAAGACAAATTATTCCAATAGGTCACCTCATGCTCATGAAGGTCTCAAATACTCAAGACTACTTAAGGATTGATCAGACAAACTCTCCTCCTAAGCAATTGACCTACAACTAGGGTTTTACTTTTCTCAAAATTAGACTTCTAATTCCTCAAGTGGATTTCATAACTTCTCATTTAATCCTCATGCCAAATTTCAAGCCTTGCAGTACAAGTTTGCTCAGTCAGTTGCTCAAATGATTGAAAATCAACTGTATTGGACAAAAAGTCAACTTTGACCGATTTACAGTCAAACTTCAAGATTTTTGGTCAACATCAAGGTTATGAGGTCACATTCATCATTTTATCAAGGGTTGATCGTGATTCATCAAGAAAACTCAAGATTCATTAAAAGTCAAAAGTTACTAAATTAAGGTTTTCTTAAGGAGAAGTCATTTGAACTTTGACCAAGCATAACTTTCACATAATTCATCAGAGATTCCTATAAAAAATCCTAATTTGATGGAAATTCTATTCTCTACATCTTTGTATCTCTAAGCTCAAGGCCAAAAATGTATCATTTGAGAGATATGAGCCAAAACATTACATGTCATTTTAAAAGTCAACAAAAAGACATTCTTGGTCAAAGCAATTTACATCAAGATAAATACTCCAAATGAAAACATTACCAACATGAAGGTTTTAGGGGATATTGACCTTTCCAAAGAGTCCTAGATCACCTTCATATGACAAAAATTGAGAGACTTATGATTGGTGCAAGTTGGGCAATTTTGAGAAAATGCATGAAGTCCAAATTGAGAAAATTTGTATTTTTGGGCTAATGGGCCTATCTTTTAGGGTCCGAACGTGTTTCTGACCTTATAATAGACCTCTAAATTCATTCAATTATTTTTTTGGTTTTTATTTCTTTATATTTTAATTTTATTCAATTAAAAGCAAAATAAATCAAAATAAAATACCCAAATAAATGATATAAAGCATGGGGATATATTTTTGAATCAAATCATAAACTCAAAAAGTTGGTGACAACTTGCAAAAAACGTGTAAAGATTGATTGGTACATGATTGGCCTAAAAAATAAAGATTTCATGCAAAACTTCAATCAAATATTTGATCATGAAATACAAGAGATTTGATTTTCTTTTGTTTACCTAAATCTTCCACTAAAAATAAATGACACCATTAGACATCAAGGACACAATTTTCCTCAAGAACAAATCCTAAAAAATCTCAAAAATTGTCAAAACTAAGGCAGACTAAAAACCTTGTGTGCAGCCTCTTGCAATCCATTCAAAGCATTCCATTATGTTCTTGAAGATCCCAAGAGTCCATCCCAACTATCCTTGAAGCAAATACACGTCTAAAACAGCCACACCAAGTCACACCGGTTGGGTGACATTCTTGAAATTCAAACTCATAATTCATGCATTGTTGATTGATTCTATGCACATATACATGTTTATAATGATGTTTAGACTTGTTTAAAATCATTATTTGCAAGCTTTGATGCAGGAATAAGGATCTGTCATTGTTAAGGAAGTTTGAGTTATTTTCATCGAATATCATGATACAAGTGTTTTCAGACTAAACTAACACCACCATTGAATTTGAAACACTATGCCAAACAAGGGATTAGACAGCGCTTTTTTAGGCCTTTAACAGCGCTTAAAAACGCTGCTAAAGGTATAGACAGCGCTTATGTAATTTCAAAAGCGCTGTTATAGGTACCCCCTTTAGCAGCCCCTTTAGCAGCGCTTACACTTTAGACAGCGCTTTTAATGTGGAACTTTAGACAGCGCTTGGTAAAAGCGATGTCTATTCTCCCCCTTTAGCAGCGCTTTTCCTTATTATTTTTTAATATATATTTTTTTCAATCACTTTAGACAGCGCTTTCATTAAAAGCGCTGTCTATTCCCTCCCCCCCCCCCCTTTAGCAGCGCTTTTCCTTATTATTTTTTTAATATTTTTTTTCTAACACTTTAGACAGCGCTTCTCATTAAAAGCATTGTCTATTCCCCCCCCCCCCCCCCCTTTAGCAGCGCTTTTCCTTATTATTTTTTTAAATATAATTTTTTTTCATTTAAAACAAAACGCTGCCTATTAAATTTAATCTCACCATTTTTGCACCAGAATTTATAGCTTCATTATAACATTTTAAACAACAACAACATCAATATACCACAATGAAACAATATTATAACAACATCAATATTCATCTCTTCAATCCCTTTTGCACAATATACACAACAACAACATTAGTATATACAATAATGAAACAAAATCAACAATGAATTACAAAATAACTCTATCTTCTACATCGAGCTACACCTATATAACCTAAAACAAATCAAAAAATCAAAATTCATACAAGTTACCAAATAACAACAATAAAAACAATAATATTGTAACACAACTATAACGACATATATTATATTCTCAAAACTCAAAGTTATACCTTATAATAAAACTCTCAACTCCATAACAAATTGGCACCAATCCTCCATAAGTTCATCCAATTGATATTTTGAGTATGAAGCACACTTGAATTCATCAAAGTACTACATAATAATATAACATAGTATGATTTAATTAAAATACTAAGTCATTTTATGAGAAATCTTAAAATAATTCCTAAGTTAGAAATTCATACCGTGGATGGAATCTCTAATCGGTCCAAAAGAATAGTTTCTTTCATAAACCTCAACATAAAATAACTGCAATATACACCATTGCGCTGACGAGGACACTACACATGGAAAGAAAATACGGATATACATCAAGATATACACCTTAACTTGTTTTATCAAGTATCATCGCTATATAATCAAAATTGTGAAAATCTATACCTCCACTTTGATCCAAGAAATATTGTTGACTCTACTCCTTGGTACTTGAATATCTCTTTGTGTTCAAAAACTTTGTAGAATGCTATAATAAAATAATAACGAATATTTAGAACTATCGCACATAAATAATTAAATATACACAGTAATATTTTGGAACAATCTCACTTACGTGTCAATCGTCTTCTTCATATTTGGGTATGTTGTCCAATCATTGCCCAATGAATCCAGATAATATACAATTTCTCTCACAGGATTAATTGCAACCAATAACCAGTGTCCACTGGAATATTAAACAAAGGTTAGATGGAAATTTTCTGCACAACGTTAAAAAACGAAAAATTATAATAGAGGAAATTTAGAATGAAAATATTACTTGAGGCCAGTATTATATGGTAAAAAGAACAATTTTTCTGTATCTTTGCTGGCCATAAATAAACTGAGCACAAATGCTATTACTTCATCTGGTTTTGAGATGATTGACCCTGCGTGGACAATGTTGGGATTTATGAAAGCGAATCTGGACTCCAATTCACGCGGGCGAATCAACTTGTCATACAGAAACCTTAAATAAAAACATCATTAACATTAATTATTCATTGAAATGAGTAAATAAATTCTGCAATTAATTAAACAAAGTTGATTGGATTATACCTGATGTATGTATTGATAACAGCGATGCCTAATGTCAAGTGTCCAAAAACTTCTTCCAAATCCTCCTTACCAATTGTTGTCATGCCTTCAAAACCATAAATCCCTTCATCCAGGGGTATAAGAGAAGTACCACCTTGCGAAATAGTTGTGAAGCTTATATGTGTCTGAAGGCACAACCTATATTGTGAACTAGTTTTCTTTATAGCCCCGGTCCTCTTAGAAACACTCTTTGTTTTTGTGGGAATGTTGCTAATTACAGGCTCCTTACCCCTACTTATAGCTTCAATATCTTTAGCAGGAATAATCTAAATATCATAAAATTAGAGTGGTCAAGTATAGGACGACAAATTAACATTATCTAAGCATAAATATCATATAATTGTGTTGTACCTGTTTTTTTGCTATCGCTGACTCCTTTGGCCGCGTAATCCCTTTATCTTTTGGTTTGGGTTTTGTAGGAGTCTAACATTACCATGCAAAAAAAATGTAAGTAAAACGAACATAAAAAATTTGAGTACTAAAAGGTTCATAACGGTTTTAATTATACCTCATCATCTATGCGAACGAGTCTTGACGGCCATGCAACAAACGCTCCTATTGCCTCTCCCACCAATGTTGCATCCGAAACTTCATCTGGGATTGGTAATAACGCACCCTCCTTTAAAGCAATATCAATCGACACTTTCAAATATCCAGAAGGGAGCGGTTTATGATGAAGTACTTCTCCCAGAGTGTTATGGACTTTTCCCTTGCCAACCATGCGATAAGTTGGTGTCTCTAAAAAGAGTTGACAAGGTGAAATGCCCTAAAATCAATAATAAATATGAAATCGTTAATGTGTATATATGTCAGTTAAATAAATTACACTAATTTAATTTCATAATAATATATGTAAGTACCTCGGGAATACTCGGTTGAGCTGCACAATTGACACTAGCTATGTCACTAGTTTCTTTAACACCCGAAGCTTCCCTTTCTGATTGGTACTGTCTTGATTTTTCCTTCCTCAATTCAAGAAATTCAGCTTCTAATGCATCCAACCTTGCCTGCAGTTCTTTATTGCTAGCAGATTTTGTCTTTGGGTTGTTCTTTTTCAAGGAGCTTGGAGTAACCCCGTGTCCTTTACCCCTCACCCGACCAGAATACTCACGAACATCTAATGCTCGACTAAGTATGCTCCTGCAATCATCTGGTGGAGATGTAGACTGAGACAGACTCTCCTGAAATTCATATGAATATTGGAAAAACATGAATACTATATGTTAATAAAATTTTGATTTAATTAGGATTAATGTTATACTTACGCATTTTTCAAAAATTTGTTGTACATCTTCTTTAAAAACTCCATCCTTATCCACACGGGAAACCTTCCACAAAACATGCTCCGGAAGAGATGTTTCAGAACTACTTTCCTCTTTTAACTACACATTAACACAAAAAACAAGCTCAGTTATAACTCTTGATGAACAAGTATATCATTGCAATTTGTAAATACTTACTATTTTTTGTTCTAATCGTGCATATCCCAAACGCCCTTTTTTGTATGGATATGCGGGAGATGATGCTCTTTGACGATTTACGTCACTTACACTCTGAAAATTTTGGGGTTTTCCGTTTGGCTTTAAAAACATCCAATTCTTTAACTGAAATCACATCTGCATATTCTGCTGGACGCTCTGCATCAACAAAAAAAATTCCGGCATCTCTAAGATATTTTCTGTTTAAATATGTTCTAAGCCCTCTTAGTATTTTGCCGGCCAATCCAAGACAATAATCTTTTCTTGTGTCATCAATGTTGAAAGACCTCTACAAAAAACATACACAAAGTGCGTTAGTATAAGTAATTTAAAGACATAATTTAAAGTACATAATCGTAATTTAAAGACATAATTTAAAGTACCTGTATCTCACTCCAGATTTTGTTTTTAGCATCATCCAGCTTATTATCTCTCCACTCATCACAAGTTATTGGAATTTCTCTCCTTACAATTGTACCAATGTAACTTGTCAATTTAGAACCGTTAGGCTCAATTAATTGGTCATTTGGACTCCAATGCACATCGTATTTTATACCTCTATCTCTATCACGAATGATATTCTTCATAATAGTTTTTCCTCTTTTAATTTCTTTTTCCACTCCCTTACTGGATTTTCCTCCATCATTGTCTCCATCATTAATAGAATCATCGTGTGGGTGCTCCTCGTTACTAGCCATCTAACCTGTAATAAAGAAAAACATTAGTATCTAATGACAAATTTTTAATTCCAAATATATAATTCCAAATATCTATTCAGTATATAAAATGACAAATATCAATTGAGTATATAAAATGACAAATATATCATTTATTAGAAGTTTGCTAATTGTTAACAGGTACGGAGGAATATATATTACCTCTTTCACTAACATCTCTTTCTTTTCTTGGTTGGATTCCAAATTACTTGTCTCTTAAGAACGCGGACGGGGGGATTGATCCAAATTCCCTCATCATGATCTTTTCTGATATATGATTCATCCGCTGTAGTATTTTCATCTCGATCGTTTCTAATATACGACTCATTATCAACATCAACATCACCTTGATCCACACTTTTATCATCAATCACTTTGTTAGATAAAAGCACTATAGACCATTTCGTACTCTTCGGGTCTGTGACATAGAACACTTGTTTATCTTGAGAGGCTAGAATAAAAGGCTCATCTTTGTACCCCACCCTACTAAGATCCACTTGCAAAAACCCTGACTTATCCATTTGTATGCCACTAGTATGTACCAACTTGTAACCAAAGATAGGAATCTGAAACTTCTCGTAATCAAACACCCATATGTGATGGATAACCCCAAAATATGACAAATTTTCATATTTGGGGTTTAAGTCCTTCATACTAGAAATGTGCATTGCTTCACATACCACTGTGACACCACTATTTTGCATAGTACTTTTCTCATCTTGTTCTTTGGTATAAAATGTGTATCCATTAATTATGTATCCTCTGTAAGATAACACAATCAAACTTGGACCATATGCCAAACATCTCAACCTGTGTGATATTGAAGCGGGATTTGAATGAAACTTTGAATATATATATATGATCCTTAAACCACTGTATAAAACTTTGATTGTGCTCTCGTACTATCCAATTTTCATTTCTACTTTGATTCTCACCTCGGAGTATAGCCTTGTGCATTTCAACAAACGGCTCAACCTCAGTGTCATTATGCAGAACATACAAATGCACTTGATCCCGTTCATCCCTTGATACTGTCACAATTTCATTTCCAATTAATTTTTTACCTTCTTTTTTTTCGAAAAAATGAGATTTGGGGAGTCCAATGGATTGCACATTGGATAAAAAATCAGTACAAAATTCAACCGCTTCTTCAACAACATATCGCTCAACGATACAACCCTCTGGACGACTTCGGTTTTTCACGTACACTTTTAATATTTTCATATAACGTTCAATAGGGTACATCCATCTCATATAAGCTGGTCCACACAATTGTGTCTCTTTCACAAGATGAACAACAAGATGTACCATAATATCAAAAAATGATGGAGGAAAATACATTTCAAGGTCACACAAAGTAATAACGATTTCTTTTTGTAATACTGGTAAGATCTCAGGATCGATCACCTTACTACAAATTGACCTGGAAAAAAAACACAATTTAGTTATAGCGCTTATTACTTTTTCTGGCAAAATAGAACGTATACCTATTGGTAGAAAATGTTCCATTATGACATGGAAATCATGTGTCTTCAGACTCTTTAACTTGAGGTCTTTCATGGACACAAGTCTTCTAATGTCTGAGGAGTAACCTTCTGGAACTTTAACTTCACTCAGAAACTTACACAATATTCTCTTTTCCTTTCTAGATAGAGTATAAGCAGCAGGTGGTAGATATGTTCGTCTTCCTTTATTCACGGGTCCTAATTCAAGTGTTATTCCCATCTCTACCATGTCCTCTCTTGCTTTAAGGCCATCCTTAGAATTTCCTTTTATATTGAGTAACGTACCAATAACACTTTCAAATACATTTTTTTCAATATGCATAACATCAAGAAAATGTCTTACGTACAAAGATTTCCAATATGGCAATTCAAAAAAAATTGACCTCTTCTTCCACCCACCTGTGACAACTTTATGTGCAAAAGGCTTGCCAAATTGAATACTCACATCTTTCACCTTTTCACAAATTTGATCACCTGTCAATCCAGGTGGAGCTCTACGTTGTTCGGTATTTCCATTGAACGCTTTTCTCCATCCACGATATTGATGTTTTGAATTTAAGAATCTACGATGGCCGAGAAAGACATTCTTCTGACAAAGTTTCAATCATGTCGTATCGGTTCCATCTTCACAGACAAGACACGCTTTTTCACCTTTAATGCTATACCCGGATAGATTTCCATATGCTGGAAAATCGTTAATTGTGCCAAACAACGTCGCCCTCAAATTGAAACTTTCTTTCTTATATCCATCATAAACCTCCACACCGTTCTCCCACAAAATCTTCAAATCTTCGATTAAAGGTTTCAAGTATACATCTATGTCATTCCCTGGTTGTTTAGGCCCAGAAATTAACATAGATAACATCATGTACTTTACCTTTAATGCTATACCCGGATAGATTTCCATATGCTGGAAAATCGTTAATTGTGCCAAACAACGTCGCCCTCAAATTGAAACTTTCTTTCCTATATCCATCATAAACCTCCACACCGTTCTCCCACAAAATCTTCAAATCTTCGATTAAAGGTTTCAAGTATACATCTATGTCATTCCCTGGTTGTTTAGGCCCAGAAATTAACATAGATAACATCATGTACTTGCGCTTCATACATAGCCATGGAGGTAGGTTATAAATCATAAGAATCACAGTCCATGTGGAATGTGAGATACTTTGAAGACCATGCGGGTTCATTCTATCCGTAGATAATGCCAAGTGAAGGTTTCTTGTTTCTCCTCCAAAATCAGGATAATCATTATCAATTTTCTTCCACTGTGGTGCATCTGCCAGATGTCGAAACTTTCCATCGATAATTCTTTCATCTGCATGCCAAGTCAAGTGTCTAGCATCGGTTTCACTACGAAACATGCGTCTAAATCTCGGAATAATAGGAAAATACCATAAGACTTTCGCTGGAGATAATTTTTTCTTATATCGAGATAAACCGCACTTTGGGCACTCATTCAACGATTCATATTCGTTTCGAAACAAAATACAATCATTTAGACATGCATGTATCTTATCATAGCTCATGCCAATAGAGCACAACATTTTTTTGGCCTCGTAGGTTCGATTAGGAAGAACATTATCCTCAGGAAGCATATCTCTCAAAAGGGCTAATAACTGTGTGAAACTTTTATCCGACCATCCATTGTGCACCTTTAAGTTGTACAATTTTAATACCGCAGACAATCTTGTAAATTTGGGGTAATCTTTATACAACGGTTTCTCCACATCGCTTACCAACCTCTCAAACATTTTGGGACAATCTTGAAGATCTTCTTCAAGTGCTTCTGCAATCTCTTCGACTCGATCACAATCATATGTATCTGTGGCATTGTCATATGAAACATAGGTCGCATTACTTTTCACCCCCAGTTCAACATTCTCGATGCTTTTCTCACCATGAAATATCCAACACGTATAACTTTGATCAATTCCGTGCATTAGTAAATGCGATTTCAATCCATCTGCGTCAACCCGACCCACATAACAACAACCCAAGCAAGGACATTTCATTCTATTCGGGTCTTTAGCGTGTTCAACAGCAAACTTAACGAACTCTAATACCTCATTCCCGTACTCTTTTGACAATCGATCGGCACACATCCATTTTTTATCCATGGTTTTAACTATTATCTAAGTTAAACAAAAACACTAATTAGGGCACAAAACGGTATAATGCGTTTCTGTCAAAACACAAATTATACACGGATTTAAAATAAATTTGAGTTCTAAAAAATCAATTCAGATAAAATATAAAAATTGATCTAAAGTTCCAACATAACTAAGGAATACCATATCATAAGTAAGGGTAGTTAATTATGGTTCGGTTCAGCAAGTTATGGTTTGGTTAACTATGGTTTCAGTTCGGTTATTGAACTGTTTGATGACATGTGATTCGGTTCATAAACCATGAATAATGGTTCAGTTATTTAAAAACGGTTCAGTGGTTCGGTTCTGTGGATTTTTTGAACACCCCTAATTATGATTTATTTTTTCTTCACATTATCAATACCATAACCACAAGTTCACGAATCTCACTACACATTAGATTTTCATTTTAATCTATAGTGTATGCTTTTATTATTCAAGTGAATATGTCATTGTTACGTGAACCTCTTGTGTTGATTATTACTAACTTGGATTATAAGCAATGTGGTGGGAGTACAATGAATTTAAAGAGTGTGTGTTGTCAACAAAAATCAAACATGTGATTAGAACAATTCTAGAAATGAGGATTGTAACATGTGAGTGAAAGTAGCATAACCACGAATGTGGTCCAACCTTAGAGGCATAGTTCATGTTACTGTTGTGGTCCTATAACACATTCAATCAATGATCGTCAACGTTACAATTTTAGAGACATTAGCTTAGTTGTGAACTCATTCGAAGATTCATGATTTGTGTTATTTTTTACTATTACTAAGTTGAAAGATTGGATTATTTTTAGTTAAAAGTGGACCACATGCATTTAGGAATTTGGTCAAGTTTGGTGAGATACAGCCCATTCGCGAGTATGGAAAAAGCTATTGTTATTTGATTCGATTCAATACAAGGCTCATGACATTCTTGTATACGTCCCATACCAGTATTTATACTGTATAGTATATGTGGACATGATCATGTTTTTTTTTCTTTTCCAAGTAGTTCAGTGGCTAAAATTAAGTAGTATATTGTGGGTTCAAATCCGTGATTTTACATCCCATGTCTTTGAATAGCTGCTATTAAGTATCAGCTGAACTGGTTTAATAAGATTACACATAATCAATTAATGTTGTTTAAATCTTTTCCGTCTAATTCTAACAAACGGAGTATATTTTTGTACGTGTGACATTTGGTGTGATATATAAGACTTGTGATCCATATGGAAAATCTGCGAAAAAACGTAAGAAGAAAATAAATGGAACCCATATAGTTCAAACTCCCAATTTTACATATAAAATAGCGATGAGGTTCGGTGAAACTTCATTAAATTAGTTGAAGTTTTTAAACATAAAAGACTAAAGACTAACTTGATATTGAAATAAATTAAGTTAAAGAATAAAGTTGCAGTTTTTCCAAACTTAAACAATTTCAAAGTGTTTCTATTTTTGCTTGATTAGACTAATATATCATTTGTGTGCCTCTCTGACTAGATTCAAAAAGGTTAATGAAGTTAAAATATTATTCTATAACATATATTAGAATCTTAGACTTGCTTAATCAACATTCCTTTGAGGACCTTCAATAACTTTTGTTATTTCTTGAACATTTCTCTCATACAATTATGATTTTTGAGGATTAAGATCACTAGAAATTTTCTTATTTTCTAAAGAACAAATATGATAATGTTATGTTCTGGGAATTAACATTAACTCAGCAGCTTCAAAAATGGAAGGAATAAGACATAGATGGAAAATAGTAAAACTTATTCCTTGTCCGTTCATAATTGACCACCCACATTTTTATTCAATAGAAAAGAACAACTTAATAATGTAAAAGTGCATAAATGGTGTTATCAGAACTGACCTGTTGTTGTTATCGGAACACCGGAGAGTGTTGCTTCTGCGTGGAGGAAGAACCACCAAAGTACGGTTGGACGGTGAGGAGACGAGTTGGAGAAGAGTTGGAGGAAGAACCACGGTTGGACGGTGAATGGGAGGAGACGAGTTGGAGAAGAAGATGAACAAGAGCGATTTCTGGGTGTGGGGTTTCGTTTGTACGATTTGGGATTTCTGGAAATCTGATAACCAATTTAGGTATTAAGACACTTTTTGTACCCCAAAATTTTCTCTCTCATATTTCTCAAAACATTGCAATAAAAATCTCCAAGTGGCTCAAGATTGCTCAAAAATTGGACAACCAAGCTATCTCCTAAGGCAGCAACCCCAAATTAGGGTTTTGTGTTGCATAAAGATCTTTGAGTCCAAATGACCTCAAGTACTCCCCAATGTCCTAATATGTTCTCAAGGTCATCCATGTCAAATTTCAAGCCTTGCAGAGGAAGTTTGGTCAGTCAATTGCTCAAAGGGTCCAAAAATCGACTGTGCTAGGGCAAAAGGCAACTGTGACCTAAAAACAGTCAAACCTCAAGATTTTTTGTCAACATTCTAATTTTGAAGGATATTTCATCATTTGATCAAGGGTTGATCATGATTCCTCAAGGATTGCTCAAGATTCATCAAGACTCAAAAGTTGCTACATTAGGGTTTTGTAGGAAAAGTCAACTCAACTTTGACCAAGCATAACGTTCTCATACTTTATGAGAAATGACCCATACAAATATCATTTTGAAGAGGATGCAATTTCCTACAATCCATCTTCATACCCCAAGATCATAAAATTCACTCACAAGAAGTTATAAATTTGGACATTATAGGTCATTTTTGAAAGTCAACAAAAACACCTTTTTTGTCAAAGCTTATAACTTGAGCATGGAATATCACAATGTGATGAGACCAAAAGGGTTGGTTAGAGGACATCTCAAGATTTCTAAAAAGTCAAAGAACACCTCCAAAAGTGCAAAATTGAAGAAGTTATGTAATGTTGAAGTTGGGCATTTTTGCAAAATTGTCAAAAGTCAACTATCCCCAAAAGTTCAAATTTTGTCAAATGGGCCCATTCTTTTCCACTTGATTTGAGCTTTCATCATTGCCCACGTGTCCTAGCTTCAGCCATGTGTCCATTTATCAATTTTATTATTTTATTTGATTTTTTATTGAATTATTTCATTTTAAATCAAATTAAATCAAATAAAATCCCAAACTTTGATTACATGAGATTTTTTGCTATTTTCATGATTGGATTCTCATCAATATCATCATCAAATTCGTATCACGCAAGATCATGTGCAAAAAGATGGTTTTTTGACAAATTTGGTAAGTTTTCAAAAGTGAATCAAATCAAATATGGGTGCATTGATTTAGAGAGATTGGATTAATGATTCTTGACCTAATGCATTCCATGATACATATAGAAGCCAAAGGACACGAAATTATAGGTTGGAGGCTGCAAGCATAGAGAGAACAAAACTTGAAAAAGTGGTAAAAAGTTTGAAATCAAAATCGTGTCTAGAGGTGTTTTCAGAAGCCAAGAACGATCTCAATCGATTCCTTGACGATCCCTGAAGTAGAACCAATCCCAAGCAAGCCTCCACGCACATCACAAAGCACTGTAAGTGTCACAAAAATCCTCTTCTTTCTTGAATTCGTAAATCACCATTCTTACATCATTTGGGCAAATTCTTGGCATATTCATAATTATTATAGCATTTCTGAACTTTTGGCAATATTCAATTTGGTTTATATGGACTGTAACCTCAGAATGCCGTGGCTAGGGTTACGTTTTGTGTTTTAGGGATTTTGTGTTTCATGTGAAATTGATTCTTATAAAAGGCATGGTTGCACTCAGGAGAGGGAGACGAACCTAACCATGTTTTTGAAGGTCATTTTTATGGCCCGAAAGTGATTTTTGAATCGAGCTATGCATTTAGCTGCGGATCCAAATCTACAGGAAATATTACAGTGGCTGGAGGTAGGGGACGATGGCGTGTCACCTCCCCAGTGGCCAATCCAAACCATGGCGCGCTTAATTTTGTTGTGCTGGCATATTAGTTTGTTTTCTCTTATTATTATTATTATTTTGCATATAATTAACAAATGGAACACAATAGCCAAGTGGTAAGCGTGCTTGCCAATGACCAACAGGACCTGGGTTCGAATCCCAGGTCCCCCATGCGCTTTGTTATTTTTCTTCTTCATATAATCAGGTATAAATCCAAGCGTGAAGCCTATCATACATCCTCAAGCATCTGATGGCCAGATGGCCATAGGCCAAATTTGGTGACCAGAAGCTGTTGGTCCACCATGGAACCAAGTCAACGTGCACCCACTGAATCTCACAAAGTCAGCAAAGGGCCATCTCGTTTGGTCCTAAGGATTGCTTCTCAAACGCCCTTTTTTCAGGCCCATACCCCTCTCTCTCTATATTTTCTTTATTTTTGTTTTTTTAATTATTTAGTTATTATTTCTATTTAATTAACTAACCAATCAAAATTTATTTTTCTTTACAAAATTAAAATCAAAAAATATTTTCTTTATCAAATTAATTTTTAGTATTTTATTTTTTTTAACAAATCTATTAATTAATTTAGGCCATTAATTAGAAATAACTTTAATATATTTTTGTAAATAATTAAAATTAATTAGACTTAATTAGGTTTTTTACTAACATTAATTAATTTTATTTTCTTTCTTAAAATACCAAACATCCAAAAAATATTTATTTTCATTAATTAACTAATTTATTTGTTAATTTAATAATTAACTTAGGTAATTTCTTTCTTAATTCGAAAACAACCACAAAAAAAATCTTTTCTTTAACAAAAAGGGTCAAAACCCTAGAACTTTGCGCTCGATTTAATTTTCCGCACGCGATTTATTTTCTTTATCCAATATTGTACTTGCTCCCGGATTGTAATAGCTTAATAGGACTTTTATTTATCTTTTATCGCTTTATTTATTTTTAAAGGGTTTGTCTTTGGCGATGTAAATACCCGACGCCTTGTAATTTAAATTCTGTATTTTATTTCCGCAAATTATAATTGTTAGATGTTTGATAAATAGGAGATGCATGACAAGACTGAATGTTTTAACCTAAAATCAACTTAGATCACCTTTAACATGTACAAAGATAAAAATAAACTGAAAACAACACACTCGCACAAACGCACTCTTAGGGTACACCCCACTTGGTTGCCTTCGTACGCGGTCATTGAGTATAGGTCGCTTTAGAGGTCGTCCTCTTGTCTAAAGATCATAGTCGCCTCGAAACGGTTGCCTCGGATATTGTTGCCTCAAAACAAGTGATCTAAGACGTTAGGGTTACCGCTAAGGCGTCTTAACATTGCTTTAGTGACCGTAAGTCCCGCATTCGAATTAACCCTTAAAACTCCAACGACGGTGCTACCTACTCATCAATAGTGGGATAGCATTGTTCAAAGGAAGATAGCATAGAACAATTCCTTTTTCGAGTAGGTAGATGGTTCTTAAGTACTTGCTCTTTCAAAAAAAACAAAATCTTTTTCACACTTACACTTTTTTGAACAAAGTTTTCAAAAACACTTCATATACTCTTGAAGACAGAAGCAAGAGTTAAATCGAAGTTTCAAAACAAAAAATTTTTCAATCCCACAAGCACAAAGAAAGCAAACCATTTTGAAAACAATATGAGCAAGTATCTAAGAGCCCGTGGATAACCACGGATAGAAAGGGTGCTAATACCTTCCCTTTCTATAATCTACCCCCGAACCCGAGAAACATCTCGAAAAAGGAATTTTTCTGTGCTTTTTTCCTTTCCTTGTTGGATAAAATAAAAGCGGTGGCAACTCTTGCTTACCGCGACATTTTGCGAAAACAAACGCAAAACACAAACCAGCATTTCAAAAAATAGTCAGTTCTTCCCACCGTATCACAGAACTGGCGACTCTGTTGGGGATGCTTAAGTGGGGTGTACCTTAGGAATAGTTCATGATGTTTTCAATTGCTTGACTTGCATGCTTTATCTTTGTGGGTTGAATCAGAGTTACTATAAATCCTAACCCGGATCTGGGGGATACCCTTTAGGTAAGTAGCAATAAACTGTGAGGGAACTGTACGGCGTAGACTGATACGGTTGAAGCAGTAGCTACGTTGGTGCGGCACTTTAGTATGTACCGATATCCCTTGTGGCGTAACGAGGAGAATATGGGTCTGCTAAGGGGTCATTAAGCACCAACTTACCTTAGAACCTTTAAATTGACCAACTTGGCCATAGAACAGTAGCAGTATGCTACACTCATTGAGACTAAACTCTCGCGATGATTTCGGCCGCAAGAAAAGGTTGTTAAACTGGAATTATGACCGATTGAGGGTAGTCAGTGATATTAAGATCCTCCAGAACCCGGTTACTATTTTTAGGACAGGTTTGAACCAACTGAACTGAAAGAGGGTAGTACCTAAGGGCTCTCTGTGTGCCTTTACCAGTTTGCTATTTGTGGATACTTGTGGTGTGCTTTCTATCATGACATCATGACATCATAACATTGCATACATCTTGCATTGGACTAACCTATTTCAAAGATAGGAGGGATTCATCTTTGTTCTGTTTTGTAGGTCATGGCACATATGCGTAGGAACACCATCCGGATCAACTTTGTCCAAGTTCCCACTATGCTCAAAGAATTGGTTGCAAAGATGTCTGATACTACCTCCTTCATCAGAAGACATGGGCATCTTCTTAGTTTGGTCACCTCCAAATTGGACGAGCAGATGATGAGTGTCCTAGTCCAGTTCTTTGATCCACTGTACCATTGCTTTACTTTTCAGGACTACCAGTTGGTCCCTACCTTGGAAGAGTTCTCTGATCTGCTCGGTATCTCTATTATGGAGCAGACCCCGTTTACAGGTTGGGAGAAGATCCTTAGGCCATAAGAGATTTCTTCAGCCCTTCATATGACAAAGGATGAGGTAATGGCTAATTGAGAAGCTCGTAGTGGAGCAAAGGGATTTCTGACTAAGTTCTTGGTTGGGAAGGCTAATCATTTCTGGGATAGTCTAGACTTCCAGGCATTCGAAGATATTCTAGATCTTCTGCTATATGGCTTGGTATTGTTTCCTAACTCTGACTCCTTTGTTGATGTGAATGCGGTAAAAATATTCATCTCTGGTAATCCTGTACCCACTCTCTTGGGTGACATTCTTCATCAGCTTTATGCCCGTACTGCTCGGAGGCGGGGAACCTTGATGTGCTGTGCTCTGTTATTGGCGAGGTGGTTTATTTCTCACCTCCCCAAATCAGTTTTAAAGAACAAGAAAGGCATGGGCTGGGCTTATAGGGTTATGTCTCTCTCTCACAATGACATTATTTGGACCATTAAGGGTATCGACGAGGTGGCTATTATTGATTGTTGTGGGGAATACCCCAATGTTCCACTGATAGGAACCAATGGAGGAATTACTTACAATCCATGCTTGGCCTTACGCCAGTTCTGGCGAGCCAGAAGGGAACGACCTCATGAGTTGCTAATGCCCAGTATTGTATTTGATTTCCAAGGAGATAGTGACGAGCAACACCGCAGATTCATAAGAGCTTGGGATAGAGTTCACAGGTCTGATCAACACGAGCTGGGTGCGAAGAATTCTCTACCAATGGAGCCATATCTCCGATGGGTTCGTATCCGTGCCCAAAAGCTGGGAATTCCCTATGAAGCCGTCTTGCCCATTATTGTTGAAGTTGCTGATGAGGAAGGGGTCCCTCCTACTATCTTACACCCTTACATGCCTACTGACGTTGGGGCATTGAAGAGGTTCTGGATGCAGCTAAGGGAAGAATGGGATACTTATAGAGAAAAGTATCACGAGCAAGAGCGAAAGATTCAGAAGTTGACTAGGCAGCTGGAGAGGGAGCAGATCATCAACGACTATGTCAGCACTAAAGGCAAATGACCATGGGAGCGCTGATGTCCTTTGATTATTTCCCGTTTTTATTTACTTTTCAGTATTTCCTTTCTTGTAACGCCTTAAGGGCAATTTGTGGAACAATTGAATTTCAAGTTTATCTAATAAAAGTGTGTTTCATGTTTGGTTTACGAATTTGAATCTCTCGACGTCTTTGAAATCATAGCATACGCATTTCATTCCACGCACCTCATAACAGGTACCCCTACAGGTTTTCTCATCTTCTTCGCTGTTTATTTCAGAATTATGTCTTCGAACCATCAATCGAACAAGCAATCAAGGCTCTACAGGCTCAAAACGCCCAATTCCAGGAGTTGTTCATGAACCTGGCTAAGGGTCAGTAAGATCTGAAGGACCTTATCCTGAAAGAGAAGAAGAAGAAGAAGAAGATGGTCCTATTTAACATGGGCCACAGATTTAGAAACAGGCTACGAGATGAAGTTGATTTGACCACCTCATCTGGAGGGAAAGATAGTCAAGAAGAAAGGAGGGCTCCTAGCCCTGTGGTTTCAGACAACGAGATAGACTTCGACGAAGACCAATATCCTTCGGATGAGGATAGATACAAACAACTGGAAGACCGGTTGAGCGCGATGGAAGTTCAGAAAGTGCCTGGTCTGGACTTTGGTGATCTGGGTCTGTCATCTGGGGTGGTGATTCCCCACAAGTTCAAAGCACCAGCCTTCGCTAAATACGACGTAGTTTCTTGCCCAAAACTGCACCTCCAGACGTATGTTAGGAAGATTTAGCCATACACCGCTGACAAGAATCTCTGGATCCACTTCTTTCAAGACAGGCCTTCAGGGACTCAGCTTGAATGGTTTTACCAGCTGGAAGGAACTAGCATCCGTAATTGGGAGGACTTGACTGCTGCTTTCTACAAGCAGTACCAATACAATGCCAACCTCGCTCCTACGCATACCCAACTCCAGGGTATGTTAATGGGTGCGGGCGAAGGTTTCAAAGATTATGCTCAGAAGTGGAGGGACCTCGCTGGAAGAGTGCAATCGCCCTTGGCTGATAGGGAGTTAGTTGATATGTTTCTGGGGACCTTATCTGGTCTGTATTTCAACCATCTGATTGGGAGTTCATCGTCCGGATTTACGGAGCTGATTATGACCGGGGAAAGGATTGAGGTTGGTATTAAGTCTGGAAAAATACAGAAGGGTGCTTCATCAGGCACCGAGAAGAAGCCTTTTAAGAAGGAGTCCAATGCTGTTTAAAGTTCGAAAAGCCAGAATAGACCTGAACTCCGCCAAGCTGTTAATGCGGTTGTTATTTCAAGACCTGCTGGTGCTCCTCAGCGTAACAATCAGCTAAGGGCCGAGAAACCTCGAAGACAATTCACTCAGCTCAACATGACTTTATCTCAGATTCTGCCGCAGTTATTGAAAACCAATCTAGTGATTCCAAGGGAGGCCCCACAGAATCCCAACACTACATCACCAAAGTACAACCCTAATGCCCGCTGTGCTTTTCACTCTGATAGCCCAGGGCATGATACAGATGATTGTTGGGTTTTGAAGAACAAAATACAAGACTTAATTGATGCAAAGGAGATTGAGTTCGAGGCGCCTGAAAGACCTAATGTTGTGACTGCTCCCATGCCCAAGCATGGATTAAACGCTATAGATGAAGACTCGTTTGTGGTTTCTGTGAACGACATTGTTACCCCTTTAATGACTGTAAAGAAGAACCTTTTGTTAGCCGGTTTATTTCCAGGTTGTGACGAAGGTTGCCGTATGTGTTATGTCCTACCTACCGGTTGCCATCTTTTGAAGTCAGGTGTCCAACGCCTGATGGATAATAAAGAAATTTTGTTTGAGAAGACTCTTGTTCCTTTGATCCCTACTGAAGAAGTTGCCATTATCACCAATTTCGACAATTCTATCAAGGCTCCCTCGAGGAAGCCTGTTAGAATTACATATGTTCCAAGAATCACGCCGTTGATCATCACTGTTCCAGGGCCTATCCCCTATACATCTGATAAAGCTGTACCTTGGCACTACGAGACTGGTGTTTATTATCACGGAGTTAAACAAGATTTGGATGCTGATACTGACGTCAGCAATATTGTTGGACCTGCCAAAGTCACCCGCAGCGGAAGACTTTTCTCCCCTGATATCTCTCCACCAACTGCTCGGAAACCTGTTGTTATTACACCTGCCAGTGTACCTGCTACTATTCCTGTTCAAGTTCCCATTCTTACCCCTGTTGTCGAGTCATCAGATAGTCGGGGCAAAGGGACCACTAATGAGCCTGCCCAGACGGAGGCACCGAAGACAATTACTATTGAAGCCTCTAGGCAAGAGATGGAAGAAATTCTGAAGATCATCAAAAAGAGCGACTACATTGTAGTTGAGCAGCTGGGGCAAACCCCATCCAAAATATCTATGTTGTCATTGTTGCTATGCTCAGAAGCCCATGCCAAGGCTCTGATTGCATTCCTGAAGACTGCACACGTACCACAAGAAACATTACATGATCAGTTTAAAGATTGTGTGGCTAGTCTGACTGCTGATAATGGGTTGGGTTTCTCTGACGCCGATTTAACTGTTAAAGGGAAGAATCACAATGATGCCCTGCATGTCTCCATTGAATGCAGGGGAACTACTCTTGCTCATGTATTAGTGGATACTGGTTCCTCATTGAATGTTTTACCTAAGAAAGCTCTAGACCGGTTGGACTGTGAAGGGTTAGAGCTGAAACCAAGCAACATTGTCGTCAGGGCCTTTGATGGGTCTAAGAGGATGGTGCATGAAGAAGTGGATATTCTGATTAAGGTTGGTTCTCAGGTTTTTGCATCTACATTCTATGTGATGGACATTCAACCATCTTATTCTTGTTTGCTGGTTCGTCCGTGGATCTACAAAGTTGGGGCAGTGACGTCGACGCTCCACCAGAAGCTAAAGTACCCGGTGAAAGGGAAAATTGTGATAGTGCAAGGATAAGAGGAGTACATGGTGATCCACCTCAACTCTTTTCGATATGTAGAGATGGATGGGGAGTTCATTGAGACCCCATTTTAGCATTTTGAAGAGGTTCCCCAGACACTAGCATCAACTGAGATTGTTGTTGAAGATCCTCCCATGAAGATGGATTCCTTCAAGGATGCCCAGGCTGTTGTCGAGAAAGGTGGGTGTGCAAATTGGGGACAACTCCCTGATTTTGCACAAAAGACTAACAAGTTTGGTTTGGGTTTCACTACAGAAGCTCAGAAGGCTGTTCGGAATGCACGGATCGGAAGACCTCCCTTGTTCATTAGCAATTCAGGAGTGAATGCCATTGAAGACAACGTTGAAGAGTCTGAGTTCGACAGTTGGATCTATCCTACTACTGATGGAGGACTAAGCAACTGGACCACAAAGGACTTCATCCCAATTTCTTTTGTTACCCAGTAATGAAACTTTTGTTTTGAACTTTTAACAAACAATGTTTTAAACTCTATGGCCCGGTGTCTTACCCGGGGCACTGTGGCTTCATTTGTGAGGGCTTTATGTGTGTCATCTACATATATCATTAATAAAAGCATTGGATGTTTCTTGCATTTCAAATTTTGTGCTCCTTGTTTTTGTTTTATTACATATTGCAAAAACGGCTATTTTAGACACACTCACATATACAAGTCTACATCCACTCTGGATCTCACTGGTAACGACTCTGCTACTGCCAGTTATGACTTTGAAAGTCCGATCAACTTAGCCGAAGACGAAGGTGAAGACGATTGCAAAGTGCATGGTGAACTTGCAAGACTGTTACTTCAGGAAGAGAGGGCTATACAGCCACATGAAGATCTGATGGAAACGGTAAATCTGGGTACAGAAGAGGACAAGAAAGAGGTCAAGATCGGTGCAAATCTAGAAGCTAGTGTTAAGCAATGGTTGATTCAGATGTTGCGTGACTATGTTGAGATCTTTTCCTGGTCTTATGAAGACATGCCTGGGTTGGATACCGATATTGTGGTTCACCGATTGCCTACCAAGGAAGACTGTCCTCCCGTGAAATAGAAAGTCCATCGAATGCGCTCGGATATGTCTGAGAAAATCAAGGCTGAAGTTATGAAATAGTTTGACGCCGGTTTTCTGGCAGTTACTTCTTACCCACGGTGGGTGGCCAACGTGGTTCCAATAATGAAGAAGGATGGTAAGGTTCGAATGTGTGTCGACTATAGGTATTTGAACAGGGCGAGCCCCAAGGATGACTTCCCTCTGCCTCATATCGATGTTCTGGTTGACAACACCGTTCAGCATAAGGTATTCTCCTTTATGGATGGTTTCTCTGGTTATAATCAGATTAAAATGGCTCCCGAAGACATGGAGAAGACAACCTTTGTTACTCAATGGGGTACCTTTTGCTACAAGGTCATACCTTTTGGATTGAAGAATGTTGGGGCAACGTATCAGCGTGCCATGGTTGCTTTGTTCCATGATATGATCCATCACGAGATTTAGGTATACGTCGACGACATGATTGCAAGATCTCAGACTGAAGAAGAGCATCTTGACCACCTTCAGAAGTTATTCGACAGGTTGAAATTGTACAAACTGAGGTTAAACCCGAACAAGTGCACCTTCGGGTGAGATCTGGTAAGCTGCTGGGTTTCGTTGTAAGCGATAAAGGTATTCAAGTGGATCCTGCCAAGGTGAAGGCTATACAGGAAATGCCAGCTCTCGGAACAGAAAAAGAAGTCAGAGGCTTTCTAGGACGTTTGAACTATATTGCCTGATTTATCTCGCACCTGACTGCTACTTGTGAGCCAATCTTCAAGCTACTGAAGAAAGATCAAGTGGTACGATGGAACGATGAATGTCAGGTCGCTTTCGAAAGGATCAAAGAGTATCTCCAAGAGCCATCCATTCTGATGCCTCCAGTTGAAGGGAGACCTTTAATCTTATACTTGACAGTACTCGATAATTCAATGGGGTGCGTGCTGGGGCAGCATGACGAGTCTGGCCAAAAAGAGCATGCTATATATTACCTTAGCAAAAATTTTACCGACTGCGAGACCCGATACTCGTTGCTCGAGAAAACTTGTCGCGCTTTGGCATGGGCTGCTCGCCGGCTGAGACAGTATATGCTGACTCACACTACTCTATTGATATCAAAGATGGATCCAATCAAGTATATCTTCGAAAAGCTTGCCTTGTCCGGAAGAATAGTGAGATGGAAGATGATCTTGACTGAGTATGACATCCAGCACACGACCCAAAAGGAAATCAAAGGAAGTGTGTTGGTAGATCATTTGGCACATCAGGCGGTGGATGATTACCAGTCTATGAACTTTGAATTTCCAGATGAGAGTATCATGATAGTGACTGATTGTGAGACACCTGGACCGGATGAAGGCCCTGAGGAGGGATCTCGATGGTCTATATACTTTGATGGAGCTTCGAACGCTTTGGGTAATGGAATTGGCGCCGTGATCATATCTCCTAAAGGCTCTCATACTCCATTCACCGCCCGACTATGTTTCAATTGCACCAACAACATGGCGGAGTATGAAGTGTGCATCATGGGTCTTCGAGCAGCAATGGACCTAAGGATTAAGTTCTTGAGTGTCTTCAGAGATTCTGCTCTCGTGATCAGCCAGATCAAAGGCGAGTGGGATACAAAACACCCAAATCTCATTCCTTACAAGGAATACGTGTTGACATTGCTTCCGCACTTCGAAGAGATAATCTTTGAACACTTCCTGAGAGAGGAGAATCAGTTGGCGGACGCGCTGGCTACGATGTCTTCTATGTTCAAAGTCAATTGGGACAACGAAGCTCCCCGGATTATCATTAAAGTATTGGATGAACCTGCACAAGACTGTGACATTGAGACTGAAGAGGTAATAGATAAGCCATGGTTTCATGAGGTGAAGAGGTATCTTGAAGCTCAGGAGTACCCCGAGGGTGCATCTGTTAATGACAAGAAGTTTCTGAGGAGGTTCGCGGCGAAGTTCTTCATCAGCAATGGCATCCTTTACAAGCGTAACCATGATTCAACCTTGCTGCGTTGTGTGGATAAGAACGAAGCAGAAAGAATCGTGACAGAGTTACATGAAGGTACTTTCGGAACTCATTCTAGTGGACACACCATGGCAAAGAAAATCCTACGGGCAGGATATTATTGGTCCACTATGTAAGCCGACTGTTATCAGCATTCTCGTACATGTCACAAGTGTCAAGTCTATGCTGATAAGGTGCATATACCTCCAGTACCTCTGAATGTTTTGACAGCTCCGTGGCCTTTTTCAATGTGGGGCATTGATATGATCGACGAAATCAGACCTAAGGCATCCAACGGGCATCATTTCATCCTGGTAGCAATCGATTACTTTACGAAATGGGTTGAAGCAGCTTCCTTTGCTACAGTAACCAAGAACGTCGTGGCACGGTTCATTCGGCACAATATGATCTATCGATATGGTGTACCAGAGAGGATCATTACGGACAATGGTACTAATCTCAACAATAAGATGATCACTGAGCTCTGCAAGCAGTTCAAGATACAGCATCACAACTCTTCTCCTTACCGGCCGAAGATGAATGGGGTTGTAGAAGCGGCTAATAAGAACATCAAGAAGATCGTGCAGAAGACGACGATGACGTACAAAGACTGGCACGAGATGTTACCTTTTTCTCTTCATGGGTATCGTACCTCAGCACGGATGTCAACAGGGGAAACACCTTATTCCTTGGTGTATGTCATGGAGGCAGACTTGCCCATTGAAGTTCGGATACCCTCTCTTCGGATCATGAAGGATGCAGGTTTGAGCGAAGACGACTGGATTTAGACCCGGCTTGATCTGTTTAACCTAATCGACGAAAAGAGACTTACTGCTATTTGTCATGGTCAGACGTATCAAAAACGGATGATCAAGGCATTTAACAAGAAAGTCAGACGACAAGAGTATTAAGTTGAGGACCTGGTTATCAAGCGCATTATCTTACCTCAAGGTGATCCCAAGGGCAAATGGACCCCTACTTACGAAGGCCCATTTGTGGTTAAGAACATTTTCTCAGGAGGAGCTATGATTCTAACCACCATGGATGGTGACGATCTTCCTCACCCCGTCAATGCAGACATAGTGAAAAAATACTACGCATAATCAAAGACCCGCTAGGTCGACTGGCCTAGGAAAAAATAAGGGCTTCCCGGTGAACCAAAAGGGTTCGGGCAAAAATAAAGGGATGAAAATGAAGAAATCTGTACACCCGGCAAGTCGAAAACCTGAAAAGGCGGCTTGGGCAAAAAAGGGTATCCCGGTGGACTGAAAACCCGAAAGGGCGGTCCAGGAAAAAATTAGGGATCAAAGCGTAATACTATGTCTCATTGGATCACCTTGCATCCAGACTTCGGTATCGACTATCAAGCTCGGACAGCACTAATCAATCTGATCTACCTTCAACCAAGTAGCAAAGTGATGAGATGCTCGAGGACATAAGGGCAATAGCAGAGTTGGAACCTAGTGGGATTACTCACATAACTGTTTTGTTTAGCTTTTCACAAATTGTATAAATTATATTTGTTCGGCGGCATTCTCTTACTATGACGTCAGCCTCTTGTACAAAAATGCCTATTTACAGGCCAAACTTTAAAATCAATACAAATTCATTTTCAAATAAATTTCAAACTATTTTTCCTTTATCTGTTTTGTTTTGCAAAGAACGTCCAATGTTCATTATTTGATATATGCATTTGACATTAATTGCTGCTCATAAATATTTACATGCGAAACAAAAGACGATTACTGGTAATATCAGAAACAGGGGCAATAAGAATTGTCCAAACTGTACAGTTGCTCTATCCACCAGGTACGACGGTAAATTCAGCTGAAGAATATGGCTAAGATACTTTCACTCCCCACAAAGAAAGACAGTAATGGTAGCTCTCCCCAGCTGAGACTTGCAACTGTGAATGAATCGGTAATATTCTCCCCCCAAGCAGAGTTTATCTACCATCAACACTAAAAAGGCTTAATATCCCCGACAGTCTTAATATTCCCCAACAGAGTATAAGAATATTCCCCGGTAGAATACAAGATATCCCCAGTGGAGTTAAAATTTTCCCAGTGCAGTCTGAAAAAGCTTCCCCAGTGGAATTGAAGAATCATCCCCAGTAGACTCTGGAAGTTCGTCCCCGGTGGAGTATAAAAAAAAATATCCCCAACCGAGTTCAAAGGAAGATTGTTCCCAGCAAAGCTCAAAGGATTATCCCCATTAGAGTCTAAAAGGTTATCCCCAGTGAAGTCGCAACTGAAAGATCATCCCCAACAGGATTCAATATCACCAGCAACGGTGATTCATCCCCAATGGAATTTATCGGTGGAATCCTCAGCAGAGCATTTCTTCCCCACAGAGTAATCTCCTCATCAGTTTTATGTCCCAACGGAATTATACTTTCCTGCAGGTTTATTCTCGCAATCACCTTCGTTCACCATCCCCAGCGGAAACGAAGAATCCAACTCTATTCTCCAGCAGCTATCCGGGATTTATTTTCCCCAGCTAGAAACATTACATTTCCATACATCATGATACACGCATATACGCATCATACAACACGATCTCATTTATTTTGAGAAAATCATTGCTTGATCCATATCATGTATTACATATGACTGACCTTTACCTTTCAGGAAGGATGCAGTTAAGTTCTCAGCAGTCGAAGACCTGACCGGTTCTTAAATCTCAACAGAATTATCCTCGGTTGAATTTTAGATAAGGTTCTCAATCTCGAAAATTTTCCTTCGTCATAGTTTGGACGAGTTCTACAATCTCAACGGTATACTACGTTGAAGACCAGACAGTTCCTAGATCTTGATGAAGATGTTTTCCTCCGTCATAGTGTGGACGAGTTCTACAATCTCAACAGTATACTACGTTGAAGACCAGACAGTTCCTAGATCTTGATGAAGATGTTTTCCTCCGTCATAGTGTGGATGAGTTATACAATCTCAACGGTATACTACGTTGAAGACCAGACAGTTCCTAGATCTTGATGAAGATGTTTTCCTCCGTCATAGTGTGGACGAGTTCTACAATCTCAACGGTATACTATGTTGAAGACCAGACAGTTCCTAGATCTTGATGTTTTCCTCTGTCATAATGTGGACGAGTTCTACAATCTCAATGGTATACTACGTTGAAGACCAGACAGTTCCTAGATCTTGATGTTTTCCTCCATCATAGTGTGGACGAGTTCTACAATCTCAACGGTATACTACGTTGAAGACCAGACAGTTCCTAGATCTTGATGAAGATGTTTTCCTCCGTCATAGTGTGGATGAGTTCTACAATCTCAACGGTATACTATGTTGAAGACCAGACAGTTCCTAGATCTTGATGTTTTCCTCCGTCATAGTGTGGACGAGTTCTACAATCTCAACGTTATACTACGTTGAAGACCAGACAATTCCTAGATCTTGATGAAGATGTTTTCCTCCGTCATAGTATGGATGAGTTCTATAATCTCAATGGTATACTACGTTGAAGACCAGACAGTTCCTAGATCTTGATGAAGATGTTTCCCTTAGTCGAAGACCTGACCGGTTCTTAAAGCTCAACTGAAATATCCTCGGTCGAATTTCAGATAAGGTTCTCAATCTCAACAATTTTCCTCCGTCAAAGTGTGGATGAGTTCTACAATCTCAACGGTATACTACGTTGAAGACCAGACAGTTCCTAGATCTTGATGAAGATGTTTTCCCCCAGTTGAATTACAGACAAGTTCTTAAAACTCAGCAGAGATGTTCTCTCAGTTCAAGTACAGGCAAGTTCCTAAATCCCAACAAAGATCAGACTTCCCCCAGCGGAATCTTCTACAACAACAGGTATGCAAGTTCTCGCTAAGGAATATCTTATGCGATCGACGCTCCCACAAATGGCATCTATAAGGCCATCCTCCTACCAACAATCTCCAAATGGCATCTGTAAGCCCATTCCCGACATCACCAGGCTGATGCCACTTCATGCGAGTGCAAATTTCTGGGCACTCTAGTGATCAATCATCTTCCACCTTTGGATCACGAAAGGCGCGAAAGCCAATCTACATTCTCAGGTTTAAGAAGATTGAACAGGGGCACCTGTTGTACCCCAAAATTTTCCCTCTCATATTTCTCAAAACATTGCAAGAAAAATCTCCAAGTGGCTCAAGATTGCTCAAAAATTGGACAGTCAAGCTATCTCCTAAGGCAGTCAACCCCAAATTAGGGTTTTGTGTTGCATCAAGATATTTGAGTCCAAATGACCTCAAGTTCTCCCCAATGTCATAATATGTTGTCAAGGTAATCCATGTCAAATTTCAAGCCTTGCAGAGAAAGTTTGGTCAGTCAATTGCTCAAAGGGTCCAAAAATCGATTGTGTTAGGGCAAAAGTCAACTGTGACCTACAAACATTCAAACCTCAAGATTTTGTGTCAACATTCTCATTGTGAAGGATATTTCATCATTTGATCAAGTGTTGATCATGATTCCTCAAGGATTGCTCAAGATTCATCAAGACTCAAAAGTTACTAAATTAGGGTTTTGCAGGAAAAGTCAACTCAACTTTGACCAAGCATAACTTTCTCATACTTTATTGGAAATGACCCATCCAAATATCATTTTAAGAGGATGCAATTTCCTACAATCCATCTTCATACCCCAAGATCATAAAATGCACTCACAAGAAGTTATAAATTTGGGCATTATAGGTCATTTTTGAAAGTCAACAAAAACACCTTTTTTGTCAAAGCTTATAACTTGAGCATGGAATATAAAAATAAGATTATACAAAAAGGGTTGGTTAGGGGACATCTCAAGATTTCTAAAAAGTCCAAGAACACCTCCAAAAGTGCAAAATTGAAGAAGTTATGCATTGTTGAAGTTGGGCATTTTTGCAAAATTGCCAAAAGTCAACTATCCCCAAAACTTCAAATTTTGTCAAATGGGCCCATTCTTTTCCACTTGATTTGAGCTTGCATCATTGCCCACGTGTCCTAGCTTCAGCCATGTGTCCATTTATCAATTTTATCATTTGATTTGATTTTTTATTGAATTATTTCATTTTAAATCAAATTAAATCAAATAAAATCCCAAACTTTGATTACATGAGATTTTTTGCTATTTTCAGGATTGGATTCTCATCAATATCATCATCAAATTCGTATCACACAAGATCATGTGCAAAAAGATGGGTTTTAACAAATTTGGCAAGTTTTCAAAAGTGAATCAAATCAAATATGGGTGCATTGATTTAGAGAGATTGGATTCATGATTCTTGACCTAATGAATTCCATGATACATATAGAAGCCAAAGGACACGAAATATAGGTTGGAGGCTGCAAGCATAGAGAGAACAAAACTTGAAAGAGTGGTAAAAAGTTTGAAATCAAAATCATGTCTAGAGGTGTTTTCAGAAGCCAAAAACGATCTCAATCGATTCCTTGACGATCACTGAAGCAGAACCAATCCCAAGCAAGCCTCCACGCACATCACAAAGCACTGTAAGTGTCACAAAAATCCGCTTCTTTCTTGAATTCGTAAATCACCATTCTTACATCATTTGGGCAAATTCTTGGCATATTCATAATTATTATAGCATTTCTGAACTTTTGGCAATATTCAATTTGGTTTATATGGACTGTAACCTCAGAATGTCGTGGCTAGGGTTACGTTTTGTGTTTTAGGGATTTTGTGTTTCAGATGAAATTGATTCTTATAAAAGGCATGGTTGCACTCAGGAGAGGGAGACGAACCTAACCATGTTTTTGAAGGTCATTTTTATGGCCTGGAAGTGATTTTTGAATCGAGCTATGCATTTAGCTGTGGATGAAAATCCGCAGGAAATATTACAGTGGCTGGAGGTAGGGGACGATAGCGTGTCACCTCCCCAGTGGCCAATTCAAACCATGGCGCGCTTAATTTTGTTGTGCTGGCATATTAGTTTGTTTTCTCTTATTATTATTATTTTGCATATAATTAACAAATGGAACACAATAACCAAGTGGTAAGCATGCTTGCCAATGACCAACAGGACTTGGGTTCGAATCCCAGGTCCCCCATGCGCTTTGTTATTTTTCTTCTTCATATAATCAGGTACAAATCCAAGCGTGAAGCCTATCATACATCCTCAAGCATCTGATGTCTAGATGGCCATAGGCTAAATCTGGTGGCCAGAAGTTGTTGGTCCACCATGGAACCAAGTCAACGTGCACCCACTGGATCTCACAAAGTCAGCAAAGGCCCAGCTCGTTTGGGCCTAAGGATTGCTTCTCAAACGCCCTTTTTTCAGGCTCATACCCCTCTCTCTCTATATATTTTCTTTATTTTTGTTTTTTTAATTATTTAGTTATTATTTATATTTAATTAACTAACCAGTCAAATTTTATTTTTCTTTACAAAATTAAAATCAAAAAATATTTTCTTTATCAAATTAATTTTTAGTATTTTATTTTTTTTTAACAAATCTATTAATTAATTTAGGCCATTAATTAGAAATAACTTTAATATATTTTTGTAAATAATTAAAATTAATTAGACTTAATTAGGTTTTTTACTAACATTAATTAATTTTATTTTCTTTCTTAAAATACCAAACATCCAAAAAATATTTATTTTCATTAGTTAACTAATTTATTTGTTAATTTAATAATTAACTTAGGTAATTTCTTTCTTAATTCGAAAACAACCAAAAAAAATCTTTTCTTTAACAAAAAGGGTCAAAACCCTAGAACTTTACGCTCGATTTAATTTCCCGCACGCGATTTAGTTTCTTTATCCAATATTGTACTTGCTCCCGGATTGTAATAGCTTAATAGGACTTTTATTTATCTTTTATCGCTTTATTTATATTTAAAGTGTTTGTCTTTGTCGATGTAAATACCCGACGCCTTGTAATTTAAATTCTGCATTTTATTTCCGCAAATTATAATTGTTAGATGTTTGATAAATAGGAGATGCATGACAAGACTGAATGTTTTAACCTAAAATCAACTTAGATCACCTTTAACATGTACAAAGATAAAAATTAACTGAAAACGACACACTCGCACATACGCACTCTTAGGGTACTCCCCACTTGGTTGCCTTCGTACGCGGTCATTGAGTATAGGTCGCTTTAGAGGTCGTCCTCTTATTTAAAGATCATAGTCACCTCGAAACGGTTGCCTCGGATATTGTTGCCTCAAAACAAATGAACTAATACATTAGGGTTACCGCTAAGGCGTCTTAACATTGCTTTAGTGACTGTAAGTCCCGCATTTGAATTGACCCTTAAAACTCCAACGACGATGCTACCTACTCATCAATAGTGGGATAGCATTGTTCAAAGTAAGATAGCATAGAACAATTCCTTTTTCGAGTAGGTAGATGATTCTTAAGTACTTGCTCTTTCAAAAAAACAAAATCTTTTTCACACTTACACTTTTTCGAACAAAGTTTTCAAAAACACTTCATATACTCTTGAAGACAGAAGCAAGAGTTAAATCGAAGTTTCAAAACAAAATTTTTTTCAAACCCACAAGCACAAAGAAAGAAAACCATTTTGAAAACAATATGAGCAAGTATCTAAGAGCCTGTGGATAACCACGGATAGAAAGGGTGCTAATATCTTCCATTTCTATAATCTACCCCCCGAACCCGAGAAACATCTCGAAAAAGGAATTTTTCTGTGCTTTTTTCCTTTACTTGTTGGATAAAATAAAAGTCGGTGGCGAATCTTGCTTATCGCGACATTTTGCGAAAACAAACGCAAAACGCAAACCAGCATTTCAAAAAATAGTCAGTTCTTCCCACCGTATCACAACACTATTTAATTACCTTAGGCAGCGCTTTCAAGAAGCGCTACCTTTAGCAGCGCTTTAGGCTTTAGCAGCTCTTTTAGAGTAATGCCTTTAGCAGCGCTTCTGGAAAGCGTTGTCTAAGGTATACCCTTTAGCAGCGCTTCTGGAAAGCGTTGTCTAAGGTATACCCTTTAGCAGCACTTTAGGCTTTAGCAATGCTTCCTAGAATAACACCTTTAGCAGCGCTTTTAGTAAGCGCTGTCTAAAGTATAACCTTTAGCAGCGCTTATTCTAATTTTTTAATTTTTTTTTACTGAAACCATATAGCAGCGCTTAAGGAAAGAAAGCGCTGTCTATGGTAAGGCCTATAGCAGCGCTTATAATAAGCGTTGTCTATAGTATACCTTTAGCAGCGCTTCTCCTTTAATTTTTAATTATTAATTTTTCTAAAAACCTATAGCAGCACTTTAGGCATAAGTGTTGTCTATGTGGCATTGTCTAAAGTCAATTTTGGCATAGTGTAAGGATCGAATTAGAGGGATAGGGTCCCTTTTATGATCTAACACATGTTATTTTTGCAGGTTAGAAAATCCTCTCACTGGAGAAGACGACCGGAGCTAGGGCTCTGGCGCTTCCTTAGTTCACTTGTTTTATTATATATTTATTGGTTTATGTTTTAATAACAAAAACGTAGCACACCGCAGTTGGTTGGAGACTGAGGCATGTAACTTGAGAAGCGTGGGTTCGATCCCTGCGTCGTGCAATTATTTTTGCTATTTTTCCAAACTAACGTGCAAGTTTATTATATATTGGTCAATTCATATTCACATCCAACAAACAGGCGTTTGGCCAAGTGGCAAGCAGTGCAGTCTTGGAAGCCAGGGGCGTGGGTTCAACATCCACCCCATGCAATTCCTTTTTTTACCCTATTTTACTAACCCTAATTAATTTTCTAGTTTCTTAATTAAAAATTAACTAACCTAATATTTTTTTCTTAATACTAACAAATTAGGATTAGGGTTTTAGTTAGTAATTAAATTTTTCTTATATTTTTTAATTAATTAATTAATTAATCTTTTTCTTAGTATTGAAATTAATTAGAATTAGGTTTTTAATTAATTATTATCACTTAAATTATTTTCCACAAAATACCAAAAACATTAACATTTAGATATTAGGTCTTCAAAGTATTTTTCTAACATTTTTTATTTCTTTCTTTACTATTTAATTTTCTTAGACAAAAAGTGTAAGTCGCACTATCGATTGTAATGGCATATATTTACATTTCCGCACATTTTTTCTAATTATGTAACTTCTCACAGGATGTAATAGCTTAGGTTTAATTTTCTATACATTTTACTGCTAGTAACTAGGGTTTGCACGACAAGACTAACAACGACGTAGAAAAACCCTAATTCTCAAGATAAATAACTGAAATCAATACAATCTTCACACTCGCACCTCTAGGTAACATCTCTTGTTGCCTTACGAATATTGGTCATGTCCCTCGAAAGTGGGGATACTTAAGCAAAAGGCCCTCGATTTAACAATATCATCATGGTCCCTTTCGAATAAAGATTATAATCCCTCTGAGTTGCCTACGAAATGATGATAGTCCCTCCGAAACAATTGCTAAAGTATCCTTACATGTTGCCTTCGATGACCATACGATGACCCTACGCATGTTCCTTCACATCCAATAGATATGGCTACCTAATAACTAATGGTACAGATAATACTATATCTAAAGGAGAAGGAAAATAACAAGAAAGACCTTATCAATGGGTAAGACTCCTAGTTTCTTGCTCACAACATGTTTAAACATCACATTTTTCACACATCACTTTCAAACAAATATTTTCAAAAACACTTTGTATACATTCTTGAGGTCTGATACAAGAATCATTACAAAAGTTATCCTTACATTGGCATTTCAAAATATTTTCAAATCACACACACAAAGCAAGTTTTCAAAAGTGAACTAAGCAATTAAGAGCCCATAGATAACTACGGATGGAAAGGGTGCTAACACATTCCCTTTTCATAACTTACCCCCCGAGCTCAAAATCTATCTAAGGTCTTTCCCGTTCTTTTCACCTTTCCTAATTATTGGATAAAAGAACAGTCGATGGCGACTCTTGCCAACCGCAACATTTGTGATAAACAAAAAAAGTCAGTTCTCCTACCGTATTACACACTGGTAACTTTATTTTAGTATTTTCTGAAGTAAAATTGTATTTGCAAACATTAGGAGTAAAGGATGGGAGTGTTAGTGGAAACTAGGTTTTACCAAGGAGTGTCAGTAGAAACAGGACTCGAAAGATATGCCAATAGAAATTGGAACTAAAAAGGTAGACCAATAGAAATTGGATTTGAAAAGGTAGACCAAATAGAAATTAGATTTGAAAAGGTAGACCAAATAGAAATTGGAACTAACCCAAGAGGACTAGTGAACACCATACTCCAGAAAGTGATGTGCCAAGAATGAACTAGTTTGTAAACAACCAAAATGAGTATAAACTCAACCCAAGATATGACAAGTAGTAACTATACTCTAATGATAAAAATAAATATTGTATTTGATGGGAAATACTAGACTAAATCTAGTCTCGATCCATAAGGGACATTTTGTACCCCAAATTTTGCCCTCTCATTTCTCAAGAAATCTCTCATAAGATCTCCCTTGATTCAAGACTACACAAGGTTTGATCAGCTCAAGACATCTCTTTAACCATTGACAACTCAAAATTAGGGTTTGAGTTTTCACAAGGACAATTAGACTTTCAATGCCTCAAGTAACTTTCATGGATCATTATGAACCCTCAAGATTTCTCATGTCAAGTTTCAAGTCTTGGATCACATTTTTGCTCAGTCAGTTGATCAGTTGACCTAAAATCAACTGTATTGGGGGGAAAAGTCAACTATGGTCAATTTGCAGTCAAACTTCATCATTTTTTATCCACATCAATATCATGAACTCATATATGTCAATTTATAAAGTTGGATCACAATTCCTTAAATAAATTTGATCAGAACACTAAAAGGGCAAAATGGTCAAAATTAGGGTTTTGATTGAGAAGGCTCAGTTCTTGACTTTTGACCAAGGAAATGACTTATTAGTTTAAGACATGATCTCAAGGATTCAAATGAACCATCTTGACCTATTTTCATATTTCAAATCACCTCTCATATCATTGGATTGACAATTGAATTTTAGTCAACTGGTGAAAAGTCAACTGATGAAAAGTCAACTGTACACTGAAAAGTAAAACTTTGACTTTTTGATCAAAATCAAGTTTCAAAAATCATACTGCATCAAGACATGTCAAAATATGAAACTTGTTCATCAAAAAATTGAAAAGTAAAAATTATCTTTGAAAAGTCAAAATTCTAAGACTTAGAATTTTTTCTAAGTGTTAGAAAGTTCATATTTATTTCATAAATTTGTGCCAAATTTCCACCATGATACAAGATGTTTCAAGGAAAACTTCCAACATGAAAGTTGTAGATCTAAATGAGATCTAAAACATTTTAGGGCAGAACTTTTTATAGAAATTCTTGGATTTCAAGTTATGAATTTATGAAGACATGTCCGTGAAACTAAAAAGACTTAGTGAAATTTTGCCCTAGTTAGTCAGGATTTTGACCTAACTTCATGGCAACTTTTCACCTAGTTCCAAATTGAATCTTCAAAAATGTACAACATGAAGGTTGTAGGGGATTTTACAAGCTTTCTAAAATGTCCAAGAACTCATCAAGACCATACTTGAGCTAAGAGAATAAAAGGCAAGAAGTTAGGGTTTCAAACTTGTTTTGCAAGACAAATTTTGTGATGAACATGAACCAAATCCATAGCCATGCTGCATAATCCTCTCTTTGCAGCCCTCAAACTTGTTTGTAACTTCATAATTAATGTTTTACACAACTTATTATTCCCTTATCCAATTGCTTCAAGCTTTGTCCAAACCAATTTTCCATTTTGGGGAGAAAGTAACATATCCATTCTTGTAAAGCAAGTTTTATGCACAAAGTCAGCTTCTTGAGCTCCTAACTTGTTTTATTTGAGTACACTCCATCCACAAAGTCAGAGTAATTCTATTTAAAGTGGTTAAAAACTCTATGAACCAAGTACAATGCATGGAAACTTATTTTGTCAAAAAATCACATGTTGAGCTTAAACATGTAAATTCAAATTCTGAGTTGTTTCAAGTCTCAAAACCTTTTGCTTATAAATAGAGACACTATTTGCAAGCTAACACAAGAATGCACAATCCCTCAAACACCCCCAAAGTCATAATTGCATAATAAACCTCCATTGTTGCATATTCTGGCCTAAAAATCCCAAAATCAAAATCCACTCATGCGTTTCTTGGCCTTTTGGTTCCTAAAGCTTCTAAGCATCATACATAAACAATCCCAACACCTGTTACCCAACTGTAACTCCATATTCACCAACCTCCATTTTCAAAAATAGGGTATTGCATCTTGACTTCTCTAGACCATTCCAACCATCCTCAGCTCAAACTAATCATTGCATTAGCTTCCTGGGAACTTGAGGAAGCTAACCTGATCATCACAACTCCTTGAAAGTAGCTCAAACTCGTTTCATGATTTCCAGCTTTTGAGGTATTTTTCTGAACTTCCATCTCTTCATTTAGGCATTGTTAGGCTTTCATTTTCAAAGATAAAATGTAGATATCATTACCCTGAAACTGCCCATGTCCATAGTTTTCATTTATATTGATTGAGTAGGGAGAATTTTGAGGTTGAAGTTTATGAAAATATTAGGTTAGATTTGGTAAGAACAGAAATTCTTGTTCATATTTGAGAATTATTTTAAGTTATTTATATATTTAGAATCATGGTGAAATTTCTAACATGTTTGGTGTTTGAAGTTTTGAAAATGATTGAGAAATGGCTGAGTTACAAATTTCAAATATTTGCTCAATAAATTGGCGCGAGGAAGAAGATGAAGTTCAGGCCTAGAACTTGTTTTTTAATATAATTGTTTGGTTTTGTTTCATATAACGGATGTATGGTCACCCCAGTGGTAAGGCAGCGCGTGTTTATAGTCAAGGGCATGGGTTCAAGCCCCAGCGCTGCCACTTTTTGCATTTTTTCTAACATTTTCTCTCTTTTGCTCCAACCATGCGCGCTTGGGCCCTGATTCAATTGGGCCTTTCCGTTTTTTTACTTCTCCTAACCCCTCTGTTTCCATTTACAACACAACCCATTTGTTTTATTTTTATTCTTTTTTTCTGATTCCCAAACAAAATCAAACTTGGGCCAGGCCTAGTGAACAAAAATTGTTTTTCAAACAAACATCCAAATCTAATTTTTACCCCCCCCTGATTTTTGTTTCTTTATTTTATTTTATTTTCTTTAACTATTATTATTATTACTATTATTATTATTATAAATATTATTTTAGTAATAAAAAAGACAAAAATATTTTATTTATTACTTATACATTAATATACATATTTTATTTTCTTTATAAACTAAAAAAGACAAAAAATATTTTCTTAAACAAACTTAATTTCTTTTTTCTTAATAAATTAATATTAGACTTAGTTTTTAATTTCCTTTAATTAAATTAATTTAGAATTTAGTTTTTCTTTTAATTAATTTTTATTTTAGTTTAATTAAATAAAAACCTTTTTCATAAAAAAACACTAAAAAAATATTTTCTTAATTAAACTTAATTTCTTTTCTTAATTAGTCTAGGTTTAATTTTACTTATTTAATTAATTATTTCTTTTAGTTAGTTAGGTTAAAACCAATACCCTTTCCTCAAAAACCAAACAAAAATTCTTTTCGTTTCCATTTATATCTTTGTACATTATATTTATTCATTTCTTGTACATTATTTCAATATGGTTGTAATAGATAATTAGGTCTAATTTCTTGCAATCCCCATTTGTAAATTTGTATACCCCATCCCCCTAATGATTGTAATGGCGTAGAATATATACTTTCTGCAATTTACCGCTTTCATATAAATGCTAGTAATTAGGGTTTTTATGAGAAGATAAAAAATCAACAAGTAGATAACCCTAATCAAAGATTAAATGCATGCAAATCAAGTACACTTGCGCACTTACACCCCTAAGATTAACTCCACTTGTTGCCTTGTAAAAATGGTCATGTTATGCATGTGGGGTGTCTTAGCAAAAACAATAAAAAATACAAGATCATAGTCCCTCGATGACGCTACAAATATTTCCTTACAAATGATCTTAGTCCCTCAAAGAGAAATGCTAAGATATCTCACAACATTGCTATCATGACTATACGATGACCCACGCCCGTCCCTTTACATCCAAAGATAAGGCTTCTTATCAATCAATGGTAAGATAGCAATATCAAAGGAAAGAGGAAATGAACAAAAGAATTTTGAGTAGGTAGAAACATTCTTAGTTGCTTGCTCACTTTCAAAACAAAACACACACCAAAAATTTTCAAAAACAAACATCTTTTCAAATACACCAACACTTTCCATGAAATATTTTGAAAAGTCCAACACTTTGTATACATTCTCGCCGAAACGAGAATCATTACAAAGTTTTCCTAAATGAAGGCGCCTTTAAAAAAATACTTTCAGAAACCATCACAAAGCATATTTTCAAACAAAGCAAGTGATCTAGCAAGCAACTAAGAGCCCATGGATACTTATGGATGAAAGAGGTGCTAATACCTTCCCTTTTCATAACCTACCTCCCGAACTCAAGAAATAATCTCAAAGGTATTTCCTGTTCTTTTCAACCTTTCCTTTTGGATAAAATAAAAGCCGGTGGAGACTCTTGCTAACTGCAACAATTGCGATCAAACGCAAAAATCCCAAGTCAGTTGTCCCACTGTATTACAGAATTGGCGACTCTGCTGGGGAAATTTTAAAAGTAGGGTTACCTTAGGGCTAGATCACCTTTATTTGATTTCATTGTTTGACTTGCTTTCTTTACATTTTGGTTCCTTGTTTGGGCTTTCTTTGATCCTCTACCCAGATCTGGGACACCTTTTTAGGTAAGTAGCAATAGATTATGGAAACTGTATGGTGTAGACCGATATGGTTGAAACAATGGCTATGTTAGTGTGACGCATTTGTGGGTACCGGTATCCCTTGTGTTGAATCAAGGAGAATACGGGGCCGCTAAGTGGAGTTGTTGTACCCCAAAATTTTCCCTCTCATTTCTCAATTAACCTCTCACAAGATCTCCTTTGATTCAAGACTGCACAAGGGTTGATCAGCTCAAGACACCTCCTCAAGCACTGATGACTGAAAATTAGGGTTTGAGATTTCACAAGGACAAATGGAATTTTAATTCCCCATGTGACTTTCATGGATCATTTTGGACCCTCAAGATTGCTCATGTAAAGTTTCAAGTCTTGGATCACATTTTTGCTCAATCAATTGATCAGTTGACCTAAAATCAGTTGTATTGGGGAAAAAGTCAATTGTGGTCAATTTATAGTAAAACTTTATAATTTTTGATCCATATCAACATTATGAACTCATATATGTCATTTGATCAAGTTTGGATCACAATTCCTCAATAAATTTGATCAGATCATCAAAAGGGCAAAATGGTCAAAATTAGGGTTTTGACTGAGAAGATGCAATTTCTGATTTTTGACCTAGAAAATGATTGATTGGTTTAAGTTATGACCTCAAGGTTTAAAATAAATCATTTTGACCTAATGGCATGGCTCAAAAAAATTCTCAAGATCAATTGGTTGACAGATGAATTTTATTCAACTAATGAAAAGTCAACTGTACACTGAAAAGTCAAACTTTGACCTTTTGGTCAAAATCAAGTATCAAAGATCAAAATTCATCAAGACATGTCAAAATGTGAAACTTTTTCATCAATAAATCAAAAAGTCAAGATTTCATTTTGAAAAGTTAAAATTTCTAAAGTTAGAAATTTTTCCAAGTGTTGGAAATTCACGTTTTTTTCATAACTTTGAGCCAAATTTGCACCATGATGCAAGATGATTCAAAAGAAAATTACAACATGAAAGTTTTATATCTCAATGAGATATAAAACTTTATAGAAAACAACTTTTTCTATAAATTCATGGATTTAAAGTTATGATTTTAGGAAGACATGTTCATGAAACTTGGAAACTTAGTGAAATTTTGCCCTAGTTTAGGCAGGTTTTGACCTAACTTCATGGAAATTTTTCACATAGTTCCAAGGTAAATCTTCAAAAATGTCCAACATATAGGTTGTATAGGATGTTACAAGCTTTCAAAAATGTCTAAGAAGTCATTGAGATCATACTTGAGCAAGGAGAATTGAAGGCAAGAAGTTAGGGTTTCATTCTTGTTTTGCAGGGCAAATTTGCGGAGAACACTTGATCCAATCTTCAAGCATGTTGTACAAATATTGCTTTGCAGGCTTCAAACTTGCTAATCAATCAATAATTAAATTTTTACACAACTGACAGATCCATTTTCCAAGCATTTGAGCCATTATCCAAGTTGCATTTCCATTTATGGCATAAAGTTACCATTCCATTCTTGAAAAGTTGCTTTAATCACAAAGTCAACTTGTCTTGAGCTTCTAACTTGTTTGTTCATCACACACTCAACATACAAAGTCATATAAACATGTTTAAATCTTGTAACCACTCTATATAGCCTTGTACTATGCATTGGGACAATGTGTATCAAGCTTGCTTCAAAAATAAGCCAAAGAGCCATAACATGTGAACTCATACTTATGATCACCCCAAGATCTCAAAACTTTTCCTATAAATTGAGATACTATTATGCAACTTAGGACACGATTTTGCAAGCATGAAAATTCTCCCAAACTCCCTCTAGCCAGAAATTGCACATAAACTCCATTTTTGTGCAGGTTCTGACCTTGAACTTGTATCTTCTATTTCCATCGTACGTGTTATACCCCAAAATTTTCCCTCTCATATTTCTCAAAAACATTGCAAGAAAAATCTCCAAGTGGCTCAAGATTGCTCAAGAGTGGGTCAGACAAGTCATCTCCTAAGGTAGTCAACCCCAAATTAGGGTTTTGTGTTGCATCAAGATCTTTGAATAAAAATGACCTCAAATGCTCCCCAATGTCCTAATATGTTATCAAGGTCATTCATGTCAAATTTCAAGCCTTGCAGAGGAAGTTTGCTCAGTCAATTGCTTAAAAGGTCCAAAAATCGACTGTGTTAGGGCAAAAGTCAACTGTGACCCAAATACAGTCAAACTTCAAGATTTTTTGTCAACATTCTCATTTTGAAGGATATTTCATCATTTTATCAAGGGTTGATCATGATTCATCAAGGATTGCTCAAACTTCATCAAGACTCAAAAGTTGCTAAATTAGGGTTTTGTAGGAAGAGTCAACTCAACTTTGACCAAGAAAAACTTTCTCATACTTTATGAGAAATGACCCATCCAAATCTCATTTTGAAGAGGATGAAATTTCCTACAACCCATATTCATACCCCAATATCAAGAAATGCACTCACAAGAAGTTACAAATTTGGACATTATAGGTCATTTTTGAAAGTTAACAAAAACACCTTTTTTCCAAAGCTTATAACTTGAGCATGGAATATCAAAATGATATGATACCAAAAGGGTTGGTTAGAGGACATCTCAAGCTTTCTAAAAAGTCCAAGAACACTTCCAAAATTTCAAAATTGAAGAAGTTATGCATTGTTGAAGTTGGGCATTTTTGCAAAATTGCCAAAAGTCAACTATCCCCAAAACTTCAAATTTTGTCAAATAGGCCCATTCTTTTCCACTTGATTTGATCTTGTCACACTACACACGTGTCCTAGCTTCAGCCTTGGGCCCATTTATCAAATTTTCTATTTTATTTGATTTTTTATTGAATTATTCCATTTTAAATCAATTTAAATCAAATAAAATCACAAAACTTGATTACATGAGATCTTTTTCTATTTTCAGGACCTAATCATCATCAATGTCATGATCAAATTCGTATCAATCATTCCATGTGCAAAAAGATTGGATTTTTGGCAAATTAAGCAAGTTTTCAATGGATGATCAAATCAAATCTCCAAGCATTGATGTACAAGGATTCAGTCCACAAAAGTTAACCAAATGCATTGCTCATTACATATACAAGTGAAAGCAAACGAATTTGAGGGTTAGAGGCTGCAGAATCATCAATAGCAAAACTTGAAAAAAGGTGGAAAAGTGCAAAACTGAAATCGTCCTTGGAGGCCAATTCAGAAGCAAAACTCCACACTAATCCATTGCTGGGCAATCATTGAAGTGAAACCAATCCAAAACCAGTCTCCATACGCGCCCAGAAGCTTTGTAAGTGTCTCAAAAAATCACCTTTCGTTCAAAATCATAACCTCGTATTCTTGCACTTTTTGACAAATCTTTAGTATATTCATGATGCTCATTCAATTTCTGAAATTTTGGCATTGTTTGATTGCATTTATATGAGTTTTAGCCCTGTAACCGAACCTAGGGTTTCGTAGTTTGTTTTTTGGGAATTTTATTTACAGGAAAAATTGGAGCCATTGATGGGCATAGGCATGACCAGTGGAGGAAGACGAGCATGACCATGGTCTTGGATTGAGTTTTCATGGCCTAGAATCAATTTTAGGACGCACATACGAATTTAGCTGCGGACATAAATCTGCAGGTAAATATCCAGGGTTAAACGAAGAAGACGAAGACGTGTCCCCCTCCTATTGGCTGGTTCAAACTTGGCGCGTGTTTTTTTTATATTTTCTGGCATTTTGTTTGTTTTCCCATATTATTATTTGATTAATCTATTGACAATTGAAGCATAATGGTCCAGTGGTCAAGGGGAGCGCTCTCAAGGCGTTGTTGGCTGGAGGTCAGGGGTTCGATCCCTGCCTCCAGCGCTTTGCATTTTCCTCTATTTTATCATGTAATCAGGTACAACTCAAGCGTGCAGCACATGCATACTCCCTCACTCAATGGCTTGCCAAATGGCCCCAGGCCAGATCTGGTGGTCCAGATGGAATGTCCACCGTGGAACCAAGTCAAAGGCGCACAGAGAATCCCACAGGGTCAACCAGGCCAGCGCCTATTGGGCCATTAAATTTCTAATTAGACTCCTTTTCCAGGCCCACACCCCCTAAGTCTTTCTATTTTATTCTTTCTATTTATTTTATTTAATTAGTTATTTTTATTTATTGACTAACCAATTAAATCATTTTCTTTCATAAAATTAAAAACCAAAAATATTTTCTTTATTAAAATTAAATTCCAGCATTTTATTTTTGTTAATAAATATTAATTTAATTAACTTAGTTTTAATTAGGTATAACTTTTAATATATTTTGCAATAATTAAAATCAACTTAGATAATTAGGTTTTATTAACATTGATCAAATTTATTTTTATTTCTTTAAATACCAAAAAATCCAAAAATATTATTTTCATTAATTAATTAATTAGTTTATTAATTTAATAATTAACTTAGTTTAATTCCTTTTTAATAACCAAAAAATCTTTCTTTAATAATCAAAGGGTCAAAACCCTAGAACGCGCCCGATTTAATTTCTCGCACGCGATCCATTTTATTTCAATATTGTATCTGTTTCCTGGAATGTAATAGTTTAATAGGACGTTACTATTTTATCGCTTTATTTATTTTCCGCATTTTAATTTCAAGGGTTACTTTTGGCGATGTAAATACCCGACGCCTTGTAATAGTTAGTTTAATTTCCACAACTTAATTTCCGCAACTTATAAACTGTTAGATGTTTGGTAATAGGGAATGCATGACAAGATCAAATGTTTAAACCTAAAAATCAACGTAGATAACCATTGACATGTACAAAGACAAAATTAACTGAAAACAACACACTCGCATATGCGCACTCTTAGGGTACACCTCGCTTAGTTGCCTTCGAACGCGGTCATTAAGTATAGGAAGTTTTAGAGGTCGCCCTCTTGTCCAAAGATCATAGTTGCCTCGAAATGGTTGCCTCGGAAAAATGATCTAAGACATTAGGGTTACCGCTAAGGCATTCTAACATTGCTTTAGTGACCGCACGTCCCTTAATCGAATCGACCCTTAAAAACTCCAACGATGATGCTACCTACTCATCAATAGTGGGATAGCATTGCCTAAAGGACATTAGTACAGATTGATTCCTTTTTCGAGTAGGTAGATAGTTCTTAAGTACTTGCTCTTTCCAACAAAAAAAAACTTTTCACACTTATACCTTTCAAACAAAAACTTCTTCAAACCCACAAACACAAAGAAAAGCAATTTTTGAAAACACTTTGAGTAAGTGCCTAAGAGCCCGTGGATAACCACAGATAGAAAGGGTGCTAACACCTTCCCTTTCTATAATCTACCCCCCGGACCCGAGAAACATCTCGAAAAAGGAATTTTTCTGTGCTTTTTTCCTTTCCTTGTTGGATAAAATAAAAGACGGTGGCGACTCTTGCTTACCGCGACATTTTGCAAAAACAAACGCAAAACGCGAACCAGCATTCCAAAAAACAGTCAGTTCTCTCCCACTGTATCACAGTATGTTTTCCCTCAAAATAGTTTTCAAAGCTTCCTTACATCAAATACGACTCTTCACTATTCCTATTTCACAACTGTAACACCATTTACATCAACCTCCATAACCAAAAAACAGAGTCTGCACATTGACTTCTCCAAGCCATTCCAGCCATCCATTGCTCAAGCTAATCATTGCATTAGCTTCCTGGGAACTTGAGGAAGCTAACCTGATCATCACAACAACTTGAATCAAGCTCTAACTCAAAACACGATCTCCAGCTGCAAAGTGAGTTTTCTGACTTTTCATCTCATTATTTAGGCATTATTAGGCTTGCATTTGTGAAGACAAAATATAGATATCATTGCCCTGAAACTGTACATATTCATAGATTTAATTTACATGGCTTGAGCTTAGAGAATTTTAAGATTGAAATTTCTGGAAAATTTAGGGTTCAAATTAGGGCCAACAAAATTCTCATTCATCTTTGATTTATAGCTTTAGTTATTTACATGGTTGGAATCGTGAGAAAAATGGAACAATTTTCATGTTTGCAATTTTAATTTTAATTGAGAAATGAGCAAGACACAAGTTGTCTGGCTGGGCGTGAGGTTGAAGATGAAGTTCAGGCCATGGACTTGATTTGTAATATATATTTATGGTTTGATAGAAGTTAACGGGTGTACAGCCACCCTAGTGGAAAAGGTAACGCATATTTGTGTTAGAGGTCAGGGGTTCAACACCCAGCGCTACCTTTTGTGTATTTTTCAACATTTTTTTCTCTTTTTTTGTTTCCAAACAGCAGCGCTGGGCCTCAATCAGTGGGCCTTTTTCAGTTTTTCTGCCCCATACCCCTGTTCACTTTCACACACCTAACCAATTATATTTTTTTTCTTTTATCATTTTAATTCATTTTATTTTCTTTTTTCTTATTTTATTTTTCTTTATTATATTTTTTATTACTACTATTATTATTATTATTTTTATTAATAAAAAATTCAAAAATATTTTTATTTATTATTTTCACATTTATATATTTATTTTCTTTATAAAACAAAAAAAAAGAACAAAAACATTTGTTTTAACAAATTAATTTCTTTTTCTTAAATAATTAATATTTAGATAATTAGGTTTAATTATTATCTTATTTTCTTTTAAATTAAAATTAACTTAGAATTTAGGTTTCTTTTAATTAATTAATTTTCACATTATTAATTTAAAACCTTTTCATAAAAACCCTAAAAATGCTTTTTTAACTTAATTTCTTTCTTAATTAGTTTTAATTTAATTTTTTTTATTTTTTAACTAATCATTTTCTTAATTAGGTCAAGACTAAACCCTTTCATAAAAAACCAAACAAAAATCATTCTTTTTCCATTTTACATTTGTACATTATATTTTCAATTCTTGTATATTATTCAATATGGTTGTAATAGATAATTATGTTCAATTTTCTTGCAAAATCTCTATTTGTAAATTTGTATACCCCCTCCCCTAATGATGTAATAGCTTAGTAATTTTACTTTCTTCAATTTATCGCTTTATATAAATGTTAGTAAATTAGGGTTTGTATGGCAAGACTAAAACCAACAAGTAGCAAACATTAATTCAAGATAAACAATTCATGTAAATCAAACACATTTGCACACTTGCACACTTAGGGCAATTTCACTTTGTTGTCTTACAAAAATGGCCATGTTATGTATGTGGGATGTCTTAGCAAAAACAAATAAAAAATACAAGATCATAGTCCCTCGACAACGCTATCAATGTTGCCTTTCAAAATGATTATAGTCCCTCAAAGAGAAATGTTAAGATATCTCAAAACATTGCTATCATGACTATACGAAGACCCACACCCGTCCCTTTACATCCAAAGATAAGGCTTCTTACCAAATCAATGGTAAGATATCAATATCAAAGGAAAGGAAGAAATGAACAAAGACTTTTGAGTAGGTAGATTGTTCCTAGTTGCTTGCTCATTTTCAAAGCAAACATCCTTGCTTATTTTCCAAACAAACACCAACACTTTCAAAACACTTTCAAAACATGAAACATTTTCAAAAGTCCAACACTTTGTATACGTTCTTACGAACGAGAACTATTACAAAGTTTGCCTAAACGAAGGCGCATTTTCAAAATACTTTCAAAAACCACACAAAGCACATTTTCAAACAAAAGAAAGTGATCTAGCAAGAAACTAAGAGCCCATAGTTAACTATGGATAAAACGGGTGCTAACACCTCCCCTTTTCATAATCTACCCCCCAAACTCAAAAAATAATCTCAAAGGTCTTTCCTATTCTTTTCATCCTTTCCTTTTGGTTAAAAGAAAATTCGGTGGCAACTCTTGCTAACCGCAACATTTGCGATAAAACGCAAAACACCAAGTCAATTCTCCCACGTATCACAGAACTTGTGACTCTGTTGGGGAAATAAACTTAAAAGTGGGGTTACCTTAGGGATAGATCACCTTTACTTTCTTTCATTGTTTGATTTGTTTGCTTTACATTTTTTGGTTCCTTGTTTGGGCTTGTTTAAATCCTCTACCCAGATTTGGGATACCTTATAGGGAAGTAGCAATACGTTGTGGAAACTGTGCGGGGTATACCGACATGGTCTAAGAAATAGCTACGTTAGTGTGACACATTTGTGGATACCGGTAGCCCTTGAGTAATAAAGTAGAATATGGGGCCGTTGTGTGGTGTCATGAAGCACTAACTGACTTTTAGAGCCTTTACTTGACCAACTTGGCCATTAGGACGTAGTGAGATAACCGGCTTTGGTGCAGTCCAAAGTTGGTTGATACTCGATACTACACTCATTAAGGTTTTACTTCTCGGGATATTTCGATCGTCGTGAAAGAGGCTTGCGCTGAAACAATGCCCGAGAAGACATATCAGTGATATTGAGATCCCTTAGAACCCGGTTACTATTTCTAGGACAGGTTTGAGCCGACTAAACTTCAAGAGGGTACTTACCTATGAGACTCCATGCGAGCCTAAACCTAAGGACTTGTTTGCCTTGTTTGTATATATTTACTTGTACATAACATCATAAACATCATAACATCATACTCATTCTCACTAACCATTTCAAGGATTTTTGGGATTTATCTTTGTTTTATTTTGTAGGACATGGCTTATATCCGCAGAAATACTATCCAAGTCAATCTCGTAAGGATTCCTCCTCAACTCAAAGAGTTAGCATCAAGGGTCCCTGAGAATTCTTCATTCACCGAAAGACATGGTCGCCTCTTAAACTTGGTTACCTCCAACACTAATGAAGATATGATGAAGGTGATGTCCCAATTCTTTGATCCTCTACACCATTGCTTCACTTTTCCCAATTATCAACTTGTGCCTACTCTAGAAGAATTCTCACAACTTTTAAGGATTCCCATTCTCAATCAACTACCCTTCAACTGTACGGAAAGAGATCCAAAACCTGAGGAGATTGCCCAAGCACTACACTTGCAACAATCTGATATCACAACTAATTGGGAAACAAGGAGTGGTGTCAAAGGTTTCTTAGCTAAGTTCTTGTTTGAGAAAGCTCAAGATTGTTGGAACTCTTTGGACTTACAAGCTTTTGAAGAAATCTTGGCCCTTCTCATCTATGGGATGGTTTTGTTTCCAAATCCTGACCAACTAATAGATGTAAATGCTATCAAAATCTTCATGTCTCGCAATCTGGTGCCTACTTTATTGGGAGATATCTTACATTACTTTCATTCTCGCACTATAAGGAAGAGAGGGATCCTCATGTGTTGTACTCCTCTCTTGGATAGATGGTTTATTTCTCATCTTCCTCGATCTGTGTTTAAGAACGAGAAAGGCTTGAGGTGGTCCCATAGGCTGATGACGCTCAGACATTCAGATTCTCATTGGTGTTCTCGATCCTTGGAGAATGTTACTATCGTTGACCGTTGTGGGGAATTCCCTAATTTCCCTTTGCTTGGCATTAGGGGAGGTATCACTTACAACCCTTGATTGGCCTTACGATAGTTTGGTTACGCCTGAAGGGATGGTCCACATGAGATGCTCATCCAAGGAGTGGTATTCGACTACGAGAGCGACAATCAAAGTTACCGTTAGAGGTTTATATGAGCTTGGAGGATGGTAAGAAAAGTGGATAGTAAAACACTAGGACATAAGAATTATATTCCCCTTGAACCTTACCTTAGGTGGGTACGAGCTCGTGCTCAGAAACTTGTGATGCCTTATACCTCCATCTTGCCAGTTATCATGGAGCCTGTGGTTGAAGGAGATGTCTCGTACACTGTCCTCCATCCCGATATGCCTACTTCTTTCAAAGACTTGCAAAAAGGTTGGATTCAGCTAAAGGAAGAACGAGATACTTTCGAAGCTCAATTATACGCTAGTGAGAAGAGGGTCTTGGAGCTTACAAAGAAACTACAAGAAATGCAAAGTGTGAACGCCTACCTTGCACCGAAGAGGATGCGTTCAGTCTTTTTATCTTAGAGAGTTATTTTGTAATCCCAAGAGGCATGTTGTAATCTTTTTGAACTAATTAATCAAAATTGACGTTTCTTCACTCTTTTGTCTATACAAATTTAAATTTCATAAATCCTTGAAATCATTTGCATATACATCTTCCATGCATCATAACATGACAGGTTTTCACATAATAGGTTTCCTTATATTTCTGCTGTTTATTTCAGCAAGATTGATCTAGAGAAAACTGTGAAGGATCTTCAGGCACAAAAATCTCAATTCCAAGAGACTCTACTGGCCCTAGCCAAGGGGCAACAAGATATGATGGCATTGCTGGCAGTCAAGAAGAAGCCCAAGAAGAAAGCTCTGCTCAACATGGGTAGAAGGTTCAAAGAATCAGTATGTCAGATCCCGGTAGTGGAAGACTCATCTGAGGAAGATGAGAATCAGATTGGAGAAGATAAGAGTACCCAGGATGGGTGCATCAATGGTCAAGCGTCTGATGATTATTATTTTGATGAGCAGTATCCACCCGCCGATGTCAAGTACAAGCAGTTAGAATACAAACTGAAGGTTGTTGAAATCCAAGCCGTCCAAGGTTTAGATTTTGATGATTTAGGTTTGATCTCTGGGGTTGTCATTCCCCACAAATTCAAAATACCAGTCTTTGTGAAGTATGATAGAGTTTCCTGTCCAAACCTTCACCTGAAATCTTATATGCGTAAGATACAGCCGCACACTGCTATTAAGAAACTCTGGGTTCACTTTTTTCAAGAGAGCTTGGCCGGAATGCAACTAGAATGGTTTTATCAGTTAGATGGTTCTCGTATCAATACCTGTGAAGATTTAGCCACCGCATTCTACCCCCAATACCAGTATAACGCCGACTTGGCCCCAACAAGGGTTCAGTTGCAAGATATGACAATGGGAAAGAATGAAGGATTTAAAGAATATGCATAAAAGTGGAGAGACCTCTCCAGTAGGGTTCAACCACCTTTAACTGATAGGGAGAACATTGAAATGTTTATGGGCACTTTATCTGGTCCATTCTTTAACTTGTTGGTTGGATGTTCTTCTTCTGGGTTCACCGAGTTAATCTTAACCAGAGAAAGTGTTGAAAGCGGCATCAAAAGTGGGAAGATTTCCACGGCATTTACCTCCACTTCCAATCCTATAAAGAAAACTTTTGCTGCAAAGAAAGAAATCAATGTTGTGTACGGGGCAAGGGCCCGTACCAAGAAGAATGATCATTCGTCTGTTAATGCTGTCTGAATCTCCAATCCAACTCATACTCAAAGACCATCTGCAAATCATCAACATTTTGAAACTCCGAGAAGACAATTTACGAGGATTGGAATGTCACTATCCAAGCCTTACAACACTTACTAAAGGCTAATTTGGTGACATTGCACGATCATCCTGCCAATCCAGATAACTTTTCACCAAAGTATAATCCGAATGCTAAATGTGCTTACCACTCAAGCAGCCCCGGGCATGAGAATGACCAATGCTGGGCCTTGAAGAATAAAATCCAGGATTTGATCGATAACAAGACTATTGAATTTGATCCTCCTCTAACTATGAATGTAATCACCACGCCTATGCCAAATCATGACAAGGGTTTTAATGCTGTTGAAGATACAAATTTTTGTTGCCTCTGTCGAAGACTTGACTACTCTGCTGAATATCATCAAAAAGAATCTGTTGAAAGCCAGGATTTTCCCTGGCTGTGTGAAAGACTGTGTTTTCTGTACCAAACAACTCAATGGATGAGAATGGCTAAAGGAAGGCATTCAAAGCCTAATGGATATCCACGAGATCCTATTTGAGAAGACTCCACTTGCCAAAAGCTTGACTAACAAATGTGAAGATCTCTCCATAATAACTATCTGAAACAAACCTCTTAGGATCTCATCCAAAGGTCCTATCAGGATTTCAAATGAACCAACTGTTTCTCCCTTGATAATTACCAATCCCGGACCAATTCCCTACTCTTCAAACAAGGAAGTGCCATGGAACTATGGTGCTGAGGTGTTTTACCATGGGATAAAACAAGACGCCTGGATTGAGGAAGACAATGCTGATAATATTGGTAACATAACTGGCTCAAGCAAAGTGACCAGAACTGGGAGAATCTTTTCACCCAATATCTCACCACCAGTTGTTACAAAGGCGCTTGTCCGCATCACTTCTACTAAGCCAAGTACCGATACAAGAGGGAAGGAGAAAGTTGTTGAGCCAGTCGTGACAGAAATACCCGCAAAGGATGTTGCTGATGGAGAACCTTCCGCTCGTGAAATGGATGAGATCCTAAAGATTATAAAAAGGAGCGACTTCAAGATTGTGGAACAGTTGGGGCAAACCCCCTCTAAGATTTCTATGTTTTCTTTGCTACTCTATTCAGATGCTCATGCTCGGGCATTAATCAAATTCTTGAAAAAGGATCATGTCCCTCATGAGACCACAATGAACCAGTTTGAGAATTGCATGGTGATCTTGATGACTGATAATGGTCTGGGGTTCTCCGATGCTGATCTAACACCACTTGGGAAGAACCACAATAAAGCTCTACATGTTTCTGTCGAGTGCAAGGGGACCACCTTGGCGCATGTCCTGGTCGACACTGGTTCTTCTTTAAACGTGTTACCTAAGGGGGAGTTATATCATTTAGACTGTGAGGGTTTAGTCTTGAAACCAAGTGATATCATTGTAAGGGCCTTCGATGGATCAAAAAGGACAGTTCATGGGGAGGTAGATCTTCCAATCAAGGTGAGCTCACAAATTTTCAATTCCACCTTCTACATTATAGACATCCGTCCTGCCTATTCTTGTTTGTTGGGTCTCCCTTGGATCTATAAAGTTGGGGTAGTAACCTTAACTCTCCATCAAAAACTCAAGTATCCAGTCAAAGGAAGAATTGTCACTATTTATGGAGAATAAGAGTTTATGGTAAGCCACCTCAACTCTTTCAAATACGTGGAGATGGGTGGAGAATTCATTGAGACACCGTGTGAAGCCTTTGAAGTTGTGCCACCAATGATTTTCACTGCCAAATGTTCCTCTGATGTGCCTAAAGCTGTTAAGGCTGTGTCAAAGATGGTTTCAGTTAAAGATGCTCGTGCTGCAATTAAAGAAGGAAGATGTGATACTTGGGGACAAATCCTCGATATCCCATTCAAAGTAGACAAGTTTGGTTTGGGTTTCACCATCAAGGCTCAGAAGGAAGTGAGGCGCGCTCGTATAGGAAAGCCACCTCTCCGTATTGGAAGCCATGAAGTTAATGTTGTGGGTGATTCTGATGAAGAAGCTGCATTTGAAGATTGGGTGTATCCTACTACCACAGAGTTGAAGAATTGGCATGCAAAGGACTTCGCGCCCATCTCCTTCATCGAGGAGTAATCTACTTGTTTATTGCCTTTTATTTGAATTCATGAACATTTTGTCTGTAATATTTAACAATGACTTTTAAACCATGTGCCTGGCCCGGGGCACTTTGGTCCATTTGTCAAGGGTTTTATTTATGTTAATCTAATCATATGATCATTCAATACAAATCATTGGACTCTTTTTGCATTCAAATATTTGTGTTCATTGTCTTTCTTTCAAATACATTTTTCGAAATAGCCATGTATCTTACATGCACACACACACATACACTCTTACAGGTTCTCATCCACTATGGATCTTATTACCAATGACTCTACTACTGCCGACTATGACTTCGAATGTCCAATTAACCAAGCCGAAGACGAAGGCGAGGAAGATTATGAAATATCGAGAGAACTAGCTAGACTTCTTTTACAAGAGGAAAACGCTATTCAGCCACATGAAGAGTCAGTTGAAATCATCAATCTGGGTACTGAGACAGATAAGAAGGAAGTCAAAATAGGCGCTAACCTGGAAAGAAATGTCAAGAGCAGGTTGGTTCAGATGTTGCATGATTATATGGAAGTATTTGCTTGGTCTTATGAAGATATGCTAGGGTTTGATACTGACATCATAGTTCATCGTCTGCCGACAAAAGAAGATTGTCCTCCTGTCAAACAAAAAGTTCGTCGCATGAGGCCTGACATGTCTGAAAAGATAAAAGTTGAAGTGATGAAACAATTTGATGCATGGTTCCTAGTTGTGACATCTTATCCCCAATGGGTTGCAAATGTGGTGCCAATGCCAAAGAAGGACGGAAAAGTTCACGTGTGCGTAGACTATAGGGATCTGAGTAGGGCAAGCCCCAAGGATGACTTCCCTCTACCACACATTGACGTCTTGGTCGACAACACTACTCAACATAAAGTCTTCTCTTTCATGGATGGTTTCTCCGGCTATAATCAGATAAGGATGGATCCCGAAGACATGGATAAGACAACTTTCGTTATGCAATGGAGCACCTTTTGCTACAAGGTCATGCCATTTGGATTGAAGAATGAAGGGGCAACATATCAAAGGGCTATGGTAGCTTTGTTTCATGACATGATTCATCATGAGATAGAGGTATTTGTGGATGATATGATTGAAAGATCACAAACTTAGGAAGAACATCTCGATCACCTGTACAAACTATTCGAGAGGCTGAAAAAGTACAAGTTAAGGCTAAACCCTAACAAGTTCACATTTGGAGTATGATCTGGAAAGCTTCTAGGTTTTGTTGTCAGCAATAAAGGCATTGAAGTTTATCTTGCAAAGGTAAAGGCCATCCAAGAAATTCCAGTCCCTCATTATGAAAAGGAAGTTAGAGGATTCTTGGGTCGTCTCAATTACATCACCCGCTTCATATCTCACTTGACTGGTACTTGTGCGCCAATCTTCAAACTCTTGAAGAAAGATCAAGTAGTCAGATGGAATGATGAATGTCAAGCTGCCTTCGACAAAATCAAAGAATATCTACAAAAACCTCCTATTCTCATGCCTCCAGTTGAAGGAAGACCCTTGATCATGTACTTGACAGTACTAGATAACTCTATGGGGAGTATTTTTGGCCAACATAACGAGTATGGCCGAAAAGAGCATGCTATTTATTACCTGAGAAAAAAGTTTACCGATTGTGAAACCAGATATTCACTGCTCGAGAAAACTTGTTGCGCTCTGGCATGGGCTGCTCGCCGGCTAGGACAGTATATGTTAACTCATACCACTCTGTTGATTTCTAAGATGGACCCAATTAAGTACATCTTCGAGAAACCTGCTCTTTCCAGACGGATAGCCAGATGACAAATAATCTTGACTGAGTATGATATTCAATACACTATGCAAAAGAACATCAATGGAAGCGTACTAGCAGATCATTTAGCCCATCAAACCATTGATGATTATCAGTCCATGAACTTCGACTTCCCTGATGAGAACATCATGCTAGTAACCGATTGCATAAAACCTGAACCATATGACGAACCTGAACGAGGATCCTGATGGACTATGGTCTTCGATGGGGCTTCCAATGCCTTGGGCAACAAAATTGGTGTTGTGATCATATCTCTTAAAGGTTGCCACACTCCTTTCACTACCAGATTATGCTTCGATTGCACGAACAATATGGCTGAATACAAAGTGTGCATTTTGGGTCTGAAAGCTTCCATTGATTTGAGGATCAAGCATTTGAATGTGTTTAGGGATTCAGCTCTAGTGATCAGCCAAGTAAAATGATATTGGGACACTAAACATCCTAATTTCACCCCTTACAAGGAACTTGTGTTATCCCTGATTCCTTACTTTGAAGAGATCACCTTTGAGTACTTCCCTAGGTAAGAAAATTATCTAGTTGACGCCTTGGCAACCATGTCTTCAATGTTCAAGGTCAGATGGGACAACGAAGCTCCTATAATTACAATTGAAAGATTCGACGAACCTGCACACTGCTATGAGCTTGACACTGACAAGGAAAAGCCATGGTACCATAAGGTAATGAGATACCTTGAAGCACAAGAGTATCCTGAGGGAGCATCCATCAATGACAGAAAGTTCTTACGAAGATTTTCATCCAAATTCTTCCTAAGCAATAGAATATTGTACAAGTGCAACCATGATTCTACCCTACTCCGATGTATGGATAAGAAGGAGGCAGAGGAAATTATGGAAGACATGCACGATGGTCTCTTTGGGACTCACTCTAGCGGATATACGATGGCAAAGAAGATCCTGAGAGCTGGTTACTATTGGTCAACAATGGAGACTGATTGCCATCAACACTCTAGGACTTATCACAAATGCCAAATCTATGCTGATAAGGTCCATGTGCCTCCTATTCCTCTCAACGTCATGACCGCTCCGTGGCAATCTGCAATATGGGGCGTTGACATGATTGGAGATATCAAACCCGCCGCTTACAACGAACATTGCTTCATTCTTGTCGCTATCGACTATTTCACCAAATGGGTCGAAGTTGCCTCGTTTTTCCTCAGTCACCAAGAATGTGGTATCCAGATTCATCAAACATAACCTCATTTACCGATATGGTATCCCCGAATAGAGCATCACCGACAATGGGACTAACCTCAATAATGCTATGATTACCGAGCTTTGCACTCAGTTCAAGATCAAGCATCATAATTCTTCTCCTTATAGACCTAAAGTGAATGGCGCAGTCGAAGCGACTAACAAAAACATTAAGAAGATTGAGCCGAAAATGATAGTAACCTATAAGGACTAGAATGAGATGCTACCGTTTGCTGTTCATGGCTACCGTACCTCAGCTAGGACATCAACTGAGGCAACTCCCTTTTCTTTAGTCTATGGCATGGAAGTTGTTTTGCCAGTGGAAGTTCAGATTCCATCATTAAGGATTATGAATGAAGCAGGCCTAGGCGAAGACGAGTGGGTCCAGAAAAGACTGGATCAGTTGAACTTGATCGATGAAAATCGACTGTCTATTGTTTGTCATGGTCAGACGTACCAAAAATGTATGATCAAGGCTTTCAACAAAAAGATCAAGCCTCGAGTATATCAAGCTGGTGACTTGGTGATAAAGTGCATCATTCTGCCACAAGGAGACCCCAGAGGCAAATGGACTCCCACCTACAAAGGGCAATTTGTTGTCAAGAGAGTGTTCTCTGGTGGTGCCATGATGTTGACTACCATGGATGGTGAAGACTTCCCGCATCCTATAAATGCGAACATAGTTAAAAAATACTACGCATAAGAGACCTGCTAGGTTGACACACCTAGGAAAAATAAGGGCATCCCGGCAAACCAAAAGGTTTGGGAAAAAATTAGGGATATAGGCAAAAGATTTGTACACCCGGAAAGTTGAAAACCCGAAAGGGCGACTTAGGCAAAAATGGGTATCCTGGTGGGATGAAAACCCGAAAGGGCGGTCCAAGAAAAAGTTAAGGATTGAAAGTGTATGACTATGTCCCGTGGAATCACCACAGTTAACTTTATCACCAAGGTCCGAGTTCAAACGGTCCAAGATCAATCCAATCAACTTCTGTAAACGGCGAGGGGAATTCGAAGACATTGGGGCAATAGTAGAGTTGGAATGCAATGAGATCATTTCCACGTGGCTATTTGTTTTTATTTTCAAATTTTGTTTTCCTTTCGACGATTTCCTCTTACTAGGATCTCCGTCTCTTTGTACAAAAAACGCCTATTCATGGGTAAAATATTAATACAAATATACTTTGAAGTGCAAACTTTCTATCTTTGTTTTGAATGCAAAATTGTCCAATGACTAAAATTGAACGAACATATGCATATGAGCATAATTAAAACTATTTGGCACATGTGTGCTGCTAAGCAGCAACAAGCATCTCTTTAATTTATATGGAATATCCCCACAGAGTTATCTCATTAACATTATCCTCACAAGACGGCTACAATAAACTTGTTCCCTCAATAAAGTTACCCACAAAGTCTCTTTGCATAAGCCAATCTCCAGCCAGAGTCTCAATCTCTTGGAAACTCTTTCCCCGGCTAGATTGATCCCACGAGAAGAAGCCTTGTGGATCTCTTTCTCAAAAGAATTCGCCTCGTCAGCAGTTCATCAAGTATTTGTTAACAGGGTTTATTTCCCCAACATACAACAATCAGCAAATTCCCCCAACATTAGTATATCCTCCCCAGTTGAGCTTGTCTTCCCCAGCTGAGTTTATCCTCTCCAGTTTGAGTTTTCCTTTCAGACTATTACAAATAAGAGGGCCACAACCCCTAATCCCCAATAAAGTCGTCAATAAAACCTTTACTATCTCCAAAAGATACTATGAAACCTGGACCCGACCAGATAATGGTACAACTTTCAAATACTATGAAACCTGGACCCAACCAAATAATAGTTTAACTCTCCAAGATATAGAAGAACCTGGACTCAACCAGACCAGGGTTTAACTTCTTTTCCCTAGTAGAGTTTTCCTCAACCCCTAACAAGTTACTGTGAAGCCTGGATCCGACCAGATATCGGTTTTCAACTTCATCTTTTCAAGTAAGTTATTGTGAAGCCTGGATCCAAACAGATAACAATTCCCCTTAGAAGCTCGTTGTGAAACCTGGAATTCGACCAACTAATAACTAAGTTCCCAAGAAAGTTACTATAAAGTCTGGACCCGACCAGATATCAGTTCAACTCTATCTCTTCAGAAAATTTTATTATGAAACCTGGACCTGACCAGATAGCAATTAACTTCATCCACCTCAAAATCTGCAAAGCCTGGAATCTGACCAAATAGCGGTTTAAAGTTATTAAGTTATTGTAAAGCCTGGATTTGACCAGATATTAGTTCAAATTCGTCTATTCAAGCAAGTTGTTGTGAATCCTGGACCCGACCAGATAACAACTAGCTACAATCCTCAGCAAGACACTATGAAGCCTGGACCCGACCAGATAGTAATATAACTTTTCAAAAACTATGAAGCCTGGACTCGACCAGATAGTATTTACCACTTCAAGATACTATGAAGCCTAGACCCGACCAGATAACATTTTAACTTCATCCTTTCTAGCAAGTTACTTCAAAGCCTGGAATCCGACCAGATAATAGTTAACTTCCTTATCCCCAGCAGGTTGTTGTAAAACTAGGAATCCAACCAATTGACATCCTAACTTCACTCTCCCCAAGAAATTTTCTGCAAAGCCTGGATCCGACCAGATAACAGTTAATTCATTCTTCCCTAATAAGTTACCGTGAAGCCTGGATCCGACCAGATAGCAGTTAACTTCATCATCCTCAGCAAGTTGTGAAGCCTGGGTCTGACCAGATAACAACTAGCATTCAAGAGACAATCCCCAACAACAATCTGGGATTCAAAATTCCTCAGCAGTAGTCAGGGATTTATTTTCCCGGACAAACATACATCTCACATTCATACATCATAGCATATACATACAAAATGCATTTAGCATGGTCTCATTCATCTTGAGAATATCATGCATACATTTGCATTTTACTAACCCTTTTTCTCACAGGTGAAACATCAAGTTTTAGTATGAATCGACCAAAGATTTGTGATGATACTTCTTCCAGTATTTATCATCATTCCTCCAAATGGCATCTATAAGCCCATTCCCAATCCATCTTCGAGTGCAAATTTTTGGGCACTATAGTGTTCAATCATCTTCCACCTTCAAGTCACGAATGGCGGATCCGTCAATCTAACTCTTCAGGTTTAAGAAGATTGAACAGGGGCAGCTGTTTTACCCCAAAATTTTCCCTCTCATTTCTCAAGTAACCTCTCACAAGATCTCCTTTGATTCAAGACTGCACAAGGGTTGATCAGCTCAAGACACCTCCTTAAGCACTGATGACTGAAAATTAGGGTTTGAGATTGCACAAGGACAAATGGACTTTTAATGCCCCATATGACTTTCATGGATCATTTTGGACCCTCAAGATTTCTCATGTCAAGTTTCAAGTCTTGGATCACATTTTTTCTCAGTCAATTGATCAGTTGACCTAAAATCAACTATATTGGGGAAAAAGTCAACTGTGGTCAATTTACAGTCAAACTTCATAATTTTTTATCCATATCAACATTATGAACTCATATATGTCATTTGATCCTGTTTGGATTACAATTCCTCAAGAAATTTGATCAGATCATTAAAAGGGCAAAATGGTCAAAATTAGGGTTTTGATTGAGAAGGTGCAATTTCTGATTTTTGACCTAGCAAATGATTGATTGGTTTAAGTTATGACCTCAAGGTTTAAAATAAATAATTTTAACCTAATGGCATGGCTTAAAACATTTCTCAAGATCAATTGGTTGACAGATGAATTTCAGTCAACTGATGAAAAGTGAATTGTACACTGTAAAGTCAAACTTTGACCTTTTGGTCAAAATCAAGAATCAAAGATCACAATTCATCAAGACATGTCAAAATGTGAAACTTGTTCATCAAGAAATCAAAAAGTCAAGATTTCATTTTGAAAAGTCAAGATTTCTAAACTTAGAAATTTTTCTAAGTGTTGGAAATTCATGTTTTTTTCATAACTTTGAGCCAAATTTCCACCATGATGCAAGATGATTAAAAAGAAACTTCCAACATGAAAGTTGTAGATATCAATGAGATCTAAATCATTGTAGAACACAAATTTTTCTAGAAATGCATATATTTCAAGTTATGATTTTAAGAAGACATGTTCATGAAACTTGGAAACTTAGTGAAATTTTGCCCTAGTTTAGGCAGGATTTTGACCTAACTTCATGGGAATTTTTCACATAGTTCCAAGGTGAATCTTCAAAAATGTCCAACATATAGGTTGTATAGGATGTTACAAGCCTTCAAAAATGTACAAGAAGTCATTAAGATCATACTTGAGCAAGGATAATCAAAGGCACGAAGTTAGGATTTCATTCTTGTTTTGCAAGGCAAATTTGTGAAGAACACTTGATCCAATCTTCATGCATGTTGTACAAATATTGCTTTGCAGGATTCAAACTTGCCAATCACTAAATAATTAAATTTTTACACAACTGATAGAGCCATTGTCCAATCATTTGAGCCATTATCCAAGTTGCATTTCCATTTATGGCACAAAGTTACCATTCCATTCTTGAAAAGTTGCTTTAATCACAAAGTCAACTTGTCTTGAGCTTCTAACTTGTTTGTTCAGCACACACTCAACATACAAAGTTAGATAAACATGTTTAAAGCTTGTAACTAATCTAGATAGCCTTATACTATGCATTGGGACAATGTTTATTAAGCTTGCTTCAAAAACAAGCCAAAGAGCCATAACATGTGAACTTGTACTTCTTATCACCCCAAGCTCTCAAAACCTTTTCCTATAAATTGAGACACTATTATGCAACTTAGGACATGATTTTGCAAGCCTGAAAATTCTCCCAAACTCCCTCTAGCCAGAAATTGCACACAAACTCCATTTTTGTGCAGGTTCTGACCTTGAACTTGTATCTTCTATTTCCATTGTGTGTTTTCCCTCAAAATAGTTTTCAAAGCTTCCTTACATCAAATACAACTCATACTTGTTCCTGTTTCACAACTGTAACACCATTTACGTCAACCTCCATAACCAAAAAACAGAGTCTGCACATTGACTTCTCCAAGCCATTACAGCCATCCATTGCTCAAGCTAATCATTGCATTAGCTTCCTGGGAACTTGAGGAAGCTAACCTGATCATCACAACAACTTGAATCAAGCTCTAACTCAAAACACGATCTCCAACTACAAGGTGAGTTTTCTGACTTTTCATCTCATTATTTAGGCATTGTTAGGCTTGTATTTGTGAAGACGAAATATAGATATCATTGCCCTGAAACTGTACATATTCATAGATTTCATTTATATGGCTTGAGCTTAGAGAATTTTAAGATTGAAATTTCTGGAAAATTTAGGTTTTAAATTAGGGCCAACAAAATTCTCATTCATCTTTGATTTATAGCTTTAGTTATTTACATGGTTGGATTCGTGAGAAAAAATGGAACAATTTTCATGTTTGCAATTTAAATTTTCATCGAGAAATGAGCAAGATACAGTTTATCTGGCTGGGCGTGAAGTTGAAGATGAAGTTCAGGCCATGGACTTGATTTGTAATATATATTTATGGTTTGATACAAGTTAACGGATGTACAGCCACCCTACTGGTAAAGGTAGCACGCGTTTGTGTTAGAGGTCAGGGGTTCAACACCCAGCGCTACCTTTTGTGTATTTTTCAACATTTTCCTCTTTTTTTGTTTCCAAACAGCAGCGCTGGGCCTTAATCAGTGGGCCTTTTCAGTCTTTCTGCCCCATACCCCCCTGTTCACTTTCACACACCTAACCAATTATATTTTTTTTCTTTTATCATTTTAATTCATTTTATTTTATTTTTTCTTATTTTATCTTTCTTTAATATATTTTTATTACTATTATTATTATTATTATTATTATTATTATTATTATTATTATTATTATTTATTTAATAAAAAATTCAAAAATATTTTTATTTATTATTTTCACATTTATATATTTATTTTCTTTATAAAAAAAATAAAAAAACATTTGTTTTAACAAATTAATTTATTTTTCTTATATAATTTATATTTAGATAATTAGGTTTAATTATTATTTTATTTTCTTTTAAATTAAAATTAATTTAGAATTTAGTTTTCTTTTAATTAATTAATTTTCACATTATTAATTTAAATTTTTTTCATAAAAACCCTAAAAATGCTTTTTTAACTTAATTACTTTCTTAATTAGTTTAAATTTAATTTTGTTTATTTTTTAACTAATCATTTTCTTAATTAGGTCAAGACTAAACCCTTTCATAAAAAACCAAACAAAAATCATTCATTTTCCATTTTACATTTGTACATTATATTTTCAATTCTTGTTTATTATTCAATATGGTTGTAATAGATAATTAGGTTCAATTTTCTTGCAAAATCCCCATTTATAAATTTGTATACCCCATCCCCTAATGATGTAATAGCTTAGTAATTTTACTTTCCGTAATTTATCGCTTTATATAAATGTTAGTGAATTAGGGTTTGTATGGCAAGACTAAAACCAACAAGTAGCAAACCCTAATTCAAGATAAACAATGCATGTAAATTAAACACATTTGCACACTTGCACTCTTAGGTTAATTCCACTTTGTTGCCTTACAAAAATGACCATGTTATGCATGTGGGACGTCTTAGCAAAAACAAATCAAAAATACAAGATCATAGTCCCTCGATGATGCTATAAATGTTGCCTTTCAAAATGATCTTAGTTCCTCAAAGAGAAATGCTAAGATATCTCACAACATTGCTATCATGACTATAAGATGACCCACACCCGTCCCTTTACATCCAAAGATAAGGCTTCTTACCAAATCAATGGTAAGATAGCAATATCAAAGGAAAGAAAGAAATGAACAAAGACTTTTGAGTAGATAGATTGTTCCTAGTTTCTTGCTCATTTTCAAATCAAACATCCTTGCTTATTTTCAAAACAAACACCAACACTTTCAAAACAAACACTTTCAAAACATGAAACATTTTAAAAATTCCAACACTTTATATACGTTCTTACGAACGAGAACTATTACAAAGTTTGCCTAAATGAAGACGCCTTTTCAAAATACTTTCAAAAACCACGCAAAGCATATTTTCAAACAAAAGCAAGTGATCTAGCAAACAACTAAGAGCCCATAGATAACTATGGATGAAAAGGGTGCTAACACCTTCCCTTTTCATAATCTACCCCCCAAACTCAAGAAATAATCTCAAAGGTATTTCCTGTTCTTTTCAGCCTTTCCTTTTGGATGAAATAAAATTCGGTGGCGACTCTTGCTAACCCCAACATTTGCGATAAAACGCAAAACACCAAATCAGTTCTCCCACCGTATCACAGGCGTCATGAAGCACTAACTGACCTTAGAACTTTAATTGAACAACTTGGCCATTTGGATGTAGTGAGATGACCGGTTTCGGTGGAAAGTTGAAAATTGGTTGATACTCGATACTACACTCATTGAGATTGGACTTTTGGGATATCTCAGCCGCAAGAAAAGATTGATTATGCTGAGATAATTCCTAAAAGAAAGGTCAGTATTATTGAGACCCTTTAGAACCCGGTTACTATTACTAGGACAGGTTTGAGCCAACTAAAACTTCAAGAGGGTACTTACCTACAAAACTCCATGCAAGCCTAAACCTAAGGACTTGTTTGCCTTGTGTGTATATGCTTACTTGTATATAACATCATACACATCATAACATCATACACATTCTCACTAACCATTTCAAGGATTTAGGAATTTATCTTTGTTTTTATTTTGTAGGCCATGAACTTCGTCCGAAGAAATACCATTATAATCAACTTTGTGAAAGCACACCCTCAACTCCAAGAGTTAGCGTCAAGGGTACCTGAAGACTCTCCTTTCCCCAAGAAGTATGGTCAACTCCTCAACTTGACTACCTCCAATTTCCAAGAAGAGATGATGTGCGTGCTCTTCCAATTCTTTGATCACATGCATCAGTTCTTCACCTTCCCTGACTATCAGTTAGTTCCAACACTAGAAGAATTCTCTTTGCTATTAGGAGTGTCAGTGCTTGATCAATCACCGTTCACCAGTTTAGAAGGGATTCCAAAACCTAAAGTCATTGCCGAAGCCCTGCATCTGAAGAGATACGACATTGTAGCAAATTGGGAGACAAGAAGCAGAGTTCAAGGGTTCCTAGCCAAGTTCTTATTGGAGAGGGCTCGTTCATTTTGGGAAGATTTGGATTTTCAAGCCTTTGAGGATGTCCTGGCCCTTCTCATATATGGTTTGGTTCTATTTCCCAACTCGGACCAATTCATAGATGTGAATGCCATCACAGTCTTTCTCTCTCGTAATCCTATACCTACCTTGCTGGGAGACATCTTACATTGTTTCCATACCCGCACCATGAAGAAAAGAGGTACTCTCTTGTGTTATATTCCCCTACTTTCCAAGTAGTTTACTTTGCACTTACCTCGATCAACATTGAAGAACGAGAAAAGATTAACATGGTCTCAAAGGATGATGTCTCTCACCCACTTTAATATACATTGGTGTTCGAGATCTTTGGCAGATACTTCTATCATTGACCGTTGTGGGGAATTCCCTAATGTCCCTCTACTTGTAATTAGGGGAGGTATCACTTATAACCCTTGTTTATCCTTGCGACAGTTTGGTTACGCCGGAAGAGATGGTCCTCATGACATGCTCATCCAAGGAGTGGTATTTGACTATGAGAGTGACGATCAAGGCTACTGTCAGAGGTTTGCGGGAGCTTGGATGATGGTAAATAAAGTATTTGTTTCATAGAAGTTAACTATTATCTTTGTTATCATGGAGCCTGTTGTTGAAGAAGAAGTCCTGTATGTTGTCCTCCATCCCAACATGCCTATTTATCTTGAAGACTTGCAAAAAGATTAGATTCAGCTAAAGGAAGAATGAGACACTTTCGAAGCTCAGTGTTATGCGAGTGAGAAAAGGGTTTTGGAGCTTACAAAGCAACTACATGAAGAACAGAGCTTGAATGCCTATCTTGCACTGAAGAGAATGCGTTTATCCTTTTTATCTTAGAGATTTATTTTGTAAGCCCAAGAGTCATGTTATAATCATTTTGAACTAATTAATGAAATTTGACGTTTGTTCATTCTTTGTCTATACGAATTTAAATTTCATAAATCCTTAAAATCATTTGCATACACATCTTCCATGCATCATAACATAATAGGTTTTCCACAACAGGTTTCCTTATCTCTCTGCTGTTTATTTCAGTAAGATGGATATCGAGAAAACAGTGAAGAACATACAAGCACAAAACTCCTAGTTTCAAGAGACTCTGTTGACCCTAGACAAGGGACAACAAGAGTTGATGACGTTGCTGGAAACCAAAAAGAAGCCAAGGAGGAAAGCCCTAGTCAATATGGGTAAGAGATTCAGAGAGCTGATCCGTCAGATACCAGTAGGGGAAGATTCGCCTGAGGAAGACGAGAATCAAATTGGAGAAGCAAGGAGTACCTAGGTTGGGTGTATCACTGATCAAGCGTCTGATGATGAGGATTATTTTGACGAGCAGTATCCTCATGCCGATGTTAAGTACAAGCAGCTAGAGGACAGACTAAAGGCTGTTGAGATTCAAGCCGTCCCCGATTTGGATTTTGATGATTTTGGTTTAATATCTGGGATTGTCATTCCCCACAAATTCAAGATACCAATATTCTCTAAGTATGATGGGGTTTCTTTCCCGAAGCTTCACCTGAAGGCTTATGTGTGCAAAATTCAATCGTACATCGCCGACAAGAAACTTTTGGTTCACTTATTTCAAGAAAGCTTGGCTGGGACGCAACTAGAGTGGTTTTACCAATTGGAGGGTTCCCGTATCCATACATGGGAAGACTTGTCTACCGCTTTCTACCACCAATACCAGTACAATGCTGACCTGGCGCCGACAAGAGTCCAGTTGCAAGACATGACAATGAGTAAGAGTGAAGGGTTCAAAGAGTACGCCAAAAAGTAGAGGGATCTTTCCAGTAGGGTCCAACCGCCGTAAACTGATAGGGAGCACATTGATATGTTTATGGGAACTTTATCTGGTACATTTTTCAATTTATTGGTTGGTTGTTCTTCTTCCGGTTTCACCGAGCTGATCTTAACCGTTGAAAGAGTTGAAAGCGGTATCAAAAGCGGGAAGATTCCTATAGCACCTGCTTCCACCTCCAATCTTGTAAAGAAAGCTTTTATCGGGAAGAAAGAAATCAATTTTGTGTATGGGGCAAGGACCCGTACCATAAAGGATGTTTGTCCGTCCATTAATGTTGTTCGGATTTCCAATCCACCACCTGTTCAAAGACAATCTTCCAATCATAAACGGTTTGAGGCTCCGCAAAGACAATACACAAGGATAGGCATGTCGCTATCCCAAGCCTTACAACACCTGTTAAAGGATAATTTGGTGACACCGCGTGATCCTCCAGCCAATCCAGATACAACTTCACCTAAATACAATTCGAATACCAAGTGTGCATATCACTGAATAGTCCCGGGCATGAGACTGACCAATGTTGGGCACTGAAAAATAAAATTCAAGACTTAATAGACAACAAGACCATTGAATTTGATCCTCCTTCAACTCCGAATGTAATCACCACACCTATGCCAAACCATGGTGTTGTACCCCAAAATTTGCCCTCCCATATCCTTCAAGATTTGGCAAAATCAATCCCCAGATGATTCAAAATCCCTCAAGGGTTGCACAGTCCAATTGCCTCCTAACACAGTCAAAATTAGGGTTTTGGTTCTTGCAAAGAAATTGAGGTTTTCAAGGGTCCAATCAAGTCCCATATGCCTATAAACATTGTCAAGCATCCATATGTCAAGTTTCAAGACTCACAGCATCAAATTGCACAGTCAAAAACCCTAAATGCTCCACAGTCAACTGCAGGGGCAAAATGGTCATTTGACAGTCAAAAGTCAAAAAATTTGGTCAACATCTTATTTTGAAGCCACAAACATCATTTGATCAATTCTTGATCATGATTCTCAAAGCATGGCTCAAAAAGTCTCAAGATGCAAAAGTTTCTATTTTTGGACAGTTGAAAAGTCAACTGCAAGTTGACCAGGACATAACTTCCTCATGGTTTATCAGAAAAAATCCCATCCAAAGCTAATTTTGAAGAGAATGACATTTACTACAACTCATCTTCACACTCCAAGTCCAAGAAATGCTCTCACAAAAAGTTATCAATTTCAACATTATAGGTCATTTTCAAAAGTCAACAAAAAGGCACTTTAAGTCAAAGACCATAACTTGAGATTTGTAAATCAAAATGACATGGGACCAAAGGCATTGGTTAGAGGACTTCAAGACCTTTCCAAAATGTCCAAGAACATGAACATAGCTTCAAAATTGAGCAAGATATGCCTTGGAGAAGTTGGGAAATTTTTGGGAATTTTGGAAACTCAACTTTGCCTAAAACACTTCAAAATTGCTAATGGGCCTCAAATTCTTCCTTGAATCATTACCCAAAGCCTATGCACGACCCATTGAGCTAAAAATTATTTATTTTCTTATTTTTAATTAATTAATTGAATTTTTATTATTATTAATTCATTTAATTAGTTTTAATTGTAGAAAAATATCAAATAATGCTTTTCAAATCTTTTTGTGCAGCAAATATTCTCATTATAGGCTAAAGATTTCGTGCACCAATCAACAAGACAAGATCATCCATATTTGGCAAGATTTGCATGAAAAAAATATTGGAAATTCATGATTAAAAATCAAATATTCAAAACATAAATTCATGGATCTTTGGGCTTGTTTTTGACCTAGAATGCTTCACATACATATGCACAAGGAAACCTAATCCAGGAAGACACGAAAAGCTGCTCACAAACATAGAACCAAATTGCAAAATTTCAACCAAAAGCTTGAAACTGATCTCATAATTGGAGCACGTTTCAAAGCATAAAAAGCATTCTAATACGTTTCTGAACCTTCCAGGAATTGATTGCAATCAAGAACACGCTTCCATACTCCAAGAAACGGTAGAACAGAATCATCTTTCTCACGGAAATTTCCATAATCAAATTCTGCTTTCCATGCATCATTGTTATATTTTGAATATTGATATATACTAATAATGATCTTCTGAAGCTTTTGGTAACGTTTAATTGTTCTAAAGATGCTTGTATCAAAATCTGCCATTGATGAAACCTAGGGTTTCAGAAACTCCAAAATAGGGCTTTCCTTGTATGGAAAAATTGGACCTTGAGACCTATGCCATTGAATTCAGGAGCTCCATACGAATTGAATGACGACCTCGCGCTCAATTTATATTAAGGCATCTTCTATTCGCTATTTTCCATGGCTGTATTTAGTGGGGGTTTAAAACCCCCGCTACTTGTTTTATGTTTTTGCAGGAAAACGAAGAAGAAGCATATGTGGCTTTGTGTGGTTGGGAGGTTTGAATCTGCGCGCGTTTTCCAGCGTAGTGGTCACTTTTCATACATTATTTTTATTTGTTATTATATTTACAAAAGCGCTTGAATGGTTCAGTGGTTGGGTGTACGCTTGGTGAGTGCTGGGACCTGGGTTCGATTCCCAGGTCCCCCATACAATTGTTATTATTTTTTCTAATCCATTCCCATGCAGTGCACGCCCCAGGGTCCATCATGCAGCCTCACGTCCAAGCTTGCCACATGGCCATGAGCTTTCATCCAAGAGTCAGAAGATGAAGACCATCATATGGTCCAGTCAACCCTCATGCATACGATCTGGAAAGTCAAACAGGCTTTGTGTTCATGGGCCAAATTTGCTTCAAACAAACCTCCACCTGGGCCTGAAAACCCCCTTGGTTTGCTTCTTTTAATTTTATTTTATTTTCAATTCCAATTCTTTCTAAATGGTTTTAATTGTTTTAATTGTTTTCTTTAATTCCATAAAATAATTTTTTCCATAATAAAAACAGAAAAATACAAAATATGTTTAATTAGTTATTAAATTACTCATTAATTTATTTTTGTAAATAAACTAACAATTAATTTAGTTAATTTAGGTTTTAATTTTAACACTTTTTCTTAATAAATAAAAATGTGTAGAATTAGGTTTTTTTGACATTTTAATCTTTTTCTTAATTAAATAATTTTCCCTCATTATTATTATTATTAATTATTATTTTTGTAAAATAAACATGTGCAATAATTAATTAGTAAATTAGGTCAACTTTAATATTTTCATTAATAATTAAAATAACTTAGAATTAGGGTTCTCTTGAATTTTAATTTTCTTTATTTCATAAATACAAAAAACATAAAAAAACAATTTCTTTTCTTTAATTAAATAATTAATTAGCTTTTAATTCAATTTAATTTCAAAAGGGTCAAAACCCTCGGACGTTCAATTTTTATTCTTTTCGCGCATTATTTTCTTTTGAATATTATGTAACTGCTCAAGGCTTGTAATAGCAATTAGGTCTTTTTACTTTCCGCATTTTATCAAAAACGGGTCTTTGTATTTTGGCGATGTATAGACCCGCGCCTTGTAATAGCGTAGTTTTATCTTTCCGCATTTAAATTTCTGCACTCTTAAATTCTAATTGCATGAAAGAATGTATGGCTAATTAAAAACAAGTGTAGCTCACAGTGCCATGATCAAAGATAATTATTAAACTGAAAACAACACACAAATTCACACACCACTTCTAGGGTACGCCTCACCTGTTGCCTTCGAAACATGGTCGTCAAGTATAGGACGTTTTAGTAAGTCCTTATGTCCATGATTCGGTTGCCTCGGAATAGTTTCCTCGAAACGGTTGCCTCGGATTAAAAAAGGATCAAGGACATAAGGGTAGCTTCTAAGGTGTCCTACTGTTGCTTCGGTGACCACACTGTCCCTAACAATCGAATTGACCCGAACACCTCCAACGGTGGTGCTACCTACCTCTCAATGGTGGGATGGAACTACCTTAAGGACATTTACACAGCCTAATTCCTTAGGGTAGGTAGATGACTCATAGATACTTGCTCTATTCAAAAACAAATCAAAACTCTTTTCACACCGACACTTTCAAAAAGCTTTCAAAACAATTTTTCAAACACTCTTGAGGACTGATACAAGAGTCATTCTGAAATCTTTAAACAAAACTTTTTTAAACCCACTCACACTTTGAAAAGCAAACACTTTTGAAAACACAATGAGCAAGTATCTAAGAGCCCATGTATAACCATGGATAGAAAGGGTGCTAACACCTTCCCTTTCTATAAATCTACCTCCCGAACCGAGAAACTATCTCATAAGGAATTTTGCTGTGCTTTTGTCCTGTCCATGTTGGAGAAAATAAAAGACGGTGGCGACTCTTGCTTACCGTGACATTTCGCGAACCAGCATTAAACAGTCAGTTCTAAATCCACCGATCACAGAACTGGCGACTCTGCTGGGGACTACTTATAAAGTGAGGTGTACCTTAGGATTAAGATCACTTGTGTTTTCAATTGTCTGAATTGCTTGCTTTATTATTGTGGGTACTGTCTTGGGAGTTCTATAGATCCTAACCCGGATCTGGGGGATACCTTCTTAGAAAGTAGCAACAAGACTGTGAGGGAACTGTGCGGGGTATACCGACATGGTTGAAGCAGTCTGCTACGTTGATGTGGCACTTTGGTGAGTACCGGTAACCCTTGAGTCCAGTCAAGGAGAGTACGGGGCCGCCGCGTGGTGTCGTGAAGCATCAACTGACCTTAGGAACCTTAATTGAACCATCTTGGCCTCTTTAGGGTAGTGAGATAACTGACTTTGGTGCAGTCCGAGGTTGGTTGATACTCGATACTACACTCAATTGAGGGTTGTTTTCTTGGAATATTTCGGTCGCCAGTTCAGTGGCTAAATCGAAACGATGAACAATGAAAGCAATCCAATGATATTGGGACCCTTAGAACCCGGTTACTTCTGATAGGACAGGTTTGAGCCCACCAACTTCAAGAGGGTAGTACCCCAGACCCCATGCTGGCCTGAACTCTAAGGGATGTGGTGTAACTTGTGTGCCTTACCATGTTTGCTTTTGTGGATATTTGTGGTGTGTTTTATCATAGCATCATAACATCATACAGCATCATATGCATTGACTAACCATTTCAGGGGTTCGAATCTTCATCTTTGTTCTTGTTTTGTAGGACATGGAAACTATCCGCAGAAATACAATTCAGACCAGCCTTGTAAGGATCCCTCCTCAGCTTAAGGAACTTATATCCAGGACTCCCGAGAGTTCTTCTTTCAGTGAGAGGCATGGAAGACTCATCAGCTTGGTCAACACCAACATTGAGGAAGATATGATAAAGGTTCTCTTCCAGTTCTTTGACCCTCTGCACCATTGCTTTACTTTCCTGGATTATCAACTGGTACCTACATTGGAAGAGTTCTCCCGGCTTCTGAAGATCCATATCCTTAGTCAACTACCCTACAACGGTACGGAAAAGGAACCCAAACTTGAAGAGATTGCTAAAGCCTTACGCTTACAACCATCTGACATCAAGGGACATTGGGAAGTTAGAAGTGGTATCAAAGGGTTCTTGGCCAGGTTTCTGTTTGAGAAGGCCCAAGAATGTTGGAACTCCCTTGACCTACAAGCCTTTGAAGAAGTTGTGGCCCTCCTTGTCTATGGACTGGTGTTGTTCCCGAATCCCGATCAGCTTATAGATATCAGTGCTGTCAAGGTCTTCATGTCCAGGAATCCTATACCTACGTTGCTTGGGGACATCCTTCACTCATGTTACACTCGAACCATGAGAAAGAGAGGTGTTCTTATGTGCTGCACTCCTCTCCTGGGAAGGTGGTTTATTTCGCACCTTCCACAATCAGTTTTGAAGAACGAGCGGGGTTTGAGATGGTCACAACGATTGATGACTCTTACACATGCTGATATACATTGGTGTTATCGGTCCAGAGAAGACGTCACTATCATTGATCGTTGCGGGGAGTTTCCTAATGTTCCTTTACTTGGAATCAGAGGAGGTATTACTTACAACCCGTGTCTGGCTTGGAGACAGTTTGGTTATGCTCGGAGGGACGGCCCTCATGATATGTTAATTCCTGACATAGTTTTTGACTTCGACAACGATGCGCAAGGACTTCGCCAGAGATTTATCAGAGCTTGGAGGATGCCCAGCAAGGTAGACAACAAGACACTGGGGCACAGGAACTCCATCTCGTTGGAGCCTTATCTCAAGTGGGTACGAGCCCGCTCCCAGAAGTTAGTAATGCCATATCCTCATGTTCTCCCTGTGATCAAAGAGCCAGTTTTGGAAGGAGAGGTGTCCTACACCATTCAACATCCTGACATGCCTACATCTTGGGAGGAAATGCAGAAGAGCTAGATCCAGCTTAAGGAAGAACGGAATTCTCTTGAAGCCAGTCTACATGCTAGTGAGAAGAAGGTCTTGGAGCTCACCCGCCTACTGCACGAGGAAAAGACTCTCAACACTTACATTGCTCCAAAGAGGATGTGCAGTGTCTTTTGGGATTGATTTACTTTGTAATGTTTGCCCATGAGGCCTTGATGTACTGAACAATTATTTCTTAATGATAACGTGTGTTCCTTTTTGTCTACAACAAATTTGAACTTTCGAACCCTTGAATGCATTGCATAAACACATATCATGCATCATGTGCATAACAGGTACTCTTCTTTTCAGGTTGCTTAATGTTTTTCGCTGTTTATTTCAGCATCATGAATCCTGAATCATCTACTGAGCAGTCCATCAAGGCCCTTCAGGCTCAGAACGCCCAGTTCCAAGAGCTGATCATGAGTTTGGCCCAAGGTCAAGAGGAGTTGAAAGCTCTGCTGGTCAAGAAGAAAAAGAAGAGAATTATACTATTCAACACTGGCCGGAGGTTTGGTAACACACTACAGAATGAGGTTGATCAAGCTGGTTCTTTTGTAGGGAAAGGCAGTCCCCAAGGGGGAAGAGTTCCTAGTCCGGTGGTCTCTGACAACGAGACTGATTTTAATGAGGAGAAGTATCCTCCAGCTAAAGACAAGTACAAGCAGTTAGAGGATTGCCTGAATGCCATGGAAATTCAATAAGTGTCTGGGTTGGATTTTGGAGACTTGGGTCTATCTTCTGGTGTGGTGATCCCACACAAGTTCAAAGCACCATCCTTTACAAAGTATGACGGGGCGTCCTGCCCTAAGCTACATCTCAGATCTTATGTGCGGAAGATCCAACCATACACTGTGGACAAGAACTTGTGGATCCATTTCTTCCAGGAGAGTCTTTCAGGGACTCATCTCGAATGGTTCTATCAGCTGGATGGGACCAAGGTTCGTAACTGGGAGGAATTGGCTACTGCTTTTTACAAGCAGTATCAGTATAATGCCGACCTCGCTCCTACACGCACCCAACTCCAGGGTATGTCGCTAGGATCGGGAGAAGGTTTTAAAGAGTATGCGCAGAAGTGGAGAGACCTGGCTGGCAGGGTGCAGCCACCGTTAACAGACCATGAACTTGTAGACATGTTCTTGGGGACCCTATCCGGGCCGTTCTTCAATCATCTCATTGGCAATTCATCTGCAGGGTTCACAGATCTCATTCTGACTGGGGAAAGGATAGAGGCTGGTATTAAATCAGGGAAGATACAAAAAGGTGCGTCCTCAAGTTCTGAGAAGAAGCCTTTCAAAAAGGAAACCAGTGCTGTGTATGGGCCTAAAAGGCAAAATAAACCAGAACGCCGCCAAGCTGTCAACGCGGTGGTGATTGCAAAGCCTGCTGCCGCTCCTCAGCAACCGAACCAACCAAGGGGTGAGAGACCCAGAAGAGAATACACTCGGCTGAGTATGACCTTGTCGCATATCTTGCCACAACTGCTATCGACCAACTTGGTAACCGTCAGAGAGGCTCCAAAGGTGGTGAATACGACCTCTCCGAAATATAATCCAAATGCCCGCTGTGCTTATCACTCTGATAGCCCGGGGCATTCTACTGATGATTGTTGGGCCCTAAGAAATAAGGTGCAGGACCTTATTGATGCGAAGGAAATACAGTTTGAGGCACCCGAGAGGCCCAACGTTGTGACTGCTCCTATGCCCCAACATGGAGTAAATGCTATTGAGGAAGACTTGTATGCAGTTTCTGTGGATGATGTTGCTACCCCTCTATTGACTGTCAAGAGGAATCTGTTGCTAGCTGGTTTATTTCCGGGTTGTAGCAAGGGTTGCCTTATGTGTGTCGTTTCCCCTGCTGGTTGTCCGTTGCTGAAGTCAGGCATCCAAAACCTGATGGATAGCAAAGAAATCTTGTTCAAGAAGACCGTTGTTCCTATTGTTCCTACTGCAGAAGTATCTGTTGTCACCATCTTCAACAATCCTACCAAGGCTCCCCCGAGGAAGCCAGTCAAAATCACGTTTGTTGCACCTGTTATCATTACTGTTCCGGGGCCCCTCCCCTATGAATCTGACAAGGCTATCCCATGGCACTATGGGGCAGATGTGTATGTACTTGGAGTGAAGCAGGATTTCAACACCAGTACCGGTATCAGTAACATCACCGGTCCCGCTAAAGTTACTCGCAGTGGCAGGCTCTTCTCGCCTGACATCGCGCCACCAGTTATCTGAAGACCTCTTATAATCACGCCTACAAGTGCGCCTGTTTCCCCTTCTGATCAAGTTTCTACCCCTGCTGCCGAGTCGTCTGACACTCGGGGTAAAGGGATTACTGATGTGCCTGCCCAGATGGAGGCACCGAAGACCGTTAATGTTGAAGCCTCCCAGCAAGAGATGGAGGAAATCCTTAAGATCATTAAGAAAAGTGACTTCAACGTCGTTGAACATCTGGGGCATACCCCCTCCAAGATCTCTATGCTGTCACTGCTATTGTGCTCTGAGGCCCATGCCAAGGCCCTGATTTCCTTTCTGAAGACGGCCCATGTGCCACAAGAGACATCTGCGGATCAATTCACTGACTGTGTGGCCAACTTGACCGCCAACAATGGTTTGGGTTTCTCGGATGTTGATCTGACCGCCAAGGGAAAGAACCACAATGATGCCCTGCATGTCTCCATTGAATGCAGGGGAACTACTCTTGCACACGTGTTGGTAGACACCGGTTCTTCACTGAATGTATTGCCCAAGAAGGCCTTAGACAGGTTGGATTCTGAGGGTCTGGAGTTGAAGCCTAGTAACATCGTTGTCCGAGCCTTTGACGGGTCGAAGAGGATGGTTCATGGAGAAGTGGACATTCCGACTCGGGTTGGTTCTCAAGTCTTCGATTCAACGTTTTATGTGATGGACATTCGTCCATCTTATTCCTGTTTGTTGGGTCGGCCTTGGATTCACAAGGCTGGGGCTATGACCTCCACTCTACACCAGAAGCTCAAATACCCTGTCAGAGGGAAGATTGTCACTGTGCAGGGGGAGGAAGAATACATGGTTAGTCATCTGAACTCGTTCCGGTATATTGAGATGGACGGGGAGTTTATTGAAACCCCCTTTCAACATTTTGAAGAGGTACCTCCAACATTGGCGTCAGCTGAGACGGTAATTGAAGACAACTTTCCTTTGAAGATGGCTTCCTTGAAGGACGCCCGGGCTGTAATTGAGAAAGGTGAATGTGCTAACTGGGGCAGGCTCCCTGATTTTACTCCTAAGACTGACAAGTTTGGGCTGGATTTTACTGCAGAGGCTCAGAGGGCTGTACGCAAAGCAAGGATCGGAAGACCTCCCGTGTTCATCACCAACCCGGGAGTGAATGCCATTGAAGGCGATGCGGAGGAATCAGAGTTTGATAGCTAAATCTACCCGACGACCGGCGGTGGACTGAACAATTGGACCGCAAAAGACCACATACCTGTTACTTTTGTTACGCAGTAATGAATTCCTTTGTTTTTTATTTGTAATAAACAATAAATTGAGACTTTATGGCCCGGTGTCTTACCCGGGGCACCGTGGCTTCATTTGTGAGGGCTTATTACTTGTCATTTCCATATATCATGAATAAAGACAATGGACGTTTTTCGCATCTCAAATCTTGTGCTCCCTTTCTTTCTTTCTTTATATATTGCAAAACAGCTATATTTACACACACTCACTCATACCGGTTTCAATCCACTCTGGATCTCACTGGTAACGACTCTGCTACTGCCAGTTATGACTTCGAAAATCCGATCAACTTAGCCGAAGACGAAGGTGAAGATGATTGCGAAGTGCCTGGTGAGCTTGCAAGACTGTTACTCCAGGAAGAGAGGGCCATTCAGCCACATGAAGAGCCAGTGGAAACGGTAAATCTGGGTACTGAGACAGACAGAAGGGAAGTTAAGATTGGTGCCAATCTGGAGCTCAGCGTGAAACAACGGTTGATCCAGATATTGCATGATTATGTGGAAATATTTGCCTGGTCCTACGAAGACATGCCTGGGTTGGATACTGACATTGTGGTCCATCACTTGCCTACCAAGGAAGAATGCCCTCCGGTTAAACAAAAGGTCCGCCGTATGCGTCCAGAGATGTCTGAAAAGATCAAAGCTGAGGTTATGAAACAATTCGATGCCGGATTTCTAGCAGTGACTTCTTACCCTCAGTGGGTTGCCAACGTGGTTCCGGTACCGAAGAAAGATGGTAAGGTCAGAATGTGTGTCGACTACAGGGATCTGAATAGGGCCAGCCCCAAGGATGACTTCCCCCTACCTCACATAGACGTTCTGGTTGACAATACTGCTCAGCACAAGGTGTTCTCCTTCATGGACGGTTTTTCAGGTTATAATCAGATCAAGATGGCTCCTGAAGATATGGAAAAGACTACCTTTGTTACTCAGTGGGGCACCTTCTGCTACAAGGTCATGCCATTCGGGTTGAAGAATGCTGGGGCAACCTACCAACGTGCCATGGTTGCTTTATTTCATGACATGATCCACCATGAGATTGGAGTGTATGTCGACGATATGATTGCAAGGTCTCAAACTGAGGAGGAACACCTTGACCATCTACAGAAGCTGTTTGACCGTCTGAAGTTGTACAAGCTAAGGTTGAACCCGAACAAGTGCACATTTGGGGTAAGATCTGGAAAGTTGCTAGGCTTCGTCGTGAGCGACAAAGGTATTCAAGTGGACTCTGCCAAGGTTAAGGCCATACAAGAGATGCCAGTTCCCAAGACAGAGAAAGAAGTCAGAGGCTTTCTAGGACGTCTGAATTACATTGCCCGGTTCATCTCGCACCTAACTGCTACCTACGGACCAATCTTCAAGCTGTTGAAGAAAGATCAGGTAGTACGTTGGAACGATGAATGTCAGGCCGCTTTTGACAGAATCAAAGAGTATCTCCAAGAACCACCCATTCTTATGCCACCGGTTGAAGGGAGACCTCTAATACTATACCTGACAGTACTTGACAACTCAATGGGGTGTGTGTTAGGGCAGCATGACGAGTCTGGACGAAAAGAGCACGCCATTTATTACCTTAGCAAAAAGTTTACCGACTGTGAGACCCAATACTCACTGCTCGAGAAAACTTGCTGTGCTTTGGTATGGGCTGCTCGCCGGCTGAGACAGTATATGTTGACTCACACTACTCTGTTGATATCAAAGATGGATCCAATAAAGTACATATTCGAAAAGCCTTCTTTGTCTGGAAGAATAGCAAGATGGCAAATGATCTTGACAGAATACGACATCCAGTACACGACTCAGAAAGCCATCAAAGGAAGTGTATTAGCAGACCATTTGGCACACCAGGCAGTGGACGACTACCAATCAATGAACTTTGAGTTTCCAGACGAGAGCATCATGGTAGTGACTGATTTTGAAGTACCCGGACCGGATGAAGGACCTGAGGAAGGATCCCGATGGTCTATGCACTTTGACGGAGCCTCCAACGCTTTGGGTAACGGTATCGGTGCTGTAATCATATCCCCTCAAGGCACTCATACTCCACTCACTGCCCGGCTATGTTTCAACTGCACCAACAACATGGTGGAGTATGAGGCATGCATCATGGGTCTTCAAGCTGCGATTGACTTAAGGATTAAGTTTCTGAGTGTCTTCGGAGATTCCTCTCTCATGATCAATCAGATCAAAGGCGAGTGGGATACGAAACATCCGAATCTTATTCCTTACAAAGAATGTGTGCTGACATTGATCCCCCATTTCACAGAGATAACTTTTGAACATTTCCCAAGAGAGGAGAATCAGTTGGCGGACGCGTTAGATACGATGTCTTCCATGTTCAAAGTCAAGTGGGACAATGAGGCTCCCCGGATCATTATCTGGAAACTGGACGAACCTGCATACTGTTGTGATCTTGAGGCTGAGACAGTAACTGAAAAACCTTGGTATCATGAGGTGAAGAGGTACTTGGAAGCTCAAGAATACCCTGAAGGTGCATCCATCAATGACAAAAAGTTTCTGAGAAGGTTCGCAGCGAAGTTCTTCCTCAGCAACGGCATTCTGTACAAGCGAAACCATGATTCGACCTTACTGCGTTGTGTGGATAAAGCTGAAGCAGAAAGAATCATGGCAGAGCTACATGAAGGTACCTTCGGAACACATTCCAGTGGACACACCATGGCAAAGAAGATCCTTCGGGCAGGATATTTCTGGTCCACAATGGAAGCTGACTGTTACCAACATTCTCGGACATGTCATAAGTGCCAGATCTATGCAGACAAGGTGCACGTTCCTCCAGTTCCTCTAAACATCTTGACGGCACCTTGGCCTTTTGCAATGTGGGGCATTGATATGATCGGCGAGATTAAACCTACAGCATCCAATGGGCATCGCTTCATCCTGGTAGCGATTGACTACTTTACAAAGTGGGTTGAAGCAGCTTCCTACGCTACGGTAACCAAGAATGTCATGGCACGGTTTATTCGGCATAATCTGATCTGTCGATACGGCGTCCCTAAGAGGATCATTACGGACAACGGTACCAATCTTAACAACAAGATGATCATTGAGCTCTGCGAGCAATTCAAGATACAGCATCACAATTCTTCTCCTTACCGGCCGAAGATGAATGGGGCTGTAGAAGCAGCGAATAAGAACATCAAGAAAATTGTGCAGAAGATGACAGTGACTTATAAAGATTGGCACGAGATGTTACCGTTTGCTCTTCATGGGTACCGTACCTCAGCAAGGACGTCAACCGGGGCAACTCCATTTTCCTTGGTCTATGGCATGGAGGCAGTCTTGCCGATTGAAGTCCAGATACCCTCTCTCCGGATAATGAAGGATGCAGATTTGAGCGAAGATGACTGGATCCAGACCCGACTTGATCAATTAAACCTAATTGACGAAAAGAGACTCGCTGCTATTTGTCATGGTCAAACGTATCAAAAACGGATGATCAGGGCATTTAACAAGAAAGTCAGACCACAAGAGTATCAAGTTGGGGACCTGGTAATCAAGCGCATCATCCTTCCTCAAAGTGATCCCAGAGGCAAATGGACCCCTACGTACGAAGGGCCATTTGTGGTTAAACATGTGTTCTCAGGAGGAGCCATGATCCTAACCACCATGGATGGTGACGACCTTCCTCACCCCGCCAATGCAGACATAGTAAAAAGATACTACGCATGATAAAAGACCCGCTAGGTTGACATACCTAGGCAAAAATTAGGGCTTCCCGGCGAACCAAAAGGGTTCGGGAAAAATGAGGGATGAAATAAATAAAAAAAATCTGTACACCCGGCAAGTCGAAAACCTGAAAAGGCGGCTTGGGCAAAAATGGGTATCCCGGTGGACTGAAAACCCGAAAGGGCGGTCCAGGCAAAAGTTAGGGATAAAGCGTAATACTATGTCTCATTGGATTACCTCGCATCCAGAATCCGGTATCAACATCAAGTTCAGACGGCATCGATCAATCGGCTTCATCTTCAACCGAGCAGCCAAGTGATGAGACGCTCGAAGATATAAAGGCGATAGCAGATTTGGAACCCAGTGGGATTATTCTTTTCACATAGCTGTTTTGTTTTCCTTTTTTGTATAAACTCTGTTGTTCGGCGGCGTTCTCTTACTAGGACGTCAACCCCTTGTATATAAATGCCTATTTACAGGCAAATTTAAAAAATCAATACAAATTCACTTTTCAGACCAATTACCAATTGTTTTTTCCTTTTTCTGTTTTGTTTTGCGAAGAACGTCCAACATTCAAATTGTGATATATGCATTTGACACTAATGGCTAACTCATAAATATTTGCATACGAAATAAAGGATTAATTACAGGTAACATCAGAAACAGGGGCAATAATGAGTTGTCTGAGCAATCTAATTTCTCTGTCCACCAAGGTACCAAGGTACGTTCGACTGAAGAATGTAACCCAGATACCTTAATTCCCCAGAGAATGAGCCAAGATTCAACAATTCTCTCCCAAGCAGTTGGTCTCCCATCAGCCCTAAAAGGCACAGTATCTCCAGCAAGTCAGCAACACTCTCCCCAATTAGAGTTAGCCTACAGTCAGCCTTATGGAAATTGGGTATCCCCAGCAGATCTCAATATTCCCCAGCGGAGCATACAAACATTCTTAGCAAGCATCCCCAGCAATCTTGATCTAAGATTGTTCCCCGGCGGCATACCGGACATTCAGCGGAGCCATTCCCCAGTCCAATCTGAAAATTTTCCCCAGGAAAGTGGAATCCTTATCCCCAGCAGGTCTTAAAGCTTATCCCCAGTAGATTCTGGAAGCTATCCCCTGCATAGCACGAACGCGTCTCCCCGACTTTATTCAAAGGTTATTTCCTCACCAGGATATAACTGGGTTATCCTCAGGCAATTGCAACGGAAAGATCGTCCTCGGCGAAGTCTTCCTATTCCCGGCGGAGTTCACCAAATCTCCCAACTTAACTCAACAATGGTATCTCCAGCAGAGTTATCATCAACCTCAGCAAAGTACATCTCTTCCCCACAGAGCATTCCCCGCAGAGTAATCTATTCGCCAAGTTTATCCCCCAACGGAGTCATCTTCTCCTACCGGTATTCTTGCAACCATCACCTCCAGCGGAAACGAAGAACGTTACTCTTCAACATCAAGCCCAGGATTTAACTTCCCGGCACTCGTCAAGGATTTACTTTCCTAGACAAAAAAATACATTCATGAACATCACATCTTCATACATTATAGCATGTACACACGCATCATATCACACAATCTCATTTATTCTGAGAACATCACGCATGTCATACATCGTGACATCGCATACAACTAACGTTTTGTCTTTTCAGGACAAAGGTTAATACAAAGATAATTACTATCAACTGTCGTGATTCCAGATCCGATTCCTGTATCTTGCCAGGGTGTATCTGTTGACAACTATATTCCAGACTCGATTCCTGTATCTTGCCAGGGCACGTCTGAAGAGTTCGAAGATCCGATTCCTGTATCTTGCCAGGGTGTATCTGTTGACGACTATATTCCAGACTCGATTCCTGTATCTTGCCAGGGCACGTCTGAAGAGTTTGAAGATCCGATTCTTGTATCTTGCCAGGGTGTATCTGTTGACGACTAATTCCAGACTCGATTCTTGTATCTTGCCAGGGCACGTCTGAAGAGTTTGAAGATCCGATTCCTGTATCTTGCCAGGGTGTATCTGTTGACGACTAATTCCAGACTCGATTCCTGTATCTTGCCAGGGCACGTCTGAAGAGTTTGAAGATCCAATTCCTGTATCTTGCCAGGGTGTATCTGTTGACGACTAATTCCAGACTCGATTCCTGTATCTTGCTAGGGCACGTCTGAAGAGTTTGAAGATCCGATTCCTGTATCTTGCCAGGGTGTATCTGTTGACGACTAATTCCAGACTCGATTCCTGTATCTTTCCAGGGCACGTCTGAAGAGTTTGAAGATCTGATTCCTGTATCTTGCCAGGGTGTATCTGTTGACGACTATATTCCAGACTCGATTCATGTATCCTTCTAGGGCACGTCTGAAGAGTTTGAAGATCCGATTCCTGTATCTTGCCAGGGTGTATCTGTTGACGACTATTTTCTAGACTCGATTCCTGTATCTTGCCAGGGCACGTCTGAAGAATTTGAAGATCCGATTCCTGTAACTTGCCAGGGTGTATCTGTTGACGACTATTCTCTAGACTCGATTCATGTATCTTACCAGGGCACGTCTGAAGAGTTTAAAGATTCGATTCCTGTATCCGGCCAGGGCACATCTACATAAAGAGTTTGAAGATCAACTCTTGTAACAGGCCAGGTAATTATTTTTTTCTCAGGTACGCAAGTTCTCGCTAAGGAACCTCTTACGCGATCGACACCTAGATGGCATCTATAAGCCCATCCACATACCAACAGCTCCAGATGGCATCTATAAGCCCATCCTCCTATCCATCATCTTTCCAAATGACATCTGTAAGCCCATTCCCGACATCACATTGCTGATATTCTACTATGTGAGTGCAAATTTTTGGGCACTCTAGTGTTCAATCATCTTCCACCTTCGGATTACGAAAGGCACGCCAGCCAATCTACATCCTCAGGTTTAAGAAGATTGAACAGGGGCAACTGTTGTACCCCAAAATTTGCCCTCCCATATCCTTCAAGATTTGGCAAAATCAATCCCCAGATGATTCAAAATCCCTCAAGGGTTGCACAGTCCAATTGCCTCCTAACACGATCAAAATTAGGGTTTTGGTTCTTGCAAAGAAATTGAGGTTTTCAAGGGTCAAATCAAGTCCCATATGCCTATAAACATTGTCAAGCATCCATATGTCAAGTTTCAAGACTCACAGCATCAAATTGCACAGTCAAAAACCCTAAATGCTCCACAGTCAACTGCAGGGGCAAAATGGTCATTTGACAGTCAAAAGTCAAAAAATTTGGTCAACATCTTATTTTGAAGCCACAAACATCATTTGATCAATTCTTGATCATGATTCTCAAAGCATGGCTCAAAAAGTCTCAAGATGCAAAAGTTTCTATTTTTGGACAGCTGAAAAGTCAACTGCAAGTTGACCAGGACATAACTTCCTCATGGTTTATCAGAAAAAATCCCATCCAAAGCTCATTTTGAAGAGAATTACATTTCCTACAACTCATCTTCACACTCCAAGTCCAAGAAATGCTCTCACAAAAAGTTATCAATTTCAACATTATAGGTCATTTTCAAAAGTCAACAAAAAGGCACTTTAAGTCAAAGACCATAACTTGATATTGGTAAATCAAAATGACATGGGACCAAAGGCATTGGTTAGAGGACTTCAAGACCTTTCCAAAATGTCCAAGAACATGATCATAGCTTCAAAATTGAGCAAGATATGCCTTGGAGAAGTTGGGAAATTTTTGGGAATTTTGGAAAGTCAACTTTGCCTAAAACACTTCAAAATTGTAATGGGCCTCAAATTCTTCCTTGAATCATTACCCAAAGCCTATGCACGACCCATTGAGCTAAAAATGATTTATTTTCTTATTTTTAATTAATTAATTGAATTTTTATTATTATTAATTCATTTAATTAGTTTTAATTGTAGAAAAATATCAAATAATGCTTTTCAAATCTTTTTGTGCAGCAAATATTCTCATTATAGGCTAAAGATTTCGTGCACCAATCAACAAGACAAGATCATCCATATTTGGCAAGATTTGCATGAAAAAAAGATTGGAAATTCATGATTAAAAATCAAATATTCAAAACATAAATTCATGGATCTTTGGGCTTGTTTTTGACATAGAATGCTTCACATACATATGCACAAGGAAACCTAATCCAGGAAGACACGAAAAGTTGCTCACAAACATAGAACCAAATTGCAAATTTTCAACCAAAAGCTTGAAACTGATCTCATAATTGGAGCACGTTTCAAAGCATAAAAAGCATTCTAATACGTTTCTGAACCTTCCAGGAATTGATTGCAATCAAGAACACGCTTCCATACTCCAAGAAACGGTAGAACAGAATCATCTTTCTCACGAAAATTTCCATAATCGAATTCTGCTTTCCATGCATCATTGTTATATTTTGAATATTGATTTATACTAATAATGATCTTCTGAAGCTTTTGGTAACGTTTAATTGTTCTAAAGATGCTTGTATCAAAATCTGCCATTGATGAAACCTAGGGTTTCAGAAACTCCAAAATAGGGCTTTCCTTGTATGGAAAAATTGGACCTTGAGACCTATGCCATTGAATTCAGGAGCTCCATACGAATTGAATGATGACCTCGCGCTCAATTTATATTAAGGCATCTTCTATTCGCTATTTTCCATGGCTGTATTTAGTGGGGGTTTAAAACCCCCGCTACTTGTTTTATGTTTTTGCAGGAAAACGAAGAAGAAGCATATGTGGCTCTGTGTGGTTGGGAGGTTTGAATCTGCGCGTGTTTTCCAGCGTAGTGTTCACTTTTCATACATTATTTTTATTTGTTATTATATTTACAAAAGAGCTTGAATGGTTCAGTGGTTGGGTGTACGCTTGGTGAGTGCTGGGACCTGGGTTCGATTCCCAGGTCCCCCATACAATTGTTATTATTTTTTCTAATCCATTCCCATGCAGTGCACGCCCCAGGGTCCATCATGCAGCCTCACGTCCAAGCTTGCCACATGGCCATGAGCTTTCATCCAAGAGTCAGAAGATGAAGACCATCATATGGTCCAGTCAACCCTCATGCATACGATCTGGAAAGTCAAACAGGCTTTGTGTTCATGGGCCAAATTTGCTTCAAACAAACCTCCATCTGGGCCTGAAAACCCCCTTGGTTTGCTTCTTTTAATTTTATTTTCTTTTCAATTCCAATTCTTTCTAAATGGTTTTAATTGTTTTAATTGTTTTCTTTAATTCCATAAAATAATTTTTTCCATAATAAAAACAGAAAAATACAAAATATGTTTAATTAGTTATTAAATTACTCATTAATTTATTTTTGTAAATAAACTAACAATTAATTTAGTTAATTTAGGTTTTAATTTTAACACTTTTTCTTAATAAATAAAAATGTGTAGAACTAGGTTTTTTTGACATTTTCATCTTTTTCTTAATTAAATAATTTTCCCTCATTATTATTATTATTAATTATTATTTTTGTAAAATAAACATGTGCAATAATTAATTAGTAAATTAGGTCAACTTTAATATTTTCATTAATAATTAAAATAACTTAGAATTAGGGTTCTCTTGAATTTTAATTTTCTTTATTTCATAAATACAAAAAACATAAAAAAACAATTTCTTTTCTTTAATTAAATAATTAATTAGCTTTTAATTCAATTTAATTTCAAAAGGGTCAAAACCCTTGGACGTTCAATTTTTATTCTTTTCACGCATTATTTTCTTTTGAATATTATGTAACTGCTCAAGGCTTGTAATAGCAATTAGGTCTTTTTACTTTCCGCATTTTATCAAAAACGGGTCTTTGTATTTTGGCGATGTATAGACCGGCGCCTTGTAATAGCGTAGTTTTATCTTTCCGCATTTAATTTTCTGCACTCTTAAATTCTAATTGCATGAAAGAATGTATGGCTAATTAAAAACAAGCGTAGCTCACAGTTCCATGATCAAAGATAATTATTAAACTGAAAACAACACACAAATTCACACACCACTTCTAGGGTACGCCTCACCTGTTGCCTTCGAAACGTGGTCGTCAAGTATAGGACGTTTTAGTAAGTCCTTATGTCCATGATCCGGTTGCCTCGGAATAGTTGCCTCGAAACGGTTGCCTCGGATTAAAAAAGGATCAAGGACATAAGGGTAGCTTCTAAGGTGTCCTACTGTTGCTTCGGTGACCACACTGTCCCTAACAATCGAATTGACCCGAACACCTCCAACGGTGGTGCTACCTACCTCTCAATGGTGGGATGGCACTACCTTAAGGACATTTACACAGCCTAATTCCTTAGGGTAGGTAGATGACTCATAGATACTTGCTCTATTCAAAAACAAATCAAAACTCTTTTCACACCGACACTTTCAAAAAGCTTTCAAAACAATTTTTCAAACACTCTTGAGGACTGATACAAGAGTCATTCTGAAATCTTTAAACGAAACTTTTTTAAACCCACTCACACTTTGAAAAGCAAACACTTTTGAAAACACAATGAGCAAGTATCTAAGAGCCCATGGATAACCATGGATAGAAAGGGTGCTAACACCTTCCCTTTCTATAAATCTACCTCCCGAACCGAGAAACTATCTCATAAGGAATTTTGCTGTGCTTTTGTCCTGTCCATGTTGGAGAAAATAAAAGACTGTGGTGACTCTTGCTTACCGCGACATTTCGCGAACCAGCGTTAAACAGTCAGTTCTAAATCCACCGATCACACATGGCAAGGGTGTCAATGCTGTTGAAGACACCATTTTTGTTTCCTCCGTTAAAGACTTGACTACTCCGTTAAACCTTATAAAAAAGAATCTGCTAAAAGCCGGGATTTTCCATGGCTATTTGAAGGATTGCGATTGTTGCACCACACAAATCAATGGATGCAAAGGGATTAAGGAAGGCATTCAATGCCTGCTGAATAGCCATGAGATCCTATTTGAGAAGACTATGTCCGCCAAAAGTTTGACCAGTAAGTTTGAAGACCTCTCCATCATAAGAATATCAAACAAGCCTCTTAGGATCTCCTCCAAGGGTCCTATCAGGATTTCAAATGAACCGACTGTTGCTCCTATGATAATTACCGCCCCCGGGCCCATTCCATACTCTTCCAACAAAGGAGTGCCATGGAACTATGGTGCTGAGGTGTTTTACCATGGGATAAAGCAAGACGCTTGGATTGAAGAAAGAAAAGCTGATGACATTGGTAAAATTACTGGCTCTAGTAAGGTGACCAAAACTAGGAGAATCTTTTCACCCAACATCTCACCACCAACTACTACAAAGGCACCTGTCTGCATCACCACTGCTAAGCCTAATCCTGATACAAGGGGATAAGAGAAAGTAGTTGATCCTATTGAGACAGATATACCCGCAAAAGACATTGTTGCTGAGGAACCTTCCTCTCTAGAAATGGATGAGATCTTGAGAATTATAAAAAGGAGTGATTTCAAGATAGTGGAGCAGCTGGGACAAACCCCTTCTAAGATTTATATGTTATCTTTGCTACTTTGTTCTGACGCTCATACTCAGGCGCTAATCAAATTCTTGAAGAAGGTTCATGTCCCTCATGAGACCACGACAGACCAGTTTGAAAATTGTGTGGCAAGCTTGACGTCCGATAATGGTTTGGGGTTCTCGGATGCTGATCTGACACCACTGGTAAAGAACCATAACAAAGCTCTGCATGTTTCTGTTGAATGTAATGGGACTACCCTAGCACATGTGCTGGTTGACACTGGATCTTTCTTAAATGTACTACCCAAGGGGGCTTTGGACTGTTTATACTGTGAAGGACTAGTTTTGAAACAAAGTGATATTATTGTGAGGTCTTTTGATGGGTCCAAAAGGACAGTTCATGGAGAGGTGGATCTTCTGATCAAGGTGGGCTCACAGATTCTCAAGTCTACTTTCTACATCATGGATATCCATCTTGCTTACTCCTGTTTACTGGGTCGCCCTTGGATCCACGGAGCAGGGGAAGTAACGTCAACCCTTCATCAAAAGCTCAAGTACCCGATTAAAGGAAGGATTGTCACTGTCTGTGGTGAGGAGAAGTTCATGGTAATCCACCTCAACTCTTTCAAATATGTGGAGATGGATGGCGAATTTATAGAAACCCCGTGTCATGCTTTTGAAGTTGTGCCACCAATGGTTGTTGTTGCCAAATTTTCCCATGATGTGTCCAAAGCTGGTAAGGTCGTGCCAAAGATGGTTTCATTCAAAGATGCTCGTGCCACAATTGAAGAAGGAAACTATGATACTTGGGGGAAAATCCCCGAGATCCCATTCAAAGCAGACAAATGTGGTATGGGTTTCACTATCAAGGCTCAGAAGGAAGTGAGACACGCTTGTGCAGGGAAGCCCCCTCTCCGTATTGGAAGTCGTGAAGTAAATGATGTGGGTGATTCTGATGATGAATGTGCATTTGAAGAATGGGTATATCCTACTACAACAAAGCTCAACAATTGGCACGCAAAGGACTTCGTTCTCGTCTCCTTTATTGAGGAGTAATTACATGTTTATTGCTTTCTATTAATTCAAGAAAATTTTGTCTGTAATATTAAGCAATGACTTTTAAGCCATGTGCCTGGCCCGGGGCACTATGGTCCATTTGTCAAGGGTTTTATTTATGTTCATTTTATCTTATGATCATTCAATACAAACCATTGTACTTTTTTGCATTCAAAATTTTGTGCTCATTGTCTTTCTTTTTCTTCAATGCATTTTTCAAAATAGCCATGTATCTTACATGCACACACACACACTCTTGCAGGTCCTCATCCACTCTGGATCTTATTGCCAATGACTCTAATATTTCCGACTATGATTCAAACACCCAATTAACCAAGCCTTAGACGAAGGCGAGGAAGATTGTGAAATACCGGTAGAACTAGCCAGACTTCTATTACAAGAGGAAAAAGCTATTCGGCCGCATGAAGAGTCAGTTGAAGTCATCAATCTAGGTACCGAGACAAATAAGAAAGAGGTCAAGATCGGAACTAACCTGGAAAGCAGTGTCAAAAGAAGATTGGTTCAGATGTTGCATGACTATGTGGAAGTGTTTTCTTGATCTTATGAAGATATGTCAGGGTTGGATACCGACATTGTAGTTCATTGTTTGTCGACAAAGGAAGATTGTCTTCCAGTCAAACAAAAAGTTCGTCGCATGAGGCCTGACATGTCTGAAAAGATAAAAGCTGAGGTGATGAAACTATTTGACGCATGATTCCTAGCTGTGACATCTTATCCCCCAATGGGTTGCAAATGTGGTGCCAGTGCCGAAGAAAGACGAAAAAGTTCGTATGTGCGTAGATTATAGGGATCTGAATGGGGAAAGTCCCAAGGATGATTTCCCTCTACCTCATATTTTTGTTTTGGTCTATAATACTGCTCAGCACAAAGTCTTCTCTTTCATGGATGGTTTCTCCAACTATAATCAAATTAGGATGGCTCCCGAATACATGGAGAATACCACTTTCGTTACACAATGGGGCACCTTTTGCTACAAGGTCATGTCGTTCGGATTAAAGAATGCAGGGGTAACATATCAAAGAGCTATGGTATCTTTGTTTTATGATATGATTCATCATGAAATAAAGGTATATGTGGATGATATGATTGCAAGATCACAAACTGAAGAGGAGCACCTCAATCACCTATACAAGCTATTCGAGAGGCTGAAAAAGTACAAGTTGAGGTTGAACCCTATTAAGTGCACATTCGGAGTACGATCCGGAAAGCTTCTAGGTTTTGTTGTCAGTGGTAAGGGCATTGAAGTCGATCTTGCCAAGGTAAAGGACATCCAAGAAATTCCAGTCCCCCACTCTGAAAAGGAAGTTAGAGGATTCTTGGGTCGTCTTAACTACATCTTCCGCTTCATATCTCACTTAACAGCTACTTGTGAGCCAATCTTTAATCTCTTGAAGAAAGATCAAGTATTCAGATGGAATAATGAATTCCAATCTTCCTTCGACAAAATCAAAGAATATCTGCAAGAACCTCCTATTCTCATGCCTCCAACTGAAGGAAGACCCTTTATCATGTACTTGATAGTACTAGAGAATTCTATGGGGTGTGTTTTGGGCCAACATGACGAGTCTGGCCGAAAAGAGCATGTTATTTATTACCCGAGCAAAAGGTTTACCAACTGTGAAACCATATATTCACTGCTCGAGAAAACTTGTTGCGCTCTGGCATGGGCTGCTCTCCGGCTAAGACAATATATGTTGACTCATACCACTCTACTGATTTCTAAGATGGACCCTATCAAGTACATTTTCGAGAAACCTACTCTTTCCGGACGGATAGCTAGATGGCAGATGATCTTGACTGAATACGATATTCAATACACAATGCAAAAGGCCATAAAAGGAAGCGTATTAGCAGATCATTTGACCCATCAAGCTGTTGATGATTATCAGTCTATGAACTTTGACTTTTCGGATGAGAATATCATGCTAGTGACCGACTGCGTGAAACCTGGGCTGTATGACAGACCTGAACAAGGATCCCGATGGACTATGGTCTTTGATGGGGCTTCCAACGCTTTGGGTAACAAAATTGGTGTTGTGATAATCTCTCCTGAAGGTTGCCACACTCCTTTCACTGCCAGACTATGCTTCGACTGTACGAACAACATGGCTAAGTACGAAGCATGTATTTTGGGTCTAAAGGTTGACATTAATTTAAGGATCAAGCATTTGAATATGTTTGTGGATTCCTCTCTAGTGATTAGCCAAGTAAAAGGATATTGGGACACTAAGCACCCTAATATCATCCCTTACAAGGAGCTTGTGCTATCTTTGATTCCTTACTTCGAAGAGGTCACATTTGAACATTTCCCTAGGGAAGAAAATCAGTTGGTTGACGCCTTGGCTACAATGTCTTCTATGTTCAAGGTCAAATGGGACAGTGAATCTCCTATGATTACAATTCAGAGATTTCACGAACCTGCGCACTGCTATGAGCTCGACACTGACACAGAAAAGCCATGGTACCATGAGGTGAAGAGATACCTTGAAGCACAAGAGTATCCCGAAGGAGCTTCCATCAATGACAGAAAGTTCTTACGAAGATTCTCAGCTAAATTCTTCCTAAGTAATGGAATCTTATACAAACGCATCCATGACTCTACTCTACTCCAATGTGTGGACAAGAAGGAGGCAGAGGAATTATGGAAGACATGCATGACAGTCTCTTTGGGACTCACTCTAGCAGACATACTATGGCCAAGAAAATCCTGAGAGTTGGTTACTATTGGTCAACAATGGAGACTAATTTCCATTAACACTCAAGGACTTACACAAATGCCAAATCTATGCTGACAAGGTCCATGTGCCTCATATCCCTCTAAACGTCATGACCGCTCTGCGGCCATTTGCAATGTAGGGCATTGACATGATTGGAGAGATCAAACCCACTGCTTCTAATGGACATCACTTTATTTTGGTCGCCGTCAATTGTTTCACCAAGTGGGTCGAAGCCGCCTCATCTGCCTCAATCACCAAGAACGTGGTAGCCAGATTCTTCAAACACAACCTCATATGTCGTTATAGTATCCCCAAAAGGATCATCACTGACAATGGGACTAACCTCAACAATGTTATGATTACTAAACTTTGCACTCAGTTCAAAATCAAGCATCACAATTCTTCTCCTTATAGACCTAAAATGAATGGCGCAGTGGAAACGACCAACAAAAACATTAAGAAGATTATGTAGAAGATGGTTGTAACCTACAAAGACTGGCATGAGATGTTACCATTTGCTCTTCATGGCTATCGTACTTCAGCTCGGACATCAACTGGGACAACTCTGTTTTCTTTGGTTTATGGCATGAAAGTTGTTCTACCAGTGGATGTTCAGATTCCCTCACTAAGGATTATGAATGAAGCAGGCCTAGGTGAAGACGAGTGGATTCAGACAAGATTGGATCAGTTGAACTTGATCAATGAAAAGCGACTGGCTGCTACTTGTCATGGTCAGATGTACCAAAAGCGTATGATCAAGGCTTTCAACAAAAAGATCAAGCCTCGAGTATATCAAGCTGGTGACTTGGTAATATAGCGCATCATTCTTCCACAAGGCGACCCCAGGGGCAAATGGACTCCCACTTACGAAGGGCCATTTGTTGTCAAGATAGTGTTCTCTGGTGGTGCCATGATGCTGACTACCATGGACGGTGAAGACTTCCCACTTCATGTGAACGCAGACATAGCTAAAAAATACTATGCATAAAGGACTCGCTAGGTTGACACACCTAGTAAAAAATAAGGGCATCCCTGCAAACCAAAAGGTTTGGGAAAAAATTAGGGATATATGCAAAAGGTTGTACACCCGGCAAGTTGAAAACCCGAAAGGGCGACTTGGGCAAAAATGGGTATCCTGGGGGACTGAAATCCCGAGAGGGCGGTCCAGGCAACATTTAAGCATTGAAAGCGTATGACTATGTCCCGTAGAATCACCACGGTCGACTTTATTACCAAGGCCCAAGTTCAAACGGTCCAAGATCAATCCAATCAACTTCTGTCGACGGCAAGAGGCATTCGAAGAGATTGGGGTAGTATAGTTGGAAAAAGTCAACTGTGGTCAATTTGCAATCAAACTTCCTCATTTTTTATCCATATCAATATCATGAACTCATATATGTCAATTTATCAAGTTGGATCATAATTCCTCAAAGAAATTTGATCAGGACACCAAAAGGGCAAAATGGTCAAAATTAGGGTTTTGATTGAGAAGGCTCAGTTCTTGACTTTTGACCAAGGAAATGACTTATTGGTTTAAGACATGATCTCAAGGATTCAAATTCACCATCTTTACCTATTTGCATAGTTCAAATCACCTCTCAAGATCATTGGATTGACAGGTGAATTTTAATCAACTGATGAAAAGTCAACTGTACACTGAAAAGCCAAACTTTGACTTTTTGATCAAAATCAAGTTTCAAAAATCATATTTCATCAAGACATGTAAAAATATGAAACTTGTTCATCAAGAAATTTAAAAGTCAAAATTATCTTTGAAAAGTGAAAATTCTAAGACTTAGAATTTTTTCTAAGTGTTAGAAAGTTCATATTTTTTTATAACTTTGTGCCAAATTTCCACCATGATACAAGATGTTTCAAGGAAAACTTCCAACATGAAAGTTGTAGATCTAAATGACATCTAAAACATTTTAGGGCAGAACTTTTTCTAGAAATGCTTGGATTTCAAGTTATTAATTTATGAAGACATGTCCATGAAACTAAAAAGACTTAGTGAAATTTTGCCCTAGTTAGTCAGGATTTTGACCTAACTTCATGGCAACTTTTCACCTAGTTCCAAATTGAATATTCAAAAATGTACAGCATGAAGGTTGTAGGGGATTTTACAAGCTTTCCAAAATGTCCAAGAACTCATCAAGACCATACTTGAGCTAAGAGAATCAAAGGCAAGAAGTTAGTGTTTCAAACTTGTTTTGTAAGACATATTTTGTGATGAACATGAACCAAATCCATAGCCATCCTGTATAATACTCTCTTTGCAGCCCTTAAACTTGTTTGTAACTTCATAATTAATGGTTTACACAACTGATTATTCCCTTATCCAAGTGCTTCAAGCTTTGTCCAAACCAATTTGCCATTTTGGGGAGAAAGTAACATATCCATTCTTGTAAAGCAAGTTTTATGCACAAAGTCAGCTTCTTGAGCTCCTAACTTGTTTTATTTGAGTACACTCCATCCACAAAGTCAGAGGCATTCTATTTAAAGTGGTTAATAACTCTATGAACCAAGTACAGGGCATAGAAACTTATTTTGTCAAAAAATCACATGTTGAGCTTAAACATGTAAATTCAAATTCTGAGTTGTTTCAAGTCTCAAAACCTTTCTTTGCAAGCTAACACACGAATGCACAAGCCCTCAAACACCCCCAATGTCAGAATTGCATAACAAACCTCCATTGTTGCATATTCTGGCCAGAAATCCCAAAATCAAAATCCACTCGTGCGTTTCTTGGCCTTTTGGTTCCTAAAGCTTCTAAACATCATACATAAACAATCCCAACACCTGTTATCCAACTGTAACTCCATCTTCACAAACCTCCATTTTCAAAAACAGGGCATTGCATCTTGACTTGTCAAAACCATTCCAACCATCATCAGCACAAACTAATCATTGCATTAGCTTCCTGGGAACTTGAGGAAGCTAACCTGATCATCACAACTCCTTAAAAGTAGCTCAAACTCATTTCACAATTTCCATCTTTTGAGGTATTTTTCTGAACTTCCATCTCTTCATTTAGGCATTGTTAGGCTTGCATTTTCAAAGATAAAATATAGATATTATTGCCCTGAAACTGCCCATTTCCATAGTTTTCATTTATATTGATTGAGTAGGGAGAATTTTGAAGTTGAAGTTTTTGAAAATATTAGGTTAGATTTGGTACCAACAAAAATTCTTGCTCATCTTTGAGAATTAGTTGAAGTTATTTATATATTTAGAATCATGGTGAAATTTCTAACAAGTTTGGTGTTTGAAGTTTTAAAAATGATTGAGAAATGGCTGAGTTACAAATTTCAAATATTTGCTTTGTAAACTGGCGCGAGGAAGAAGAGGAAGTTCAAGCCTAGAACTTGTTTTATAATATAATTGTTTTGTTTTGTTTCATATACCAGATGTATGGCCACCCCAGTGGTAAGGCAGCACGCGTTTATAGTCAAGGGCGTGGGTTCAAGCCCCAGCGCTGCCACTTTTTGCATTTTTTCTAACATTTTCTCTCTTTTGCTCCAACCATGCGCGCTTGGGCCCTGAGTCAGTTGGGCCTTTCCATTTTTTACTTCTTCTAAATGTTTCCATTTACAACACAGTCCATTTGTTTTATTTTTATTCTCTTTTTCTGATTTCCAAACTAAATCAAACTTGGGCCAGGCCTAGTGAACAAAAACTGTTTTTTAAACAAACACCCAAATCTAATTTTTACCCCCCCTGATTTTTATTTCTTTATTTTATTTTATTTTCTTTAAATATTATTATTATTATTAATATTATTATAAATATTACTTTAGTAATAAAAAAGACAAAAATATTTTATTTATTACTTATACTTTAATATATTTATTTTATTTTCTTTATAAACTAAAAAAGACAAAAAAATATTTTCTTAAACAAAATTAATTTCTTTTTTCTTAATAAATTAATATTTGACTTAGGTTTTAATTTCCTTTAGTTAAATTAATTTAGAATTTAGTTTTTCTTTTAATTAATTTTTGTTTTAGTTTAATTAAATAAAAACCTTTTTCATAAAAAAAGTCTAAAAATATTTTCTTGATTAAACTTAATTTCTTTTCTTAATTAGTCTAGGTTTAATTTTACTTATTTAATTAATTATTTCTTTTTAGTTAATTAGGTTAAAACCAAGACCCTTTCCTCAAAAACCAAACAAAAATCTTTTTCTTTTCCATTTATATCCTTGTACATTATATTTATTCATTTCATGTAGATTATTTCAATATGGTTGTAATAGATAATTAGGTTTAATTTCTTGCAATTCCCATTTTTAAATTTGTATACCCCATCCCCCTAATGATTGTAATAGCCTAGAATATTTACTTTCCGTAATTTATCACTTTCATATAAATGCTAGTAATTAGGGTTTGTATGGGAAGATAAAAAATCAACAAGTAGATAACCCTAATCAAAGATTAAATGCATGCAAATCAAACACACTTGCACACTTACACCCCTAAGGTTAACTCCACTTGTTTCCTTATAAAAATGGTCATGTTATGCATGTGGGATGTCTTAGCAAAAACAATAAAAAAAAATACAAGATCATAGTCCCTCGATGACGCTACAAATATTGCCTTACAAATGATCTTAGTCCCTCAAAGAGAAATACTAAGATATCTCACAATATTGCTATCGTGACTATACGATGACCTACGCCCGTCCCTTTACATCCAAAGATAAGGCTTCTTATCAATCAATGGTAAGATAGCAATATCAAAGGAAAGAGGAAATGAACAAATGACTTTTGAGTAGGTAGAAACGTTCTTAGTTGCTTGCTCACTTTCAAAACAAAATACACACCAAACATTTTCAAAAACAAACATCTTTTCAAATACACCAACACTTTCCATGAAATATTTTCAAAAGTCCAAAACTTTGTATACTTCTCACCGAAATGAGAATCATTACAAACTTTTCCTAAACGAAGGTGCCTTTTCAAAAATACTTTTAAAAACCATCACAAAGCACATTTTTAAACAAAGCAAGTGATCTAACAAGCAACTAAGAGCCCATAGATAATTATGGATGAAAAGGGTGCTAATACCTTCCCTTTTCATAATCTACCCCCCGAACTCAAGAAATAATCTCAAAGGTCTTTCCTGTTCTTTTTAACCTGTCCTTTTGGATTAAAGAAAAGTCAGTGGCGACTCTTGCTAACTGCAACAATTGCGATCAAACGCAAACATCCCAAGTCAGTTCTCCCACCGTATTACAGAACTGGCGACTCTGCTGGGGAAATTTTAAAAGTGGGGTTACCTTAGGGCTAGATCACCTTTATTTGCTTTCATTGTTTGACTTGCTTACTTTACATTTTGGTTCCTTATTTGGGCTTGCTTTGATACTCTACCCGGATCTGGGACACCTTTTTAGTTAAGTAGAAATAGATTGTGGTAACTATACGGCATAGACCGATATGGTTGAAATAATGGCTACGTTAGTGTGACACATTTGCGGGAACTTGAGGTAGCTAACCTGATCATCACAACTCTTTGAAAGCAGCTCAAACTCATTTTACGATTTCCAACTTTTGAGGTATTTTTTTGAACTTCCATCTCTTCATTTAGGCATTGTTAGGCTTGTATTTTCAACGATAAAATATAGATATCATTGCCCTAAAACTGCCCATGTCCATAGTTTTTATTTATATTGATTGAGTAGGGAGAATTTTGAAGTTGAAGTTTCTGAAAATATTAGGTTAGATTTGGCACCCACAGAAATTCTTGCTCATCTTTGAGAATTAGTTTAAGTTATTTACATATTTAGAATCGTGGTGGAATTTCAAACAAGTTTGGTGTTTGAAGTTTTGAAAATGATTGAGAAATGGTTGAGTTACAAATTTCAAATATTTGCTCTGTAAACTGGCGCGAGGAAGAAGATGAAGTTCAGGCCTATAACTTGTTTTGTAATATAATTGTTTGGTTTTGTTTCATATACCGGATGTATGGCCACCCCAGTGGTAAGGCAGCGCACGTTTATAGTCAAGGGCGTGGGTTCAAGCCCCAGCACTGCCACTTTTTGCATTTTTTTTAACATTTTCTCTCTTTTGCTATAACCATGCACGCTTGGGCCCTGAGTCAGTTGGGTCTTTCCATTTTTTTACTTCTCCTAACCCCCTGTTTCCATTTACAACACAGCCCATTTGTTTTATTTTTATTCTCTTTTTCTGATTTTCAAACAAAATCAAACTTGGGCCAGGCCTAGTGAACAAAAACTATTTTTCAAACAAACACCCAAATCTAAATTTTACCCCCCCCCCCCCCCCCCCCCTTGATTATTATTTCTTTATTTTATTTTCTTATTTTCTTTTCTTTAAATATTATTATTATTACTATTATTATTATTATTATTATTATTATTATTATTAATATTATTATAAATATTATTTTAGTAATAAAAAAGACAAAAATATTTTATTTATTACTTATACTTTAATATACTTATTTTCTTTTCTTTATAAACAAAAAAAGACAAAAAATATTTTCTTAAACAAAGTTAATTTCTTTTTTCTTAATAAATTAATATTAGACTTAGGTTTTAATTTCCTTTAGTAAAACTAATTTAGAATTTAGTTTTTCTTTTAATTAATTTTTATTTTAGTTTAATTAAATAAAAACATTTTTCATAAAAAAAACTCTAAAAATATTTTCTTGATTAAACTTAATTTCTTTTCTTAATTAGTCTAGGTTTAATTTTACTTATTTAATTAATTATTTCTTTTAGTTAATTAGGTTAAAACCAAGACCCTTTCCTCAAAAACCAAACAAAAACCCTTTTCTTTTCCATTTATATCCTTGTACATTATATTTATTCATTTCTTGTACATTATTTCAATATGGTTGTAATAGATAATTAAATTAAATTTCTTGCAATCCTCATTTGTAAATTTGTATACCCCATTCCCCTAATGATTGTAATAGCGTAGAATATTTACTTTCCGCAATTTATCGCTTTCATATAAATTCTAGTAATTAGAGTTTATATGGGAAGATAAAAAATCAACAAGTAGATAACCCTAATCAAAGATTAAATGCATACAAATCAAACACACTTGCACACTTACACCCCTAAGGTTAACTCCACTTGTTGCCTTATAAAAATGGTCATGTTATGAATGTCATATGTCTTAGCAAAAACAATAAAAAAATACAAGATCATATTCCCTCGATGACGCTACAAATATTGCCTTACAAATGATCTTAGTCCCTCAAAGAGAAATGCTAAGATATCTCACAACATTGCTATCATGACTATACGATGACCCACGCCCGTCCCTTTACAACCAAAGATAAGGCTTCTTATCAATCAATGGTAAGATAGAAATATCAAAGGAAAGGAGGAAATGAACAAACACTTTTGAGTAGGTAGAAACGTTCTTAGTTGCTTGCTCACTTTCAAAACAAAACACACACCAAACATTTTCAAAAAAAAGATCTTTTCAAATACACCAACACTTTCCATGAAATATTTTCAAAAGTCCAACACTTTGTATACATTCACGCCGAAACGAGAATCATTAAAAAAATTTCCTAAACGAAGGCGCCTTTTCAAATATACTTTTAAAAACCATCACAAAGCACATTTTCAAACAAAGCAAGTAATCTAGCAAGCAACTAAGAGCCTATAGATAACTATGGATGAAAGGGTGCTAATACCTTCCCTTTTCATAATCTACCCCCCGAACTCAAGAAATAATCTCAAAGGTTTTTCCTGTTCTTTTCAACCTTTCTTTTTGGATAAAAGAAAAGTCGGTGGCGACTCTTGCTAACCGTAACAATTGAGATCAAACGCAAACATCCCAAGTAATTTCTCCCACCGTATTATAGGACAGTAGAAACTGAACCAAAACCATGTGCATGCTAGCTGAACGCTGGTGGGATTGAGGAAAGGTAACTAGTGGAGACTCGGCTTTTAGGGAGTACTATAAAGAATGCGCCAGATAGAAACTGGTGTGCAGGGAAGGTAACGAGATAAAAACTCGACCTAATAGGAAATAGTAGATACTAAACTCTAAAAAATTACTCAATAGGACAATAATAGAAATTGGGTCCTATAGCAAGGTGACTAGAAAGTGTTATTTCAAAAAAGAAACCTTCTGGTCTCAACTGAGGATAGACATTAGGTACGAAAAGAATCCAAGGGGTATAAGAGATATATAAAAATTAGATACTCGGCTCAAGAAGACTAGTAGTAGAGACTAGTCCAAAGATGAGACATAAAAATGAGTAGAAACTTAACTCAAGAAGGCTAACGATAGAAGCTAGTCTAAAGATGAGGACCTGGATAAAACTAGGTGTTGCACCCCGAAATTCCCCCTCTTAATTTTAACCCTAATTGACTTATAATTAAACATCATATGCATGCATACATGTCATTGGCTCTATACTCATGGACTTAAGGCATTTTCTTTGCAAGAAAGAACTACAAAAAGTGATTGTTTCGTTAAGCAACATTGTGAAGCAAACTTAGATTTTTCCCCATTTTAATGCACTCCGCATGGATTACAAGCTATTCAATCAAAAAAAAATTCTTCATCAAATGAAGCTCTTATGTGTCTTGGCCTGTTTTGAATGGTGCAGAAAGTCAAGCGTTTCAGTGGATTTGAGACAATGCAGACATAAATTCAGTATGTGTGTTTTGAGCTCAAAAATTCACAACTTGTGTCCAGAAAATGGTTTGGGAATGATTCTCCATTATTTAGAACCGTCTTGAGATCTTATTCATTTCATATGTTCATGTCGAAGGCTAAATTTGTGAGGAAGATTTTCTAAACCGCAAAATACCTGAAATATGCAATATAGTGGATTTGCCCGTTCGCTGGTTTTTAGATGTTTAAAAATTCGTAACTTCTAACCGAAAAATAATCTATGAGTGGATCTTGGATAATTTCAACTATTTTTTTTATTTTCTTCTATTTTCGTGTTAAGCTCTCAAGCTAATTCATTGGGGAAGATCTCTGAATGCGCGAGTACTTTGAAGAGATACGGCAGAAATACCGTGAAAATAGTTTGCCGAACCGCTGTTTTTCAGATGTTCAAAAATTCATAACTTTTGCTCTGTTCGAGGTTTTTGGATGGTTCTTTGGGCAAAAACCTATCTTGATTGTATGTTCGATTTGTATGTTTAGAGTGCAACAAGCTCAAACAAGTTTCAATGGACAATTTTATGTGAAAATTAGGTTAAAAATAGAAAGAGGTCTTGTAAATTCAAACCAAATTAATTTTAACTTCCTTAAGGTCTCTCAAAGTCATAAGAAAATATTAAAATTCTTGGATCAACATGTAAGGGTGAAATATATTTGCAATCATCAAGAATAGTTAGCAAAGTGCTCAAACTAGACATGTTTAAGAAAATATTTTGTAAAAAATATAAGATCAAGATTTAAAATTCAACAAAAATTATTTTCCTGATCTTAACTCATCCAAAGACCTTAAACAAATTTGCTTTGAATTTTAGAAGTGAAGGAGATGATATAATTAATTCAATCTCTAAAACTATGCAAGAAAAAGGACCAAAAATAAAAATAAACTTCTACAATTTTTAGAATCAAGCAAAGTTAATTTTAAATCATATTAAAAATCATGGAAAATTATTTTAATCTTTAAGGATTACTAAAATTATTTTTGTGCAATTTTTTCATGAATGAAAAAATTAAAACAAAACTCAAAACAAAATATAACAAAAATGAAAGCAAAATGAGACTATTAATCAATTGATTTTATTAAAGTACCAAGAAATTTTGTAAAATTTAATAAAAATTGTTTTCTGAAAATAGTCTCAAAGATCTAACTGACCATATATCTTTCATAATTTTTTTATTATTAAAACTATAAAAATAAAACAAGAAAACAATTAAAATAAAAGAGGGAAAATGTGAAACAAAATTCAAATTAATATAAAATAATGTAAATGGCGCGCGCGTGGGACTTTTGAAGATTCAAATGGACCAATAGTGTGTCGTCTTCCTCAATCAAACAGTTAACCAACCTCTAAACCCCTGTTTGTGCAGTGAACTTCAGATCAACATTATGTACTCGTTTCTTCTTGAAATCACATGAGATCTGAGGCAAAGTTGTAAATATCATGGAGATCTACATTGTGACATTAAGAACTACATAAAACAATCACTAATTCGGAGAGAAATTTGGACAAAATTCCACTGGTTTCACACTTTCACATAAAACTCATAACCAAGATGTAAGCTCAAATTCACAAAATTGTATACATCAAATGTATTGTTTGACCAGCTAACAACACGGTGAACACGAATTCTACAATTAAAATTAATTATAAGCATAAATGCAAGCTCGTGAACATATCTATGGAGTTTTTGAGAATTACCTTGTGGAAACAACTCCAGTGACTACTTCAGATCTTGCAAGAGGATGATAAAAACCCAGGAAATCACTTGAGTAAGCTTGAATCAGAAGAATTAGAAACGAAAAATAGATCTCTTGAAGAAAAATTTGAATCCAAGGGAAGCTTCTTGAGAGAATTTTGAGAGAACTTTGAGAGACAGAGACACACAGAGAGAGAGAGAGAGAGAGAGAGAGAGAGAGCTTCAACTTGATTTCAGTGTGAATTAATTGTGTGGTGAAAGAAGAGAAGAGAGCTCTTTTTATAATCGATTAAAGTGAAGTTAAGAGTGACTTAACCATGGTTAAGAAAAATTATTGAGCAAGCTGAGTCAAAAAGAAAATCTCATGGGCCATGCATTTTATATGCAAATGAGAGTGAGTTTGTTGAGTTTTGATGAGAAAAGAGAGAGTGGAAAGAGGGGGAGGTAAGTGTGTAAGGTGAGTTGGCATATGTTGCACATGGGGGGAAAATGAGTGGAGGGAATTTTCCCTCTTTGGGCAAGGAACAAAGAGAGGATGCATGCATGAGTTTTAAACTTTGTTTGGCTTATTTGGGAAAGAGTGAGGCAAGCATAAAGGACAGAGCATGTGAACTAAAAAATGCTGCAGTAGAACTTACATCATGCATTCAAAATTCAAGTCATGGCCTGATTGGCTACAAGTTTCGTGCCCAAAGAAAATGTTTCAGCCTTAAGCTTCTATATCTCTCAATTCTCCATCATTTGAGATGATATTTAGCTTTTTGGAAAGCTTAGGCAACAAATAATAGAATTGTTGTTGAAACATTTTGGAAAGAAAGCTTGCATAATGCTTAAAAATTATGCCCGAGTTTGATAATTTTGGTGTGTCAAAGTTATGGCCTAATGAGATGAACATGGTGCAAGAAAATTGTGCCAGCCTTAAGCTTATAACTCTCTCAATCCTCCATCATTTGATGAGTTATTGTGCTCTTTAAAAAGCCCTCTTCATTCTATTCAATATTGGTGAAGAAAGTAAAATGAATTGAAGCTTGTAGCTTGAAGAATTATTGGCATAAAAATCTAGAAATTTGGGAGATCCATAACTTAGTGAACTTTTCACTAAAAGTGTCAAGATTTTTAACATGTGAAATGCTCAACTTGGAAAAACTATATCTCCCTCAATTTTAATCCAATCATGATGAATTGGCTATGGTTGGAAATGTCTTTGAACAAAGAACAACATTGATGCTGAAATGAAATTGAATTGGAGCTTAAATCTAGGTGAAAATGGATTTGAAGATGGCTGATCAATCAAGTGTAAGTTACCATATTTAGAAACTTTCAACTAACCCTAATTCCAAAATTAGGTAACTTTGTACAAATCTTGACTTTTGATGTATCATTTGAAATTTCTTGATCAAATCTTGCATATTGACCATATTTGACTTGATAATCATAATTTTGACCTTGAAATGTCCAAAGTTGACTTTGTTGATTACATGGTTGACTTTTCCCCAATTTGATTGTTTTGGATTCATCTGTGCAATTGATCCTCTTCCCATCAAAATTGATGATAAATATTTCAGTTATAGATGCTTAGGGATATGTTGATAAGCATGGATCAAGTATTTCTCAAAGACTAAGAGATATCCTAATTTTATCCCAAACCCTAATTTTGACTGCTTGTGTTAGGAGGTGATGATCTAATCTCAAAACCCTAAATCCTTGGAACATGATGAAGAAGTTATTGACAAAAATGTCTCATATGATAATGAGAAGATATTTCTTCAACAAATTGGCTCATTCAAGCATCAAAACACTTCATCTGGCCAAAACCCTAATCTTAAGAAATGAATAGGAGAAATGTGATTCACTTTAAAAGACTTACAATATTCAATCTTCTAATGAATAAATGAGACCATTGAGATGTCTTGAGGTATAAGAAAACCTTGTTGCTTGAGTAACCCAAAGAGTGAAGGCATGAGACCCATCTTTGCACTAATTGTCAATCCAAACACCCTTTTATAGCTTGTAGAAGAATATGAGAACTAGAGATACCTTGATCCTATCTCAAATGCATGAATATGTATTATGAAACATAAGTCATATAAGGTAAAAATAAGAGGGAAGATTTAGGAGTGCAAAAACCGCCCCTATTCAATCATATTAAACCTGATAAGTGAGAAAAAGTGACAACTTTCGAACGTTCAAGGTGGAAGAGGATTGAATACTAAAAGAACCCAAAAATTTAAAAGGAGGGGAATGCTAGTGGAAACTAGATTTTACCAAGGAGTGTCAGTAGAAACTGGACTCGAAAGATATGCATATAGAAATTGGAACTAAAAAGGAAGACCAATAGAAATTGGATTTGAAAAGGTAGACTGTTGGAAGCGGTATAGCGGCAAGCAACAAAAGTTTTAAAAATATTTATCTGAGAATTTATCGTATCCACAGAGATTGGTTGTTTAATTGTCGTTCGATAAATCTCTCGTTAATGAGTTTGGGGATAAATGGGTTTGTTTGTAAGGAAAGGGTAAAAACTATTGACAAGAAAATAAATACATTAAATAGAAAGGAGAAGCCTAACAGGCAGGAATTTACACTACTCCTCACAAACTTAAACCTATTGATCAGTTGCACTCAACCTACTGTACTCGTCAAAATCATCACGGACACCAGGAGATGTACCCTCAACAAAGGTTATGTCTAACGCCAAGTCGCGAGACCAACCATATTACTCTATGGACAATGTCTTGCGCGCTACAACAACACTGAGGCATTAAGCTTTAGCACCCAAAGTGAATATTAGCTCTAAATCTATCTCTAGAATCTAAAAACTAATAGATACCATCCTTAATCAAGATTTGTGAGTTATATGTCTATAACAACCCAAATCCAAACATAAAGCAAAAAGATCAAAGAAGACGTCAAGATTGATTTATAAAGCAAGCTTTATACAACACCATGATCAACAAATATACATATTGTTGCACCCCAAAATTTGCCCTCCCATTTTTATTCCAGGCATTCTCATTAAGGTCCTAATTTGCTTAAGGGTTTCAAATGATTTTCATGGAGGCCTATATGCTTCATCATAATGGCACAACTGAAATAAAGAAAAGAAGTGTGCATGACAAAGTGTAGGTCAAAGGTTGAAAATATGCCTAAGGGCTTTTGGGTCGAAGCAGCTTCGAAAGCAGTATGCAGGCTAATTTGAAAGATCGAAGAAAGGATAATTCGAAGGAAAATGTGAGGAGGCTTTTAAGAAGTCTTCGATTGGAAGTGCTAATCAGGAGCTTCAGAGGGTTCTTTTTCGAACCACTGAAGTATAAGTTGTCCGAAACATCCAAGGAAGGCTAGATCAAAAGAAAGCGCGAGGAGGCTTTTTTCTGAAGCCTTCGATTTGAAAAGCTGGTAATGGGCGCCATCAAAAGGTTCATTTTCGAACCACTGAAATGGAAGCTATTCGAAGAACTACAAGAAAAAAAACCATTATGTTGACACGTTGTTTGAATGGGCACTTTGAAAAGAAGAACATTTTGGAATCAAAAAGCTTTTAGTTTATCCAAAGAAACATGTGAAAGGCTCATGATTCGAAAGACATTCCATTTTCAAGCATGGCATGATCGAAGGACAATTTGAGATGAACCAGCCAAGTATGAGCCACCTCAGAACTTTTGGCATGTACCTGAACAGGTGGGATGTTTGAAGAGAAGTTCTGATGCTCTTAGGTTACTCTTTGATTGGTGCATACAAGCTGTATTCACCAATCGAAGGTGGACTAATTCACAACAAAGTTGTTTCTTGTAGGCGAGCAAAGAGAAGGAGCTGGGTAATCAAATCAAAGGCTTAGTGCTCATAAGTTATCCTTCGATTGGCACATATAAGCTATATTCACCGATCAAAGGTGAACTAGTGATCAACAAGAAAGATATTTTTGCAGACATGAGAAAAGGGTGGGATTTGGAATCAAAGAGTCACCTGCACAACTACATTCGAAGGAGATGACAAAACAAAGCTTCGACAGGCCAAGAGGAAGAGGTGTTCGAATTGAAGGAAATCGAAGAGAATAAGAATAGAGTTCGACTAGGAGAATTTTCCAGGTCAAACAACCAATGCAAATGGACTCAATCGAAGAAGCCGTGAGGATGAAACTGTGAGAAAATCGAATTGAAGCCCAGAGCCATCGAAGGGAGCCACTCAAAGCCATCGAAGAACAAGGCTTGAAGGCATTCGAAAGTGTCACAACGAGAACTTGTCCAGGTTCATTCAAAAACCAAAATGGTAGAAATTCATCAAAAAATGTAACCTTTTAAGGCTTTCGATTCTACCTTCAATGACATGGTTAATGGCTGATTCTTGTCATTTTCGCCCATCATCACACCCCTATAAATACAAGACATAACACGCATTGCAGATACGCAAGAAGCTGCCCCAGAAAACCATACCAAATTCTTAAAATACATTAAAAATGTGAAAATTGAAACACACCTTGTAGGCTCTTCTAGTCCAAACGAATAATAGCACTCCTCGATGCTTAAAGCATCCTAAAACAAGCAGATCTCGTTGCTCAAGTAGGGTAAAATTCTCACGCTCTAATCTTTTCGTTCATGCAATTTAAATAGATTTGATGCATAGATCCATATTCGTATTGTTGTTTAGATTTTTTTTGACATAGCACATGCAAGGTTTAAGGCAGGAATCAAGAAACACCATTGTTAGCGCAGCCTGCGACATTCTGGTCGTATCTCCCTGTACAAACACCTTCGGCCCAAATCAATACCGTGGTTTTAACACCTCGGTATTTTATGATCTTTCAAATATATTATTTTTTGTTTATTTGTATTAATGAATAAATAGATAACCCAGTGGTGAAGGATGCGTGTGTAAAGCTTTGAGAGCCTAGGTTTGATCCCTAGGTTTTGCATTTTTTCTCATTCTTTCTTTTCAGATCCAGTGCAGCATGCCTACCATGCGTCCTCACTCTCAGCCACCAGATCATTATGGATCTAGATCCAACGCTCCATAAGCACTCCCCCATGATGAATCCTTAAGGGGCCAGCCTCACAAGATCCAGCGCATGCCTTAGGTCTCTTCCCTTTGGGCTTAATGAATCTGCTTCTTAGCACCCCTCGCCCTTTTGCTTCAGCAAAGCCCATTTTCTTGTTTTTTTTATTATTTAATTTTTATTCTTTTCTTTTAATTAACTAACCCTTTTTTAAAATCAGTTTTGTCCTTAGAAAAATCAGTAAAATTATAAAAAATTAGATTTTAGGTTTTGATTAATTTTTGACAAATGAATTTAATTTAATTTAACCATGTTTGATGTTTATTTTATAATTAATTGTAATTAATCTAGATTTAGGTGTTACTGTTAAAATCAAATCAAAAAAATTGTTTTCTTAATACTTAGGGTTTCAGGACATTTTTGCATTTGTTCTTATCCTTTTTCTATTTATTTGCCATTTAAATTCTAGAAAGAATGTATAGGTTGCATGGGAAATTTTGTAATAGTTTAGTTTATTTTTTCCTTATTTTTCTATTATGTAAATGCCCATAGGATGTAATAGTGTAGGATTTAATTTTCGCACTTTATATTTACTGTACAGATATTGAACTGGTTAGATGTATGATTAATAGGATTGCATGGCAAGAAATTAAAAATAAAACGTTAGCAAACCTAACATCAAGATAAATAACTGAAACACAATACAATTGCACATATGCACCTTTAAGGTACTCCCACTTTGGTTTCCTTGGGAAAACAGTGACAACTCTCAAAACGTGAGAGATTTTAGTGGCTACTGTAGTGGTAGAAATGTTCAAGACTAAGCCATTGAATTGACTAGACTTATACAAATCAAAATAAAAATCACCACCGTGCTTTATTGTTTCCAAAGGAATGGGAAAAGAGCGAATAACCCAAAAAGAGGGGGAAAGATTAAAGGTAAGGGGGTTGGTTATGCAAAGGGAATGTATTAGCACCCTAAACATCTATGGTACTCCGCAAGAACCTCTTTGAAAAATCTGTATATTTTGGCTATGAAATATGTTGTATAAACTAGATGGTGGAGGTAAGAAAAGAAATATATTTATTATTTTTGCACCCGTCGCGGTTGTGAACCTTTAGTGCCTACGTACCACCTTTTCATGCAATAGGGGATCAGGGTACACGTAGTTCCTCTTTTAAAAATTTTAAAACACAAATGTGTTGGTCAATTTTATGAGATAAAACATCATCGTCATTGTCCGTGTGGAAAACATACCTACTACCCACAATCATGAGAAAGGAGAATTTGCATCATCTCAAAATGGAGGATATGGCTTGGATTTTAAAATCAACAATGCCTCACTCAACAGCCAAGTGGAAAATATATCTCTTTACTACATATTGTAGAAGTATAGTTGTTTGCATCACTACAAGGATTGACAAGAGTTCAATATTTTGAGAAAAGTTTAAAGATAAAAGCCAAAGTGGCAAGATGGTTTGAAATGAGATTGATTGACTTTTAGTCTTCTCACAAAAATGTCAAAGTATTGTTAAGTTTATTTGATTTTATTTATGAAAATGTTTGAAAATGCATGTACCTAAGTCCAAGTTTATTATAAAAGTAATTCAAGTTTAAAACAAGAAGAATTTTCAAAAGGAGGGAGAAGATTTTTGAAATTAAAGAAGATGGGAGGAGAAGAAGAGGTTATCTTAAAGCATAAGGTAAAAGCTAGGGATAAGAACTATCTAACCAACAAGAAGCCAATACTTGACACTATGAGCCAGGATAGAGTTCCCATTCATTGGATTGAAACCAAACAAGCAAAAATACTAGACCTCTTGAGAGAACCAAACTTCAAGTGTATTTAGTCTTCACATAAATTGGGTAGAGTAACGGCTGTATACGGGTGAATTTCAGATTACAAAGAAAAGGTGTAATCACAATAACCTACACACAAAATAAACAAACAACCCATTGCCGTGAGGTAAACCTCAAGAGCTCCATACAAAATAATCAGATAAGATCACAAGGTCTCCTATCATAGGCCAAGGTTTCTAATCCTAAGTCCAAAAAGTCCAATGCTCCATAATGCGAAGGATAGTAACCAAATAGTCCAAGTATCATTAAATATTTTTAGGGTTTATGTTGATTATTAGGTGTCTTTAAAAGAAAAGAAAAGCTCAAGTGAGAAAAAAAAACAAGAATATAAAGGGGCTCAAGTGAGCAAAGATGAAAAAAAGCGTGAAATGTAAATGCTAAAAGTAAATGGTGCATAAAGTAAAGAACATAAAATAAAAACACAAAATAAAATCAATTATTAGTGATTAGTGGTTAGTTGGATGATCATCTTGAAACTTGCATTTGGAACTCATTAGAGGATTAGTAGAACCAAAGCCTCCACACAACAAGTTGCATTTGCTTTTTGTCAAGTATATCATTCATTTGGAATCCTTATGAGTATCATTTAATGATCAACAATGTTTAAGTGATTCGTGTTGACCAAAAGTATTGTAGATCCATTAGAGGATTGGTAGAACCAAAGCCTCCACACAATGAATCTCAAGGTTATTGGATCAAAGAGATCAAATTAATATACTTGGGCTTGCAAACATAAGTTTGGGCCACGAATGGTCATTTATTCGAATCAGGGCAAAATTTAGCGTTATGTTAAGCAATTGTAAGTGGACTTATATAGAAGTTGCACCTATTTTGAGGTCGGTCAATAGAAATCTATGCACCATTTATTTTGACACATGATATAGAGATCATGTTCCAACAACATTTAGTGCAATAAGAAGGGGATGAGATGAAGAGGGATGGGAGAGAATATACAAACCACTTTTGGATTAAATTTAATCAAACTATTATTAAAATCATTCATCCATTTTTGTGGAGTTAGACTCAAAACCATGGATTCAGTGATGTTAATAAAGTTCATGATAAAAAATTTAACCCAAGATCAACCAGAAAATAATCACAAAATAATATTACATTTTAATATGTACAAAAGGGTTTAAAAATAATGTTTAAAAATAGAAATAAAAGAGAAAAAATGTCAACCATGTTCAATTAATCAAGAAATAAAAAGTAAGACCATAGAAAAATCAGAAATGAACTAAAATAATTTTATAAATTTTTTGGTAATTTTTTAAAGTCAGAAACTATTTTAAAATTTAAAGAAATGGGTGAAATAAACCAAAAATGATTTTAAAAAATAGCAAAGTTAGAAACAAAAATAAAATAAGGTCACCAATGTTTGTCACAATATCATTGGATCATTCCATAATTTTTTCAGAATTTAAAAATGCATAAAAGTATTTTTAAACATTTAAAAAAATTCCAATAAAGTGTAAATTCATTAAAAAAAAACCAAAACACAAAATTAAATTGTGAAAAAATAAAAATCATAAAGGGAATAATCAAAAATATTTTTCATAATTTTTTTAGATTTTTTGGACTAAAAATGAATTTTCTATGATTTTTTGAAATTTAAAACAATTAAATATAAAAAATCAGAAAAGAAAATATAAGTCAAAAATATGTGGACTATTAGATGAGAGTCAAAACGCATTAGTAATTAAATCCAAGGGATCTGGCGCGCTGTGCATATCATGGTCATTAGTGAATAAAGCACTGAATCAGAAATAAAATCAGAATTCAAAAATAACAAGTGGCGTGTCATCATTGGTTGGAAGATGACACGTTGGTCATCTTCAACCTCCAGCCAATGTGAATTACAGGTCTCTCAAACTGTAAAATCAGAAGCTCAAACCTTTTCTATTCGCTTCGTCTCTTCAAGACGAAGACAACCACACCCTCGCGCCAAATTTATATAAACTGTAGCTCAAGCAATTTGGAAAGAAAGTTTTGAAAAGGATTTGAAATTTCATGGTCAAAATGTGTTTCCAGTAAGAAGTAAGTGTTGCGACTAGAACCAAGGCAATGAGAGCATCACAATGATATCAAAGTTTTAAAGAATTGATGAAGGAATCTACCTATTGAAGTTGAGTTGCAGAGCTCTGAAACTGGACTTCTATGGAGCAATATAGGGCACAATTCTTGAATGTAATTATATGGTTAGCTTCAGGGAAGATCAAGGAAGGTGAATTGATGAATAAATTGGATTGAAAAAGGCTTGAGAATGGATTTCGAAGTTGCTGAATTTTGAGTTAGGGAACAAGTTTGGCAGGGTGATTATGGCTATCCAAGCTTGAGGAAATGAACGGGGAATGACCCTCTATTTATAGGGAATCAAATGGAATGTCCGAGCGTGTGAAATGATGATGTTTGGAGGGAAATCGTGTGAAGTTACACGCAAGAAAAGTGTGACTTCTAATTTGATTAAAACTCATCTGAAACGCGCGTTTTTCTATGCTAATCACTTCAGAAAGTTCACTAAACATGTTTAGAAGCAAAAACACGCAGGAACAAAGTGTTTAGAAGCCAAATCAAGGATTTCAAACTTCTGACTTGGTGAAAAATTCAGTTTCAAAGTGCCAACTTATGACCAATGGCATTCTCAACTCAAGGGGTCTTAGGGCATGATTCTTGATGCTTCAGAAAGATGAAGTTACAAGCTTTGCAATGGAAGAATAATGGGATCAAATGGATGCTTGAGCTGAAAGTTATAACGAGTCAAAGTTGGAAAAAAATGTTGACTTTCCATACTTAGAAATATTTCAAAATTTTCTTCAAAAGTGACTTATAATGTCTTGCATCCAAACATAGCCTTCCACTTGGAATTTTCTCTTGACCAAAAAAAATGGCATGAAGTAGATCTCTTGAATGACATTTTAGAACTTGAACCATTCAAAATCTCCTAAAATTGAGAGAGCTATGAATTGTTGAAGTGGGCAAAAAATCATGAAATGACCTATAATCTTTTGTATCCTTAAGGAAACTTCCATCCATTTTCTCACTTTGCACATAAAAGAAGGCATAAAGTTAACATCTTTAAGATCATTGTGGAAAAATAATGGGCTCAAGGTGATAAAAATTGACCAAGTTATGATCATTTGAAGTCACACATGAAAAATTGGGAATTCATCTAGAGGACTTGTAATCTTTCTTCTTTATCAAGTTTCTTTCACATGAAAACTCCTTGGAACTTTTGAAGTGATTTGTTGATAACCCTTTGAAGAGAAGGGTGTCTTTGGAATCACTCAAAAATACTAAAATATTAGAAAGATATGCTTCTTTGAAGTTCAAAACCCTAGCTCCTAGATCAAGAAAATGCTTTGAGGAACTTTGACAATTTTGAACAAACTTCTTGTACCAAAACAAATGCTTTGTAAATATAAGTTGTTGAGGATAATGAGAACTCATAGCAACCACAACCACTTCCATATCTTTATAATTGAGAGAAATATGCACTTGTGACCAATGGGAACAAGACCTTGTCCAACCATGACTATTTTTTCAATCAACCCCTTGTACTTTTTGGATCAAATCTTGATAACTTGGAAATGTAGTGAACCAAAATAACCTTTCCATGCCATCCCTTCCAAAACAACTTCAATGGTAAGGTTTGAAGTTCTCAAGTTTCATTGACTAGGTCATGAAAATAAACTCATGAACCCATGGATCAACTTGCTAAGCCCCATTGCATTTACCTGCATTGTTGACAAGTAAGACAAACCAACATTGCATTTTATTAATTAAAAGGAAAGTCAAAACAAAAACATGAATGATTACAAAAGAAAAACAAGTCAAGGTGCTTGGTGATTCCACAAAGAGCAAAGCTAAAGATAGGAAGGAGAACCAAAAGCCCTAATGTGATCTTGTTGTGATTGAATCAATATGGTATGGTGAAGGGATCTTAGCGGAAAAAACTGGGGTACAACAGTTGCCCTTATTTAAGTATCTTCATACGAAGGTTAGAAATCTTCGTGTCGACGCTATCGAAGATACTTAAATATAAAACAAACCCTATTTTTGGCCATAATATGCCATGAAATAATTATGAATATGAGTGCACATGGACAAATCCAAAGGGACGCAAAACACCACTGGGAATGTAACAATAATAAAGAAATAAGGGAGCGACCCGACCAGGAAAATAAATCATTGGTGGATCAAAAGACCTGAGCCAGAGAGGATGGTAAAATGGTCAACAGATACACCAACTCCTACTTGAGGTAAAGCTACCAATGTTCACTGAAGGTAGAAAGAGGAAAGAAATAACAACACTGACGTTCACTGACGGTGAGCTACCAACGTTCACTGAAGGTAGAAGGAAAATAAATATCATAGCATCGTCGTTCACTGACGATGAACTACAAACGTTCACTGAGGGTAGCAAAAAGAGAACAATCACCAACTTTCACTAATGATGATCTACCAACTTTCACTGAAGATAGAGAGAAAATATATCATAGCATCACCGTTCACTGATGATGAACTACCAACATTCACTGAGGGTAGTAAAAAGATAACAATCATTGAAGTTCACTGCCAATGACCTACTAACTTTCACTGAATGTAGAAAGAGAAAATATATCATAGCATCACCGTTCACTGACGATGAACTACCAACATTCACTGAGGGTAGCAAAAATATAATAAACACCAACTTTCACTGATGGTGATCTACCAACTTTCACTGAAGGTAGAGAAAAAATATATTATAGCATCATCGTTCATTGACGATGAACTACCAACGTTCATTAAGGGTAGCAAAAAGATAGCAAGTTTCCCTAGAATTCTTGCATTTCTCCTAGAACGGGTCTCAACTTCTTCTTTAACCAAGGAAATTTTCCTGGAAAGGGTAAGATGTAGGTTGTCTCAAATAAAGAGACTTCCACTTGCAAAGATTTCACAACGAGCTGTTTTTTCATATTTAAAAGTCTTGCCCTCCACTGGCGTAAACCGATGACGGACTGCAAACTGTCCACTCATAGAGGAGACAGCAAAAAGGTTACGTCTACTTTTACAGGGAAGCGCAAGTTGCTCATATAAATAGACCTGCTACTTGTTGTCATGGAGGATTGTAAAAAGAAATGACTTTCCGGGGATAGAAATATGGCTTCCTGGGGAAAGAAATATGATTTCCTGGGGAAATGCCATGATATTCTTGCTAAGGAGATAAAGTCTTCTTGTGCAAAATAAATGCACAAACCAAAACTCGAAGCTTTCAGAAATCCAAAGTAAATAATATTGTTGTGGAACCACAGACTCAAACTAGAAATAAACTGGAATGGAACAGTCAACCAAAATACATCCTTTGAGAAATAAACTTAAGAGGGAAAACCAAATCCATCCAAACAAGGAGTTGTATAGGAAGGCTAAAGAAAAATCTTCCATGAGGGATAACTCAGTGGGGAAATTGAAAGAATGTATGCTTTCTACTTAGAGCCACCACTCTATGGAAGAGAGGACGACGTAACTCTGCAAAACAGGGTGATTTGTCAACAAAACATAAAAAAATGTCAACGAATAATGATTTGCCAATTTTAGCTATGCATGATGTATATATGAATGTATGAGTGTTATCATGCGTATGCTGACAAAAAAGATACACAACCCTGGGAGTAACCAAGCAAAACCAACTCTGGCACAAGTAACACTCGGCTAAACCACATCCAGGATGATCATTCAAAGAAAAAGTAAATGTTAACTGAGGAAACAAAACCTACTGTCTGCTTTAGATTTACTGGGGAGAAACATAATTCGGAAGTAAACAAATTAAAATGATAAAATAGTACAGATACAGGGATAAAACATCTTTCTCCAGGCTTCACCGGGGAAGCAAATATTTTCAAAAGTAACACTTCTAACTGGGGATTGCAAAGCCAGTCTCAAGTAAAGCAGATGGACACCAAATCATCGAAACATTCACTAGGGAATTCAGGCCTACTTCATCGGGAGATTAACACCACATCTTTAAAAGGAAAACCATAATATGTTCTTCACTAGCGAAACCAGGGACCTGCACTCTTCAAGAGTGATTATGGTACCAACTTCTTAGGAAAAAGAACTTCCATTAGACTGAACGAAAACTTCACTGGAGAAATCTCGGATTTAGACTTCACATCATGAAAACTCAGAAAAGAGGAGAAATGGATCCAAACTTGACCGAGGATATCGGAGTCACGAACCCACTACGGTGAATCATCCTGAGTAAACTTTCCCGAGGGGAACAAAAACTTCGAAAGACAAACTGGAGTTTGTCCATTCCTGGGATCACCATTTTGTTGCCATTATTTCATCACATATTCCAAGGTAAAAGCGAATTGAAAATTCTTTTTGAAAAATCGATTTTGTTATTTAATCTTTTTGCTTTTAAAGTTATTATCAATAATAAATGGATTCTTTGCAAGCTAAATAAAATAAGAAATACAAAGAATTGGGTAAAAGCTCGAATTTCATTAATAGAATGGTAGTCTGCGAATGGCGAGACTCCATGGGTAATTACAGAGTTTGGAAAATGGTAATATATAATGGAAAAGATACATTGAGATACAATGACCACTGTCCCCTCTAACAACTTTTGAAATCCTGAGCAGCAACTTTTGTTGAAGTTGTGATGAGAATCCGAGAAGATTGTTGCTCCAACGATCAAGTCTTGTCGGATGTAGTTACTTGCCAAGAAAGTCCCTAACTTTTGCCTAAACTGCCCTTGCGGGTTTTTAGCTTAGCGGGAAATTGATTCTATTTATGTCTCTAATTTTTTCCTAGACCGCCCTTTCGGGTTTTTGGCCTACCGAGACGCTTTTTTTTGCCTAAGCCGCCCTTTCGGATTTTCAACTTAGCGAGTTGTTCTTTTATTTCTTTAGGAGAAGTATTTCTTGACTACATCAGCACTCATGGGACATGGGAACTCCTCGCCATCCATAGTTTCAAGAATTAATGCACCGCCAGAGAAGGATTTCTTGACAACATATGGGCCTTCAAAGTTGGGAGTCCACTTGCCCCTAGAATCAGTGTTGAAAGACATGATCTTCCTGAGCACGAGGTCGCCTTCTCTGAATTTACGAGGTTTGACCTTCTTATCAAAAGATTTCTTCATCTTTTTCTGATATAACTGTCCATGAAATAAAGTTGTCATCCTCTTATCTTCGATCAAATTCAATTGGTCAAACCGGTTCTGGACCCATTTAACCTCTAACAACTTGGTTTCCATTATCACACACAAAGATGGAATCTCAACCTCGACTGGGAGTACAACTTCCATTCTATACACCAGGGAGAACGGGGTTGCTTCTGTTGAAGTGCGGACAGATGTTCGATATCCATGTAGAGCAAAAGGGAGCATTTCATGCTAACCCTATAAGAAACAACCATTTTTTGGATAATCTTCTTGATATTCTTATTAGCAGCTTCAACAGCCCCATTCATCTTTGGCCTGTATGGAGATGAATTGTGATGAACAATCTTGAATTCTTCGCATAATTTTGTCATTATTTTATTGTTCAAATTCGAGCCATTGTCGTTGATAATTCTGCTCGGCATACCATATCGACATATAAGATTATTCTTGATGAAGTGCACAACCACCTGCTTAGTAACATTGACATATGAAGCAGCTTCCACCCACTTGGTGAAGTAATCAATTACTACCAAGATAAAACGGTGTCCATTCGAAGCTTTGGGTTCTATCATCCCAATCATGTCAATACCCCACATAGAGAAAGGCCATGGGGAAGAGATCACATTGAGAAGTGTCGGAGACACATGGACCTTATCTGCATAAACATGACATTTATGACACTTCTTTGCAAATTTATAACAATCAGGTTCCATTGTCAGCCAATAGTAACCTGCCCTTAGCATCTTTTTAGCCATCGAATGTCCATTGGCATGAGTGTCAAATGAACCTTCATGAGTGTCATGCATCAACATGTATGCTTCGTGTCTATCCACGCATCTGAGCAAGACCGTGTCATAATTTCTTTTATACAACACATTTTCACTGAGGAAGAAACTGCCAGCAAATCTTCTCAGTGTCTTTCTATCTTTCTTCGAAGCACTAATCGGGTATTCCTGAGTCTGAAGAAAATGCTTGATATCATGATACCAAGGTTTTTCATCTGCTACCTCCTCTATTGTAAACACATGAGCGGGTATATCTAGTCGTCAAACCGTAATTCGAGGTATATCATTCCAAGTATTCACTTGGTACATAGAAGCCAGAGTTGCTAGAGCATCCGCCATCTGATTTTCATCTCTAGGAATATGATGGAATCAACTTTATTGAAGAAGGGTAACAATCTTCTAGCATAATCTTTGTAAGGGATCAAGCTGGGATGACGAGTATCCCATTCTCCTTTAATCTGATTTATTACCAAAGCTGAATCACCATACACATCTAGATTTTTAATTCTGAGATCAATAGCTTCCTCGAGACCCATGATGCAAGCCTCATATTCTGCCATATTATTAGTATAATTGAATGTTAACCTTGCAGTAAAAGGAATGTGCGATCCATGTGGAGTGACAATCACAACACCAATTCCTTTACCATAAGCATTCACAACTCCATCAAATATCATACTCCAACGAGATTCAGGGTCAGGACCTTCCTCAAGCAACGGTTCATCACAATCCTTCACTTTCAGGAATATCACATCCTCATCGGGGAATTCATATTCTACAGACTGATGATCCTCCACTGGTTGGTGAGCAAGATAAACTGCCAACACACTGCTTTTAATAGACTTTTGAGTGCGGTATTCGATATCATATTCAGATAGTAACATCTTGCAGCGGGAAATTCTCCCAGTAAGAGCAGTCTTTTCAAAAATATATTTGATTGGGTCCATTTTAGAGATCAACCAAGTAGTGTGATTCAACATATACTACCGCAAACGCTTTGTCACCCCGGCTAAAGCACAACATGTCTTTTCTATCATGGAATACCGCGTCTCATAATCAGTGAATTTTTTACTGAGATAATAAATGGAGAACTCCTTCTTCCCTGTTTTATCTTGTTATCCTAGAATACAACCCATGGAATTATCTAACACTGTCAGATATGTAATCAACGGCCTTCCTTCGACAGGAGGGAGCAAGATAGGAGGTTCAAGAAGATATTATTTAATACTTTCAAATGCCCTTTGGCAGTCATCCGTCCACACACAACCTTGATCTTTCTTTAACAACTTAAAGGTCGATTCACATGTTGCAGTCATATGGGAAATGAATCTGGAAATATAATTCAAACGCCCGAGGAAACCTATGACTTGCTTTTCAGTTTTTGGCGCTGGAATCTCTTGAATTTCTTTGACTTTATCAGGGTCAACTTAAATTCCTGTATGGCTGTTGTACCCCAAAATTTGCCCTCCCATATTCTTCAAGATTTGGCAAAATCAAGCTTCAAAATCTCTCAGGGGTTGCACAGTCCAATTGCCTTCTAACACAGTCAAAACTAGGGTTTTGGTTCTTGCAAAGAAATTGAGGTTTCCAAGGGTCCAATCAAGTCCCATAGGCCTATATACATTGTCAAGCATCCATATGTCAAGTTTCAAGACTCACAGCATCAAGTTGCACAGTCAAAAACCCTAATTGCTTCACAGTTAACTGCAGGGGCAAAATGGTCATTTGACAGTCAAAAGTCAAAAAATTTGGTCAACATCTTATTTTGAAGCCACAATCATCATTTGATCAATTCTTGATCATGATTCCACAAGCATGGCTCAAAAAGTCTCAAGATGCAAAAGTTTCTATTTTTGGACAGCTGAAAAGTCAGCTGCAAATTGACCAAGGCATAACTTCTTCATGGTTTATCAGAAAAATCCCGTCCAAAGCTCATTTTGAAGGGAATGACATTTCCTACAACTCATCTTCACACTCCAAGTCCAATAAATGCTCTCACAAAAAGTTATCAATTTCAACATTATAGGTCATTTTCAAAAGTCAACAAAAAGGCACTTTAAGTCAAAGACCATAACTTGAGATTGGTAAATCAAAATGACATGGGACCAAAGGCATTGCTTAGAGGACTTCAAGACCTTTCCAAAATGTCCAAGAACATGATCATAGCTTCAAAATTGAGCAAGATATGCATTGGAGAAGTTGGGAAATTTTTGGGAACTTTCAAAAGTCAACTTTGCCTAAAACACTTCAAATTTGCTAATGGGCCTCAAATTCTTCCTTGAATCATTACCCAAAGCCTATGCACGACCCATTGAGCTCAAAAGGATTTATTTTCTTATTTTTAATTAATTAATTGAATTTTTATTCTTATTAATTCATTTAATTAGTTTTAATTGTAGAAAAATATCAAATAATGGTTGTCAAATCTTTTTATGCAGCAAATATACTCCACACATGCTAAGGATTTCGTGCATCAATCAACAAGACAAGATCTTCCATAATTGGCAAAGTTTCCATGGAAAAAGATTGAAAAAAGATATGATTAGCAATCAAAGATTCAAGTCATCAATTCATGGATTCATGGGCTTTATTTTGACCTAGAATCATTCACATACAAAGGCACAAGTGAACCCTAGTGCAGAGGACACGAAAAAGCTGCTCATACTCCATAACCAATTTGCAAATTTTCAATAAAAAACTTGGAAACTGATTTCATACTGGCAGCATAATTCAAAGCTTCTAAAGGATTCCAACACGTTGCCTAAGCCTCCAGGAAGCGTTTGCAATCAAGGACTAGTCCAAACGCGCAAAGAATCATCCCCACGAAGCCATACGGTTTGCCATATTTTTCAGAAATTCATATCACGATTCATGCGCATTTGATGCATATTGTTGGTTGTTTTGTATTCACAGGAACCTTCTGAAGCTAATGACATGATTTAATTGCGTTATAAGACTCTGAATCATGATTTTCCATTAACATGTTTTAGGGTTTCAGAACATCCAAATTAGGGCTTTCCTTGTATGGAAAAATTGGACTTCCAAACCTATATAGACAAATTCGTTGCAACAAGACGAATCAAATGATACCCTCGCGCTCAATTTATGTTAATTCCTCTTCTATTCGCTATTTTCAGGACTTTCAGTTTGTGGGGGTTTAAAACCCCCGCTATCTTATTCGTAGTTGCATGGAAAACAAAGACGAAGACGAACGTGGCATTGCATGACTGGAATATTCAAATCTGGCGCGCTTTCTTTTTGTGCTAGACCATTAATGCTTGTTTTTTTATATTATATTTGTTGCCTATACATTTAACAAATGTGCTTGGTGGTTCAGTTGGTTGAGGACGTGTACTGTAGGCATTGGGACCTGGGTTCGATTCCCAGGTCCCCCCATATAATTCTTGATTTTTGTCTTAATGCTTTCACCTGCAGCGCTCCTTCAACGCTCCACCATGCATCCTCACGCCTAAGCTTGCCACGCCCTCATGATCAACAATCCAAGGGCCACTGAATGAATTCCAAGGTACACTCCAGTCAACAACGTACACACAAGCGTGGAAAGTCAAACAAGGCTTTTTGTCTAATGGGCCAGAATTGCACAATTAACCTCCATATGGGCCTGACACCCCCATTGGTTTGCTTTATTTTCTTTATTTTCTTTTCTAATTCTTTTAATTTCTTCTAATCATTTAATTATTATTAATTCACTAAAATTAATTTTCCTAATAAAAAATCAGAAACTCAAAAAAATGTTTAATTAATATTTAATTTCACCATTTGAATATTTTGTAAATAAATGTTAACTATTAACTTTAGTTTAATTTAGGTTTATATTTTAATTCTAATACTTTTCTTAACAAATAAAATGCGTAGAATTAGGTTTTTGACATTTTTTTATCTTTTCTTAATTAATTATTTTCATCATTGTTTATTATTATTAATTACCATAATTTTTGTACATAAATATGTAAATTAATTAATTAGTAAATTAGGTCAATTTTGACATTTTCTTTAATAATTAAAATAATTTAGAATTAGGGTTTTCTTTAACTCTTTTTTTCTTTATTTTCATAAATGCCAAAAACATAAAAAACATATTTTCTCTTCTTTAATTAAATAATTAATTAGGCTTTAATTTACTTTAATTTCTCAAAAGGGTCAAAACCCTCAGACGTTCCAATTTATTCTTTTCGCGCATTATATTTCTTATTGATTATTATGTAACTGCTTTCCGGATGTAATAGTAATTAGGTTTACCGCATTTATTTACTTTCCGCATCTTTTATCAAAAACGGGTCTTTGTGTTTTGGCGATGTATAGACCCGCGCCTTGTAATAGCGTAGCTTTTATCTTTCTGTCTTTTAATTTTCCGCACCCTTAAATTCTAAATTGCATGAAAGAATGTATGGTAATTAAAAACAAGCGTAGCTCACAATGCCATGATCAAAGATAACTGTTAAACTGAAAATAACACACAAATACACACACCACTTCTAGGGTACGCCTCACTCGTTGCCTTCGAAACGTGGTCGTCAAGTATAGGATATTTTAGCGGTCCTTATGTCCATGATCCAGTTGCCTCAAAACAGTTTCCTCGAAATAGTTGCCTCGAAATGGTTGCCTCGGATTAAAAAAGGATCAAGGACATAAGGGTAGCTTCTAAGGTGTCCTACTATTGCTTCGGTGACCACATTGTCCCTACAATCGAATTGACCCGAACACCTCCAACGGTGGTGCTACCTACCTCTCAATGGTGGGATGGCACTACCTTAAGGACATTTACACAGCCTAATTCCTTAGGGTAGGTAGATGACTCATAGATACTTGCTCTCTTCAAAAACAAACAAAACTTTTCACACTGACACTTTCAAAAGACTTTCAAAACAAATTTTTCAAACACTCTTGAGGACAGATACAAGAGTTATTCAGAAATCTTTCAATGAAACTTTTTCAAACCCACTCACATTTTGAAAAGCAAACATTTTGAAAACATAAGAGCAAGTATCTAAGAGCCCATGGATAACCATGGATAGAAAGGGTGCTAACACCTTCCCTTTCTATAAATCTACCTCCCGAACCGAGAAACGTTCTCATAAGGAATTTTGCTGTGCTTTTGTCCTGTCCATGTTGGAGAAAATAAAAGACGGTGGCGACTCTTGCTTCCGCGACATTTCGCGAACCAGCTTTAAACAGTCAGTTCTAAATCCACCGATCACAGAACTGGCGACTCTGCTGGGGAGACTTTATAAAGTGAGGTGTACCTTAGGATAGCTCATACTTGTGTTTTCAATTGCTTTGTTTTGTTTGCTTTATTATTGCGGGCACTGTCTTGGGAGTTCTATAGATCCTAACCCGGATCTGGGGGATACCTCTTAGAAAGTAGCAACAAGACTGTGAGGGAACTGTGTGGGGTATACCGACACGGTTGAAGCAGTCTGCTACGTTGATGTGGCACTTTGGTGAGTACCGGTAACCCTTGAGTCAAGTCAAGGAGAGTACGGGGCCGCCGCGTGGTGTCGTGAAGCATCAACTGACCTTAAGAACCTTAATTGAACCATCCTGGCCTCTTTAGGGTAGTAAGATAACTGACTTTGGTGCAGTCCGAAGTTGGTTGATACTCGATACTACACTCATTGAGGGTTGTTTTCTTGGAATATTTTGATCGCCAGTTCAGTGGCTAAATCGAAACGATGAACACAGAAAACAATCCAATGATATTGAGATCCTTAGAACCCGGTTACTTTTGATAGGACAGGTTTTGAGCCCACCAACTTCAAGAGGGTAGTACCCCAAACTTCATGCTAGCCTGAACTCTAAGGGCTGTCTGGTGTGACTTGTGTGCCTTCATGCTTGAATTACTTGCATACTTGTTATCTAACAACACGAGTTCCTTGCAGGTTTTGTTTACAGTCCTTAATTGGGACTCATTACAGGGCCTACTTACATCACCCCATGCATAGCATAACATCATACCATTGCATACATCCTACCTAAGGACTAATCCATTTCAAGGATCTCAAGGGTCTGTGATGCAGGTCAGGATGAATCAAATGTCTAGCAAGGGGCAAAAGGGGTTTATTTCCCTCTAGCCAAGGTTGACAACTTGAGTCAGGGGCTATGACCCACTCGATATGGTGAGCTTTGACTCTTGAGGAAGGACTCTCAACAACATGAAGTCCCTTCAATCAAGCTACAAATTCAAATTCTAACAAGTTTCTCTGTTTACCCCGTGAAATCCTTGAAAACATTGCATGCATACCATACCTATCATTGCATTACAAGTACTCTTCTTTTCAGGTTGCTTAATGTTCTTCGCTGTTTATTTTAGCAATCATCATGAATCCTGAATCATCTACTGAGCAATCCATCAAGGCTCTCCAGGCTCAGAACGCCCAGTTCCAAGAGGTGATCATGAGTTTAGCCCAGGGGCAACAAGATCTGAAGACCCTGCTTTTGAAGAAGAAGAAGAAGAAGAGGACTGTGTTGTTCAACCCGAGACGCAAATCTGGGAATGGATCATTAAATGAAGTTGAGCAGACTACCCCGTCTGTTGGAAAGGACAGTCCCCATGAGAGAGAAGTTCCTAGTCCAGTAGTCTCCGACAACGAGACGGAGTTCAATGATGAACAGTACCCTCCTGCTGAGGATAGGTACAAACAGCTCGAAGACCGGTTGAGTGCTATGGAGATACAAAAAGTGCTCGGCTTGGACTTCGAAGATCTAGGTCTGTCTTCTGGGGTAGTGATCCCACACAAGTTCAAGGCACCTGCTTTTGCAAAATATGACGGGGCTTCCTATCCTAAGCTGCATCTCAGGTCATACATAAGGAGGATCCAGCTCTACACGGCTGACAAGAATTTGTGGATTCACTTCTTTCAGGATAGTCTGTCAGGAACTCAACTCGACTGGTTCTATCAACTGAATGAAGCCAATATCCGCAGCTGGGAGGACTTGGCCATTGCATTCTACAAGCAGTATCAGTACAATGCCGACCTTGCTCCCACGCGCACTCAACTTCAGGGGATGTCTATGGGTGCAGGTGAAGGCTTCAAAGAATATGCTCAAAAATGGAGGGACCTTGCTGGAAGGGTACGACCACCTCTAACTGACCGTGAGCTTGTGGACATGTTCTTGGGGACCCTGTCTGGACCTTTCTTCAACCATCTGATTGGGAATTCTTCTTCGGGGTTTACAGATTTGATCTTGACTGGGGAAAGAATTGAAGCTGGTATCAAGGCTGGGAAGATTCAAGAGGCCGCACCTTCTGATGCTCACAAAAAGCCTTATATGGGGAAGAAAGAGTCTAATGCTGCATACAGTCAAAAGAGTCGTCGTGACCAACATGCAGGGGCAATCATGATCTCTGGTTCTGCGTCACGTCGACAACCACAAAAGGGAAATCAGCGAAGGCCGGACGAGCCTAGAAGACAGTTCACCAACATCAATATGCCATTGTCACAAGCATTGCAGCACATGTTGAAAATGAATCTGATTGCGGTGATCAACCCTCCTGCAAATCCCAAGACCTCCTCTCCAAACTACAACCCAGAAGCGAGGTGTGCTTACCATTCTGATAGCCCGGGGCACGATACTGAGGATTGTTGGGCACTGAAGTACAAGATCCAGAATATGATCGACGCTAAGGAGATCGAATTCGAGCCTGTTTAGACTCCCAATGTGATCACTGCTCCCTTGCCGAAACATGGCTAGGATTGAAAAACTTTTGTTCATTCGAATGTTCAAGTTGTAATTTTCTTTGATTGTTCAAACATTTTATTTCATGTCAAACTTGGTTATTTCATTAATGCATTACACGTGTCTGTTTTGAAGTAATTGTGTTCACTATATTCAAAATTGCTGTTATTTTTGATGTTCAACTCTCGATTTTAAAAATTCTAAGCCTCTTGAGGGAGGATGACGAAAACGATACCACAATCTATAGTATGCTTTTGAATAGACCCCGCTGATGAGGTACATGCATTGTTTCAATTCCTAAACACTGGAGTTATAAGGAAGATAATCCCTCGTCAACCCCTTTGAGCCAAAGAAGTAGGAGTTTTTCTTTTCGAAAATTAAAACCCTTAATCATAACCTGGGGCAGGGTAGTTCTCTCAGCTGATCCAAGTGCACAATGAATGACATCAAAGGAGTCCTTACAAAACAAGAGACAGTGATGGTTCCGAATAACCATAAAGACAGGCAGTCATTATCTCTCAGAAATAAAAGCCCATTAAGTCAAAACCTATGAAGGAGACTTACAAAAACTGGGGCATCCCGCTGACTGTAAATACGAAAAGAAACAGTTCAGGCAAAAAACAGGGATAACAAAATCAAAAAAGAAAGAGGTCCTACAAACCCTCAACCAAAAAGGAATGACTGCCTACTCAAAATAAACTGTCAATATCCGAACCATCACTGGTATATCAGAGCAAAAGACTCAAACAAGATCTAATGCGCGATCAGCTGAGTTTAGGTTTGAAGAACATCACGAAGAGCGGGTGGGTGCAAATACTTTGAGCCTTTATCCTTTGTTTCTTAAACCGTGAACCAGGCCACGTTACAACCTTTAAAAGTCCTAACTGAAGCATGGGTTAGTTCGAAAGCATACTGTTACGAAAGGTATCCTGACTCCTTAAGGCTTGCGGTAAAATAACGAGTTGACATCACATTTTACAAAATTCACTGGTTCTACTAAAAAAATGCATTTTCAAAAACTTCAAGATAGACATAAGCTTCGCATTCTTGATATAACATTGTTTGCATATGACTATTTGTTCGAACAGCAGAGAAATTCGCACGACGAATATCTAAGTGAACAAAAGTACTCCCAATCAAAGGGCAGTCACGATCATTGTCCAACATCTGGGGCAGTCCAGTCAAGATTCGGAGAATCTCTCAAAAGGCCAACCAGCTTGGGGCAAATCTCCATCTGGATCACTTGGGGCATTGGACGATCAAACGAAGATCTTCTATTGGTATGGCAACACAATGCAACTGACAGGGGCACCTCCCTACATCCTGAGAGCATGGGCATAGTCGAAAAATACTACGCATAATCAAAGACCCACTAGGTTGACACACCTAGGCAAAAATAAGGGCTTCCCGACGAACCAAAAGGGTTCGGGCAAAAATAAGGGATGAAATATAAAAAAATCTGTACACCCGGCAAGTCGAAAACCTGAAAAGGCGGCTTGGGCAAAAATGGGTATCCCGATGGACTGAAAACCCGAGAGGGCGGTCCAGGCAAAAGTTAGGGATCAAAAGCGTACGACTATGTCCCGTCATCTCGTCGCTTTCCTACCAGAAGAAGATTTGTCAACCGGCAGTCATCAAGCGCCTCCACAGGTATCTTCTCCCACAGAAACAAGGGGCAATAATGAGTTGTCTAAGCAATCTAATAGCTCGGTCCACCAAGGTACCAAGGTAAGTTCGGCTTAAGAATGTAACCAAGATGCCTTAATTCCCCAGAGAGTGAGCCAAGGTTCAGCCATACTCCCCCCGAGCAGAGAAAGCACAATACCTCCAGCAAGTCAGCAACACTCTCCCCAAGCAGAGTTAGCCTACTGTCAGCCCTAAGGAAGTTGGGTATCCCCAGAAGATCTCAACATTCCCCAACGGAGTACACAAACATTCCTACAAGCATCCCCGGCAGTCTTAATATAAGATTGTTCCCCGGCGGAATACCAGACGTCTAGTGGAGCCACTTCCCCAGTACAGTCTCAAAAGCCTCCCCAGGAAAGTTGAATCAATCTCCCTAGTAGGAAGCTTATCCCCAGTAGACTCTGAAAGCTTATCACCTGCAGAGTACGAACTCTCCCCCGGCTTTATTCAAAGGTTATGTCCCCACCAGGATATAACTGGGTTATCCTCAGCCAATTGCCATGGAAAGACCGTCCTCGGCGAAGTCTTCCTATCCCCAGTGGAGTTCATCAAATCTTCCAACAGAGCTCAACAATGGTATCCCCCGCAGAGTTATCATCAACATCTCAGCAAAGTACCTCTCTTCCCACATAGTAATTCCCCGCAGAGCAATCTCTCCAACAAGTTTATCCCCCAGCGGAGTCATCTTCTCCTACCGGTTTATTCTTGCAAACATCTTTGCGGAATGAAGAACTCTAATCTTCAACATCAGCCCGGGATTCAACAAACTCCCGGAATTCGTCAAGGATTTATTTTCCCAGACGAGAATACATTCATAAACATCACATCTTCATACATTATAGCATGCATACGCACCATACAACACAAATCTCTTTTATTTTTGAGAACATCTTAAAATCATGCAGTTCATGCATCATGACATTGCATACGACTAATACTTTGCCTTTTCAGAAAAAAGTCAATCAAAAGATGATTACCATCTACCTTTACAGTTCCAGATCAACACCGGTAACAAGCCAGGAAAATTCTGTGGACGACTGATTGTGGGTTAATATCTGAAACCGGACAGGACAATCATCCACTTGATCATCATGAAGCAACCCCACACTGGTTCCTTCTCAACTTCAGATGTAGTTTTACACGAACTCATCATCAGGCAACCCCACACCGGTTCCTTTTCTTTCAGAAGAAGTCTTACACGGACTTATCATTAAAGTAACCCTACACCGGTTCCTTTTCTTCCAGAAGAAGTCTTACATGGACTTATCATCAAAGTAACCCTACACCGGTTCCTTTTCTTCCAGAAGAAGTCTTATATGGACTTATCATCAAAGTAACCCTACACCGGTTCCTTTTCTTCCAGAAGAAGTCTTACATGGACTTACCATCAAAGTAACCCTACACCGGTTCCTTTTCTTTCAGAAGAAGTCTTACACGGACTTATCATCAAAGTAACCCTACACCGGTTCCTTTTCTTTCAGAAAAAGTCTTACACGGACTTATCTCAAGATGACCTTACCCCGGTTCATCAAGAAGTTTTACACGAACTCATTCGGCAGTAACCTTACCCCGGTTCCTCCAGAAGTTTTACACGGACTTATCCCGAAGTGACCTTACCCCGGTTCATCAAGAAGTTTTACACGAACTCATCCGGCAGTAACTTTACCCCGGTTCCTCCAGAAGTCTTACACGGACTTGTCTCAAGATGACCTTACCCCGGTTCATCCAGAAGTTTTACACGAACTTATCCTGCAGTAACCTTACCCCGGTTCCTCCAGAAGTCTTACACGGACTTATCTCAAGATGACCTTACCCCGGTTCATCCAGAAGTTTTACACGAACTCATCCGGCAGTAACCTTACCCCGGTTCCTCCAGAAGTCTTACACGAACTTATCTCAAGATGACCTTACCCGGTTCATCCAGAAGTTTTACACGGACTTATCCCGAAGTAACCTTACCCCGGTTCCTCCAGAAGTTTTACACGAACTTATTCCGAAGAAACCCTACACAGGTTCTCTCTCTCCATACGTAGTTTTACACGGGCTCATCGTCAAAGAAACCCTACACAGGTTTCCTCCTCAGCTCTAGATGCGGTTTTACACGGGCTCATCATCAGGCAACCCTACACAGGTTCCCTTCTCAAACTTCAGACGTAGTTTTACACGGACTCGTCATCAGTAAACCCTACACAGGTTTCCTTCTCAGCTCTAGATGCGGTTTTACACGGACTCGTCATCAAAGTAACCCTACACAGGTTCCTTCTCCATTTCAGATGCAGTCTTATACAGACTCATTATCAGTAAACCCTACATAGGTTTCCTTCCTCCAAAGATGCAGTTTTACACGAGCTCATCATCAGGCAACCCTACACAGGTTCCCTCTTTCAGCTTACAAAAATTACAGTTCAACAGACCACCTCCAGATGGCATCTATAAGCCCGTCCACTTATCAACAACCTCCAAATGGCACCTATAAGCCCATCCACATACCAACAGTCTCCAAATGGCATCTATAAGCCCATCCTCCTATCCACCATCTCTCCAAATGGCATCTGTAAGCCCATTCCCGCTATCACACTGCTGATACTCTACTATGTGAGCGCAAATTTCTGGGAACTTTAGTGTTCAATCATCTTCCACCTTCGGATCACGAAAGGCGTGCAAGCCAATCTACACCCTCAGGTCTAAGAAGATTGAACAGGGGCAACTGTTGTACCCCAAAATTTGCCCTCCCATATTTTTCAAGATTTGGCAAAATCAAGCTTCAAAATCTCTCAGGGGTTGCACAGTCCAATTGCCTTCTAACACAGTCAAAACTAGGGTTTTGGTTCTTGCAAAGAAATTGAGGTTTCCAAGGGTCCAATCAAGTCCCATAGGCCTATATACATTGTCAAGCATCCATATGTCAAGTTTCAAGACTCACAGCATCAAGTTGCACAGTCAAAAACCCTAATTGCTTCATAGTTAACTGCAGGGGCAAAATGGTCATTTGACAGTCAAAAGTCAAAAAATTTGGTCAACATCTTATTTTGAAGCCACAATCATCATATGATCAATTCTTGATCATGATTCCACAAGCATGGCTCAAAAAGTCTCAAGATGCAAAAGTTTCTATTTTTGGACAATTGAAAAGTCAACTGCAAATTGACCAAGGCATAACTTCTTCATGGTTTATCAGAAAAATCCCGTCCAAATCTCATTTTGAAGGGGATGACATTTCCTACAACTCATCTTCACACTCCAAGTCCAATAAATGCTCTCACAAAAAGTTATCAATTTCAACATTATAGGTCATTTTCAAAAGTCAACAAAAAGGCACTTTAAGTCAAAGACCATAACTTGAGATTGGTAAATCAAAATGACATGGGACCAAAGGAATTGGTTAGAGGACTTCAAGACCTTTCCAAAATGTCCAAGAACATGATCATAGCTTCAAAATTGAGCAAGATATGCATTGGAGAAGTTGGGAAATTTTTGGGAACTTTCAAAAGTCAACTTTTCCTAAAACACTTCAAATTTGCTAATGGGCCTCAAATTCTTCCTTGAATCATTACCCAAAGCCTATGCACGACCCATTGAGCTCAAAAGGATTTATTTTCTTATTTTTAATTAATTAATTGAATTTTTATTCTTATTAATTCATTTAATTAGTTTTAATTGTAGAAAAATATCAAATAATGGTTGTCAAATCTTTTTATGCAGCAAATATACTCCACACATGCTAAGGATTTCGTGCATCAATCAACAAGACAAGATCTTCCATAATTGGCAAAGTTTCCATGGAAAAAGATTGAAAAAAGATATGATTAGCAATCAAAGATTCAAGTCATCAATTCATGGATTCATGGGCTTTATTTTGACCTAAAATCATTCACATACAAAGGCACAAGTGAACCCTAGTGCAGAGGACACGAAAAAGCTGCTCATACTCCATAACCAATTTGCAAATTTTTAATAAAAAACTTGGAAACTGATTTCATACTGGCAGCATAATTCAAAGCTTCTAAAGGATTCCAACACGTTGCCTAAGCCTCCAGGAAGCGTTTGCAATCAAGGACTAGTCCAAACGTGCAAAGAATCATCCCCACGAAGCCATACGGTTTGCCATATTTTTCAGAAATTCATATTACGATTCATGCGTATTTGATGCATATTGTTGGTTGTTTTGTATTCACAGGAATCTTCTGAAGCTAATGACATGATTTAATTGCGTTATAAGACTCTGAATCGTGATTTGCCATTAACATGTTTTAGGGTTTCAGAACATCCAAATTAGGGCTTTCCTTGTATGGAAAAATTGGACTTCCAAACCTATATAGACAAATTCGTTGCAACAAGACGAATCAAATGATACCCTCGCGCTCAATTTATGTTAATTCCTCTTCTATTCGCTATTTTCAGGACTTTCAGTTTGTGTGGGTTTAAAACCCCCGCTATCTTATTCGTAGCTGCAGGGAAAACAAAGACGAAGACGAACGTGGCATTGCATGACTGGAATATTCAAATCTGGCGCGCTTTCTTTTTGTGCTAGACCATTAATGCTTGTTTTTTTATATTATATTTGTTGCCTATACATTTAACAAATGCGCTTGGTGGTTCAGTTGGTTGAGGACGTGTACTGCAGGCATTGGGACCTGGGTTCGATTCCCAGGTCCCCCCATATAATTCTTGATTTTTGTCTTAATGCTTTCACCTGCAGTGCTCCTTCAACGCTCCACCATGCATCCTCACGCCTAAGCTTGCCACGCCCTCATGATCAATAATCCAAGGGCCACTGAATGAATTCCAAGGTACACTCCAGTCAACAACGTACACACAAGCGTGGAAAGTCAAACAAGTCTTTTTGTCTAATGGGACAGAATTGCACAATTAACCTCCATATGGGCCTGACACCCCCCTTGGTTTGCTTTATTTTCTTTATTTTCTTTTCTAATTCTTTTAATTTCTTCTAATCATTTAATTATTATTAATTCACTAAAATTAATTTTCTTAATAAAAAATCAGAAACTCAAAAAAATGTTTAATTAATATTTAATTTCACCATTTGAATATTTTGTAAATAAATGTTAACTATTAACTTTAGTTTAATTTAGGTTTATATTTTAATTCTAATACTTTTCTTAACAAATAAAATGCGTAGAATTAGGTTTTTGACATTTTTTTATCTTTTCTTAATTAATTATTTTCATCATTGTTTATTATTATTAATTACCATAATTTTTGTACATAAATATGTAAATTAATTAATTAGTAAATTAGGTCAATTTTGACATTTTCTTTAATAATTAAAATAATTTAGAATTAGGGTTTTCTTTAACTCTTTTTTTTCTTTATTTTCATAAATACCAAAAACATAAAAAACATATTTTCTCTTCTTTAATTAAATAATTAATTAGGCTTTAATTTACTTTAATTTCTCAAAAGGGTCAAAACCCTCGGACGTTCCAATTTATTCTTTTCGCGCATTATATTTCTTATTGATTATTATGTAACTGCTTTCCGGATGTAATAGTAATTAGGTTTACCGCATTTATTTACTTTCCGCATCTTTTATCAAAAACGAGTCTTTGTATTTTGGCGATGTATAGACCCGCGCCTTGTAATAGCGTAGCTTTTATCTTTCCGTCTTTTAATTTTCCGCACCCTTAAATTCTAAATTGCATGAAAGAATGTATGGTAATTAAAAACAAGCGTAGCTCACAATGCCATGATCAAAGATAACTGTTAAACTGAAAATAAAACACAAATACACACACCACTTCTAGGGTACGCCTCACTCGTTGCCTTCGAAACGTGGTCGTCAAGTATAGGATGTTTTAGCGGTCCTTATGTCCATGATCCAGTTGCCTCGAAACAGTTTCCTCGAAATAGTTGCCTCGAAATGGTTGCCTCGGATTAAAAAAGGATCAAGGACATAAGGGTAGCTTCTAAGGTGTCCTACTATTGCTTCAGTGACCACACTGTCCCTACAATCGAATTGACCCGAACACCTCCAACGGTGGTGCTACCTACCTCTCAATGGTGGGATGGCACTACCTTAAGGACATTTACACAGCCTAATTCCTTAGGGTAGGTAGATGACTCATAGATACTTGCTCTCTTTAAAAACAAACAAAACTTTTCACACTGACACTTTCAAAAGACTTTCAAAACAAATTTTTCAAACACTATTGAGGACAGATACAAGAGTTATTCAGAAATCTTTCAATGAAACTTTTTCAAACCCACTCACATTTTGAAAAGCAAACATTTTGAAAACATAAGAGCAAGTATCTAAGAGCCCATGGATAACCATGGATAGAAAGGGTGCTAACACCTCCCCTTTCTATAAATCTACCTCCCGAACCGAGAAACGTTCTCATAAGGAATTTTGTTGTGCTTTTGTCCTGTCCATGTTGGAGAAAATAAAAGACGGTGGCGACTCTTGCTTCCACGACATTTCGCGAACCAGCTTTAAACAATCAGTTCTAAATCCACTTATCACAATGGCTAACAATGAAACCCAACAATTTCCCTGATCGAACATCGAAGGTGCATTTATTTGGATTTAAGCAGAGACGATACTTCCTCAAATGTTGAAACAACTTCAACAAATCTTGTACATGCCCTTCTTCAATCTGGGATTTGGAAATCATATCATCAACATATACTCCGATTTCCTTGTGCATCAGATCATGGAATAGGGTTGTCATAGCCCTCTGGTACGTTGCACCAGCATTCTTCAACCCAAAGGGCATCACTCTGTAACAGAAAATTCCCTAGGGTGTGATAAACATTGTTTTTTCCATGTCCTCCAGAGCCATTCTTATTTGATTATACCTGGAAAATCCGTCCATGAACGAGAATACTTTGAATTTTGTTGTGCTATCCACTAACATATCAATGTGTGGCAATGCAAAATCATCTTTTGGACTAGCTTTATTTAAATCTCTATAATCTACGCACATGCAGACTTTTTCGTCTTTTTTCGGTACCGGGATAATATTGGCAATCCATTGAGGATACACTGACGTCACAAGAAAACCAACATTAATCTGCTTTGAACCTCCTCTTTGATTTTCACTGCCATATCTGGGTGAGTTCTTCTCAACTTTTGTTTAATTGAGGGATACTCTGGCTTCAACAGCAAACGGTGTTCTACAATATATGTATCTAGACCAGGCATATCTTGGTAAGACCAAGCAAAAATATCCACATACTCTTTCAACAACTCAATCAACCTGCTCTTCACATCAGGATGCAGCAATGCTCCAATTTTGACTTCCTTCGGATCTTCTTCTGAACCCAAATTAATCACTTCCAATGGCTCTTTATATGGCTGAATGGTATTTTTCTCGTGCTCAAGCAACCGTGAGACCTCTTCTGGAATCTCATCATAATCTTCTTCTTCAGCCCCATGCGCAGGACATTTAAAGTTGGGAGAGGGTGCAGGTCATTGTATTCAACATTTTTTTAATTAATCTGCACATATGATTTATGATTTCTTTTAGAACCTCCTCCAAGCTTGCTTCAAATTTCCAAGCTTCGATTGAAGCCTTGGCCTTTTGCTTGTTTGCTGTATACAAGCTTCGATTTGGCATGTGTTTCCTTTGAAACAGCCTCCTTCGATTCAAAAGGGAAGGGCCTCATGTTGGTGCTCCTTCGACTCAGAAGTTAGTAGCTTCCTACTGGCTTCTTTCGATTCAGAGGGCGTTGGCTTCTTACTGGTTTCTTTCGATTTAGAAGGTGTTGGCAATGGCCTCCTGCATGCGTCCTTCGACTGCATCATTGGCTTTACATGCTTGTTTGATTCACAATGTAATGGTTATCTGCATGTCTGCTTTGATTGAGCAAGGGCCTCTGCGGGTTTGTATTGATGACTACCTGCTGTTGTACCCCAAAATTTTCCCTCCCTTTTTCACAAGAAATCACAACCCTAGGGTTTTCTTAGATTTTCAAGATTGGCTCAGGAATCGATCAAACAGACTTTTCTTTGGCAGTAGATCAAGAATTAGGGTTTCTCTCGCATTTCTCAAAAGAAACTGAATTCTCAGGAATTCCATTAACTGTCACATGTTTTCATACTTTTTAAGCCTACTGAAAGATTGCTGGTTGTTCTCAAGGCTTGTTTATCTGAGATAAGAGATAGGAGTTGAGATGGTCATTTGAAATATTCAGGTTTTATCTGATCCAGGTTAACCAGACAATGTGCGTCTGTTAAGACATTTGCTTGTTAATGGAATGAAATGCTTGTTTGTTTGTTGGAATACACAATGCGTATTTTGATTGAAATGTTGTTGCAAGGTTACGAGATTGCAAAGTTTTGGGATTACTTGGAATTTAAGTTATCTGTATTGAAAATATTGGAATGCAATTACAATTATTTTGATCTGAGAATCTTAAAGGGTTAAGTGAAGATGCAAGGAAAGAATTACAAGATATTGACAGTAGAAGGTTTTATTGGATTATCAGATGATCTCATAAAAGCTTTCTTCATTCATTCCAAATGTTGTTACAAAAATAATTTATTATTTGAATACTGTAGGTTTTACAACTTATAGTATTTGAAAAAATAAATGATTACAATAAATGGAAAATCTATCTAAGTTAAAAATCTAAGTCTAAGCCATTGCTCCCATGCTCAAAGTCTTCTGCTTCCTCTGCTTTGTCGCCACCCAAGTTGTGCTCACATGAAAGAAAAACAAAGAAAAAATATTAGCACAATTGATTAATTAGATTTCTCGAACAGAAAAAGAAAGGAATTGTTCATCATTAAAGTTTGACGTCTGGAATCAGAGTGCTATGGTTCATCATGTTTTTATTCTTCTCTTTGCAAATCACAAGAAGATTGCTCTTCTTGGTTCACAAAGATAAAAATAAAAAAATGCAAAAAGAAGAATGTAAACAAAGCAAATGTATTCAAATGCAACAAGGCGCCAAACTGCATTACAAAACAAGGCCAAATTGGATGCAAAACTGTACAAGGAAAGTTTCAAATGCAAACTAAGCATAGCAACTAAACCAAACTGTACAAAGAAACCAAACAGTCAGCAAACCAAACATAACAACATTACAAAGCAAGGCAAACTGGAACCTGCTGTAACAAACAGCACAAGCAAGGTGCCAAACTGAGCTACAAAGCACAAGGCACCAAATTGCATTTACAAAACATAAGCAAACTGAACAAAACAAAGTGGATGCAAACTGTACAAATGCAGCAAGTACAATGCAGTAGGATGGCAGTAAAAGGCAGGAGGTAAACCAAAATCACAAGTCAAAGACTTGTCACAGCTTTTCATCATTTTCCAGTTAAAGGACAAACTTTTCAGAAAATAAGAAAAAAGCAAATTTGCTTTGTCATTGAAAGAGAAAGAGAGAAAAGGGAGCACCTTTTTAGTATTTGTACAGTTGGCTAAGAAAATGGATCAAGATATAATACCATAAAAACAGCAAGAAGAAAAGACCCAACGGTTTCAAGCATAAACTATAAGTCCCAGCCTGCTAACCAAAGGTAGAGGGATCTGATATAAAACAGAAGTCAAGAACCTGTAAAAACCACAACAAAAAAACTCCAAGCCAAGCCTGAAAACTCACAAGTTAAAAAAACCTGTAAAACCTTGAACAATTTCAACCAAGCTGAAAAATATACCAAAGCAACTGCACAACTCTCCCAAAGCCAAAAACCTGTTAACAGTTTCACCACCATCCCAAACCTGTTTATCAAACTGTAACAAGCCAACATCCTGCTACCAAAAAACAACCACAACCTGCATAACCAAACTGCACTACCAAAACTGCATAGCCAAAAACTAAAACAGAAATCACAAAGCCCTGTGAGCAAACAAACCATGGCCTGCATAACTATTGCAAAACTGCAAAAGATTGCAAAACTGTAAAGCCTGCCAAACTACGAAACTGCACAACCAATCTCCAAGCCAACCAACTGTAACAAACAAAAAACAAACATAACAAAACTTCCAAAAAACCTGCAGTTCCCAACAAAACCAGTTGGCCAAAACTGTAACAACCACAAAATCTGCCAGTCCAAACAAAGTCTAAACCAACAAACCAGTTTCAGAACATAAACAATCATCACCAAACCATTATTAAAAAAACCAAGTTTCAGAAACAAATCCAAACGCCAAAGTTTCGGAATTATCATCATTGTAAATCATCCAATAACAACAAATTAATAAAGTTTCAGAACTGTACTCATCATCAACATTCAAGAGAGAGGAGAGAGTTTCAGAAGCAATAAAAATCAGTTTCAAAAACCATCATCATCAACATTCAAGAGAGAGGAGAGAGTTTCAGAAGCAATAAAAATCAATTTCAGAAACCATCATCATCAACAATCATCAAACAAGTTTCATAATAGCATCATCAACATTCAAGGGAGAGGAAAGAGTTTCAGAAGCAACAACAATCAAAGTTTCAGATAATCATCATCAACAAAAGAACTATCAAGCATCATCATTCAAGATTCAAAAGGGACAAAGACAAAGTTACCAAAGACCACGCGTCCATCATTTCTTCCCTCCTCCGCCTCTAGCCACCAGGGAGCTCCGTCTCACCTTCCCTCCCTTTGTTCTCGAAAATCCCCAAGGTACGTTTTTCTCAAACCCTTTTTGCTGCATCTCAGGCATGTAAACACCATAGATTAAAAACAAAACTGAACAAAACATGTGAAGCAAACATGAACTAAAACTGTTAAAATTATAAGAAGAACAAACTGTACCATTTTAGAACAAAGCCATGGATCTTTGTGAGGAGATGAGAGAGTGAGGTTTACTCCGGCGGCTAGGGCTTAGGGGAGATCCGGGGGTGTGAGGCTGAGAGAGATGAAGAGAGAAAACGAGAGAAATGGTGTCGCTGTGAAGAGAAATCACAAACCCTAAACACAATGAACCCTAACAAAAACGTTGCAAACAAATGCCTTGGGCCTGTCCGCCCCACATGCTTAAGCCCATAACATTGCTGGCTCACACCCCCCCCCCCCTTTCTTTTTCATTCTGACCTTCCACTCTCCTTTTAATTGGGCCTTAATCTTTCAGCAATCTTAAGCCCATCTTAAATTTCAATTTATTTTCTTTTGTTTAAACAAATGCTAATGTTTTTTTTTAATTTTAAATTAATTTGTTTTATTTTGTTAATAATAACACTAATAATATTTATTTTCTTAAATTAATTTTATTTTCTTCTTTTATTTATTAATTTTGTTTCATTTAATAAAATACCCAGAAAAAACATTTAAATTGATTTAATTAATTTGTTTTCTTTAAACCTCTTTTTTGATTAATAAAAATACAAAAATAATAGAAGTGTTGTTTAATTAATTTTTCTTTAAACTTTTCCTTTCATAATTAATAAAATACAAAAAGAATGTTAATAATATAATATTTAATCTTTCTTTTTTTTAGAATAGATTTTACTTTATTTTTAAATAAATACATGCATCCCATAATATTATTGATTTCTTAATTTGTTATAACTTTATATTGAATTGCGACAATTCGATTTGGTTGTAATATTTGGACATTGCTATTCTTATGAGACTCATCCCCATTTGTAAATAATTGTACCCTCATCCCCGGATACTTTTGTAATAGCTTAGACTTTTAATTCTCGCACTTTATGCTTTCAAATATGCCATGACTAGAGATTAGGGTTTGTATGCGAAAATCCAAAATCAATCGCTAGATGACCTAATACAAAACCTAAATGCATGAAAATGACAAACACAATTCACACGTGCACCTCTAGGGTAACCTCGCTTGTTGCCTCATAAATACAATCATGTCCCTCGAATATGAGACACTCTAGCAAATGCCCCTTCGATAAACAAAGATCGTAGTCCCTCGATGTTGCCTTCGATAAAACGATCTTGTCCCTTACAAAATTGCTAGAGCGTCTCACAAGTTGCTTTCAATTATTGTATGTGATGACCCGCGCCTGTCCCGTTTAACATCCTAATACAAGGTTGTTTACCAAATGCAATGGTAAAACAACACTGTCAAAAGGGTTAAAAACATATAGGAAAGATCTTTAAGTAAAATAGGGTAGATAACTCTTAGTTACTTGATCAAAACTTGCAAAACATCCTTGCTATTTTCAAAACATGCCTCACAACACAATTTCAAAACATTTCCCAAATCAAACTTTCAAACATTGAAATATCTTTTCAAAAGACAAACACCTTTGTATATATTCAAACAAGAATCATTACAAAGGTTGCCACAATGATGGCCTATTTTTCAAAATCATTTTCAAAAACCACACACAAAGCACCATTTCAAACAATTGAAAAGCAAAAGCAAGTGATCTAAACAAGTAACTAAGAGCCCATGGATAACCATGGATGAAAAGGGTGCTTGCACCTTCCCTTTTCATAATCTACCCCCGAACCCAAGAAAACATCTCAAACGTCTTTCCTGTGCTTTTTGACCTTTCCTTTGGATAAAATAAAAAGTCAGTGGCGACTCTTGCTAAGCCGAAACATTTGCAAACACAAACGCAAAACCTCAAGACAGTTCTCCTACCGCATCACACCTGCATATAAGCTTGATTCCTACTTCGACTAGGCAGTATCTCCCTTGGAAAGTTTGTTTGGCCCATTCGAAGGAATGGCAAGTGATGCATACAAGTAATGCATGTGGTCCCTTCAAAAGAGCATACACATTGGTTCAAAATGAAGGATACACATATTGCTAGCCAAAACGAAAGAGAGATATGCAAAGATGCTGGTTGGCCCAAAATCCCACATATTTCCCTACTCAAGTTTCCTACACAAGCATTTTGAAGGAAGCTTCGATTAGCCTGGAAAGAGTTTTTGTTGGGGCTCAATCGAATAGGCCCTAATGATGAGATTTGAGCCATTCGAAGGACACACCTTGGTGGCCCATTCGAAGAGGGCACAAAGCATACATATGAAAGACACTAAAAAAGTCCATTCGAAGGAGGCAACCAAAGGCCCATTCGAAAGGTACACAAAAGGTCCCTTCAAAGGAGGCAACTAAAGGCCCATTCGAATGCTATACAAGAGGTCCAATCGAAGGGCAGGGAATGAAGGTATTCGAAATCCAAAATTGTCCATATTCATTCAAATTCAAAAAAGAGACAAGTTTCCATGACTTTGGCAAAGTTACAAAACATCATTCATGGCTTTGAAAACACTTGTTTATGGTTGTTTAAACCTTTGTTCTCTTGTCCCCCTCATCCCCTCTATATAAAGAACACACTAGCCATATCAAATGAGGCTGGACACAATGGGAGAGAGAGTCACACGAAATTAAAAACACATTCTTGGAGGTCTCCTGAAGCTTTTCCAATCATCACCAGCCCCTAAGCAAGCACACGTCCAGAAGTTCCAAATCGAAGCAACCCTTAAACAAAGGTACCCACGCCTGAAGCCACAGATTCATCCATCACCATTGGCAAGAATTGGTAAAAAGATCAAACTTTACATTTGCATGACACATCAACACTTATAGTTCATTCGATTTGTTATTCAAGATTAAAGACCTAGGTTCAACCCCAGGTCTGCATTTGTTTTGTTTCTAACACTTGTTACAGATCTAGCCTGAACAGACCAACGCACGCAGGATCGAAGGACCTGAGTTCAATACCCAGGTCCTGCATCTTTATTTGGCTAATATTTATCTTGCTGATTCAAATCGAAAGGCAGCATCCACCCCTGGGTCGAAAGACAATCATCCTTCATTGGATTGAAGGCTACCTTTCTTCCTATGGATTGGAAGCCACCTTCCTCTGGGTCGAAGGCCACTTTATTCCTCTATATCAAAGCCTCCATCTCTCCCTGGATCAAAGGATACCCCCCTTTGTATTTTTACTTTTGTTTTCATTTCTTTATTGACTTCTTTTTTATTTTAACATTAAAATCAAAATCACAAAAAAAAACATTAGGCTAGTGTTTTATTAATCAAAATAAATTTTGTTAATTAACTAATTAATTATTTTAACCTTTTCCTTAATTTAAAATTAAATAGACATAAGTTTTATTTTCTTTTATAAATAAAAAAACAAACAAAAAAAAATCTTTTCTGTTGTACTCCAAAATTTTCCCTCCCATATTTCTCAAAGACATGTCAAGAATCATCTCCAAGTTGTTCAAGATGGCTCAAGAGTTGGACAATCAAATCATCTCCTAAGGCAGTCAATTCAAAATTAGGGTTTTGTGTTGCATCAAGGTCCTTACATCCAGATGACCTCAAGTGCTCCCCAATGTCCTAATATGTTCATAAGTTCATCCATGACAAATTTCAAGCCTTGCAGAGGAAGTTTGGTCAGTCAATTGCTCAAGAAGTCCAAAAATCGATTGTGCTAGGGCAAAAGTCAAATGTGACCCAAATACAGTCAAACCTCCATATTTTTTGTCAACATTCTCATTTTGAAGTATAATTCATCATTTTATCAAGTGTTGATCATGATTCATCAAGGATTGCTCAAGATTCATCAAGATTCAAAAGTTGCTAAATTAGGGTTTTGTAGGAAAAGTCAACTCAACTTTGACCAAGCATAACTTTATCATACTTTATGAGAAATGACCCATCCAAATCTCATTTTTAATAGGATGCAATTTCCTACAATCCATATTCACACCCCAAGATCAATAAATGCTCTCACAAAAAGTTACAAATTTGGACATTATAGGTCATTTTTGAAAGTCAACAAAAACACCGTTTTTGCCAAAGCTTATAACTTGAGCATGGAACATCAAAATGAGATGAGACAAAAAGGTTTGATTAGAGGACATCTCAAGGTTTCTAAAAAGTCCAAGCACACCTCCAAAAGTTCAAAATTGAAGAAGTTATGCATTGTTGAAGTTGGGCATTTTTCCAAATTTGTCAAAAGTCAACTATCCTCAAAACTACAATTTTTTACAAAAGGGCCCACTTTTTTCGACTTGATATGGTCTTGTCATGCCACACACGTGTCCCATATTTGATTTCATGGCCATTCATTTATTTTTCTATTTTATTTAATTTTTATTGATTTAATTCATTTTTAGTCAATATTAAATCAAATAAAATCTAAAAATTGATGAAATAATATATTTGTGATTGGTACAACTTTCAATTGTCATGATTCATCAAATCAATTCGTATCAAGGCTTATTCATGTATAAAAAATCAGATTTGAGCTATTTTGGTAAGTTTGATAATGGTGATCAAAATCAAATCTTCCATCTTCAATGCATATGGATTATGGCCCAAGTGTTGACCTAAATTCATTCTATAACACTCACACAAGCATTAGGGATCAAAAACACGCACAAGGCATTGCTGAAACGGCCAGAAGAAGTTGGTGAAAAAGCTTGAAAACTTGGAAATCAAAATCAACCTTAGAGCTCAATTCAAACAAAAAGCTTGACATAGCTCTCTTCCCTGACATCTCCTGAAACTGTAGCAATCGAAACCAGCCCTTTAGACGCCATCAATTGCACTGTAAGTCATCACGAACGAAGCTCTGAACATGAAATATAAATCTCTAATTCTTGCATCCTTTCATTGAAATAATTGCATATTCATACTCTGTGTTGCATTCTGAAACTTTTGGCATCACTGAATTTTATTTTCATAGCCTGTAACGCCATACCCAGTTCTAGGTTCGTACATCTTGTTTTTGGGGCTTTTAGTTGCAGGGAAAATCAAGCCCAATGCTTGACATGGATGAAACCAGGAGGAAGAGACGAATGTATTGGTGGTCTTAGTTTTCGTTTCCATGGCCTAGGGCGAATTTTGGAGACATCCCACGAATCCTCCTGCGGATAAAAATCCGTAGGTAAATAACCAGAGTTATTTTGGAGAAGACGACCAGACGTCGCCCTCCCATTGGTTCATTTAAAAATACGCGCTTTTATTTTTTTATTCAGGCATAGTTGATTATTGTCCATATAATATTTGTTGTATGTATTAATAACAAAGAAACAGGTCAGCTCAGTTGGTGGAAGCGCTATTGGGAAACCCCTTGGGACCTGGGTTCGAATCCCAAGTCCCCCAAAACTTTGATAAATTTTGTTTTCAGGCAATCTTGTGCAACGTCAAAGATGCAATCCACCATGCGCTTGCAGAGATCAACGTGCCAAGTGGCTTCAGGCCAAGATCCAAAAGCCAGAATTGAGTATCCACCATACTCCCTGGTCAACAAGCACGCATTGAATCACAAAGGTCAAATAGGCTGGAGCGTTAATGGGCCTCAAAAATTGCCAGATTCACCACCAATCAGGCTCAGCACCCCCCCCCCCCTTTGGTTATTTCTTCTCATATTTTTTTTATTATTATTATTATTTAATTGTTTTATTAATTATTATTATTATTTACACTAACCAATTATTTTTCTTAATAAAATCAGAAAACATAAAAAAAATATTTTTTATTAATTTCACTATCTCATTATTTTTGTAAATAAATGATTTAATTAATTTAGTTTCTAATTAGGTATAATTTTAATATTTTGCAATAAGTTAAAATTAATTAGAATATTAGGTTTTTAACAATTTTAACCATTTTTATTTTATTTCCTCAAATATAAAAAAAAATCCAAAAATATATTTTCTATTTAATTAATTAATTAACTTAGACTTAATTTTTCTAATTCAAAAAATAACAAAAAAATCCTTTCTTTAAATAGAAAAAGGGTCAAAACCCTAAAAATGCGCCGATTTAATTTTCTTGCACGCGTCTTATTTTATCCAATATTGTAATTGCTTCCAGTATGTAATAGTATTAATTAGGACTTTATTTATTTATCGTTTTATTTTTACTTTCCGCAATTCAAATTAAAGGGATTGTCTTTGGCGATGTAAATACCCGACGCCTTGTAATAGCTTAGATTTAATTTCCCGCAATTTAATTTCCGCACAATATTAACTGCTAGATGTTTGATAACTAAGCAATGCATGACAAGGTCAATCTTTAACCTAAAATCAACATAGCTCACCATTAACATGTACAGATAAAAATTAACCGAAATAACACACTCGCACATGCCACTCTTAGGGTACACCTCACTTGGTTGCCTCGAATGTGGTGATCGAGTATAAGAAGTTTTAGAGGTCGTCCTCTTGTCCAAAGATCATAGTTGCCTCGAAACGGTTGCCTCGGAAAAATGATCTAGGATATTAGGGTTACCGCTAAGGCGTCCTAACATTGCTTTAGTGACCACACGTCCCTTAATCGAATTGACCCGAAAACTCCAACAACGGTGCTACCTGCTCCTCAATAGTGGGATAGCATTATCTAAAGGACATTTGCACAGATTAATTCCTTTTTGAGTAGGTAGATGGTTCTTAAGTACTTGCTCCTTTTAAAAACAAAACAAAACTTTTCGCACTTACACACCTTTCAAACAAAAAACTTCTTTCAAACCCACAAACACAAAGAAAAGCAAATTTTGAAAACACAATGAGCAAGTACCTAAGAGCCCGTGGATAACCACAGATAGAAAGGGTGCTAACACCTTCCCTTTCTATAATCTACCTCCCGAACCCGAGAAACATCTCAAAAAGGATTTTTTTTGTGCTTTTGTCCTTTCCTTGTTGGATAAAATAAAAGACGGTGGCGACTCTTGCTTACCGCGACATTTTGCAAAAACAAACGCAAACGAGAACCAGCATTCCAAAACAGTCAGTTCTCATTCCCACCGATCACATTTTCCTTAGGATTTAGACGTCCCTTTTAATTCGTTCGCGCATTTATGTATTTTCGCATTTGTCATCTTATTGTAACAGCTTCCCAGTTTGTAATAGTAACTAGGACTTTACTTTTTGCATTTCTATAATGTACCTCTCACAAAGCCATGTAATAGTGTAGGATTTACATTCCCGCACTTTACATTTCTGCACTTTAAATTCCTATATATATTAACTGCTAGTAACTAGGACTGTATGACAAGACTAATAACAAAAATCTAACAAACTTAACAAAAAGACAAAAATAACTAAACATAACACACATTACACATACACACCTATAGGGTACCTCACTTTGGTTACCTTCGGAAATAAAATAGTCATGTCCCTCGAGACAGGGACGCTTTAGCAAAGACCCATAAATCAAAATATCATAGTCACTCGATGACCCTACAATTTCCTTTCGGTAAATGATCTAGTCCCTAAACAGAAATTGCTAAAGCGTCTCTACATTGTTGCCTTTATGACTGTATGTCCCTTAGAATGTCACTCATACATCCAATGATGGGGCTTCTTATCAATCAATGGTAAGGTATTAACATCTAAAGGAGGAGAAAAATAATATTAGACCTTTTTGAGTATGTAAGATGCTCATAGTTGCTCGCTTGCTCACAACAAAAAAAACATTTACACACCAACACTTCTAATTGAAACATTTTCAAAAGTCAAACCCCTTTGTACACATTCTTATAGAGATGAGAATCATTACAAAGGCACTTTTCAAAATCACTTTCAAAAACATCTTCCACAAACACTTCTTTAAACTATTTTCAAAACCAACACTTTGTACACATTCTTATAGAAACGAGAATCATTACAAAGACGTTTTCAAAATATTTTCAAACCCACACTACAAGCACATTTTCAAACAAAATCAAGTGAACTAGCAAGCAACTAAGAGCCCGTATAAAACTACGGATGGAATGGGTGCTAACACCTTCCCTTTTCCATAATTTATCCCCTTACTCAGAAAATTCTCAAAAAGGTCTTTTTCTGTTCTTTTCACCCTTTCTTTAATTTGGATAAAAGAAAAGTCGGTGGCGACTCTTGCTTACCGCAACATTTGCAAACACAAAATGAAAAACCAGTATTAAACAGTCGGTTCTGCCATCGTATCACAGTAGGGTTTTTCTCTCTCTTTTACGCTTTCATCTCCCTTCTCATCTTTTTTTGGTTCGTCTTCCTTCTCAGTTGGCTTACCGGTATTCTGGTACATGGCTGAATTTTTGGTTCTTGGGTCAGTAGGTCCCTCTACTTCTATTCGACTCTGAAGTATTATAACATTAGCATGACCTTTCATATTCGGTTGTGGTTGGCCAAGAAAAGTGTCAACTGGAGCAGCTGTAGCCGCTGTTGTTGAGCCACTTTAAAGATTTGTGTTTCAAGCATTTTGTTGTGAGTGCCTAGGGCATCAACCTTGTTTAATAACTGCTTTAGTTGTTCACTAGTGTGTATGTTTTGATTTAAAAAATCTTTGTTTTGTTGAGCTTGAGTGGCTATGAAGTTCTTTATCATGATCTCTATATTGGATTTCCTAGGAACATTTGGAGTAATTTGGGTGGCTTTCTGGTATCCTGGTGGTGTAGTAGGAGTTTGCCCAGGTGCATATAATGCATTGTTATTCTTGTACGAAAAGTTTGGATGGTTCTTCCGAGTATGATTATAGGTATTCCCATATGGGTTTCCTTGAGCATAATTTACTTGATCAGCTGGTACTCTTGTTAAAAGTGGACATTCGGGTGCAGCATGTGCGTGAAGTTTGCATAAATCACAGGTTGGAGCTACTGCAGCCACGGTGGCTACGAGAGTTGTGGTCAAGTTTTCTATCTTTTTGGTAAGAGTTTCTACCTTAGCGTTAACTTGGTCTAAACTTCTAACTTCGTACATACCGCCTTTCACTTGAGGTTTCTCCATGGTTTTATCGCTTCCCCACTAGTAATAGTTTTGAGCCATACTTTCGATAAGCTGATAAGCAACGTGATAAGGTTTATCCATCAGTGCACTGCCAACTGCAACATCAATCGTTAGTCTTGTGTTATACAAGAGACCATTGTAAAAGGTGTGGATGATCAGCCATTCTTCTAGACTGTAATATGGACAAACTCGTAACATGTCTTTGTATCTTTCCCATGCTTCAAAAAGAGATACGCTTTCCTTTTGTTTAAAACCATTGATATTGGACCTAAGCATAGCCGTGTTACTCGGCATAAAATATCGTGCTAGGAAAACTTTCTTCAACTCGTTCCATGTGGTAACAAAGTTGGATGGTAGAGACTGGAGCTAGGCTTTAGCTCTATCTTGCAATGAAAAAGGGAAAAGACAAAGTCTTATTGCTTCAGGGCTGACACCATTTGCTTTTACGGTGTCTACGTACTGCACAAACACGAACAAATGCAAGTTCGGATCGTCCGTATGACATCCCGAAAACTGATTTTATTAGACAACTTGTAATAATGAAGGTTTCAACTTGAAATCATTCTGAGCGATAGCGGGGGCAAAAATGTTATTGTGAGGTTCCTCTTGCGATGGGGCAGCATAATCCTTCAAAGGACGATTTTGGGGTCCTTCGACCATTCTTGGTTCAGGAAGAGATAAGTTTGGAAAATTGAATTTGGGAAGATTATACTTATTTTGGTATTCTCTGATTTGGCGTCTTATACTAAAAAAACGCTCGACCTCGTCGATTGGTTGCTCTAGTTCTTTGCCTTAAGAGCGAGTGTTTGGCATATAATTAACTGATAAAAGGAAATAAAATGTGTTGCCTTATTCTATACTGCGTAACAAAGGAGTCACAATATCAGCTAAATCAGTCCCCGATGTAGCGGTAGAAATGTTCAAGACTAAGCCATTGGATTGACTAGCCTTTATACAAATCAAAATAAAAATCGCCACCGCGCTTTATTGTTTCCAAAGGAATGGGAAAAGAGCGAATAACCCAAAAAAGGGGGAAAGATTCAAGGTAAGGGGGTTGGTTATGCAAAGGGAAGGTATTAGCACCCTAAACATCTACGGTACTCCGCAGGAACCTCTTTGTAAAATCTGTATATTTTGGCTATAAAAATGTGTTGTATATAAAATGGATGGTGGAGGTGAGAAAAGAAGTATTTTTTTATGATTTTTGCACCCGTCGCGGTTGCGAACCTTTAGTGCCTACGTACCGCCTTTCGTGCAATAGGGTATCAGGGTACACGTAGCTCCTCTTTTAAAAATTTGAAACACAAGTGTGTTGGTTGATTTTAAGAGATAAGACATCACCGTCATTGTCCGTGTGGAAAACATACTTACTACCCACAATCATGAGAAAGGAGAATTTGCATCATCTCAAAGTGGAGGATATGGCTTGGATTTTAAAATCAACAATGCCTAACTCAACACCCAAGTGGAAAATATCTCACTTCACTACATATTGTAGAAGTATAGTTGTTTGCATCACTACAAGGATTGACAAGAGTCTAACCTTTTGAGAAAAGTTTTAAAGGTAAAAGCCAAAGTGGCAAAATGGTTTGAAATGAGATTGGTTGAATTTTAGTCTTCTTACAAAAAGTGCCAAAGTATTATTAAATTGATTGAAGTTTATTTATGAAAAGATTTTTGAAAATGAATGCACCTAAGTCCAAGTTTATTATGAAAGTGTTTAAGTTTCAAAACAAGAAGGGTTTTCAAAAGGATGGAGAATATTTTTGAAATTAAAGAAGATGGGAGGAGAAGAAGAGGCTATCCTAAAGCATAAGGTAAAAGCTAAGGATAAGGACCAATCTAACCAACAAGAAGCCAAAACTTGATATTATGAGCCAAGATAGAATTCCCATTCTTTGGAGTGAAACCAAGCAAGCAAAGATACTAGACCTCTTCAAATGTATCAAGTCTTCACAAAAAATGGGCAGAGTAACGGCTGTATACGGGTGAATTCCATATTACAAACAACGGGTGTAATCACAAAAACTGCACACAAAAACAAACAAGCAACCCAATGTCTTGAGGTAAACCTCAAGAGCTCCAGACAAAATAATCAGATAAGATCACAAGGTCTCCAAGATAGGCCAAGGTTTCTAATCCTAAGTCCAAGAAAAAGTCCACTGCTCCATAATGCCAAGGATAGTAACCAAATAGTCCAAGTGCCATTAAAGGATTTTTTAGGGTTTAAGTTGGTTATTAAGTATCTTAGGAAAGGGAAAAAGAAAAGCTCAAGTGAGCAAAGTAAAAATGACAAGAAAATAAATGCTCAAATGAGCAAAGATGAAAATGACATGAAATGTAAAATGCTAAATTTATGTAAAGTATGGAGAGAGATATGAATCAAAACACGAAAAAAATAGCGAGCACCTTCTGTTTGAGATTTCTCTCTCAATTCTCAATGGATTTAAAAATTGTAAGCAGCATTAGAATCAGACAAAGGAGTAGAACAGATTAGTGTTTGATTTGGATCCAATTGGTGGAGAATTTTACCTTTTCGAAGTTCAAGTAAGAAGCTCTAAAACTAGACTTCGGTAGCTTGGATTATGGGTCGTTTTGATTGATTTAAGTGCTGGAGAGTTTGTATGAAGTTCAAGGATGATGAATGCGCAAAGAATTTTGGAAAAGGAAGCTTAAATTTCAAAAACTGAATTCAACAAAAGTGGGTTCGTGTGAAGTTTTGGCAGGGTGTTCTTAGCTCTCTAAGCTTGGGAAATTGAATGGGGGATGACCCTCTATTTATAGGGAAGCAAATGGGATCAAAAGGAATAGCAAATGATGCGTTTTGGAGGGAATTTGTGTGGGTCTGCATCATGAAGATAGTGTGACTCAAACTTGATCAAAACTCAGCCAAATCGTGTGTTTCATGATGCTAATAACTTCTGGCAAGTTGCTAAACATGATTAGAAATGAAAACGCGTGGAAATCCTGTGATTAGAAGTCAAAACAAAGATTTCAAAATTTTGACCTTGTGCAAAATTCAGTTTCAAATTACCAAATTCAAATCCATGGCATTTCCGCCTCAAGGGGTCTTAGGGCATAATTCTTGATGCTTTGTAAAAATGAGGTTACAAGCTTTGCAATGGAAAAAGAATGGAATCAAATGGATGCTTGAGCTGAAAGTTACATGGAGTCAAAGTTAAAGAAAAAGAGTTGACTTTCCATACTTAGAAAAATTTCAAACTCTTCTTTAAAAAAATGACCTATAATCTCTTGCATCCAAACATAGCCTTCCACTTATAATTTTCTCTTGACCAAAAAAGATGGAATGAAGTAGACCATTTGAATGACATTTTGAAATTTTAATCACTCAAAATCTCCAAAAATTGAGCAAGTTATGACTTGTTGAATTTGGCCAAAAATCATGAAATGACCTATAATCTCTTGCATTCTTAAGGAAACTTCCATCCATTTTCTTACTTTTCACATAAAAGAAGGCATGAAGTACACATCCTTAGGGTCATCATGAAAAAAGAATGGGTTCAAGGTGATAAAAATTGACCAAGTTATGATTATTTGAAATCACATATGAAAAATGAGGGATTCATTTGGATGACTTGTAATCTTTCTTCTTCACCAAGTTCCTTCCACATGAAAACTCCTTGGAACTTTTGAATTGATTTGTTGGTAAATCTTTGAAGAGAAGAATGTTTTTGGAATCACTCAAAAATACCAAAAGATGAGAAAGATATGCCCCTTTGAAGTCCAAAACCCTAGTCTCTAGATCAAGAGAATGCTTGGTGGAACTTTGCCAAATTTGAACAAACTTTTTGTGCCAATCTTCTTCCTTTGTGAGTAGGATTTGTTGAGGATGATGATGAGGACTCATGGCCACTAAAACTACTCCCATACCAACTTCAAAACAACTTCAATGGTGAGGTTTGGATCTCTCAAGCTTTTGACTAGGGCATGGAAATAAACTCATGAACCCATGATGTAACTTGCTAAACCTCATTGCCTTTACCTACATTATTAACAAGTAAGACAAACCAATATTGTATTTGTTAATTTAGAAATATAATCAAAGCAAAATACCCATGATCACCAAATAAAACAAGTCAAGGTGCTTGGTAACTCCTCAAAGAGCAAAGCTAAAGATAGGGAGAAGAACCAAAAGCCCTAATGTGATTTTGTGGTGATTGAAACAATATGGTATGATAAAGGGATATTAGGGGCAAAAATTGGGGTACAACAGCTGCCCTTATTTAAGCTTCTTCTATCCAGAGATACGAAGGTTAAAAATCTTCGTGTCGACGTGATTGAAGACACTTAAATATAAAACAAACCCTGCTTTTGGCCCTAAGATGCCATGCAAACATTTATGCATATGAATGCACATGAATGGAATAAAAGAGATGCAAAGTAGCATTGGGGATGCAACATGAAATGTAGAAACAAAAGAGCAATCCCACCAGGAAAATTAATCACTGGTAAGCCACAAGAAAAGAATCAGAGAGGAGGATAACAAGCATCGACGTTCACTGTCGATGTACTACCAACGTTCACTGAAGGTAAAAAGAGAGAAAATATATCATATCACTGTCGTTCATTGACGATGAACTATCAACGTTCACTGAAGATAGCAAAAAGATGACAAACACCGAAGTTCATTGTCGATGTACTACCAATGTTCACTGAAGGTAGAAAGAAAAAATATATCATATCACCGCCGTTCACTGATGATGAACTATCAACTTTCACTGAAGATAGCAAAAATAACAAACACCAACATTCACTGCCGATGTACTACCAACGTTCACTGAAGGTAGAAAGAGAAAATATAGCTTACCATCGCCGTTCACTGACGATGAACTATCAACGTTCACTGAAGATAGCAAAAAGATAAGAAACACCAACGTTCACTGCCGATGTACTACCAACGTTCACTGAAGGTAGAAAGAGAAAATATATCATACCACCGCCGTTCATTAACGATGAACTATCAACGTTCACTGAAGATAGCAAAAAGATAACAAACACCGACGTTCACTGCCGATGTACTACCAACATTCACTGAAGGTAGAAAGAGAAAATATATCATACCACCGCCATTCACTGACGATGAACTATCAACGTTCACTGAAGATAGCAAAAAGATAAGAAACACCGACGTTCATTATCGATGTATTACCAACATTCACTGAAGGTAGAAGGAGAAAAAGTATTATATCACCGCCGTTCACTGACGATGAACTATCAACGTTCACTGAAGATAGAAAAAAGATAAGAAACACCAACGTTCACTGCCGATGTACTACCAACGCTCACTGAAGGTAGAAAGAGAAAATATATCATACCACCGCTGTTCATTGACGATGAACTACCAACGTTCACTGAAGATAGCAAAAAGATAAGAAACACCGACATTCACTGTCGATGTACTACCAACATTCACTAAAGGTAGAAAAAGAAAATATATCATGTTTTCCCAAGATTCTGGTGTTTTGCCAAGAACGGGTCTCAACTTCTTCTTTAACCAAGGAAATCTACTTGGAAAGGGTAATACGTAATATGTCTCAAATAAAGAGACTTCCTCTTATTGTCTAGGGGAATTGCAAAGAGAAATGACTTTCTGGGAATAGCAATATGGCTTCCCGGGGACATGCCACGATATTCCTGCAGAGGAGATAAAGTCTTCCTGTTCAAAATTAAATACACAAACCAAGACTCAAAATTTTCAGAGATCCATAAATCCAATTCAGAAATAAACTGGAGCAAGACGGCCAGTGCAGATACATATTTTGAGAAATAAACTCAAGAGGGAAAACCAAATTCAACTAAGTAAAGAGCACTGCAGGAAAGGTCAAAACAACAATTTAATGAACGATGGTTTTTAACAATGCGTGATGAATGTATGAGTGCTATCGTGCATATGCTGGTAAAAGGATACATAATCAGTACAAACAAACAAAACCGCCTCAGGTACTAATAACACTGGGTTAAACTTCAACCAGAAAGATCAATCCAAGAAAAGTAAAAGCAACTACGGAAACCAAACCCATTGCCTGCCTTAACTTAACTAAGGAGAAACATAATCCGGATGTAGCCGAATCACACAAATATAGGGATAGAACATCCTTCTTCCGGTTTCATCAGAGAAAACAGTTTTCAAAAAGCAACATGCCTACTGGAGATTACGAGACCAGCTTCAAATAAAGCAGACTAACGCTGACACAACCAAACCACATTGGGGGATTCAAGCCTACCTCCCTGGAGAAAACTTTCATCACGAATACTCATTCTAAACAAGAGATGCCCTGGGATAACCTTCCTGGGAAATCAAGAAGTCAATATTAATGCCAAAACTTTCATCATATGAGGGAAAACCTGCTGGAGAATCTGAGACGGAGACTTCTGATCATGCAAACCCCAAAAAATGAATCAAGACCTGACTGGTGATAATGGGATCATAAACCCAATATTGTACCTTGCACCCACTGATATCGTCTTTAACTATCTGAGAAACACACAAATATTGCGCACCTACCAGCAAAATGACCTGAGAAAACTTTCATGAAGGGAGTAAATCTTCTTAAAACAACCGGAGTTTGTTCATTCTTGGGATCACCATTCTTGTTGTCATTGTTTCATCACAAATCCCAAAGTAAATTAAATTGTAAAGATCTCTCTTCTTTTTGAAAAGTTAATTTTGCTTTTTAATTCTTTTGTTTTAATAGTTATTATCAGTAATAAATGATGTCTTTGCAAGCTAAATAAAAATAAGAACACAAAAAGTTGGGTAAAAGCTCGAATTTCATTAATAGAATGGTAGTCTGCGAATGGCGAGACTCCATGGATGATTACAAAGTTTGGGAAATGGTAATACATAATGGAAAAGATACATTGAGATACAATGACCACTATCCCCCTTAACAACTTTTGAAATCCTGAGCAGCAGCTTTTGTTGAAGTATGGTGAGGATCTGAGAAGATTGTTTCTTCAGCGATCAAGTCTCTTCTGACGTAGTTACTTGCCAAGAAAGTCCCTAACTTTTGCCTAAGCTGCCCTTGCGGGTTTTCAACTTAGCGAGAAATTTATTCTGTTTATGTCTCTAATTTTTGCCTAGACCGCCCTTTCGAGTTTTCGGCCTACCGAGACGCTCTTTTTTGCCTAAGCCGCCCTTTCGGGTTTTCAACTTAGCAAGCTGTTCTTTTATTTCTTTAGGTGAAGTATTTCTTGACTGCGTCAGCATTCATGGGACGTGGGAACTCCTCGCCATCCATAGTTTCAACAATTAGTGCACCACCAGATAAGGCTTTCTTGACAACATACGGGCCTTCAAAATTGGGAGTCCACTTGCCCCTAGAATCAGTGTTGAAAGACATGATCTTCCTGAGCACGAGGTCGCCTTCTCTGAATTCACGAGGTTTGACCTTTTATCAAATGCTTTCTTCATTCTTCTATGATATAACTGCCCATGACATAAAGCTGTCATTCTCTTCTCTTTAATCAAATTCAATTGGTCAAACCTGTTCTGAACCCATTCAGCCTCTGTCAATTTGGCTTCCATTATCACACGCAACGAGGGAATCTCTACCTCGATAGGGAGTACAGCTTCCATTCCATACACTAGAGAAAATGGGGTTACTCCTGTTGAAGTGCAGACAGATGTTCGATATCCATGTAGAGCAAAAGGGAGCATTTCATGCCAATCTTTATAAGTAACAACCATTTTCTGGATAATTCTTTTGATATTCTTATAAGCAACTTCAACAGCCCCATTCATCTTTGGCCTGTATGGAGATGAATTGTGATGGACAATCTTGAATTCTTCGCACAGTTCAATCATCATCTTGTTGTTCAAATTTGAGCCATTGTCGGTGATGATTCTGCTCGGCACACCATACCGGCATATAAGATTATTTTTGATGAAACGCACAACCACCTGCTTGGTAACATTGGCATACGAAGCAGCCTCTACCCATTTGGTAAAGTAGTCAATTGCTACCAAGATGAAACGGTTTCCATTCAAAGCTTTGGGTTCTATCATCCCGATCATGTCAATACCCCACATAGAGAAAGGCCACGGGGAGGAAATCACATTGAGAAGTTTCGGGGGTACATGGATCTTATCTGCGTAAGTCTGGCATTTATGGCACTTCTTTGCAAATTTGTAACAATCAGATTCCGTTGTCAACCAATAATAACCTGCCCTTAGCATCTTTCTAGCCATTGAATGTCCATTAGCATGAGTGCCAAATGAACCTTCATGAATCTCATGCATCAACATGTCCGCTTCGTGTCTATCCACGCATCTGAGCAAGACCATGTCATAATTCCTCTTGTATAACACATTTTCATTGAGGAAGAAACTACCTGCCAATCTTCTCAATGTCTTTCTATCTTTCTTTGACGCACCAAAAGGGTATTCCTGAGTCTGAAGAAAATGCTTGATATCATAATACCAATGTTTTTCATCTGCTACCTCCTCTGTCGTAAACACATGAGCGGGCCTATCCAGTCGTCGAACTGTAATTCGGGGTATATCATTCCAAGTATTCACTTGGTACATGGAAGCCAGAGTTTCCAGAGCATCCGCCATTTGATTTTCATCTCTAGGGATGTGATGGAATTCAACTTTATTGAAGAAGGGTAATAATCTTCTTGCATAGTCTTTGTAAGGGATCAAGCCAGGGTGACGAGTGTCCCATTCTCCTTTAATCTGATTTATTACCAAAGCTGAATCGCCATAAACATCTAGAATTTTGATTCTGAGAACAATAGCTTCCTCAAGACCCATGATACAAGCCTCATATTCCGCCATATTATTAGTGCAATCAAATGTTAACCTTGCAGTAAAAATAATGTGCGATCCATGAGGAGTAACAATCACAGCACCAATTCCTTTACCATAAGCATTCACAGCTCCATCAAATATCATACTCTAACGATATTCAGCGTTTGGGCCCTCCTCGGGCAATGGTTCATCACAATCTTTCACTTTCAAGAACATCACATCTTCATCGGGGAATTCATACTCTGCAGACTGATGATCCTCCACCGGATGGTGAGCAAGGTAATCTGCCAACACACTACTTTTGATAGCCTTTTGAGTGCGGTACTCGATATCATATTCAGATAACAACATCTGCTAGCGGGCAATTCTCCCAGTAAGAGTAGGCTTTTCAAAAATATACTTGATTGGATCCATTTTGGAGATCAACCGAGTAGTATGATTCAACATATACTGCCGCAAACGCTTTTCCGCCTAGGCCAAAGCACAACATGTCTTTTCTAGCATTGAATACTGCAACTCACATTCAGTGAACTTTTTGCTGAGATAATAAATGGCGATCTCTTTCTTTCCCGTTTCATCCTGTTGTCCCAGAATACAACCCATGGATTTATCCAACACTGTTAGATACATAATCAATGGTCTTCCTTCTACGGGAGGGAGCAAAATAGGAGGTTCAAGCAGATATTCTTTAATACTTTCAAATGCCCTTTGGCAATCATCTGTCCACACACAACCTTAATCTTTCTTTAAAAACTTAAAGATCGGTTCATACGTTGCAGTCATGTGGGAGATAAATATGGAGATATAATTCAAATGCCCGAGGAAACCCCTGACTTGCTTTTCAATTCTTAGTGCTGGCATTTCTTGAATTGCTTTGACTTTATCAGGGTCAACTTCAATTCCTTTCTGGCTAACAATAAAACCCAACAATTTCCCCGATCTAACTCCAAAGGTGCATTTATTTGGATTCAAGCGAAGATGATACTTCCTCAAACGCTGAAACAACTTCAACAAATCTTCGATATGCCCTTTTCAGTTTGGGATTTGGCAATCATATCATCAACATATACTTCGATTTCTTTGTGCATCAGATCATGGAATAGGTTGTCATAGCCCTCGGGTACGTTGCACCAGCGTTCTTCAACCCGAAGGGCATCACTCTGTAACAGAATGTTCCCCAGGGTGTGATAAACGTTGTTTTTTCCATGTCCTCTGGAGCCATTCTTATTTGATTATACCCGGAAAATCCGTCCATGGACGAGAATACTTTGAATTTTGCTGTGCTATCCACTAACATGTCAATGTGAGGCAATGGAAAATCATCTTTTGGACTAGCTTTATTTAGATCTCTGTAATCTACGCACATGCGGACTTTTCTATCTTTTTTCGATACTGGGACAATATTGGCAATCCACTGAGGATACACTGACGTCACAAGAAAACCAGCATTAATCTGCTTTAGGACCTCCTCTTTGATCTTTACTGCCATATCTGGGTGGGTTCTTCTTAACTTTTGTTTAACTGACGGACACTCTGGCTTTAACGGCAAACGATGTTCGACAATGTCTGTATCTAGACCAGGCATATCTTGATAAGACCAAGCAAAAATATCCACATATTATTTCAACAACTCAATCAACCCCCTCTTTACATCAGGATGCAACGATGCTCCAATCTTGACCTCTTTCGGATCTTCTTCTGAATCCAAATTAACCACTTCCAAAGGCTCTTTATATGGCTGAATGGTATTTTCCTCGTGCTCAAGCAACCGTGAGACCTCTTTTGGAATCTCACCATAATCTTCTTCTTCAGCCCCAAACACAGGACATTCAATGTTGAGAGAGAGTGCAGGGTCATTGTATTCAACGGGTTTTTTAATTAATCTGCACATATGATTTATGATTGTTTTTAGAAACTAACACATATAACAAGTGATCATGCAGATTAATTTTCAGTTGTTATTTACTTTGAAAGGTTTTTTTATTATACCATTTCCCAAGAAAAAAGCAGAAAATAAAAGACATAATTTTGGAAGCAAAGACAACTTTTATTAATGATCTTAAAAGTTATAGCAAACAGATAAGCCCTACAACATTAATACTTCCACCTTGGGCAGAGTGAAAGCTTTTCAAAAGAAACAAGCAGATTAACAAAACAAATTACTTTGAAACATGTATACAAGAAGGAACATCAATGGTGATCCAGTTCTGAACTCGAACTCCATGCGTCACATAATTCAGTGCTTCATTCTCTGCTTCATTCTCTTCAACAACATTAATTCCAGAACCGATCGGATGGAGGTAGCCTCCGCTGCAGAAAACATCATGATAATTGTTCATAGAAGATTTTAACTTCAAACTTTCGCCTTTGCCATTCCTAGAAGAGAAACCCAAACCAACTATGTTCTTGTTCACAGGTGGATCCACAAGTCGTCCCCGCACTGCATTATGACCATTGCGTATAACTTGTTGCGCGTCCTTCAGGGAAATCACAGAATTCTCATTCTTCCTTATGTTATCAATGGATAGGGCTTGGAACTGGGTTTCAACAGTAGCCTCATCCGCTTCTACAATACTGAAAGAGGATAGATGGGATATCAACAACGCCTGCTCCCCATTTATTATCACTACCTTCCCTTCACGCACAAATTTTAGCTTCTAATGCAGAGTTGAAGTGACAGCCCATGCTTCGTGCATCCATGGCCGTCCTAGAAAACAGCTATAAGCGGGAATAATGTCCATTACCTGGAAGGTTATCAAGAACAAATGTGGTCATATATGGATGGGCAAGTCCACTTCACCGATGACAGATTTCCTCGACCCATCGAAAGCCTTCACAATGATGCCACTCGGGCGCATAGGTGTTCCCTGATACTTTAACTTCATGAGGGTACTTCTTGGTATAACATTCAATGCGGATCCGTTATCAATTAGCAAATTGGATAGCAAATCATTCTTGCAGTTCATAGATATGTGGAGGGCCAGGTTTTGATTCCTCCCTTCATCTGGTAACTCATCATCGCAGAAACTTAAGTTGTTACATGATGCAATATTTCCAATTACGCTACTGAATTGATCTAACGGCATGTCATTCTCTACAAAATCTTGGTCTAGTACTCTCATCAGTGATTCTCTATGAGCGGAGGAATTCATAAATAAAGCTAGGATGGATATCTTTGAAGGAGTCTGCAATAGCTGGTCCACAATTTTGTATTCGCTCATTTTAATTATCTTCAAGATATCATCCACTTATTTCTCCAATGTAGATCCACTAGTCTCTCCTGCTGCCTTCTTAGGCTCATCGTTCTCAGCAATTTTCTTTCCAGCAACAACGTCTCTTTGAATAACCGGTGCAAACACACGACCACTACGGGTCACCCCGCTATTATCAGCTATATTTCCAACATCTGGCATTGGCTGGATGGGAATTTCCACCCCATCTTCTAAGATTGTAGCGTTGTATTTGTAAGGCACAACCTTGTCTAATTTATAGGGAACATGTCCTGGCAGACTAATTACCAATGGGGTCACAGCTGGTTTGCTATGGTACTCCACCTCAAGGTGAGCGGGTGCACCAAAACAAGGTACAATGACATTTACACCTTCCTCGACACAATCAGCCCTCAAAAGATCATTTCCGGCAAACAAATCTTCATCTGAAGAGAAATACTCATCCGCGGAGGCATATTCTTCTTCTGACTCTTCTCCCATCAAACAAACTTCAACCATATCAACCTCGTGATAATCATCTCTCTGACCTGTGATCTTGATAGTTTCATTGTCTAACAGCAATTGAACACCCTCTCTCACAATAGCACATCCTCGAGGGTCTCGACAGCAAATTATGCACGATCCATATTGGTGTTCCATCTGACCAGTAATACGACAGAAAGTAGCATGCCACTGCACGAGATCTTTATTCAAATACTCCACATCAAAAAATTTGAATTCACCCGGACATCCAGAAACCATATTAACTTCCTCTTCATATTCTGCCCTAGGCCTGATTATATAAATTAGACCTTCATCCATCATCTCTTGTAGATCAACTTTTATCTTCTCGCAACCCTATATGTTTGTACTGCAAATAGCACAATTGGCGTGATCATGCGTATAATAACTGAATTCACATAGGTCTGCATGCATTTTCACCAAATCCCCTCTAACCAGATTAATGTCAAAAATCCGGAAGTCACCTGGACAATCGGCCACTATATTCAGAGCATTCACTCCCCCATGCTTGGGCAGAGGATTGTCTTTCACATTAGGTCCCATGTCTTTGAAAGATAAAATTCCAGACTTCACCAACCTTTGCACTTCAGTCCTCAAAGGATAACAATTTTCAACACTATGCCCTGGTGCTCCCTGATGAAAGGCACACGTCTGGTCTGCTTTGTAATACCAAGGCAATGGTGATGGTACTGCTGGAGGTGGTCGTGTCTGGACCAACTTCTTCTGAATCAATGCTGGTAGTAGCTCTGCATAACTCATGGGAATAGGGTCATAGTTCTCCCTTCTCTGATTATTCCATTGGTTCCCCTGTTGGGACTGTATTTGATAAGCAATGGTAGTTGGAGCGGCATTCATAACAGGAGTCACTGAAGCAACTTGCTGGTGACACTGATAATTCCTTCTAGGAGCATTCACTCTCCTCTCTTGTATGACAGCATTGGTATCCCCCTCTTTCTTCTTTGTAAACCCATAAGCTGACTTTTTCACACCTCCGGATCCTTCACCCTTCGTCAAACGGCCTTCTCTTACTGCCTCTTCTAAGCGGACACCCATCCCTACCATCTCTGTAAAATCACTTGGGGAACTTGCTACCATTCTTTCGTAGTAGAAAGCGCTTAGCATCTTCAGAAAAATTTTAGTCATTTCCTTCTCCTCCATAGGAGGAATCACTTGTGCAGCCACTTTGCGCCATCTCTGTGCATACTCTTTGAACGATTCTCTGTCTTTCTGAACCATGTCCCTAAGCTGGTCACGGTCAAGCGCCATGTCCACATTGTACTTGTATTGTTTTATAAATGCTTCTCCCAAATCATTAAAGGTATGGATGTTGGCGCTGTCTAAACTCATGTACCATTTCATTGCTGCGCCGATCAGACTATCCTGGAAAAAGTGAATCAGCAGACGCTGATCATCAGTGTGAGTAGACATTCTTCTTACATACATCACCAAGTGAGCACGAGGGCAAGTGTTGCCCTTGTACTTCTCAAACTCCGGGACCTTGAACTTAGCAGGCACTTTAACATTCGGGACCAAGCACAGCTCATTCACATTCTGCCCAAATAACTCTTTTCCCCTAAGAGCCTTCATCTCTCTTTGCATTCGATCAAACTGCTCTTGGAAATCATCTATTATATCATAAAGACCCAAGTTTTCACTCGGCGGAGGGAAAGGACGACACACATCTTCATTAACAAACGGAACCAAATTCACCGAAGGAGGTGCAACAGGAACAATATGCACCACAGGAGGTGCTGGAGTAACAACATTTGGAACCACTGGAGCGTCTTGGGGGCCCAAATTGAAACCTTCAGGTGCAAAATTCTCCGGTATTCCCCACGGATAACCCTGAGGCATGCGGTTCTGAAAAACAGCTGGAGTAGCAGATATAGGAACAGTCGGAACTTCAGTATTTGCCCTTGTTGGTTGAGGTTGAACACTCGGTGGCTGATTCTGAGCAACCACCAGAGCTTCCATCAGAGTAGTCAAATTGGCCAAGCCAGCCTTCAAAGCAGAAACTTCTTCGCGTAGTTCGTGATTCTTCTGTTCCAAGTTGTCCATCCTCTTTTTGAAGTTAGCCCGAGTGTTGTAGTGATGAGTCAGCTTGCTGAACGAAGCAAAAAATATGTGCAATATGATGCATGATATGCAATGCATATGATTATTTTTACTTTATCATTTAATATTTCAAGGGATTTAACGTTTATAGACATATTGCAAACATCAAAATAATAACGCATTTGAAATACTGAAAACTTTTATTATAATAACTTCAAAATGGGTTACAAGTTTCAATGATCCCAAGTACAAGATGAAAATACAATCTAAAAAATCCTGAGAGAAAGAAACTGATAGAGATCAATCTGTATGTTGGCGCTTCCCTGTGAGCCTGGAAATCTGAGCTCCCAACCTCTGGTTTTCTTCCACATGTCTGATGGCAACCTCCTTCCAATTATTCGGATCAGGAAATGAGCAATCAGCACCTGTTTGAGGCTTAGGAGAAAATAAATCCCCTTGCCTCTCCATAGACTCTACTGCTCGACTCTCAAGGATCTCGATCAAATCATCTTTCTTCTTCAAGTCTGCTCTGTAGGAACTCTCTAAAGTCTGGAACTTGTTCTTCCAAGCATCTCTTTCTTGTTGCATCCTAACTAAAGTAAGCTGCAACTCTTATAGATCATCTAATAAAGGAGGAGTGGTCTTCATAAACAGACCAGGCATGGGTGTCTCCCGAGTATACGGCATCTTCAACTGGATGGCTCTCGATCGGACCCACTGAAGATATGGCTCCAAAAAAACAGCACCCCTAGGTCCCAAATCTTTCCTACTTTTCTTATGAATGTGACGCCAGGCCTTCACAATCTGCTCCCTAGCTTCCCTGTTGTCTTCTCCTTCCTTCAGAAAGAAACTACTCAAATGAATGCTATTCGGTTTATCCCTCATCAGATAACCAAGTTGTCGCCGTTCAAGAACAGGGTTATAGTTAATACCTCCCTTTGTACCAAGAAGAGGAACATTGGGGAAACTACCACAACTGTCAATAATCTCTACATCATGATAAGCTCGATGATACTAATCAATATCCGAGTGAGTAAGTGCCATGATCTTAGGAGCCCAACGAGGTTCCTTCTTGACATCCCAAAAAGCATCAGACTGAGGCATATGAGAGATGAACCACCGGTACAACAAAGGCGTGCAATAGATAATCATTCCCCCATGATAAGAACTCTGAAGATGAACAGAGTAATAAGCATCACCCAACAGTGTAGGAACCGGGTTTCCAATCATGAAAATCCTAATGGCATTAATGTCGACAAACTTGTCCACATTAGGAAATAAGAATAATCCATAAGCAAGCAGAGTAAAGATGGCCTCAAAAGCAACCATACTCTTCATTTTGGCAAAGTAACGAGCTTTCTCCAATAAGAACGGGGATGGTAATCCTCTAATCCCTCCTTTGGTAGTCATATGGGCTTCCACCTCAGACTTCCCCAGATGAATCAAAGCAGCAATCTCATGTGGTTTTGGCTCACCCTCCAAACCAGTAAAAGGAACACGATCGGTAACTGGTAAATCTAATAGATAAGAATACTCCTCCAGTGTAGGCATCAACTGATAATCGGGAAAAGTAAAGCAGTGATACACCGGATCATAGAACTGGACCAAGGTCGAGAGAATGCCCTCCTTCATCTTCAGCTTCATGAGAGGAATGATGGATCCATACTTTTTCCGAAAGTCTGCAGGACACTCAATCTCTGGAATTAGACTGAACAACTCATCTATCTTGGGATCCTTGAAATTGTATTTCCTGGTCTTTCTCTTTCCAGAATCCATGGTTAAAAGTACCTGAGATATTCACGAATAGTCAACCTTTAAATCCCTTGAAATATTATTTTCTTCAAAAGATGCTTATGAGTGAATGGATGCATGATGCAACAATCACACACAAGATCACACATATAGGGTTCATAGGTTCAACGTCACGAGCATGAGGTCGAAGGTATTACCCATAAGGTATTGGTCTAAAAAGTTATCACCTGCCGAACAAGGTTCTAGAGGTTCCCAGAGTCTACATCCTTCCTTCGGATATTACCAACTTCCCGATTAACTCGGTAATTAGTAATATTCTCAAGAAAGACTCGTCCGAGCGTAGTATCGCGTGACAACTATTTCCATATTACTCCGTTATAGCTTCCGCACTACACCTAAAAGGCCAAGATGGGTTTGGTATTCTACGATCCTCAGTTTCAGCAGGCTCCCAGGTTGAAAGCAGTACATCTTCCCGATTACTCGGTAAATGACACTACAGTCAAAGGGGCCTCCACTGAGTGGGGGATCTCATGCCTCCTTTTTTGGGATTACTCCCTCAAAGTTAACATGACTATATTGCCCGTCCTATCTTAAAGTTTGCCCAAGTCCGGGTATAGGACTTATGAGTAATCACCAAGCACCCTGAAAACCAGGAAAATCCAGACAAACATATATACAAAATATAACACATAAATAACAATAGCACATATACAGATATAAACAAAGATAGGCTTAACCCACTTAGGGATGGACCAGCAAGAGGTCAATCTTTCCCCAGTGAAGTCGCCATTTTTCTGTAGCGGTAGAAATGTTCAAGACTAAGCCATTGGATTGACTAGCCTTTATACAAATCAAAATAAAAATCGCCACCGCGCTTTATTGTTTCCAAAGGAATGGGAAAAGAGAGAATAACCCAAAAAAGGGGGAAAGATTCAAGGTAAGGGGGTTGGTTATGCAAAGGGAAGGTATTAGCACCCTAGACATCTACGGTACTCCGCAGGAACCTCTTTGTAAAATCTGTATATTTTGGCTATAAAAATGTGTTGTATATAAAATGGATGGTGGAGGTGAGAAAAGAAGTATTTTTTTATGATTTTTGCACCCACCGCGGTTGCGAACCTTTAGTGCCTACAGACCGCCTTTCGTGCAATAGGGGATCAGGGTACACATAGTTCCTCTTTTAAAAATTTGAAATACAAGTGTGTTGGTTGATTTTAAGAGATAAGACATCATCGTCATTGTCCGTGTGGAAAACATACTTACTACCCATAATCATGAGAAAGGAGAATTTGCATCATCTCAAAGTGGAGGATATGGCTTGGATTTTAAAATCAACAATGCCTCACTCAACACCCAAGCCCTTATGAATCTACGGCGTTGCTCGTCGCTATCCCCTTGAAAATCAAAGATGATACTAGGCATTAGCAACTCATGAGGTCCTTCTCTTCTGGCTCTCCCGAACTGACGTAAGGCCAAGCACAGATTGTAAGTAATTCCTCTGTGGGTTCCTATCAGTGGAACATTGGGGTACTCCCCACATCGATCAATGATAGCCACCTCGTCCATACACTTGATAGTCCAGATAATGTCATTATGAGAGAGAGACATAACCCTATAAGCCCAGCCCATGCCTTCTTTGTTCTTCAGCACTGATTTTGGGAGGTGCAAAATAAACCACCTCGACAATAATGGAGCACAGCATATCAAGGTTCCCCGCTTTCGGGAAGTACGGGCATAAAGCTGATGAAGAATGTCACCCAAGAGAGTGGGTACAGGATTACGAGAGATGAAGATTTTCACCATATTCACATTAACAAAGGAGTCAGGATTCGGAAACAATACCAAGCTGTATATCAGAAGAGCCAGAATATCTTCGAATGCCTTGAAGTCTAGACTATCCCAGAAATAATTAGCCTTACCAGCCAAGAACTTAGTCAGAAAGCCCTTTGCTCCACTTCTAGTCTCCCAATTAGCAATTACCTCATCCTTGCTCATATGATAGGCTGAAGCAATCTCTTATGGCCTAAGGATCTTCTCCCAACCAGTAAACGGGGTCTGCTCCAGAATAGAGATACCGAGCATATCAGAAAACTCTTCTAAGGTGGGAACCAACTGGTAGTCTTGAAAAGTAAAGCAATGGTACAGCGGATCATAGAATTGGACCAAAACACTCATCATTTGCTCATCCAATTTGGAGGTGACCAAACTGAGAAGATACGCATGTCTTCTAATGAAGGAGGTAGTATCAGGCATCTTTGCAATCAATTCTTTAAGCATGGTGGGAACCTGGACAAAGTTGATCCGGATGGTATTCTTACGCATAGGCATCGTGACCTACAAAACAGAACAAAGATGAATCCCTCCTGTCTTTGAAATACGTTAGTCCAATGCAAGATGTATGCAATGTTATGATGTCATGATGTCATGATAGAAAGCACATCACAAGTATCCATACACAGCAAACATGGTAAAGGCACACAAGTCACACAGAGAGCCCTTAGATTTCAGGCTGGCAAGGAGCTTAGGTACTACCCTCTTTCAATTTAGTTGGTTTAAACCTGTCCTAAAAATAGTAATCGGGTTCTAGAGGATCTTAATATCACTGACTACCCTCAATCAGTTACAATTCCAGTTTAGAAACCTTTTCTTGCGGCCGAAATCATCGCGAGAGTTTAGTCTCAATGAGTGTAGCATACTGCTACTGTTCTATGGCCAAGTTGGTCAATTTAAAGGTTCTAAGGTCAGTTGGTACTTAATGACCCCTTAGAAGACCCATATTCTCCTCGTTCCAACAAAAGGGATATCGGTACAGACTAAAGTGCCACACCAACGTAGCTACTGCTTCAACCGTATCGGTCTACGTCGTACAGTTCCCTCACAGTTTATTGCTACTTACCTAAAGGGTATCCCTCGGATCCGGGTTAGGATCTATAGTAACTCTGATACAAGCCAACAAATATAAAGCATACAGAGCAAACAATTGAAAACACAAGGATCTAATCCTAAGGTACACCCCACTTCTTAAGCATCCCCAATAGAGTCGCCAGTTCTGTGATACGGTGGGAAAGAACTGACTTTTTTTTTTTTGGAATGCTAGTTCGCGTTTTGCGTTTGTTTTCGCAAAATGTCGCGGTAAGCAAGAGTCACCACTGTCTTTTATTTTATCCAACAAGGAAAGGAAAAAAGCACAGAAAAATTCCTTTTTTGAGATGTTTCTCGGGTCCGGGGGGTAGATTATAGAAAGGGAAGGTGTTAGCACCCTTTCTATCCGTGGTTATCCACGGGCTCGTAGGTACTTGCTCAAAGTGTTTTCAAAAATTGCTTTTCTTTGTGTTTGTGGGTTTGAAAGAAGTTTTTGTTTGAAATGTGTAAGTGCGAAAAGTTTTTGTTTTGTTTTGAAAGAGAAAGTACTTAAGAACCATCCACCTACTCGAAAAAGGAATCAATCTGTACTAATGTCCTTTAGACAATGCTATCCCACTATTGATGAGTAGGTAGCACCGTCATTGGAGTTTAAAGGGTCAATTCGATTAAGGGACGTGCGATCACTAAAGCAATGTTAACACGCCTTAGCGGTAACCCTTATGTCTTAGATCATTTTTCTGAGGCAACCGTTTCGAGGCAACAATGATCTTTGGACAAGAGGGCGACCTCTAAAACTTCCTATACTTAATGACCGCGTACGAAGGCAACCAAGTGAGGTGTACCCTAAGAGTGCGCAAGTGCGAGTGTGTTGTTTTCAGTTAATTTCATCTTTGTACATGTTAATGGTTATCTATGTTGATTTTAAGTTAAACATTCGATCTTGTCATGCATTCCCTATTATCAAACATCTAACAATTTATAAGTTGCGGAAATTAAATTGCGGAATTTAAACTAACTATTACAAGGCGTCGGGTATTTACATCGTCAAAAGCAACCCTTGAAATTAAAATGCGGAAAGATAAATAAAGCGATAAAAATATTTAAAATCCTATTTAGCTATTACATTCCCGAAAACAGATACAATATTGAAATAAAATGGAACGCGTGCGGGAAATTAAATCGGGCGAGTTCTAGGGTTTTGACCCTTTGATTATTAAAGAAAGATTTTTTTGGTTATTTTGAGTTAAAAAGAAATTATATCTAAGTTAATTATTAAATTAATAAATAAATAAATTAATTAATAAAATGATATTTTTGGATTTTTGATACTTAAAGAAATAAAAATAAATTTGATCAATGTTAATAAAACCTAATTGTCTAAGTTAATTTTAATTATTGCAAAATATATTAAAAGTTATACCTAATTAAAACTAAATTAATTAAATTAAATATTTATTAACAAAAATAAAATAATGAAAATTAATTTAATAAACAAAATATTTTTGTTTTTTTTTATTTTATGAGGAAAAAAGTTTTGATTGGTTAGTTAATTATTAAAAATAATTAAACAAATAATTAAATAAAAATAAATAAAAGAGTGAAATAGAAAGACTTAGGGGGGGGGGGGCAATTTGGAGGCATGTTCAACAATTTTGTGGCCTAATAGGCGCTGGCCTTGCTGACTTTTCTGATTCTCCACGCGCCCTTTGACTTGATCCCACCATAGGCCTTCATTTTGGACCACCAGATCTGGCCTGGGGCCATCTGGCAAGTGATGGAGGGAGGGTGTATGATGGACCATGCGTTTGGATTCAGACTGAATAACCTGTAGTCTGATTCTCCACGCGCCCTTTGACTTGATCCCACCATAGGCCTTCATTTTGGACCACCAGATCTGGCCTGGGGCCATCTGGCAAGTGATGGAGGGAGGGAGTATGATGGACCATGCGTTTGGATTCATACTGAATAACCTGTAGAAAAAATAGAACAAATGCATGGGGGACCTGGGATTCGAACCCAGGTCCTGTTAGTCATTGCATACACTCCACTACCACTCAACCAGCGCGCTTTAGTTGTTAGTATAATAGACAATGATGAATAAAAGGGGAAACACATTAATATGCCAGAAATAAAAAAGAAAACGCGCCAAGTTTGAATGGGGCAACCAGATGGGGACACGTTGTCGTCCCTGTCCTCAAGTTTGCATAGAAATTACCTGCGGATTTAAATCCGCAGCTAAAGGCATATGTCAATTCCAAAATCCATCTCAGGCCATTTAAACTCCATCCAAGGCCATGGTTGTGCTCGTCTTTCTCCTCTGGTCATGCCCATGGCCATTAACAGGTCTAATTTTTCCTGTAACAGAAACCCCTAAAAAAAACCTAGGAAACCCTACAATGGCGTTTTGCGTTATAGGGCAGATAAATACAATCAAATAATATGGAAAGCTTGGAAATTGTCTAGTGATTGCAAATATGCCATTAGTTTCTTGTAATGATGCATAGATTTTGAAACACGAAATCAAATTCAGAGGGAGGTCGCATATCACTTACAGTGCATTTGAGAGGGTGTGAGAGCTTGCTTTTGATTGCAGGAGGTTCAGTGATTGTCCAACAATGGATTAGTGTTGAGCTTTGCCTTTGAATTTGCCTCTAAGAACGATTTCAGTTTCACACTTTTTGGCAATTTTTCAAGTTTTGTTCTTGATGATTCTGCAGCCTCTAGGTCCCAAATTCGTGTGCTTTGCATTGTATATGTATGCTGCAATGTATTAGGTCAACAAATGTGGGTTGAATCCTTCCAAATCAATGCCTTGAGATTGGATTTTATCCTCCATTGAAAGCTTGCCTATTTTGTCCAAAATCCAATCTTTTTGCACATGGAATGGTTGATACGAATTTGATACACTTGATGATGATGATTTAATCCTGAAATAGCCAAAAAGAGATCAAATAATCAATGTTTGGATTTTATTTGATTTAAATTGACTTAAAGTGAAATAATTCATTAAAAAATCAAATTAAATAATAAAATTGATAAATGGTCACAAGGCTGAAGCTAGGACACGTGTGTGGTGTGACAAGATCAAATCAAGTGGAAAAGAATGGGCTCATTTGACAAAATTTGAAGTTTTGGGGATAGTTGACTTTTGGCAATTTTGCAAAAATGCTCAACTTCAACAATGCATAACTTCTTCAATTTTTAACTTTTGGAAGTGTTCTTGGACTTTTTAGAAATCTTGAGCTATCCTCTAACCAACCCTTTTGGTATCATCTCATTTTGATATTCCATGCTCTAGTTATAAGCTTTGGCAAAAAACGGTGTTTTTGTTGACTTTCAAAAATGACCCATAATGTCCAAATTTGTAACTTCTTGTGAGTGCATTTCTTGATCTTGGGGTATGAATAGGGATTGTAGGAAATTGCATCCTTTTCAAAATGAGCTTTGGATGGGTCATTTCTCATAAAGTATGAGAAAGTTATGCTTGGTCAAAGTTGAGTTGACTTTTCCTACAAAACCTTAATTTAGCACTTTTGAGTCTTGATGAATTTTGAGCAAACCTTGATGAATAATGATCAACCCTTGATCAAATGATGAAATATCCTTCAAAATGAGAATTTTGGCAAAAAATATTGAAGTTTGACTGTATTTGGGTCACAGTTGACTTTTGCCCTAGCACAGACGATTTTTGGACCCTTTGAGCAATTGACTGAGCAAACTTCCTCTGCAAGGCTTGAAATTTGACATGGATGAACTTGAGAACATATTAGGACATTGGGGAGAACTTGAGGTCATTTGGATGCAAGGACCTTGATGCAACACAAAACCCTAATTTGAGGTTGACTGCCTTAGGAGATAGCTTGACTGTCCAACTCTTGAGCAATCTTGAGCAACTTGGAGATTTTTCTTGCAATGTTTTGAGAAATATGAGAGGGAAAATTTTGGGGTGAAACAGCTGCCCCTGTTCAATCTTCTTAAACCTGAGAAGGTAGATTGGATTTCGGGCCTTTCGTGATCCGAATATGGAAGATGATTGAACACTAGAGTGCCTAGAAATTTGCACTCACATGAAGTGGTATCAGCCTGGTGATGTCGGGAATGTGCTTAAAGATTCCATTTGGAGACTACTGATAGGTGGTCTGAACTTCGACTGGAAAATGAATCAGGGAGGTCTTATCGTCTATCTGACTGAATCAGAGAAGGTCTGGGATTAACTTGGGCTGGATAAGAATCAGAAAAATCTTCGAATCGATTTAACTGCACCAGACAAAAGTATTGGAATAACTTCAACTGGAATATGAATCAGGGAGATCTTCACGTCGATCTGACTGAACCAGAGGAGGTCTTGGATTACCTTCGACTGGATAAGAATCAGAAAAATCTTCGAATCGATTTAACTGAACCAGACGAAAGTCTTGGAATAACTTCCACTGGAATACGAATCAGGGAGATCTTCGCGTTGATCTGACTGAGCCAGAGGAGGTCTTGGATTAACTTTTACTGGATAAGAATCAGAAAAATCTTCGAATCGATTTAACTGAACCAGATGAAAGTCTTGGAATAACTTCAACTGGAATACGAATCAGGGAGATATTCGCGTTGATCTGACTGAACCAGAGGAGGTCTTGGATTAACTTTGGCTGGATAAGAATCAGAAAAATCTGAATCGATTTAGCTGAACCAGACAAAAGTCTTGGAATAACTTCAACTGGAATACGAATCAGGGAGATCTTCGCGCCGATCTGACTGAACCAGAGGAGGTCTTGGATTAACTTTGGCTGGATAAGAATCAGAAAAATCTTCGAATCGATTTAGCTGAACCAGACAAGAGTCTTGGAATAACTTCAACTGGAATACGAATCAAGGAGATCTTCGCGTCGATCTGACTGAACCAGAGAGGTCTTGGATTAACTTTGGCTGGATAAGAATCAGAAAAATCTTCGAATCGATTTAGCTGAACCAGACAAAAGTCTTGGAATAACTTCAACTGGAATACGAATCAGGGAGATCTTCGCGTCAATCTGACTGAACCAGAGGAGGTCTTGGATATAGCTGAGAACTTAACTGCATCTTTCCTGAAAGGTAAAGGTCAGTCATATGCAATGCATGATATGGATCAAATAATGATGTTCTCAAAATAAGTGAGATTGTATGGTATGATGTGTATATGCATGTATCATGATGTATGGAAATGTAATGTTTTAGCTGGGGAAAATAAATCCCGGATAGCTGCTGAAGAATGGAGTTGGATTCTTCGTTTCCACTGGGGATGACGAACGAAGATGATCGTGAGAATAAACCTGTAGAAGAAGATAATTCTGTTGGGGAATAAACTGATGAGGGGATCACTCTGCGGGGAAGGGATGTTCTACTGAAGATTCCACTGATAAATTCCGTCGGGATGAATTATCGTTGTTGGTGATATTGAATCTGTTGAGGACTGAATTCCTATTTGTGAAAGGCAAGAACTACGCTGGGGATAATCTTTCAGTTGCGGCTTCACTGGGGATAACCTTTTAGACTTTTGTGGGGATAATCCTTCAAATTCGGCTGGGGGGATTTATTTTATACTCAGCTGGGGATAAACTTCCAGAGTCAACTGGGGATGATTCTTCAACTCCACTGGGGAAGCTTTTTCAGACTGCGCTCGGAAAATTTTAACTCCACTGGGGGTATCTTGTTAGACTCTAATGGGGATAATCCTTTGAGCTTTGCTGGGGACAATCTTCCTTTGAACTTGGCTGGGGAGATTTATTTTTGTACTCCGCTGGGGATAAACTTCCAGAGTCTACTGGGGATGATTCTCCCAACTCCGTTGGGGAAGCTTTTTCAATCCTGTGCTGGGAAAATTTTAACTCCACTGGGGGTATCTTGTATTCTGCCGGGGAATATTCTTATACTCCATTGGGGAATATTAAGACTGTCGGGGATATCGAGCCTTTTTAGTGTTGATGGTAGATAAACTCTGCTTGGGGAGAATATTACCGATTCATTCATTCACAGTTGCGAGTCTCAGCTGGGGGAGAGCTACCATTATTGTCTTACTCTACGGGGAGTGAAGGTATCTTAGCCATATTCTTCAGCTGAATCTACCTTTGTACCTGGTGAACAGAGCAACTGTATAGTTCGGACAATTCTTATTTGCCCCTGTTTCTGATATTACCAGTAATTCATCTTTGTTTCGCATGTAAATATTCATAAGCAGCAATTGATGTCAAATGCATATATCAAAAATGAACATTGGACGTTCTTTGCAAAACAAAACAGATAAAGGAAAAACAGTTTGAAACTTCTTTGAAAATGAATTGTATTGATTTTGAAGTTTGGCCTGTAAATAGGCGTTTTTGTACAAGAGGCTGACGTCCTAGTAGGAGAACCCCGACGAATAATAGAATTTACATAATTTATGAAAAACTAAACAAAACAGTTATGTGAATGATCCCACTGGGTTCCAACTCTGCTATTGCCTTTATGTCCTCGAGCATCTCATCACTTTGCTACTTGGTTAAAGGTAGATCAGATTGATTAGTGCCGCCCGAGCTTGATAGTTGATACCGAAGTCTGGATGCAAAGTGATCCAATGAGACATAGTGTTACGCTTTGATCCCTAACTTTTGCCTGGACCGCCCTTTCGGGTTTTCAGTCCACCGGGATACCCTTTTTTGCCCAAGCCGCCTTTTCAGGTTTTCGACTTGCCGGGTGTACAAATTTTTTCATTTTCGTCCCTTATTTTTACCCGAACCCTTTTGGTTCGCTGGGAAGCCCTTATTTTTGCCTAGGCCAGTCAACCTAGCGGGTCTTTGTTTATGCGTAGTATCTTTTCACTATGTCTGCATTGACGGGGTGAGGAAGGTCGTCACCATCCATGGTGGTTAGAACCATAGCTCCTCCTGAGAAAATGTTCTTAACCACAAATGGCCCTTCGTAAGTAGGGGTCCATTTGCCCCTGGGATCACCTTGAGGTAGAATAATGCGCTTGATGACCAGGTCCCCAACTTGATACTCTTGTCGTCTAACTTTCTTGTTAAATGCCCTGATCATCCGTTTTTGGTACGTCTGACCATGACAAATAGCAGTAAGTCTTTTTTCGTCGATTAGGTTCAGCTGATCAAGCCGGGTCTGAATCCAGTCATCTTCACTTAAACCTGCATCCTTCATGATTTGGAGAGAGGGTATCTGAACTTCAATGGGCAAGACTGCCTCCATGTCGTATACCAAGGAATAGGGTGTTGCCCCTGTTGATGTCCGTGCTGAGGTACGGTACCCATGAAGAGCAAATGGTAACATCTCGTGCCAGTCTTTGTATGTCACTGTCATCTTCTGCACAATCTTATTAATGTTCTTATTAGCCGCTTCGACAACCCCATTCATCTTCGGCCGGTAGGGAGAAGAGTTATAATGCTGTATCTTGAATTGCTCGTAGAGCTCGGTGATCATTTTGTTGTTGAGATTGATACCATTGTCCGTAATGATCCTCTCTGGTACACCATATCGACAGATCAGATTGTGCCGAATGAACCGTGCCACGACGTTCTTGGTTACAGTAGCAAAGGAAGCTGCTTCAACCCACTTTGTAAAGTAATCAATTGCTACCAAGATGAAACGATGCTCGTTGGATGCTGTAGGTCTGATCTTGTCGATCATATCAATGCCCCACATTGCAAAAGGCCAAGGTGCCGTCAATACGTTTAGAGGGACTGGAGGTATGTGCACCTTATCAGCATAGACTTGGCACTTGTGACATGTTCGAGAATGCTGATAACAGTCAGCTTCCATTGTGGACCAATAATATCCTGCCCGGAGGATTTTCTTTGCCATAGTGTGCCCACTGGAATGAGTCCCGAAAGTACCTTCATGTGATTCTGCCATGATCCTTTCTGCTTCATTCTTATCCACACATCGCAGTAAGGTTGAATCATGGTTGCGCTTGTAAAGGATGCCATTGCTGATGAAGAACTTCACCGCGAACCTCCTCAGAAACTTCTTGTCATTAACAGATGCACCCTCGGGGTATTCTTGAGCTTCAAGATACCTCTTCACCTCATGAAACCAGGGTTTATCTGCTACCTCTTCAGTCTCAATATCACAATAATGTGCAGGTTCATCCAATCTTTCAATGATAATCTGGGGAGCTTCGTTGACCCAATTGACTTTGAACATAGAAGACATTGTAGCTAGTGCGTCCGCCAACTGATTCTCCTCTCTAGGGAAGTGTTCAAAGGTTATCTCCTCGAAGTGTGGAAGCAAAGTCAGCACATACTCCTTGTAAGGAATAAGATTTGGGTGTTTCGTATCCCACTCGCCTTTGATCTGATTGATCACGAGAGCGGAATCTCAAAAGACACTTAGAAACTTAGTCCTTAGGTCAATTGCTGCTCGAAGACCCATAATGCACGCTTCATACTCTGCCATATTGATGGTGCAGTTGAAACATAATCGGGCGGTAAACGGGGTATGAGAGCCTTTAGGAGATATGATCATGGCGCCAATGCCATTACCTAAAGCGTTTGAAGCTCCATCAAAGTACATAGACCATCGGGATCCTCCCTCAGGTCCTTCATCCGGTCCAGGTGTCTCACAATCAGTTACCAACATGATATTCTCGTCCGGGAATTCAAAGTTCATAGACTGGTAATCATCCACTTCCTGATGTGCCAAATGGTCTGCCAACACACTTCCCTTGATTGCCTTTTGGGTCGTATACTGGATGTCATACTCAGTCAAGATCATCTGCCATCTTGCTATTCTTATGGACAAAGCAGGCTTTTCGAAGATATACTTGATTGGATCCATTTTTTATATCAACAGAGTAGTGTGAGTCAGCATATACTGTCTCAGCCGGCGAGCAGCCCATGCCAAAGCGCAGCAAGTTTTCTCGAGCAACGAGTATCGGGTCTCGCAGTCAGTAAACTTTTTGCTAAGGTAATAAATAACATGCTCTTTTTGGCCAGACTCGTCATGCTATCCCAGCACACACCCCATTGAGTTATCGAGTACTGTCAGGTATAAGATCAAAGGTCTTCCTTTAACTGGAGGCATCGGAATAGGTGGCTCTTGGAGATACTCTTTGATCCTTTCGAAAGCGGCCTGGCATTCATCGTTCCAACGTACTACTTGATCTTTCTTCAGTAGCTTGAAGATTGGCTCACAAGTAGCAGTCAGGTGTGAGATGAATCGGGCAATGTAGTTCAGTCGTCCCAGGAAGCCTCTGACTTCTTTCTTTGTTCTGGGAGCTGGCATCTCATGTATGGCCTTCACCTTTGCCGGATCCACTTGAATACCTTTATCGCTTACGATGAAACCCAGCAGTTTACCAGATCTCACCCGAAGGTGCACTTGTTCGGGTTTAACCTCAGCTTGTACAACTTCAGCCTGTCAAACATCTTCTGCAGATGGTCAAGGTGTTCCTCCTCAGTTTGGGACCTTGCAATCATGTCGTCAACGTATACCTCAATCTCGTGATGGATCATGTCATGAAACAAAGCAACCATGGCACGCTGATACGTTGCCCCAACATTTTTCAATCCAAAAGGCATGACCTTATAGCAAAAAGTACCCCACTGAGTAACAAAAGTTGTCTTCTCCATGTCTTCGAGAGCCATTTTAATCTGATTATAACCGGAGAAACCATCCATAAAGGAGAATACCTTGTGTTGAGCGGTGTTGTCAACCAGAACGTCGATATGAGGTAGAGGGAAATCATCCTTGGGACTTGCCCTGTTCAGATCCCTATAGTCAACACACATTCAAACCTTACCATCCTTCTTTGGTACAGGAACCACGTTGGCCACCCACTGTGGGTAATAAGTAACTGCTAGAAAACCAGCGTCAAACTGTTTCATAACTTCAGCCTTGATTTTCTCAGACATCTCTGGGCGCATTCGGCAGACCTTCTGTTTCACTGGAGGACAATCTTCCTTGGTAGGCAGGCGGTGAACCAAAATATCGGTATCCAACCCAGGCATATCTTCATAAGACCAGGAAAAGATTTCAACATAGTCATGCAACATTTGAATCAACCGTTACTTCACACTAAGCTCCAGATTTGCATCGATCTTGACCTCTTTCTTGTCTATCTCTGTACCCAGATTTACTGATTCTACCGGCTCTTCGTGCGACTGAATAACCCTCTCCTCTTGGAGTAACAGTCTTGCAAGTTCACCGGAGTAACAGTCTTGCAAGTTCACCAGGCACTTCGCAATCATCTTCACCTTCGTCTTTGGCTAAGTTGATCGGATTTTCGAAGTCATAACTGGCAGTAGCAGATTCGTTACCAGTGAGATCCAGAGTGGATGTAGACCTGTATATGTGAGTGTGTGTAAAATAGTTGTTTTGCAATATATAATAAAATAAAAACAAGGAGCACGAGATTTGAAATGCAAGAAACGTCCAATGCTTTTATTAATGATATATGAAAATGACACACATAAAACCCTCACAAATGAAGCCACGGTGCCCCGGGTAAGACACCGGGCCATAGAGTTTAAAACATTGTCTGTTACAAATTCACTACAAAAAGTTTCATTACTGGGTAACAAAAGAAATAGGGATGAAGTCCTTTGCTGTCTAGTTGCTTGGTCCATCGTCAGTCGTAGGATAGATCCAACTGTCAATGTCAAACTCTTCATCATCGTCGTCCCCAATAGCATTCACCCCTGCATCTTGTTTAGGCTTTTCTGGTGCTCCGAACTCAATCTCCTTCACGTCGATCAAGTCTTGTACCTTGTTCTTTAAAGACCAATAATCATATGTGTTATGCCCCGGGCTATCAGAGTGAAAAGCACAGCGGGCATTAGGGTTGTACTTCGGTGATGTTGTATTTGGATTCTTCGGGGCTTCCCTTGGAATCACTAGATTGGTTTTCAATAGCTGAGGCAGAATCTGAGACAGAGTCATGTTTAGATGGGTGAATTGCCTTCAAGGTCTCTCGGCCTTTTGTTGATTGTTGTGATGAGGAGCACCAGCAGGTCTTGAAATAACAACCGTGTTAATAGCTTGGCGGCATTCAGGTCTATTCTGGTTTTTCGAACTGTAGACAGCACTGGACTCTTTCTTAAAAGGATTTTTCTCGGTGCTTGATGAAGCACCCTTTTGTATCTTACCAGCCTTAATATCATCCTCAATCCTCTCACCGGTCATAATTAGCTTTGTAAACCCAGATGAAGAGCTTCCAATCAGGTGGTTGAAAAATGGACCAGACAAGGTTCCCAAAAACATATCAACAAGCTCCCGATCAGCCAAGGGTGGTTGCACTCTTCCGGCAAGGTCCCTCCACTTCTGAGCATAATCTTTAAAACCTTCACCCGTTCCCATTGACATACCCTGGAGTTGGGTACGCGTGGGTGCGAGGTCGGAATTGTATTGGTACTGCCTGTAGAAAGCAGTGGCCAAATCTTCCCAACTGCGGATACTGGCTCCGTCCAACTGGTAAAACCATTCAAGCTGAGTCCCTAAGAGACTGTCTTGAAAGAAGTGGATCCATAGGTTCTTATCAGCAGTGTACGGCTGAATCTTCCTTACATCTGACCAGAGGTGCAGCTTCGGACAAGAAACTCCGTCATACTTAGAAAAGGCTGGTGCCTTGAACTTGTGGGGAATTACTACCCCAGATGATAGACCTAGATCACCAAAGTCCAGACCAGGCACTTTCTGAACTTCCATCACACTCAACCGGTCTTCCAGTTGTTTGTATCTATCCTCAGTCGGAGGATACTGGTCTTCATCGAAGTCCGTATCGTTGTCTGAGACCACAGGGCTAGGAGCCCTTCTTTCCTCTTGACTGTCTTTCCCTCCAGATGAGGTGGTCAAATCAACTTCATCCCGTAGCCTGTTTCTAAACATGTGACCTGTGTTAAACAGGACTGTCCTCTTCTTCTTCTTCTTCTCTTTCAGAATCAGGGTCTTCAGATCTTGCCGACCCTTAGCTAGATTCATGAACAGCTCTTGGAATTGGGCATTCTGGGCCTGTAGGGCCTTGATTGCTTGCTCAGTTGATGGTTCAGCAGACATGATGAGTGCTGAAATAAACAGCGAAGAAGATAAGAACCTGTAATGGGTGCCTGTTATGAAGTGCATGGGATGAAATGCGTATGACATGATTTCAAAGACAATCGAGGGATTCAAATTCGTAAACAAGAAATGAAACACACTTTTATTAGATAAACTTTAAAATTCAAATTGTTTAACAAATTGCCATTAAGGCGTTACAAGAAAGGAAATACTGAAAAGTAAATAAAAACTGGAAAGGAAATAATCAAAGGGAAATCAGTGCTCCCATGGTCTCTTCTTGTCGGTGCGGACATATTCATTGAGAATCTGCTCGTTCTCCAGCTACCTAGTCAACTTCTGGATCTTCTGCTCTTGCTCGTTAAACTTTTCTCAGTAAGCATCCCGCTCTTCTCTCAGTTACATCCAAGACCTTTTCAATGCCCTAATGTCAGTGGGTATGTAAGGGTGGAGGATGGTAGGAAGAACCCCCTCTTCATTAGCAACTTCAACAATGATAGGCAGGACGGCTTCATACGGCATTCCCAGCTTTTGGGCACGGATACGAACCCATCTGAGATATGGCTCCATTGGAAGGGAAGTCTTTGAACCCAACTCATGTGGATCAGATCTGTGAACTCTATCCCAAGCCCTTATGAATCTACGACGTTGCTCGTCGCTGTCCCCTTGAAAATCAAAGATGATACTAGGCATTAGCAACTCATGAGGTCCTTCTCTTCTGGCTCTCCCGAACTGACGTAAGGCCAAGCACGGATTGTAAGTAATTCCTCTGTGGGTTCCTACCAGTGGAACATTGGGGTACTCCCCACATCGATCAATGATAGCCACCTTGTCCATAACCTTGATAGTCCAGATAATGTCATTATGAGAGAGAGACATAACCCTATAAGCCCAACCCATGCCTTCTTTGTTCTTCAGCACTAATTTTGGGAGGTGGAAATAAACCACCTCACCAATAATGGAGCACAGCACATCAAGGTTCCCCACTTTCGGGCAGTACGGGCATAAAGCTGATGAAGAATGTCACCCAAGAGAGTGGGTACAGGATTACGAGAGATGAAGATTTTCACCGCATTCACATCAACAAAGGAGTCGGGATTCAGAAACAATACCAAGCCGTATATCAGAAGAGCCAGAATATCTTCGAATGCCTTGAAGTCTATACTATCCCAGAAATAATTAGCCTTACCAACCAAGAACTTAGTCAGAATGCCCTTTGCTCCACTTCTAGTCTCCCAATTATCCATTACCTCATCCTTGGTCATATGAAGGGCTGAAGCAATCTCTTCTGGCCTAAGGATCTTCTCCCAACCAGTAAACGGGGTCTGCTCCAAAATAGAGATACCGAGCATATCAGAAAACTCTTCTAAGGTGGGAACCAACTGGTAGTCTTGAAAAGTAAAGAAATGGTACAGTGGATCATAAAATTGGACCAAAACACTCATCATCTACTTGTCCAATTTGGAGGTGACCAAACTGAGAAGATACCCATGTCTTCTGATGAAGGAGGTAGTATCAGGCATCTTTGCAATCAATTCTTTAAGCATGGTGGGAACCTGGACAAAGTTGATCCGGATGGTATTCTTACGCATAGGCATCATGACCTACAAAACAGAACAAAGATGAATCCCTCATGTCTTTGAAATAGGTTAGTCCAATGCAAGGTGTATGCAATGTTATGATGTCATGATGTCATGATAGAAAGCACATCACAAGTATCCACACATAGCAAACATGGTAAAGGCACACAAGTCACACAGAGAGCCCTTAGATTTCAGGCTGGCAAGGAGCTTAGGTACTACCCTCTTTCAGTTTAGTTGGTTTAAACCTGTCCTAAAAATAGTAATCGGGTTCTAGAGGATCTCAATATCACTGACTACCCTCAATCGGTCATAATTCCAATTTAGCAACCTTTTCTTGCAGCCGGAATCATCGCGAGAGTTGTCTCAATGAGTGTAGCATACTACTACTGTTCTATGGCCAAGTTGGTCAATTTAAAGGTTCTAAGGTCAGTTGGTGCTTAATGACCCCTTAGAAGACCCATATTCTCCTCGTTCCAACACAAGGGATATCGGTACAGACTAAAGTGCCACACCAACGTAGCTACTGCTTCAATCGTATCGGTCTATGCCATACAGTTCCCTCACAATTTATTTCTACTTACCTAAAGGGTATCCCCCGGATCCAGGTTAGGATCTATAGTAACTCCGATACAAGCCCACAAATATAAAGCATACAGAGCAAACAATTGAAAACACAATGATTTAATCCTAAGGTACACCCCACTTATTAAGCATCCCCAGCAGAGTCGCCAGTTCTGTGATATGGTGGGAAAGAACTGACTTTTTTTTTTGGAATGTTGGTTCGTGTTTTGCGTTTGTTTTTGCAAAATGTCGCGGTAAGCAAGAGTCGCCACCGTCTTTTATTTTATCCAACAAGGAAAGGAAAAAAGCACAGAAAAATTCCTTTTTTGAGATGTTTCTCGGGTCCGGGGGGTAGATTATAGAAAGGGAAGTGTTAGCACCCTTTCTATCCTTGGTTATCCATGGGCTCTTAGGTACTTGCTCAAAGTGTTTTCAAAAATTGCTTTTCTTTGTGTTTGTGGGTTTGAAAGAAGTTTTTGTTTGAAAGGTGTAAGTGCGAAAAGTTTTTGTTTTGTTTTGAAAGAGCAAGTACTTAAGAACCATCCACCTACTCGAAAAAGGAATCAATATGTACTAATGTCCTTTAGATAATGCTATCCCACTATTGATGAGTAGGTAGCACCGTCATTGGAGTTTAAAGGGTCAATTCGATTAAGGGACGTGCGATCACTAAAGCAATGTTAAGACGCCTTAGTGGTAACCCTAATGTCTTAGATCATTTTTCCGAGGCAACCGTTTCGAGGCAACTATGATCTTTGGACAAGAGGGCGACCTCTAAAACTTCCTATACTTAATGACCGCGTACAAAGGCAACCAAGTGAGGTGTACCCTAAGAGTGCGCAAGTGCGAGTGTGTTGTTTTCAGTTAATTTCATCTTTGTACATGTTAATGGTTATCTATGTTAATTTTAAGTTAAACATTCGATCTTGTCATGCATTCCCTATTATCAAACATCTAACAGTTTATAAGTTGCGGAAATTAAATTGCGGAATTTAAACTAACTATTTCAAGGCGTCGGGTATTTACACCGCCAAAAGCAACCCTTGAAATTAAAATGCGGAAAGATAAATAAAGTGATAAAAATATTTAAAGTCCTATTTAGCTATTACATTCCCGGAAACAGATACAATATTGAAATAAAATGGAACGCGTGCGGGAAATTAAATCGGGCGAGTTCTAGGGCTTTGACCCTTTGATTATTAAAGAAAGATTTTTTTGGTTATTTTGAGTTAAAAAGAAATTAGATCTAAGTTAATTATTAAATTAATAAATTAATTAATTAATTAATAAAATGGTATTTTTGTATTTTTGATATTTAAAGAAATAAAAATAAATTTGATCAATGTTAATAAAACCTAATTGTCTAAGTTAATTTTAATTATTGCAAAATATATTAAAAGTTATACCTAATTAAAACTAAATTAATTAAATTAAATATTTATTAACAAAAATAAAATACTAAAAATTAATTTAATAAACAAAATATTTTTGTTTTTTTTTATTTTATGAGGAAAAAAGTTTTGATTGGTTAGTTAATTATTAAAAATAATTAAACAAATAATTAAATAAAAATAAATAAAAGAGTGAAATAGAAAGACTTAGGGGGGGGCAATTTGGAGGCATGTTCAGCAATTTTGTGGCCCAATAGGCGCTGGCCTTGCTGACTTTTCTGATTCTCCACGCGCCCTTTGACTTAATCCCACCATAGGCCTTCATTCTGGACCACCAGATCTGGCCTGGGGCCATCTGGCAAGTGATGGAGGGAGGGAGTATGATGGACCATGCGTTTGGATTCACACTGAATAACCTGTAGAAAAAATAGAACAAATGCATGAGGGACCTAGGATTCGAACCCAGGTCCTGTTAGTCATTGCATACACTCCACTACCACTCAACCAGCGCGCTTTAGTTGTTAGTATAATGGACAATGATGAATAAAAGGGGAAACACATTAATATGCCAGAAATAAAAAAGAAAACGCGCCAAGTTTGATTGGGCAATCAGATGGGGACACGTTGTCGTCCCTGTCCTCAGGTTTGCATAGAAATTACATGCGGATTTAAATCCGCAGCTAAAGGCGCAGGTCAATTCCAAAATCCATCTCAGACCATATAAACTCCATCAAAGGTCATGGTTGTGCTTGTCTTTCTCCTCCGGTCATGCCCATGGCCATTAACAGGTCTAATTTTTCCTGTAACAGAAACCCCTAAAAAAACCTAGGAAACCCTACAATAGCGTTTTGCGTTATAGAGCAGATAAATATAATCAAATAATATGGAAAGCTTGGAAATTGTCTAGTGATTACAAATATGCCAATAGTTTCTTGTAATATGCATAGATTTTGAAATAGGAAATCAAATTCAGAGGGAGGTCGCGTATCACTTACAGTGCGTTTGAGAGGGTGTGAGAGCTTGCTTTTGATTGCAGGAGGTTCAGTGATTATCCAACAATGGATTAGTGTTGAGCTTTGCCTTTGAATTTGCCTCTAAGAACGATTTCAGTTTCACACTTTTTGGCAATTTTTCAAGTTTTGTTCTTGATGATTATGCAGCCTCTAGGTCCCAAATTCGTGTGCTTTGCATTGTATATGTATGCTACAATGTATTAGGTCAACAAATGTGAGCTGAATCCTTCCAAATCAATGCCTTGAGATTGGATTTGATCCTCCATTGAAAGCTTGCCTATTTTGTCCAAAATCTAATCTTTTTGCACATGGAATGGTTGATACGAATTTGATACACTTGATGATGATGATTCAATCCTGAAATAGCCAAAAAGAGATCAAATAATCAATGTTTAGATTTTATTTGATTTAAATTGATTTAAAGTGAAATAATTCATTAAAAAATCAAATTAAATAATAAAATTGATAAATGGTCACAAGGCTGAAGCTAGAAAACGTATGTTGTGTGACAAGATCAAATCAAGTGGAAAAGAATGGGCCCATTTGACAAAATTTGAAGTTTTGGGGATAGTTGACTTTTGGTAATTTTGCAAAAATGCCCAACTTCAACAATGCATAACTTCTTCAATTTTGAACTTTTAAAAGTGTTCTTGTACTTTTTAGAAAGCTTGAGATATCGTCTAACCAACCCTTTTGGTCTCATCTCATTTTGATATTCCATGCTCAAGTTATAAGCTTTGGAAAAAAGGTGTTTTTGTTGACTTTCAAAAATGACCCATAATATCCAAATTTGTAACTTCTTGTGAGTGCATTTATTTATCTTGGGGTATGAATATGGATTGTATGAAATTTCATCCTCTTAAAAATGAGCTTTGGATGGGTCATTTCTCATAAAGTATGAGAAAGTTATGCTTGGTCAAAGTTGAGTTGACTTTTCATGCAAAGCCCTAATTTAGCACTTTTGAGTCTTGATGAATTTTGAGCAATCCTTGATGAATCATGATAAAACCTTGATCAAATGATGAAATATCCTTCAAAATGAGAATGTTGGCAAAAAATCTTGAAGTTTGACTGTATTTGGGTCATAGTTGACTTTTGCCCTAGCACAGTCGATTTTTGGACCCTTTAAGCAATTGACTGAGCAAACTTCCTCTGCAAGGCTTGAAATTTGACATGGATGAACTTGAGAACATATTAGGAAATTGGGGATAACTTGAGGTCATTTGGATACAAGGACCTTGATGCAACACAAAACCCTAATTTGAGGTTGACTGCCTTAGGAGATAGCTTGATTGTCCAACTCTTGAGCAATCTTGAGCAACTTGGAGATTTTTCTTGCAATGTTTTGAGAAATATGAGAGGCCAAATTTTGGCGTGCAACACATCACTACAAGGTTTACAAGAGTCTAACCTTTTGAGAAAAGTTTTAAAGCTAAAAGCCAAAGTGGCAAAATGGTTTGAAATGAGATTGGTTGACTTTTAGTCTTCTCACAAAAAGTGCCAAAGTATTATTAAATTGATTGAAGTTTATTTATGAAAAGATTTTTGAAAATGCATGGACCTAAGTCCAAGTTTATTATGAAAGTGTTTAAGTTTCAAAACAAGAAGGTTTTTCAAAAGGAGGGAGTAGATTTTTGAAATTAAAGAAGATGGGAGGAGAAGAAGAGGCTATCCTAAAGCATAAGGTAAAAGCTAAGGATAAGGACCAATCTAACCAACAAGAAGCCAAAACTTGACATTATGATCCAAGATAGAATTACCATTCTTTGGAGTGAAACCAAGCAAGCAAAGATACTAGACCTCTTCAAATGTATCAAGTCTTCATAAAAATTGGGCAAAGTAACGTCTGTATGCGGGTGAATTCCAAATTACAAACAAAGGGTGTAATCATAAAACCTGCACACAAAAACAAACAAGCAACCCAATGTCTTGAGGTAAACCTCAAGAGCTCCAGACAAAATAATCAAATAAGATCACAAGGTCTCCAAGATAGGCCAAGGTTTCTAATCCTAAGTCCAAGAAAAAGTTCACTGCTCCATAATGCCAAGGATAGTAACCAAATAGTCCAAGGGCCATTAAAGAGTTTTTTAGGGTTTAAGTTGGTTATTAAGTATATTAGGAAAAGGAAAAAGAAAAGCTCAAGTGAGCAAAGTAAAAATGACAAGAAAATAAATACTCAAATGAGCAAAGATGAAAATGGCATGAAATGTAAAATGCTAAAAAATAAATAGTGCATAAAACATAAAAAATAAAAGCATAAAATAAAACAAGTCAATAATTAGTGGTTAGCTGGATGGCCATCTTGAAACTTGCATTTGGAACTCATTAGAGGATTGGTAGAACCAAAGCCTCCACACAACAAGTTGCATTTGCTTTTTGTCAAGTATATCATCCATTTGAAGTTCTCACAAGTATAATTTAATGATCAACGATGTTTAAGTGATCCGCGTTGACCAAAGGTGTTGTAGATCCATTAGAGGATTGGTAGAACCAAAGCCTCCACACAATGAATCTCAAGGTTATTGGATCAAAGAGATCAAATTAACATACTTGGGCTTGCAATCATAAGTTTGAGCCACGAATGATCATTTATTCGAATCGGGACAAAATTCAGTGCTATGTTAAGAAATCATAAGTGGACTTATATAGAAGTCGCACCTATTTTGAGGCCGGTCAATAGCAATCTATGCACCATTTGTTTTGAGACATGATATAGAGATCATGCTCCAACACATTTAGTGCAATGAGAAGGGGATGAGATGAAGGGGATTTATGGTAAAAAGAAAAACCACATTTAAATTAATATTTAATCAAACTATTATTAAAATCATTCATCCATTTTTTGTGGAGTTAAACTCAACACCATGGATCCAATGATGTTAATAAAGCCATGACCAAAAAATCAGCCCAAGACAGCCAGAAAATATTCACAAAATGATATAACATTTAATATACATACATATATATATATATATATATATATATATATATATATATATATATATATATATATATATATATATATATATATATATATATATATATATATATATATATATATATATATATATATATATATTAAATGATTAAAAATAAACTAGAAAATAATGAGGAAAATATCGATTATGTTCAAATTATTCAAAAAATGAAAAATTAAGCCATAGAAAAATCAGAAATGGATCCAAATATTTTTATAAAAATTTTAGTAATTTTTAAAAGTCAGAAACTATTTTTAAACCATTTAAAATTGCTAAACAAACACAAAATAGATCAAAAATTGTAAACCTCAACATAAAATTGCATAACATTTTTAGAAAGTCAAAAAATATGCAAAATAATATTTAAGAATTTTTTCAAAATTAAAAAATGTTAGAAAGTATTTTTTAAGTAATTAAAAGAAAGCAAATAATACAAAAAATATAAAAAATACCAAATGTTAAAATAAAAATGTAAAAAAATATTCATGAGATCAGAAATAATTCAAAGTATTTTTTGTGAATTTTTCATAATTTTTGGATAAAAAATAAAAGAGTTATGAATTTTTGAAAATTTAATCAAATAAAATATAAAATGAGAAAATAAAATAAAACCAAAAAGATGTGGACCATCAGATCAAATTGAAAACGCGTTAGTAAGCTAATCCAATGGACCAGACGCGATGTGCTTGTTATGGACCTTAGTGAAACACACATGTGATCAGAAAAAGGGCAACCAATGAAATTAAAATGCTTGGCACGCTATCATTGGCTGAGGCGAGACATGTCATCGTCTTCAACCTCCAGACACCCTGCAATGGGGGATTTTGTGAGATCCTTCAAATGGAAAAATTAGGATCCCTGGCTAGCATCATTGAACTCGTCTCTTCAAGACGATTCTAACACAACCATCGCGCCAAATTTATGTAAAGTATGGAGAGAGATATGAATCAAAACACAAAAATAGCGAGCACCTTCAGTTTGAGATTTCTCTCTCAATTCTCAATGGATTTAAAAATTGTAAGCAGCATTAGAATCAGACAAAGGAGTAGAACAGATTAGTGTTTGATTTGGATCCAATTGGTGGAGAATTCTACCTTTTCGAAGTTCAAGTAAGAAGCTCTGAAACTGGACTTCTGTAGCTTGGATTGTGGGTCGTTTTGATTGATTTAAGTGTTGGAGAGTTTGTATTAAGTTCAAGGATGATGAATGCGCAAAGAATTTTGGAAAAGGAAGCTTAAATTTCAAAAACTGAATTCAACAAAAGTGGGTTCGTGTGAAGTTTTGGCAAGGTGTTCTTGGCTCTCTAAGCTTGGGAAATTAAATGGGGGATGACCCTCTATTTATAGGGAAGCAAATGGGATCAAAAGGAATAGCAAATGATGCGTTTTGGAGGGAATTCATGTGGGTCTGCATCATGAAGAAAGTGTGACTCAAACTTGATCAAAACTCAGCCAAATCGTGTGTTTCATGATGCTAATCACTTCTGGTAAGTTGCTAAACATGATTAAAAACGAAAACGCGTGGAAATCCTGTGATTAGAAGCCAAAACAAAGATTTCAAAATTCTGACTTTGTGCAAAATTCAGTTTCAAATTACCAAATTCAAATCCATGGCATTTCCACCTCAAGGGGTCTTAGGGTATAATTCTCGATGCTTTGGAAAGATGAGGTTACAAGCTTTGCAATGGAAAAATAATGGAATCAAATGGATGCTTGAGCTGAAAATTACATGGAGTCAAAGTTGAAGAAAAAGAGTTGACTTTCCATACTTAGAAAATTTTCAAACTCTTCTTTAAAAATGACCTATAATCTCTTGCATCCAAACATGGCCTTCCACTTAGAATTTGCTCTTAACCAAAAAAGATGGAATGAATTAGACCTTTTGAATGACATTTTGCAATTTTAACCACTCAAAATATCCAAAAATTGAGCAAGTTATGACTTGTTGAAGTTGGCCAAAAATCATGAAATGACCTATAATCTCTTGCATTCTTAAGGCAACTTCCATCCATTTTCTTACTTTGAACATAAAAGAAGGCATGAATTACACATCCTTAGGGTCATCATGAAAAAAGAATGGGTTCAAGGTGATAAAAATTGACCAAGTTATGATTATTTGAAATCACATATGAAAAATGAGGGATTCATCTGGATGACTTGTAATCTTTCTTCTTCACCAAGTTCCTTCCACATGAAAACTCCTTGGAACTTTTGAAGTGATTTGTTGGTAACTCTTTGAAGAGAATAATGTTTTTGGAATCACTCAAAAATAACAAAATATGAGCAAGATATGCCCCTTTGAAGTCCAAAACCCTAGCCTCTAGATCAAGAGAATGCTTGGTGGAACTTTGCCAAATTTGAACAAACTTTTTGTGCCAATATTCTTCCTTTGTAAATAGGATTTGTTGAGGATTATGATGAGGACTCATGGCCACCAAAACTACTCCTATACCAACTTCAAAACAACTTCAATGGTGAGGTTTGGATCTCTCAAGCTTTTGACTAGGGCATGGAAATAAACTCATGAACCCATGATGTAACTTGTTAAACCTCATTGCCTTTACCTACATTATTAACAAGTAAGACAAACCAATATTGTATTTGTTAATTTAGAAAGAGAATCAAAGAAAAATACCCATGATCACCAAAGAAAACAAGTCAAGGTGCTTGGTAACTCCTCAAAGAGCAAAGCTAAAGATATGGAGAAGAACCAAAAGCCCTAATGTGATTTTGTGGTGATTGAAACAATATGGTATGATGAAGGGATCTTAGGGGGGAAAATTGGGGTACAACACCCGGCAACGGCACCAAAAACTTGATCCCGACTTTAAGAGTCCATCAGGTGTATTAACTGCAAGTGCACAGTTTAATTGCACGGTTTTAAAAGATATCAAATCCACAAGGACTAATAATCGAATTACTGCTATCTAAAGTCACTGTGTAAAGCTAAGGCTAATAATTAATCTTAGGTTTTAGGTTAGACTAAAATAAGCTTAGACTTAAATGAAATATTTGATAACAGGACACTGGTATGTAATACGTCTGACTTCGGGAATTCAGTAAGTCATTGGCATAACTCTGAGTATTCAAAACACTATTTCAGTAGAAACTATCAGTTTAAAAACCTTTATCTCACGCTCTCATGATTATTGATTCAGACTATATTACTAAACTTAAATGCTTGCTCTCGCTGTCTCATTTAAAATCTAAAAATATTTTTTGAAAACAAATAGAATCCAATCAATCCTAAACCGCTCTCGCTGTATTTAAAACTAATGTTTGATTACCACTATCCAGTTAAAATCTCAAGTTCTCCTTATATCGATTTTAGCCTTCGTTTGTCTTTTACTCTCGTAACAAAACAATTTTAATATCAAAAGTTGGAAACTAAACTAGAAAAGTATTTTATAAATGTTTATGCCAATTTATTACCAAACCCCTTCAGTTTATGATCTTACATACCGGTATCAGGGAAGTTAGCCAGACATATTACTTATTACGAACATAAAATAATAGCAGGCATATAGTGGTTCAGTCATGATTGATAAATAAAGAGACAATAATATAATTGAATTAAAAACTTGGAATTAAATAATGGAAAATGGAACTTCTGCAACACTTCTAGTACTGAAAACAATCCTCCATAGATAGGAAGGATTTCCTTTGCGGAAATTAATTCGAAAACAGAAATAAAAATAAACCTAAAGCAAAATTTAGGAGAGTATGAAAAGAATCCAATGATGCAATATCTTTCCGGTGTAGAAAACTATTACTACTTAGGTGAGGGTTTTATCTGCTTAAAGATTCTAAACAAAACTTCTGAACTCTTGAAAAATTGGAATAATATGTGAGAGCCTTTATGATGTAAACTGTCGTTCTTTTATAGTTCTCCTATAACAAATTCATTGAGAAAATGTAGGAGTCGTGACTTCATGGCCCAGTCTCAAAAGATTATGTGCGTGGAGAAAAACCAGGAGGAAATGCAGGAGTCGTGGTTAGTTCCGCTCGTAACATGGAAAAGCTTTGTATTTAGCTTTTGACGAGTGGCAGGCGATGTGTGTTATGGGACACACTTATTTTAACATGTGTCAATCGTCATACCATGTGTGCCGAGGGGCACACATATTTAGCTTGTGCTGACCGTCAAGAAGCTGTGACGGCCGTCACAGCCTACTGATATGAAGTTTTCTACTACTTTTTGCAAATTTGTGATTTTCAATCCATTTCTTTTCCATTTCTTCTCCTTTCTCATGTAGGCCTTGTGGGAAATAATCACCTGAAACAAACTCGAAATACCAACGTAATGCAACATAATCAAGACAAAATAGTATAATTTATTTGGATCCAGAGTTTATTATATAATATGTAGATTGCTTGTTTTTCCATACACCTCACTAAAGAAATACAACCATTCAAATTGATGAAGAAGTATATAATCTGAAAATTAAACTATTCTTGAAAATAACTTAAACAAACCACTGTTTTTCTAATTTCATGCATGACACAACTCATATATTTCTCTTTAACATTTAGAATATGGTTCAATGACATAAGTCATTCATTGCATTGATTCATTTGCTTCTAGGTTAATTTGAATAATATCAATTTATTGGCCAAGTCTACCTCATCATTGTCACTTGTCATGATGATTGTGAAGATGACATATCATCATAACAATCATGATGATAAGTGACGATGATGAGGTAGACTTGGAGAATAAATTGATGTTATTCAAATTAACTATAAGATAAGATATCGGTGCCATAAAGGACATAGTTCATTGAACCATATTCTATATGTTAACGAGTGTGAGATGAATTATGAGAAGGATGCAATTCGAAAAATATTGATTGATATAAGTTGATTTTAAAATACAACTTAATTTTCAGATTATAAGTTTCTATGTCAATTTAAATGAATGTATTTTCAGTTATGGGCTAGGAAAAAAACAATCTACATACAATATAATAATTTCAACTTGATCTTCTGACAATCTGCATAGGAATTTCTTGTGACTTAGCAATGTTTTGTTCTTGTTCTGAGAATATTAATGAACAACAAAATTTATCAACAACAACATAAAAAAATACATTTTATCAACGAAGCACCGATAACATACAACAACACAAGATATAATGAAATGATTCAAGAGTACACCTTTTATTAAAAACAATCGTAGAACTGGAAGCAATGATGGAGTTCTCTAGTTTATGTTGCTATGAAAAATAAATATAAGGTGGATGAAATTTACACAATAACTTCATACTTCTTGTATTGTTTTTCATAGCAACATAAACCATATATACCATAGCCTAAGTATGCGCTTTATTAAGGTGATTTTCTTCATTCACTTTCCCTATTAGTAAAAAAAAATACCATGACATTAACAAAATTATATGGAACATTCACCAAATGAAAAAACGAGAACCATTTTTAACAAGAAACATAAACGAAATTGGAGTATAAGTTTAATGAATGAACCTGAAGGTGGCAATTGGTGAAGGCGAATATGAAGGTTGCAGTATATGTGATGAGTGACATGGATGTTAGGGTTATGTTTTGAGAGAGAATAGTGAAATAGGTTAGGATTTTCTTTTGAGAGAAACAAATATTGTGTACTGGGAAAGTGATAATTTTGCTTATATATTAAAAAATATCACTTTTCATCATGGTTGACAAGAAGAACCGTGATGAAATGACTAGACTTTACACCACAGTTGAATAAAATAATCGTGGTGATATTCAAGGACATTACTTTTTTGAGACGATAAAATAAATATTGAAAAAGTTAGGATTCGAATCCTGTAACTCTTAGTACATTTCACTACGGATTTGAACATCCACCGTAGTGAAATATCTTTTAGTTGAAACAAAAAAAACACCCAAAAACAATATTGTCTCACGGTTAACGAAAGACCATTCTAATATTGTTTGACGAAAATATTTTCCGTAGTTGTGATTCAGAAATGTATCTCTGAAGTATTTCATTCAGACATGATCATGTATATGAAGTTCTTTATTTATTAAAAAAACAAAATAGAGAATCATTCGGCGATGCAACTCTAGAGTGACCCTTATTTTTTGAAAAAATAAGGCGGGCCCGGAGATGGATCTCCGAAGTATTTCATTCTGACTCGATCATGTATATGAGGTCCTTATTGCTCTACAAGATCTATAAATAGAGTCTCCCAATCCATTTTCTTTATACAAACTAGAATGTCTACATATCTCCATCTAGCCTTTGTGTATTTCAAAGGTGCAACACCCCACTTCAATTTCGGATATGTGAGGACATACTTCTCATCGATCTGAAAATCGAACTGAATACTCTCTTGCAATATCTAAAAAATTAAAGATTTCTCAAGCTCGAGTATCATTCACCCTCGATAGACAACGAAGGGAAACTACAATTCACATTGCTTGAACTAAAGACAAATGATGATTTGAAGGTGATGTGGCATACCTTTTACAGTTACTTAATAAAGGGCCTGGTTGAAGTGGATGCGACGATTCAAAGATCAACCGACGATATTATAAGAATGTTGCAACATCTTGAACTACATGTTTTCAATAATATTTAATGTTAAATTTATGTAATGTTTATCTATGTAATATTTATTTTGGAGTTAATTTAAGTTATTTCAATTCTATTATGTCATTGTTGTTTCATCCTATTTCTGCTTTGATATAACAAATCAAATTTCAAAAATGTATCTTTGAAAATCTCACTGACGAATGAACTAAGTGTCAATTCAGAGATGCATCTCCGAATCAATTTTTTATGCATATGAAAATACATCTCCGAATCAAATTTTTACATAATAAAAATTTCTCACTAATTTTGCTTCAATTATGTGTAGAAAAGATGTGTCTAAAGATGTATTTTCAAACACTAAGAACATTTTAGTCTTTTCATAGTAGTATGAAAATAGACATAAAATAAACGTGTTTTATAAGAAAATATTGTTTTGGGCCTTTAAACCAAACACAAACACTTCATCAAATCAAATAAAAAAAAACAAAATAATTTGTTTTTTCTGTTTTGTTCCTCTTTCTATCCGCACAATTCACATTCACGCATTCACACACACTTTCTCACTTTCAGTGTTCCCCGACAGAGATTCTGTTTCCTCCTCAACCCCACGCCTACACATGAATGCGGCAAAGCTCCTCCCCATGTTCGCCTTTCACGGTGTTGATGCTTCCTTACCACTGCCCCCCACCACAAACAACTGCTTCAAAAACACACCTTTCAGGATACCTACTTCCCATAACACTACAAGGTTATCCAAACTTTTGACACCTTGTTGCTGCACTATTGACTCAAAGTCCATCGGCGGAGATGTTTTCTCGGTGACTCCGCCAAACAAATGTGATGTGGATTACCTTGGTGAAAGCACAAAGGGTGATTTGAATGTTAAGTTGGAACAGCTTGAGGCTTTTGGTAAATTTTGAAACTTTACTAAATTCCCATTATTTTTTCTTGGTGCCCATTTTGATTCTCACTATTTCATTCCAATTTTGTTTGGTATTGCTTGTATTTTATTTGTTGTTTTCAAATATTTGTGTAGAAAATTGGGAATGCCATGTGATTACAAAGTGTCTCCTTGCTTATTTTGTTGTTATTATGGGTTAAAGTCGAAAATGTTTCCTCAAACAAACAGAATCCAATGTTTCACCGGAGCATTAGGCGTGTCTGCATTGAATGTGGTTTTTGTTAATATTGGTCTGTAACATGTAAAATATTGGTCTCTTACCTTGTAGGAATCGGTGATGCTGCATTTGAAGGTCCGATTGAGGAAGTGGCTAGATCGGAGGCTAGAGAGGCAGAAGATTTGCTTAGAGACTTGGGCATTCCGGTGCAGTGTTTTTGCTTACTTGTGCCTTTTCGAGTTTGCTAATGTTTTTGGCTTGAATGATTCCGTGGTCTACATTCTTGTGTTCTATGATATTAGTTGATAAATGAAAGTGCTATCTATATATCTTGTGGCAACTCATTGCCGTGCATATCCATATTTTTATAGACGTTTTCGAAAGGTTGATGCTTGATGCAATCTACGTATGCTATCATCTGCTTATTTCTCTATCATTGGAATCCTTCAATTTGTGCGCTTTCAGTCTTTTCTGTTAGGATTTTAACTAGGGTGTTGTTTCATGTACAGATATATAATAAGTAAAACTCACTGTTTTTATTTCCTCATGTAGAGCCCCTCTTCATCCAGAAATTCGCCCCGTGGAATATTCTGCACCCGTACGTTGAATCTGCGGTCAATTAGTGCCATTGGATATGACATGGACTATACCCTTATCCATTATAATGTGAAGGTATACCTCTTTCCCATATATCATATAGTTTGTATGAAAGAGGTTATTTATTGTTGCGTTACGTGAAACTGTAGGCTTGGGAAGGACGGGCTTATGACTACTGTATGGAAAACCTTAAGAATATGGGCTTCCCTGTTGACGGACTTGCATTTGATCCTGACCTGGTAACATGTTCTCTCTAGAAAGCTTAAGGCATTTGTAAATCCAATCCATATTATCTCTTTGTTTGTTGGAGTGATCTTTGTATTTTGTTGTAAACTGTTCAGGTTATTAGAGGCCTTGTCATAGATAAAGAGAGAGGCAACTTGGTTAAAGCTGATCGATTTGGTTATGTAAAAAGAGCCATGCATGGGACCAAAATGTTATCTACTCGGGCTGTTAGGTAAGTCAGGCCTTGTATTTTTAATTTCTGATAATCGAAATCCGTGCAGAGTCTCTCTTGTTATATCATCACATTCTGCACTAACTAACTTATCAAGACATGCATCACTTTAGGATGCCATCAGAGTGCATTCAAGATAAATATGATGTTTTGAAAACCGATGCTTAATTCAAATAGCCAAAACATTAGAGTCAACTGTTCATCTTAGGCCTATCTTCTGAAACAACCTTAGATTTGTGCATTATTGTACATTTGCCAGTTGACATGGATCATGTATTCCTTCATTGATTGAAAGCCTTGTAGCAAAATATTCACATTGACATATGTATACACTATTACTCATCATGCGCCTATGCTCACACACATTAATAGCTTAGTAGATGTCATTTATAGAAAACTGGTGTAATAGTTTCTGTAGTGCTACTTAATTTTGTATGCAATGGAAGTGAGATGTACGGGAGAGAACTGGTGGACCTGCGAAAAGAGAGTCGATGGGAGTTTCTCAACACACTATTCTCTGTGTCTGAAGCAGTGGCCTACATGCAGGTATGTTGCAATTACTGTTGAGACCATAAAATTTTCAGAATGGAAGTGATTATTATATTATAACGAGACCTTATTGATGATATATAATTTATTTCAGATGGTTGACAGATTGGATGATGGGACCATACCGGCAGAACTTGGCCCGCTTGATTATAAAGGTCTTTATAAGGTAACGTGGTGCAAAACAATTTGTAAACATTATTAAATTTGACGAGGGGGTTTCTTTTCTTTACCATTGGCACAACTTTCAGGCTGTTGGAAAAGCTCTTTTCTGGGCTCATGTTGAAGGTCGTCTTAAGGTCAACACATTCTTTTTGCTGTTTTGGCCGCTACAAAATTTTGACGTTGTTTTTTATTAACATTTCACGCAAAATGACTTATGAAAATTATGCAGAGCGAGATCATGTCTAAGCCTGAACAGTTTGTGGAGCCTGATCCAGAATTACCTTTGGCACTTTTGGATCAGAAGGAGGTATTGCCTTGAATGTTTCAATTTTTTGCATAGCATGTAATGCCCTTATACTGCTTACTCTGATATCTTCATGAAACAGGCTGGAAAAAAGCTTGTGCTTATTACCAACTCGGACTTTCATTACACAGACAAAATGATGCGACATTCTTTTAATAGATTCCTTCCAAATGATATGGGTTGGAGAGATCTTTTTGACATTGTAAGTTCATTTAAGTTATTTTTTCAATAAAACTGAACTCTCTTGACATTGGAGTGACGACAAGTGCTCTATATCCTCTTCGTTACTTTGTTCATTATCAACCCTGTCCTATAGTGAGATAAGCCTTTCATAAATGGACGTGGCTCTTTTTAATGGATAGGTAATTGTGTCAGCGAGAAAACCAGAGTTTTTCCAAACGTCAAGCCCCATGTATGAAGTGGTGACAGGCGAGGGTCTAATGCGTCCATGCTTCAAGGCTCAACCTGGTAATTTCTACTCTTGAAGCAAATATATGCTAGAATTTTTTATTTGTTTCTGTCATGATAACATATATCAGAAATGCCAAATAGCTACATTTTCTTTAAAATTTCTCTTTAATACAACTTAGACGACAATCATTCTAGTTTTGACTACGGATGGTTAAACTGTTAATTTTACTAATGGTTATTGTGCTTTGCCGCCTTCTGCAGGTGGTTTGTACTCAGGGGGAAGTGCACAGATGGTTGAAAATTCTCTTGGTATCCACGGAGATGAGATTTTGTATGTTGGTGACCATATTTACACTGATGTCAGTCAATCCAAACTCCATTTGAGATGGAGAACAGCGTTGATTTGTAGAGAACTTGAAGAAGAGGTTAGTATAGTCATTCACACTGGCATCATTTCGTAGTACAGAAATTTCTGAAATATTATTTTTTTCGAATTTCAAAATAATAATACACCTTTTTTTGAGGAAAAAATTATACAATTGCTTGTTAAATTATGTATAGAGGAAATGTGTTGCATTCGATTGATCAAATTATTAATTGTCCTTGTACTTTTGTAAATGTTAAAATGTCAGTACAATGCCTTGATTAATTGCCGAAGTGATAGAGAATCATTGATAGAGCTTATAAATCAAAAGGAAGTTGTGGGGGATCTCTTTAACCAACTTCGACTAGCTCTGCAAAGGCGAAGCAAAGACCGCCCTGCTCAAGTAAGTTTTGGTCCTATAATCCTATTGTATATATGCTACTTATTCTTATTTAATATGTGCTTAAGTTTTGGTCCCATTATTACTTTAACACCAGTAGTAAGATTTTCAATGTACTTGAAGACCCTTGCAGCAACTAACATGGAAGATGAAGACCTCACTGAAAGCATGCAAAAGCTACTTATTGTTATGCAACGACTAGATGATAAAATTGCTCCTATGCTGGAGTCGGACGGGGAGCTTTTCAACTCAAGGTAAGTTCAAAGAATAAACCTTTTTCATTTAAAAACTCTAATTGTACTCTGCCTTTTCTGTTGATTTACGAAGAGCGGTTGTGATTAACTTGGCTTAATTGTCTGCATTAGGTGGGGATTTCTATCTCGTGCTGGATTGTGGGATAAGAGCCACTTGATGAGACAAATTGAGAAGTAGGTGCTTGTGCTTTCCTATTGATGTCCATGATCTCGACTTATCATTTCGCTCTTTTGATATTGAACTGTTAAAATTTATCATCGCAGATATGCTGATATTTACACGTCTAGGGTGTCAAACTTTTTATATTATACACCATTCATGTATTTCCGTTCTCAGGAACAGGTATTCAAACAACCTTTTTTCTTACCTTGTCATTTATAGCCATAAAAACATTGGGTCGTGATTTGAGTTTTGAACTGACATTGATATGTTTTTCTGTATTCTGCAGAACCTCGCACACGACTCATACACGCACTATTGTTCTCAAATCAATAATGAAGCTTCTTCCTAGAGACAATGGAAGAAAAATGAGGAGGATAAATATCAGAAATAAAGAATCTGCATTTGACATTATAAGTAGATGTATCATTGTAACAATATTTAAACATTGTGATGATGATGATGATGATGATGATGATGATGATACCTTGTATTATTTAAGCTGATATCAAGTCCTCAAAAAACTGAAGTAGCACTTTTGCTTTGGCCTGGTTAGAGGAGAGAACAGACCCAAGCAAAAACGGAAATAAATAGTGTACTAGAGACTAGGAATTTTGTTTCCAAATGACTGAAATTGGTATCATTTGAGTTTTATAATTCGTAATTTATGTTAATATGATGTGATCACATCATAACTTGGCAAAACATTATAGGAATCTGCCAAGCAAATTTGTATCCTGTATTTGGTTCAGATGAATTACATTCCTACAATCATGATCATGTTAATGTTATGCATACCTGTTTTGTAAGATCTTTTATTCCCTTTGGAAGCATGAATAGCAAAATTTGGGACATTCAGTAGTTCCAAAACATTTAACTTTAACAGGATATAAATGTTCTGAATGATTTCTATTAGAACAACCAATGCAAAAGATTATAGAGAAATAAAAGTAAAAGATAATGAATACGATTGATCTTTGTTAACACAATTCGGTCAATAGTGTTAATATTTGTGATTATAGAATTAGTGTTGTTTCCTTTATTTCCATTTAATAATTAAAATTACAGTGTTACAAATAATATATTTAATACTACAATTTAGTTTACAATAATACCTCTAAACTGAATTGTGGGAGCTATTGCCTCTACATCTCATTTACCCACAACAAACAGTTGAGTCTAAGATCCATTTGAAATTTCCACATAGTGTGTTTCTCTTGGTTTTAATATGAGCCATATTTAACATTATTCACTTTAGCAAATTTCAAACCTTTATGAAGACTTCCAACATGATGATCACATCCTAACAATTAGGTAGGTACATCTTAAGCTTAACACAGAAAAACATGTAATAAGTTCAAGGAATGATTGAACTTGTCATTGATGAATAGTTTGGTTAACATATTAGTTGCATTATCTGAAGTCTGAACTTTTTCAAGTAATATTTGTAATTGCAAGCTTCTCAAGTCATATTTAAAGCATGTGTTTTGATGAAGACAACTTGGACATCAACTTTCAAAGGATGTGCAAAAAGCTTATCAACATCAAATAAAAGTCTTGAAGATTATTGAAGAATTATTGAAGAAATCATCAAATGTCAAAATGGTATAAATAATTCTTTAAATCTTGAATATAGATGTTCACAATATGCATTCATCAACATATACATATTCCATAACTTTAACATCAAGAAAAACTTTGTTTGAAATATCTTTCAAAATGTATTTTTGAAAATAAACCTTTAGGAACCGGTTCCTCCCTAACAGGAAACCGGGTTCCAACTTTTCTCAAAAAACATGTCCCTGGATTTTGTACCAGGAACCAGGTTGTACCAATAGGGGAACCGGTTCCTGCGTGATAAATTTTGAATTCCAACTTATAACGTTCACTAAGAACCGGGTTCTGTCAGTGTCAGAACCGGTTCCTAGCGAACCAATGCAGCTTTTACTTTGTTTTTTGAATATTTTTCAAGTGGTATCTTTTCATGAATGCATTGCAACTTTTCATATGAATTGACATGAATGAAGAGGTTCTTATAACTTTATAAAATGCAGATTTTCTTATTTTCAAACAAGGTTCAATACTTCAATTTTCAAATTAACAAATATCCTTCTTCATTAACAATTTTCTCATTTACTCACATTTGAATTTAAACTTTCATGTGTTCATAATTTTGTGAAACTTGCCATATACACTTTCATTATCATTTCAAGTTTCATATATACATTGTGAACATTTATATACATTGTTGAGAATTGTTTTTATCTTGAAGAAGAAGATCAATTGAAGATTGATAAAGCTCTCCATATACTTCAAAATTAATCATTGTATTACTTAAAGATTTTCCCTTACTATCCAGGATTGTTGGAAGTAAGTGTTGTGATTTGAAGAAGATTGTTCTTCATTCACATTAGTGTTTGTTTGGTCTTAAAGGTGTTAAGAACCTTTGATCACCCTATAGGTTAGATAGTAAGCATAGGTTGTACAATCATTCTAACTATAGTGAAATCTCTTTCGTGTTGGAAAGGAGACTGGAGTACTCTCGGATTGTGAGGGGAACCAGGATATATCACCGTGTTCTTTACTTTTCCGCATTTATCGCTTTCATCACCATAATCAAGAAAAGTTAAAGATATAAACAAAACCTTCAAACACTTAACCAAAAATTACTACCAAGCATTCTCATAAAATCGAATAAAATTTTATAAGACCTAATTCACCCCCCTCTTAGGCACTCTGAGACTTACAATTGGTATCAGAGTAAGTTATAGGTAACTTGTTCCTAAAGATCCAAAATGGCTTCCGCAAATCATCAACCAGTCTTCAGAGATGGTGGTAGTAACAACAAGCCTCCTCTATTCTGTGGTGAATATTTTGACTTCTGGAAAATACGCATGAAGGCGCATTTATAAGCACAAGGAGAGGAAGTATGGGATGCTGTTGAAAATGGTCCATTTATCCCGATATCTGTTATCAATGGCATTGGTTCTGTAAAGCCCAAAACTGCATGGGACGACGATGATAAAAAGAAAGTTCTCTATGACAAAAAGGCAATAAACCTTCTTCAAGGTGCACTCAGTATGGACGAATTTTTCCGTGTCTCGAACTGCAAGACAGCAAAAGAAATATGGGATACCCTTGTTCAAACTCATGAAGGAACGGCTGAAGTAAAAAGATCAAGGCTAAATACCTTGAGTCAAGAATATGAACTTTTTCGAATGCAGCCCAGAGAATCCATTCTTGACTTACAAAAGAGATTTGTGCATTTGACAAATCACTTAAATGCTCTTGGTAAAACCTTGACAAATGATGAACTCAACTTGAAAATCCTTAGATCATTGACTAGGGAATGGCAACCAAAGGTAACGGCAATCTCGGAAAAGAAGAGTCTCTCCGCAATGACTTCCGCTACATTATTTGGCAAACTTCAAGAATACGAAACGGAACTCGGTAGACTTGAAAAACATGAAAATTTAGAGAAGAAATCCAAAGGCATTGCCTTGAAAGTTGATTCAAAGGAAAGTCAAGATAAAGCTGCATCGGAGGAAGATGAAAACTTCTTGCTTCTTGTAAAAAGGTTAGGAAAATATTTTGGTCATAAAAATAATCTTCATAATGCTAACTTTGTCAAGAGGAAGAAATTTTATAATCATAAAGATAAAGAAGCCTCCACATCAACACAAGATGTCACATGTTATGAATGTGGAAAGCAAGGTCACATAAAGCCGGATTATCCAAAACTCTCCAAGAAAAATGGATTCAAAGGCAAAAAGGAGTTCAAGAACAAAAAGGCTTATGTTGCATGGGAAGATAATGAGATAAGTTCTTCATCCGATTCGGAAAGCGAGGAATGTGCAAATCTAGCATTAATGGCTTCACATCACTCCGACAATGAAGAAGAGGTTAGTAATGAATTTAATCTTTTTGATGATGATGTTCAAGATGCTATTGATGAACTCTTGAAAGAATGCAAAAGTTTATACAAAAAGGTGTCAAATCAAGAAAAAGAACTTCTAAGTTGTTTAGAAAAAATTGACACCATGACTAAAGATTTTGATCTTCAAAAACAGAATTTTATTAAAGAAAAAGAAAACTTTGCATGCTCCAAGTGTGAATCAAATGTCTTTCAAATTGTTCAATTAAAAAGAGTCATTGAACGATATGAAAAAGGACAAATAGGATTGGAAGGATTACTAAGCCAACAACGTTATCCAAATGATAAAAGGGGTCTTGGTTATGTGAATTCTAAGAAACCAAGTAACAATCCCACTGTTTTTGTAAAGGCTAGTAATAGTTCCAATCCCAAGAAAGTAGAAAAGAAGCAAGTTGTTCATAATCATCAAAAGAAAAAGGCTAATGTATTGAAAAAGAAAATATTTCCTAAGAAGAAATCTTATCCTTCTAGATATAGAAGTAACTTTGAACCTACTTGTTTTTATTGTGGTATTAAAGGCCATACACCTAATGCTTGCTATGTTAGAAACTTTAGTATAGCAAGTGGGCATTATGTGTGGGTGAAAAAGGGAACTAACTATGAAGGACCCAAGACAACTTGGGTACCTAACAAAGAATAATTTGTTTATGTAGGTATGCTTAAAATCCACGTCAAATGTTTGGTATCTTGATAGTGGATGTTCAAAGTATATGACAGGAGAAGTACACCAATTTTCATATCTAGTACATAAAGCCAAAGGGTATGTCACCTATGGAGACAACACCAAAGGAAAGATTCTTGGCGTTGGAATAGTTGGCACACTTCCATCCATTCAAATTGAGGATGTTCTCTATGTTGAAGGATTAAAGCACAATCTTCTTAGCATAAGTCAACTTTGCGATAGAGGGTTCAAGATCAAATTCAACAAAGATGAATGTCTCATTATGGATGAGGCAACCAATGAGGTAAAACTCAAAGGTATAAGAACTAAAAATATTTTTATGATTACTTTAGATGATTTGTCTCTGAAGGTACAATGTCTTATGATAAACAACAATGACGCTTGGTTATGGCACAAGAGGATCGCTCACATTCACATGGAGCACTTGAACAAATTGGTTAAGCATGACTTAGTTATTGGTCTACCAAAGATGAAGTTCATCAAGGACAAATTATGTAATGCATGCCAAAAGGGAAAACAGACCAAAACAACTTTCAAATCTAAGAATGTGGTGTCTACTTCAAGACCACTACAATTGTTACACATGGATCTCTTTGGTCCATCAAGAACAAAAAGCTTCGGAGGTAATGTATACGCTTTAGTCATTATTGATGATTTTTCTAGATATTCTTGGACTTTGTTTCTTGTGCAGAAAAGTGATGCTTTTAAAGCCTTTAAGAAGTATGCTAAGCAAATCCAAAATGAAAAATCACTAAAGATTGTATCCATAAGAAGTGATCATGGTGGAGAATTCCAAAATGCTCAATTTGAAGAATTTTGTGAAGAACATGGTATCTCTCATAATTTTTCAGCACCAAGAACTCCACAAAAAAATGGAGTAGTTGAAAGAAAGAATAGGTTTCTAGTGGAACTTGCAAGAACAATGCTTAGTGATGCAAATCTTCCTAAATATTTTTGGGCGGATGCGGTTAGTACGGCGTGTTATGTTGGAAATCGAGTTATCATTAGACCTATAATAAAGAAGACTCCATATGAACTCTTCAAAGGAAGAAAGCCAAATATTGCTCACTTTCACATTTTTGGATGCAAGTGCTTTGTTCTTAATAATGACAAAGATAATCTTGGTAAGTTTGACGAGAAATCCGACGAAGGTATATTTCTTGGTTATTCGCTTTCTAGTAAAGCATATAGAATTTATAATAAAAGAACTTTAACTATTGAAGAATCTATGCATATATCTTTTGATGAAACTAACCCCTCCAAGGAGGAAGTAGTTGTTTGTGATGATGATGATCCTATAAATTTACCCCCGGAAGATCTTACAATTGATCAAATTAAGAAATCACCGGAAAATCAAGAAAACATTGTACAACAGGATTCAAACACCAATGATCTACCAAAAGAATGGAGAACTCATAGAGACCATCCTATTGACAAAATTATTGGTGACATTAGCCAAGGAGTATCAACAAGATTGAATCTAAAAGATGCTTGCTTAAACATGGCGTTTGTTTCTCAAATTGAACCTACCAAAGTTGATTAAGCCTTAGGAGATGATCAATGGATTATTGCTATGCAAGAAGAATTAAATCAATTCGAGAGAAATCAAGTTTGGGAACTTGTTCTTAGACCAAGTGGTAAACACATCATAGGTACCCGATGGGTGTTTAAGAACAAACTTGATGAAAATGGTCTAATTGTTCGAAACAAAGCAAGGTTGGTTGCCCAAGGTTACAATCAAGAGGAAGGAATCGACTTTGAAGAAACATTTGCTCCGGTTGCAAGGTTAGAAGCTATACGTCTTTTACTTGCTTATGCTTGTTCATTAAATTTTCAGCTTTTTCAAATGGATGTCAAAAGCGCATTCTTAAATGGATACATCAATGAAGAAGTCTATGTCAAACAGCCCCCGGGATTTGAAGACTTCAAACATCCTTCACATGTCTTTAAGTTGAGAAAGGCTCTTTATGGCTTAAAGCAAGCACCAAGAGCATGGTATGATAGACTTAGCAATTTTTTGTGTGAAAAAGGTTTCGAAAAGGGTAAGGTTGATAAAACCTTGTTCATTAAGAGAATCCAAAGTAACACTTTATTGGTTCAAGTCTATGTTGATGATATCATTTTTGGATCGACTAACAAAGAAATGTGTGAGGAATTCTCATTGATGATGCAAGGAGAATTCGAGATGTCTATGATGGGAAAGATGAACTACTTTCTTGGACTACAAATCAAGCAACTAGAAGATGGAATCTTCATCAATCAATCTAAGTATTGCAAAGAATTATTGAAAAAGTTTGATATGGACAATTGTAAAGCAATGAATACTCCAATTGATATTACAAAGTACAGAGGTATGATTGGTTCTTTATTATACTTGACGGCAAACCGTCCTGACATCATGTTTAGTGTTTGTCTTTGCGCTCGCTTTCAAGCAAATCCAAAGGAATCACACCTCATGGCAGTTAAAAGGATCATGAAGTATCTTAAAGGAACAATCAATGTCGGCCTATGGTATCCAAAAGGTAGTACTTGCACTTTAATTGGTTATTCTGACGCGGATTATGCAGGTTGTAAAACTGATCGTAAAAGCACAAGTGGTACTTGTCACATTATTGGAAATGCATTAGTATCATGGGCTTGTAAAAAGCAAGCATGTGTTACTCTTAGCACGGCCGAAGCAGAATACATAGCAGCAGGTAGTTGTTGTGCACAAATTCTTTGGCTCAAGCAACAACTCCGTGATTACGGACTTGATCTCGGATGCATTCCTCTTCGATGCGACAATACAAGTGCTATCAATATTACAAAGAATCCGGTCATGCATTCAAGAACCAAACATATAGATATTCGACATCATTTTCTTCGTGATCATGTTCTTAAAGGAGATGTCGAAGTCACTTTTGTGGATACTCATAACCAACTCGCAGATATCTTCACTAAACCGCTTGCTCGAGAACCTTTCTTCAAAATCCGAAGAGAACTTGGTATTTTGGATGAAGGTGATATCTAATGTTTCTCTTAAGATGCATGTCTTAATTTTTAAATGTATCTATTTCACTCTTTTTCCCCATCCTTTTTGATGTTAACAAAGGGGGAGAAGAGTATGCATGTATGTTGTTTTGTTTCAAAGAAATTGCAGGCCCAAATAAATGTCAAACTCTATCCAAAATTCAAAGAATCATGGACTTAGGGGGAGCATACAATTTAGGAGGAGCCTTGCATTTGCTCAACATGTTCGCTACACAAAACAACATGAACATTTCAAGAAATCGTTTTCAAGACTTGGTTGTCATCATCAAAAAGGGGGAGAATGTAATTGCAAGCTTCTCAAGTCATATTTAAAGCATGTGTTTTGATGAAGACAACTTGGACATCAACTTTCAAAGGATGTGCAAAAAGCTTATCAACATCAAATAAAAGTCTTGAAGATTATTGAAGAATTATTGAAGAAATCATCAAATGTCAAAATGGTATAAATAATTCTTTAAATCTTGAATATAGATGTTCACAATATGCATTCATCAACATATACATATTCCATAACTTTAACATCAAGAAAAACTTTGTTTGAAATATCTTTCAAAATGTATTTTTGAAAATAAACCTTTAGGAACCGGTTCCTCCCTAACAGGGAACTGAGTTCCAGCTTTTCTCAAAAAACATGTCCCTGGATTTTGTACCAGGAACCGGGTTGTACCAATAGGGGAACCGGTTCCTGCGTGATAAATTTTGAATTCCAACTTATAACGTTCACTAAGAACCGGGTTCTGTCAGTGTCAGAACCGGTTCCTAGCGAACCAATGCAGCTTTTACTTTGTTTTTTGAACATTTTTCAAGTGGTATCTTTTCATGAATGCATTGCAACTTTTCATATGAATTGGCATGAATGAAGAGGTTCTTATAACTTTATAAAATGCAGATTTTCTTATTTTCAAACAAGGTTCAATACTTCAATTTTCAAATTAACAAATATCCTTCTTCATTAACAATTTTCTCATTTACTCACATTTGAATTTAAACTTTCATGTGTTCATAATTTTGTGAAACTTGCCATATACACTTTCATTATCATTTCAAGTTTCATATATACATTGTGAACATTTATATACATTGTTGAGAATTGTTTTTATCTTGAAGAAGAAGATCAATTGAAGATTGATAAAGCTCTCCATATACTTAAAAATTAATCATTGTATTACTTAAAGATTTTCCCTTACTATCCAGGATTGTTGGAAGTAAGTGTTGTGATTTGAAGAGGATTGTTCTTCATTCACATTAGTGTTTGTTTGGTCTTAAAGGTGTTAAGAACCTTTGATCACCCTATAGGTTAGATAGTAAGCATAGGCTGTACAATCATTCTAACTATAGTGAAATCTCTTTCGTGTTGGAAAGGGGACTGGAGTACTCTCGGATTGTAAGGGGAACCAGGATATATCACTGTGTTCTTTACTTTTCCGCATTTATCGCTTTCATCACCATAATCAAGAAAAGTTAAAGATATAAACAAAACCTTCAAACACTTAACCAAAAATTACTACCAAGCATTCTCATAAAATCGAATAAAATTTTATAAGACCCAATTCACCCCCCCTCTTAGGCACTCTGAGACTTACAATATTTGTCTAGATGGAAGTAACTCTCTGATCTTGAGAAACTTCATATCAATATGCATGGTCCTTGCATAATACACCTTATTATTTGTCAAATAAATGACACTCTGATTATCACAATACAATTGAATTTCACCTTGCTCTACACCCAACTCTCTCATCAATCATGTAAGCCATAAAGTTTTTTTTGTGCAGCTTCACATGCCGCTATGTACTTTGCTTCAGTTGTCGACATGACCACTATTGACTAAACTGATAATTTTCAACAAATATGCATTCTTGTTAAAGTAAAGACATACCTTGTTGCATACCTTTTATCGTTCATATCACCAGCATAGTCTGAATCAACATATCCTACAACTAATTGATCACTCTGTTCGCTGCTAAACATGATACCATGACTCGAAAGTACCAAAAAATCCACTTGACTGCTTGCCAATGACGCTTGCCCGACTTGAACGTAAACTTACAAACTTGACTTATAACTTGTGCTAAATATGGTCTAGTGCATACCATAACATACACTAAACAACCAATAACATTGGCATAACGATCTTTTGACATACAATCAACTTCTGTATCTGTCTTTGGACACTAATATAATGAGAACTTAAAGTGACTCACCAATGGAGTATTCATAACTTTTGAATTACTTATGTTAAACTTGTCTAACACCTTTTCAACATAGCGTTTGAGAGAGCCATAATTTTCTAGCAATTATATCTCTGTGAATTTCCATACCAAAATCTTCTTAGCAACACCAAAGTCTTTCATGTCAAACTTCTTTCCCAATATAATTTTTTTAGTTTATTTACGACATGTAAATGATTAGTATCAATCTACATATCATCAACATAAAGTGACATGAAAATAAAAGAGCCATCATCAAGGATCCTAACATAAACACAATAGTCATGCTCACAACTTATGTAGTCAAATTAAAGCATGCATGAATCAAAGATCTTATAACATGACCTTGATGGTTACTTTAAACCATACAAAGACATTTTCAATTTACAAACTAGTATGTTTTGTCTAGTGTCACTAAACTATTGTCTGTTCCTTATAAATTTTCTCATATAGATTACCGTGAAGAAATGTTATCTTCACATTAATTTATTTTAAATGCATGTCTCAGTTGGCTATCAAGGTTAACATTGCTATGATAGAAGTATGTTTGAAGACCATAGAGAAAATATCAACATAGTCTATCCACTTTTGTTGTGAGTACCACTTTTCTGCAAGACGATCCTTAAAATTTTCACCTTATTTTTTGTTATTGTTGGTTTTATCTTGAACACCCACTTACAATTGACGATATTTTCCCCCATATGAAGCTAAACAAGCTACCGTGTTTGATTTCTCTTCAAAGACTCCATCTTCTTCCTTCACCATTTCACCAATTCACTTATCTTTTTTTTCTAGCTAGATATAGAATTTCGAAAGATGGAAGACTCTCCAAAACTTGTAAGAAGTGCATAGGTTGCCAAGTCTTTATACCCATATCTTTCTGGTGTTTTAGTTGAACGGTGCTTTCTGTCACATAAAAGAATATAATCATGTACTCTATCTGAAATTATAGGCATGTGGTCAATTTCAATATCAGATCTTGGTTTCTCTTGTAATTCGAGCATTACATGTATATTATTCATAGGTGGAAATCAACATCGACCTAAATCACATGTTTGATGAAAGTTTATCCTTCAAATAATGACACATATATTGCAACAAACCATTTCAATATTTACTGCTCATAAAAAAAAACATCTCCGGTGATTACCATCTTCTTTTTAATCAAAATTCCATAAGTTGAACCCCTTTACACCTTGTGCGTAACCGACAAAGACACAATTCTTCGACTTTGAATCAAGTTTGGATTGATCTTCATTGGTTATATCCACATAACTGGTCACTAAAAGATCTTTAAATTTTCAATATCAATAAGATTATATATGGACATGCCTCCTCTACAACCTTCCCTTCTAATGAATCCCTTGGTGACATATTGATAAGATAACACACCATGTTAATTATAAGAACAAGAAGTGTTTCTAACATCTGGCCTTGAGATTTTGATGATAATTTTATATGTTATATTAAAAAACAATTGTATACACTAATGGTTTCGTCTAGTATGTAGCTGCTATAATGTTTTTACTCTGGTATAAGGCATATAACGTTATCAGGTTCTGAACATACACTCTGGAAGAAAACATGTGGTTACATGTTTCGTTAAAGTCAAGGTTCTGAGTTGATCTTCTGCAACATGTCTAAGGAACGTTAATACAAAAAGTTCTAATCATGACTTTATAGTTTAGCTTTGGAGGCCTTCTAAATCTTTACTTTTGTGTTACAAGTGTTGAATATTATGAAGACAAGGTTCTCTTAAACAAGTTCTGATGATCTGAAGAAAAGCAAGTTCTTACAACCAAGTGCTGAAGACTCTGAAGACAAGGTTCTATGTGACAAGTTCTGAAGACTCCAAGACTTAGGTTCTAAGGCTTAAGAAAGATTCTTCTACAACAAACTTCAACGTTCAACATTCAAATATCTGAAGCCCCTGAAGATAAGAAGAAATATTCAAAATAGTTAACGTGTGATAGTGTACAAAAGGCACATAAAGTGACTGCGACCTCTCCTCTTCTAGAGTGGCACAAGGACAATTATTTTGTACTTGACAATGACTACTATCATTATAATCGTTGAGAACCAACAACTAGATTTCTGATTTACCTTTCTACCCTTTTAATGGATCTCTTTTATAAGGTATAAAAGGAAGACTTGAAAGCTGAAGAAAAGTAACAAATCACACTGCAACGACAAATCTATCAGTTCATATTAAGCTCAATAAAACTACACCAAAGTGATGTGCAAACTCTGTATAGAAATCATTTGTGTATAGTTTCGTAAATAAGCAAGGAGTTGTTTCTCGCATCTTGCAGTAGAACACTTAGGTGTTCTTCATTATACTGAAAAATCAGTGTAATCTGCTTACAAGAAGAAAATCTGTAATACACTGAAAGTATGCAACTATTGTTGAATGATACCTTGAGAGATTAAGTGAAGGTCTAAGCTTAAGAAGACTCCTAATACGGATTAAGTGTATTTATAGTAAGGATCAACAAAATTATTGGGGGTGCCAATAAGGTTGATCATACTTACTGTGGGTTGTTCTGTAATCAGTTTGGTTATAATGGATTAAGTCCTTGTTGAAGGCAAAATCATCTTTGAGAGGGTAGAATGAAGTAGTTTAGTTAACAGTGAACCATGATAAAAGTAACTGTGTCATTTATTTTTATGTTCTGAGTTTATTTGGTTCTGTCACCAGCGAAAAGATTTTATTTGGTGAAACCCAATTCAAATTCCCCTTTCTTGTGTTTCTTACACCTTCAATTGGAATCAGAGCTCCGGTTCTGGTATTGATAGTTATCAAACACTTAATCGTGTGAGATAAATATCCAGACGATTTTTTAGTTGAAGAAACACAATGGTTGAACCCATACCAATAACAGTTGAACCCACACCAGCTGTTGCCGCACCAGATTCAAACGATAAAAGTTATAATGTTAAACCTCCCATCTTTGATGGAGAAAAGTTTGAATACTAGAAAGATAGACTAGAAAGTTTCTTTCTACTCATGATATTTATCTTTGAGATATGGTAGTCGATGGCTACATACCTCCCATAGATAATATTGGAAAAGAGATATCTAGGAGAGCTATGACTGATCAACAAAAGAAAGATTATAAAAATAATTATAAAGCAAGAACTATCTTGTTGAATGCGATTTCTTATACTGAATATGTGAAGATCACAAATAGTGACTCTGCCAAGTCTATATTTGATTCTCTCAAAATGACTCATGAAGGAAATGATCAAGTCAAGGAAACCAAGGCGATGACCTTGATTCAGAAATATGAAGCTTTCAAAATGGAGAACGATGAAAGCATTGAAGTCATGTTTTCAAGATTTCAAACCTTAGTTACAGGACTGGAAGTTCTGAACAAAGTTTATTCAACGGCAAACCACGTGAAGAATATTATCAGAAGCTTTCCATCCAAATGGAGGCTTATGGTAACTGCACTCAAGCTTGTAAAAGATTAAATAACACTTCTCTATAGGAACTGATAAGTTCTCTAAGAAGTCATGAGACTGAGCTAGAACAAGATGAACCGCAGAAGAAGATAAAGTCTATTGCTCTCAATCTGTCTGAAAATCTAAGAAGTCCAAAGCTCTTCAAGCAGAAGAGATTGGGGATTCAGAAGGAGATTCTGATGATGAAGAAGATGAGTTGTCTCTATTAACCAGGATGGTTAACCGTCCCTGGAAGAGAAATCAAGGCAATAAGTTTAGAAGTTCAAGAAGGAATAGAGGTTGCTTTGAATCAACATTTGATCAAAGGAAGTTCAGTGGAAACAAAGTCATTTGTTATGAGTGCAATGAGCTAGGACACTACAAGAATGATTGTCCTCAACTTCTACCAAGGAAGAAAGCTCTCAAAGGCGAGAAGAAATGGCTAATGGAGACATGGGATGATTCAGACTCGTCTGACTATGAATCAAATGAAGAACATGCTAATATGGTGCTGACGACTCATATTGGAACATCTACTGAAGTATTCCTCTCAGAAGATGAAGCTGATTCAAAAACGGAAGAAGTATTCAACAAAGACGTATTCTCTGACTTTACTCATTCTGAATTAACATTCTCCTTAGTTGAAATTTTGAAAAAACATGAGTTACTTAAGATTCAGTTTAAGGATCTCAAAAAGACCCATGAATTTGTATCTGTTGAAATCAATAAGCTGAAGGAAGAAATTTTTATTTTAAAAGAAGAAATTTTTTTATTGAAAGATGAAAAATCTTCCCTTAAAAGCACGAGAACTCTTCCAGAAGTCACTGTGAATATTGATGGTGTCATTGAGAAATATGACAAAGCCTTCCAGAAATTTCTAGCAAATAGCATATGAAGAAATATGCTAGCTTCCATGATCTATGGTGTAAGTAGAAATGGAGTTAATGGTATTGATTATGATCCTTATGAAAAATCTAAACTAATAAGTAAAACATACCAATTACCTTATACTCTCATTTTGTGTCTGCTGGGTTTGTGCCAAAAGAAGATGGAAAAGATGAAGAGAAATATGATTCTGAATCCGATGAAAATCAATCGGCTAAACATTAGTTTTAACTCTTGCAAATATGATTATTCTTCTGCTAAAACCAAATTTGTTCACTACTTTGGTAGATCTAACAAGAAAGTATCCAAGAAATAATGGGTACCAAAGGATAAAGTGATCTATGTTGCAAACATCCTCAGTAGTGTAATTGAAATACCTATCTTGGCTCCTGGACTCTAGTTACTTACAACACATGATAGGAAGAAGGAATATGTTCCAAAGTTTGGAACTTAAGCCTGGAAATGTTATGGGTTTCAGAGGTGATCAAAAGGAATAAATCATAGGCTCCAGAGCAATAGCTGTTAAGATGGCTATATCCTTTTTCAATGAAAGGAAAAGAAACAACACTTGTGAGATCATACTTTCTAACCTTATAAAACTAAAAATAGTTGGTCACATGTATGTTAATGAGGAGCAGTGGTCATGACTCATATGTTTAAGTTATGTTAGCCTGAGAAATTTTTCTCAACTGAACAAGCTTGAATTTATCAAAGGCCTTCCTTAACTGAAGTTTACTTCAGATGCTTTCTGTGAAACATGTTAGAAGGGAAAAGTTTTCAAAAACTTATTTCAAAGAAAATAATGTTGTTTCTTTCTACAATCTATTGGAACTTCTGCACATTGATTTGTTTTGATTAGTGAAAACTATATCAATCAATGGATAAAAGTAAGGATTAGATATTTTAAATAACTACAACAAGTGGACTTAGGTGAAGTTTCTCTAACACAAGGATGTCTCACATTATGTACTCACCACCTATTGTACTCAAGTTTTATTTGAGATAAAGTCTCAAACTTTGTTAAACATATATAGCAAAGCATTTCTGGACAAAGGATGTAAGCACTACAATTTATTTTCAGAATAATGTCTCACGGGAAGAGGAATACTGGAGTTAGGGGGCCCACCAGGCAACTCTTATTTCTATAATGCAATGGGGATGGAGCTTCCCCTGGCTTTGTCGAGCGTGGCGCTCTTCTTAGAGCTAGCATCAATGATTTGCTCGAATCTTCTCTTGATCGAGCCCACTATACACTTGTTGAAGCCTTCTCCATATATGACCATCGCCGCTGGAAATGTCTCCCAGGGGCTATGGGTTGTGAAATACAGAGGGACTTCATCCATGTTTAGGAAATAGAAGTCATCAGGCCTGGTGATGCTTAAGGCAACAGGTATGAGGCTCGCGTCGGGGGAATGCTTCTCTTCTTCCACATTCTTGGATTCTTGAGCTTCTTTGCGGGCACTCTCCTTCTTCTTGTATTGTTTGAGATGTCTGTCCTGGATAAGTATCTCAATGGCGTCCTTAAGGTGGATTCAATCGTATGTATTATGCTCGTGGCTTTTGTGAAATCTACAGTGTTTGCTTTTGTATGTCCCATGCTTGGACAGTGTTTGACGGGGAAATTGGACCCCAACTTGCTTGAACTCTAAATTGGCGCATTCTGTCAGAATTCGGTCACAAAGCATTGAGAGGGGTGTAGTCGTGGAAGCGACCAACCGACCCCGGTAGTCTTTAGAATCTCAGGATTTGTCCTTCCTCTTCTTTTCTCCTCCCCGACGGGATATCAAGGGCTCATCATTCTTTGAGACTTTCCCATTCTCCCTATTCCGCGAGTCCCTCGCATTGTTAGCTGCCTCCTTTTCTTTGTATTGTATGCACGCATGTGCTTTAAGCAGGAGGGCATCTAGGGTGGCTGGTGATTAGATGCTAACTGCTTTGGCAAAGTCGCTATGGGGATGAAGCTCACGCTCGAGGAGATACTTTTTCATGTCGTTGATTGTAGAGACCTGTACGGCTTCCTTGTTGAAGCACTCGATATATGCCCAGAGGGATTCATCCCTACTTTGGATGATCGCCTCCAAAAATGATTTCGACTTGGGATGTCGGCGAGATGCTGTAAAGTTCCTGGAAAATTATCTTCTCAAGTTCTTCCATAACGTGATAGATTCGTCTAGAGGGCTCTTATACCAAGTCATGCCTCCTTTCTTGAGCGTTGTAGGAAAATCTGACATTTAATTGCTCCATGAACCCCTGTAATCGAGAAGCTCATCGATGTTCTCGATGTGCTCGTCAGGGTCAGTGGTTTCGCTGTATGTCCCTAATAGGGGAGGTTTCTCCAGGCCGATGGGGAGAATGGTCTCCATGATCTCTCTTGATAATGGGACGCGGGACTCATCTTTGTCGCTTACCTCGGGAGATGGTGGCGGGAAATGATGGTTCCTTCCTCGTCAGAGGATGTTGTCCCATCAGAGAGATGTGCTTCTTCGTTGTTGTCTTAGCTTGGGCGACACCGAACGATCGCGGTCAAGTCAGAAGTCTCTCTTTGTCTTCTTGGAAGATGGGAAGCCTTAGTCTTTTCGGGGAGGTGTGTGGTCGCGTTTCTTGAGGAAATAAATGACTTGCTTCTTCCTTCTGGTTGGACAACCACGCCTTGGTGGAGATAGGCTCAGGGAGTCATATCGCCAGTGTCTCTGAGAAGGAGACTTTGATCTTTTCTTCTCCAAGGCCCCAATCCTATTGCTCTGTTGTAGGATTAAGGCATTGGTTTGGTTGAGGGTAGAGAGTAGTGCTGCCATGGACGAATTAATGTTATACGAAATAGGAACTGGTTATAGGATTTCTGGAAACTTCTTGGTAGGGTTCTTGGACCTCTGCTCGTCCAAGAACTGGAGACTACCGCACTTGATATTGACGAATCTGGGGACGTTGTTCGTCTATCCTAGGCATAGAGGAAATCCTCAATATGAGGATGCTTTTGGCTTCCGTCTGTCTTGTGGACGGGAGAGAGTATAGTCTTTCCAGAGAGGTGGTGGTCATCATGGTCGGCCATGAATGAAGTAGTGAAGGTATCTTTGGTCTTCATTTTTGAGGAAAAGGAATACGGGGAAGATAGTTTTCCACAGACGGCGCTATTGATCTTACTGGTTGATCATAACCTGAAAGTGGGTCGAAGGATGATGTCACCTTGGCTGGAAAGTTGAGGAGAAAGGGGGGTGTACATATAAGACACTCTGATAATCAAGTAAGAATGAGTGCAAAGAGATACAAGAAAGATATTAGGGGTTTAGGTGTGAATATTGGATACCTGGCCCTCACAAGGGTGAAATTTTATATAATAGCACTGGCGCTTGGCCATTGGTCTCTATTTTTGGACCTAGATATGTGGGTCCGCAAAAATAGGTAACTGTCAGAACTTGGTCAAAATGGACAACCGTGCATGTAACTGGTCGTTGCACCGAGCATGATATAGATTATGGACAGAAGCGATTGTGAGTGTTTCCTGGGTGTCTGCTCTTCGTGTGTCGAGCAGACTGGGAGGTTGCTTCCCGCGAGGGCAGGTGCGTGTCCCGGGCATCGTTGGTCTTTCCGCTTGAGGGGTATGGTCGACCAAGAATGATGGCCCAACGTTGTTGGACCATGCCAAAGATAGAAGCAGATTGACCCCGTCCAGAACAACTTCATATTTCTACTTCTAGAAATACACGTAAGCATTGCTAAAATATCATTGGTGAAAGTCACAAAATATGTGGAATCACCCATGAAAACATCTTTGGTAGGCCCTCACACATCTAAATGCACATATTTTAAAATTCTCTTTATTTTGTACTTTGTGGACTTGAACTGAACACAAAATTGTTTTCCAAGTGGATAATAATTGTACAAATCCAATTTGAAACTATGAACACCCTTTAATAGATTTCTCTTATGAAGTTCCATCATCCCAAGTTCGTTGAGATGACCCAAACACACATGCTAGATTTGGTTGCATCATTATCAAACTCAACTGATGCAACATCATCTACAACAACGTTATATATAATCGTTTGTAGATGTTACCTGTAATTCTCCTTTCTCTCATCATATTCAAGACACTCTTGCTAACTTTCATAATTCCCTTATCTCCATCAGGTTCATAGGATAAACCATTCGACATTAGAGTATCTAGGAAAATCAAGTTCTTCCTCAATTCTGAAATATATTTGACATCATTCAATGTTCACACGTCACCATTGTTCATGATAATTTTAATGTTTCATTCCAGTGATAGTACATGCTTTATCATCACCCAGATAAACAAATCCAAAATTACTTGACTTGAATGTACTGAGTCATTCATGGAACGACGTCATGTGGTAAGAACAACCAAAGTCAATAATCCACACATCTGCATACTTATTGGATGAAACACATAGTATATCAACTTCATTATCATAATCATTGGTCTGAACCACATTTGAAGAACTGGATGGGTCATGTTTTTGATTTGGACAATCTCTCTTCCAATGTCCAATCTGTTTGCAACTACAACACTCAACTATTTTCCTATTCTTGGATTTAGACCTCTTCTTTCCAGAACCCGCTTTACCCTTATTCAACCCACGATATTGACCCCCTTCACATGCATACTGCCGCCATAGTTCTTTCCTTTACACTTTATCTTCTTTGAGAATGAGACAAAGTGTAGAAGTAATCACATAAAGACTAGTAATGTTTTTCTGTAGGTAAGATTAGTCAGCAAGTGGTCATAAGAACCTTGTAACGAGTACAACAAAATAATTGTATTATCTTTGTCATCAATCTCCACCCCAATACTCACCAGATCAATGATTAAATTGTTGAAGACATTGACAAGTTGTTGCAAATCAGATCCTTCCAACATCTTCATATTATATAGTCGCTGTTTCGCGAACAATTTATTCATCAACATCTTTGACATTTATTTACTCTTCAATTTGTCACAAACCTCTTTCGATGTTGTTAGGTTCACGATATGATACATCACCTTGTCTGAAACACATATGTGAATAAATTCCACGACCTTATCCTGCATCTCTACCCAATCAGAATTATTCATGCCAATTAATTTTGACTCATTCAGTTCTTTCTATAAACTTTGTTGAGCTAACAAATCTTTAACTCTTCTTTACCATAATCCAAAATTATCCGTCCGTTAAATTTTGTCACCTCGAATTTCGGACCAGAATTAACCGTCCTTTGATGCCAATTATTAGAACAACCATTATAGAAGATTAAAGACAATGAACACGATCAATTTTTGTTAACGTAGTTCAATCAATGGTGTCTACCTCTACAACTATAGAACAACTATAGTTTCCTTTTATATATATATATATATATATATATATATATATATATATATATATATATATATATATATATATATATATATATATATATATATATATATATATATATATATATATATATATATATATATATATATATATATATATATATATATATATATATATATATATATATATATATATATATATATATATATATATATATATATATATATATATATATATATATATATATATATATATATATATATATATATATATATGTGATTCAATTTATAATAATATCCCTAAACCGCACGGCAACAACGGCTGCCCCTATAACCCCAATCACCTATCCACAACTAACAATTGAGCATAAAACCCGTTTGAAATTTTCATCTTTATCTTAATATGAATCATATTTAACAATTTGTCGTCTTAAAGAACACTTTATACGGAGGATAAACAGAGAAAAATAGCGTCTTTCTTTTAAAAGGCTACAAAAAAAAAAGCTAGTTTTGAATTTTAAATTTGATTTTAAAACCATTTTTTCAAAAGTAAATTGAAACCAGTTATATACCCGTTTTTTTACTAAAAAAAGTATGACTAGGTTTTAAAATCCGACCTATTGTGATACTAGTTATTATGATTTGATGTTGGTTGTTTACTTTGCACAACCTGTTTTGAGAACTTGAAAATGCTGAGAAAGTCACAATTGCATGAAACAGAACTAAGCCTAAGAAGCTTTACATTGTAGTTGTACAATGTGCTCACTTTGATAAAACCTTCTTCACCTGTCAATTAAGTCAAAGTGGCTGCTTCACAAATGAATTTTCACTATTGATGAGTGTAAAATATAGACATCATTTAACTAATTTTTTGAATTTAAACAGACATAACATATCAAATACAGAACTTCTCAATTACATCTCTGAAACAGCCCTAAAGCAAAATCCCTATTTTAGGCTCCACTACTCCAGCAACTTAATGATTATGAAGCATCAAGCACAAACATCAAATGAATGTGAAAAAATCAGTCCAAAAATACAGCTTTGCATTTTCTTATGGAACGATGCATACCAAAACTTTTTGCAGGGCAACCTGGTGGAGGCAACAAGTGACTTTCATTATAGTTGATAGAAACAAGACAAAGACCATGCGGTGGAAGATAAAACGCGTATTTTGCAAGCTCCCTGCGATCTCGGCTTGCCAAAATATGTGGAACAATGTCCGGAGGAGTCGCTTCCTTACCTACTTGAAGCAATAAAGCCACCTAAAAATGCAAACAGATGCATGTCATTAGTATTACCTTTCATTATTATCAACTATACAGTAACTTTGCAATTGCAGAAGACTTTTTTTACGAATACCATGTTTCGGACTTGTCTGTATAAGAAACCCGAGCCTTCAACTTCTAGCTGCAAAAGAGCTCCCTACACACAGATGTTGAAATGATCAACTTAATAGAATTCCTAGTTCTTGAAAAATAAACCAAGATACTTCAATCATGGCAAATATAGTGCGAAATACTAATAGCGTTAACGGTAGAACTAGTTGAGTACCATTTCTTTCACGTCAAATCGGAAAATATGCTTCACTGGATCTGGTACGCGATCATTATGAGATGCATTTTCGAAAGCAGAGAAATTGTGCTTCCCAATAAAATATTCTGCAGCTTCTCTCATAGCAACGCTATTGAGTTTATACAGACTATGGTAAGCGAAATGGCGTTGGAATGGATCCATGACGGTATCACTGTAGATCTTGTAATGATAAATCTTACTTTTTACAGAAAAGCGAGCATGGAATTCAGCGGATGCAGGGCTGATCTCTCTAAGTCGGATATCGGAAGGAAGAAGACCATTCAAAGCCGCGTGAACTCTATCCAAGTTTTCGTAATTAAACGGTGTAATAAAATGTGCAACCTGCAGTGACAACAAGATATGAAATTCTAACCCAGTGGTTGCTAGTTGAAAGATGAAAATGGCATACCTGACCCCAGGCATGAACTCCTGCATCAGTTCTGCTTGCACCAACTAACTGAAGATCCTTCCTTTGAAGCTTTGTTGTTTGAATTAAAGCTTTTTCGACTGCGTGTTGTACAGTAGGGGGAGACTCTTGATATTGCCAACCTGAAAATATAATCACCATTCAATATAATGGAGAAAAAGGAAAACATTATCCACATGGATTAAGAATTTATATACCATATACAAATAAACATTTCTTTTTGAACTCAAACTAACCATTGCCATTGAGAACTCTATGTTTATCTTATAAGAATAATAGTCACAAAATGAAAAGAGAAACATACCTGCATACCTGGTTCCATCATAGGCCAAAACCAACCGCCACTTATACCCATTTTGAATGGGTTTCTCTTCCACTGCACCGGCAGAGTTGAACTAAAACATTCATCAAAAAGATAATTGTTAGCAATTGAGATGAGAAAGAGAAGAAGAAAGGAAGTGGTGGAGAAAACATTCAATTTAATTCATACATACGGAAAGACGAGGAGTTGGAGATGGAAATGGGGCAACAAGGACTGCTGCACAACTCATCTTGCAAACATCAAGTCTATTAAGGTTGTTAATGTTTCGCCTTCTAAACCCTTTTTGCTTTTTAAGAAGTGTATTGAAAAAAGAAAATGGTTTTTTTTTATTTTATTTTTTAAACACTCGTCTACCATTCATTTATTATTCATATAAACAAAATTGTAATTTAGAAGATTTTCGTTTTAAATAAACATTTAAAAAAAATGTTATACAATTCCTTAATGTTAGCGAGTTTTGAATTTAGTCTTTGATAAAGTTTTTTTTTTAATCTCCCTTTATCTTATGTAAATTTTCTCACAAAATTCTTAAATATCAAGTGGTATGGAAGATTCACATATGTCTGTTACAGCGTTATAAAATGACACAAAAGACACATAGTACATAAGTCTATTACAATATTACAAAATGAAACAAGCACAAATTAACACAAGCACAAAATGATACAAAAGGCACGTAAAGTGCATAGGTCTATTACAACATTACAGAATACTTAATCTCTCATTTTCTTGGTCTTCATAAACTTAGTTGACACTCCAAGCTTGGAGTCTTTTGCACATGATTTGTCTTTAATTTTTGTTATGGTAATTGGTTGGTCACTAGAAGATCCTTGGCCTATAATTGGTTTTTTAAACCAACTCAATTTTATCCTTTCACTTTGCCTTCTTTTAATGGCTGACTTCTTTCCCACCTTTTTTATTGATTGCTTTTGAATTGAGTCAATAACCCAAGATCCAATTTGATTCATAACAATTGGTACTTTGATCTGGTTTATGGGCTCTACATGACTATGCACTGCATTCTCACTCTGCCCATCAATATGCATTGCAACATCAGAAACCATTGCAATCTCTGTCTGGCCATCAGTAGGAACTGCAGCCTCAGTCTAATTTTCAGTTGGCAATGCATCATCAGTAGCCACTATAGTCCCAGCTTCAGCAGGTTTTTGTTCATTTTTAACTTTTCTCTGCATAAATGACAAGATGTTATGTTAGGCATAAACAAATATAACACAGTTGATTGAATTGTAAGAAACACACATTAGCTTTATTTTAAGTGCATTGGGGTCCTATGTCAAGGCCTTACAAGTTAATGCATTGTGACCAAACTTATCACAATTGGTGCACTTATATGCAACATCATGTCTTCTCTTCCTTGCACCATCCTCTCCGCTTTCTCTTATCCTAACCTTCCCAAGTCTTCTTGGACCATTTTTATATGCAAGTGGTAAGAGTTGTTCCATTTCAACTTCTGACCACATATCTTGACCATTGATAGGACTTACAGAATAACCATAACAAAGTACAAATTTTTCTCTTGTGTAACACTCATCAACAAAGTCATCAGGGTTTTGCTTCCTGTAGCTCAAAGCAGCTACCGTATGCCTACAAGGAATTCCTACTAATTCCAAAAAGTTACAGCTACATGACCTTTTTGCATTGTCAATAATAAACTCTTGAGTGTTGAAACTATGTGTAACCTAAAATTGCTCAGCCATGGACCAAGTTGGAAACCAATGTCCATTGTTGAACACTTCATTATCTAACCTCCTCATAGGTATTGGCATCACTCTATGTTGCCACTTTTCAAGTTTACTAGCAGATGTAGCTAACATATTCATAAGATATTTTCTTATCCATTCACACATAGTCAGTATAGGTTTGTCCCTAGCAACTAGAATTGTAACATTAAAAGACTCTAAAATATTATTCATCAAACCATCACACTTAGGGTAAAAAGTGAAGGAATGCTTACACCAACTATGGGTAGGGACTTCCATTAACCAAGTCTAAGTATTGGGATCTACCTTCTTTAATTCATTCATCTTTTGGACCCATGCCTGGTAGTATGTAACCTTAGTAGCTCTCATCATCAAATCTCTAATCAGGGATCCACCACCAAACCTTTTCTTGAAATTAGCATACAAGTGTATGAGACACATTCTATGCTCAATTTTGTCAAACATTTCCTCAAATACAACTACAAGTTCCGAAACAAAATAGTATCACTTGAAAGATTAATTATAGAACCAACATACAAAAGTACAATGAAATAAAACAGGAATGCAGTACCTTCTATTGATCAGAGATAAATACAATATCTTTTCTCCTGTCCGATATCTTCCATCAATAGTTGTATGAACCATCTCCAACTATCATTTGTTTCAGTTTTAACCACACCAAATACCAAAGGGAAGTATTGATCATTGGGATCCCTACCCACAATAATTAGTAGTTACCTACCATATTTGATCTTCAAGTGACATCCATCAACCCCCACAAAATATATGCATTCATTTATAAAGCCTTTCTTACAGCCATAAAAACAAAAGTAAAAGTAACCAAACCTTGGTTGTATGGATGGACATAGTCTTTCAACATTAATCTTTACAGTGTTGCCGTGATTTAACCTTATTAACTCAGTTGCATACCTCCATATGGATGCATATTGATTATCAGTATCACCTTCAATTATCTTCTTTTCTATCAACTTAGCCCTTCATTCTCTTGCAACACTAATACCCAGAATTTTTTTTCCTAATATCTTGTATGATATCTCTTATCCTAATTGTTTCAGATGTTTGCACCCTTTTTACCACATGCTTGGCCACCCACTTTGAGCTTTCATATTTGTTTTTTAAACCCCTAGCACATATGTGGGTATCTAAAAGTGTTTTTATAGCAAAGGTGTGCTTGTGGCCCATTTTAGAGCATAAGACTAAAAACCCACATTTTTCCTTACACTCTACCCTTACCCTATATATCTCTCATTTTTCACAAATGTAATTTCCCTCCCATTGAGCATTGACCACTCACGAATAGCCTCCATAAAGTCAACAAGTGAATTAAATTTAATACCTCACTTAAATTTATAGTCCTTGTTGAGGTGCTCTTTCCTAAATCTCTCATACTTGGGCCTTTCATCATCACATGAATCATCTGGGTCAGAACTTTTCAATTCATCATTATGGTAATCATCTTTATCCATTTTCTTATTGGGCCTACACAAAATTCCACTAAGACTTACATCTTTATTGATGGGCAATGTTACACCAATTTCTTCAAAGCCATCAACAAGAGCAGTAGCTCTATCATCTTCATTATCATCTAACCCTTTAACCAACTCCTCTTATAACCCATCCATTTCCTTCACATCATTAACACACTTAGGTTCCCTATCCACACGATCAATATTTTCCAAACAATGTTCCACAAATACATCTCCATCAATAGCCATTGCACTGAAGTATGAAGCAAAATCGTATGCATCATCATCTTTTCTTATCATAATAAATACATCTTTAATTTCTAATACTTTTGTCTATAACTTAAAACTACCATCCTTATACCCCCACTTACTCACCAACTTGCCAATGATATGCATTGTCCAGTTCGCAACGTGAACCCTAGTAACAGTCGAATCACCCCCTTCTGTAAATAACTTCATTTGGATTGACCCTTATAAATTCACCCCATGGTGAAAAGTAACATTAAAATATTATGAATCTTGTGAAGAAAGCATACCCAATTATCAAAAACTCTGATTTCCCAAAAAAAACATACCCAGTTACCTTAATATTACTAGTTAACAATGAGGAACTTTAAAATCAACTTACCTGAGACATTAAAAGCTTCATTGTATTTGATTATGTGTTTGTATTAGTCATCGTCTTCGATTATGATCATGTGAGCCTTCATCTTCATCTTCGAAATGTACCAAGCTTCATCTTCTTTATAGATGGCTCTTCTTTGCATGAACCCTAACTATTGCAGGGGGGTATTTGAAATGTATATATATCCAGTAAGCTACAAATTGAATAAAACAAAATGCCATGTGCGTAAATAATTATACCACGTGGAGAGATTTTGAAATAATAGGTGAATATTCCATTCCACTTTACATTTGAAGGTTCTATGAGGGAATCTAAATAAGATAAGGGGGATTAAAACAAACTTTTACAGGGGCTAAAACCAAAAATCACTAACATTACAGGGGGTTGTATATTTAGCCCTTAAAAAAAACCATGTTTTCAAATATATTCCCAAACTAACCATTTTAAATAAAAAAATTCGAACATAAGAGAATGTGTCACTGTATGTGGCGCATGCACTCTAATTACGCTAAGACGTCATTGCATGTGACACATGCTTATGTGTCATGTCACATACACTGAGACATATACTAAAGCATTAGGAGCAAGCACTACACATGTTGACTCCTATGTTGTTTTGTTATTTTTTTATAAAAAGACCATTCATTTATACCATTTACCACATATCTCCTCATTTCACTCTTAAACATTTTTTCAAAAATGTCTTACATTATCAAAAGAAAGGCTGGACCTATTTTTTCGCCAATAAAGCCTCCAATGAAGATATGACTTTGAAACATAGAGAGTTTCGAGCATTTTTAGAGGAGCTTGATGTGTTGGTTAAATTGAGACATTCCTGATGGTGAAAAGATTAGAAGAATTGATAGACTTGTTACAGTGTTCAATCAAAATGGAGAAATTCGTATTTGGGAGCATGTTAACACCAACAAGGATGTCTCGTATGATGATGCATGGATCAATTGATATTGTCTTAATGGTTGTAATCTCATAGATATGTTAATGTGTTTAGTAATTTTATTTGTTTATTGGGTTTTTGTTTATGTATGATTGTCTTTACTTTGTTGTACCTGAATGTTGTATCGAATATGAAATAAAAGTTGAATTTAATATGAAATTTCATGGTTACAACAAATAAATTACATATCAAGAGTGGCATACAATAATAATGTTACGGAGCTTAAACTAGGATCGGTATAATTTTTTCCATTGTCCGGGTTGACGATGTGTACTGCATAATTTTACCATTTTGTTTGTTATATCCATTTTGGTTCAAATACGCATGTTGTTAGGGTGATGATTTTTATTCTTTCGCATATGCTCATTATGCCAAACAATGTCCCATTGAAAAGTAGACCAATAATTCTCCTTTTATACCATCGAGAATTTATTGTTGTACAAATTTAATATGTTTCTGATTTTGTACACATATAATAGTCTATCAAAATCTTTTGGAATATATTAGACCCGATGAGGTATTACAACTAAGAAACCATACATCTCGTTAATTTAGTTTAATATTACCAAATTACTAATCTTCTAATAATGTCTTTTTCCTCTATATTTTGTCTAGAGGTCATTTTTATACCCCAAATTTGCCCTACTAGGTTTCTATCTCTTATTTTTCAGAGTTATCATTTGCAGGGGGCTTATGTTTATAAAAGGTTTTTTTTCCTATTATAGAATTAATGGGCTTTTCTAAATCAGAAAAGCCCATGTAAAATTTTAAGTCCATGAAAGCTTCACTTGATAAAAGGGTGCATCTTAGGTTAGAGGCTTTGTATCCAATTTGCTAAGCCCATTACGTTTTGGGAGTAAGGTTTTGTTCCATTTTTAGCCCAGTTCAAGTCCTGAAGGGTTTACATTATTAAGGATTTTTGGACCTTTGTAAATCAGAAAAGCCCATGTAGAATCAAAGGCCCATTTCATTTTTGTTTTTTGGTTCCAGCCCAATTTAATTTTTGAATGGGGTTTACATTATTAAAAGTTATTGGACCTCTCTAAAATCAGAAAGGCCCGTGTAAAAGTTGAGGGCCCATTTACATACAAAAAATGAGGGGGTATGTTTTTGAGATGAGTGTCCCAATAGTTAAACATTTGGCTCATTTCAAAGTTTTTGTTTTAAACTGTATTTTATTTTATTAAGATTATTATTATTAAATATTACACTAACATTATTAAAACCATTTTATATTATTAATTAAGTCATAATTATATTTATTTTATCAATTGAAAAAACGTTGACTAATAAACTAAAGGAAAGGCCTTAATCATACGGTCCATCTCAAGCCCAAAACCAAACAGGCCCAGTTCAATTAAGAGAAAAAAATGCTTTGTTTCAAATAGGAAAACGCGTACTGATCAAATTGAAAAGAAAAAACGCACGCTTTAAGACAAAGAAACACACATTGTACAGATCAAGGAAAAAGTAACACACGTTTTAAAGCTAGAAGCAACTACTGTTCTAATCATAATCAAAACAAATCTTTATACATTTAATTGTCCAGAACATAATCGAATCAATACAAAACAGAAGCGAATACAAAGATGAAACAAATCAAAACTGAATCAAAGATTGTTATACATATTTGTATCAAGTTACAAACAAATAAAATACAAATCAAATCTGACTTAATTCACTAATAATTTTCCTAATCAACTCTAAATAACGACAATCATCAAAAACCTTCCTAAATCACCTAAGTCTAAAACACTATTAAAGGACTAGGTTCCTAAGGGGAAGGGGGGGGAAAGGAAGATTGGAGGAAGAAAAAGTTTGACAGAGAGGAAGAACAAAGAAGAAAGAGCCTCAACCGCCGCCGTAAGCTCGCACATCGCCGCTGTGTGTGAACTAGGGTTTTAACATCTAAAATCTTAGATCCTTGAATCTCCGTCGTTGTACCTGGGAAAACACAAATAAGAGGGATTAACAATCGAAGAATTCAAAAGGAAGCTACAAGATTCACGACACGGACGGTAAATACTTAGCTTAAGTTTTTTTTTAATCATTGTAATTGTTGTTGTGGTTCTGTAATTGGTTTTAGGGTTTGGGGTTGTTGTTGTATCAAAGAGGGAGAGGGAAGATCGGGATCGCTGCCGCTTAGGGGATCGATTAGGGTTTCGGTTTGGTGAGAGAAGAGAGAACGAGAAAAAAGGGGTAGAGGAAGAGAAATGATAAAATGAAATGTTTTTGTAAAAAACAGAAAATATGTTATTTCTAATAATCCAATATGCGTATGCCCATGATTATCACCATGTACCCTCAATCATAACCATGCGATCTCAATCCAGCGTTTCAAGAACACCCGCCCACCGGGATACCGTGCACTCTCCCACACCCTATCCAAGCGGATTCCAAATACCACTGGGCTTGACCCATTGCTAATCAAGCCCTCTTTTTTTTGCTAACACGCTCAAAGTCACACCCCCCTTAGCCTAATGGGCCAAGTCCAACATCTAGACTTGGACCCTTACTGCCTACACCCCCCAACTTTTGCTACATGGTTCAAATTCAAACCCCCCCTTGCGTTGGGCCTGAATTCAATATTTGAATTCAGGGCCCTACTACTTATACCCCCTATTTTACCAGCCTAACATAATTCACACCCCCCGCGTTTTATTTAATTTCTTTTATTATATTTATTATATTTATATATATATATATATATATATATATATATATATATATATATATATATATATATATATATATATATATAAGTTTAATATTATTTATTATTATTATTATAAATCAAATATTTTTTTTAAACTCATTAAAATATTTATTTATTGCATTAAAATTGTTTTTAATCATGCATTAATAAGATATTTTATAATTAATACATTAAAAAATATTCAACCAACAACAAACTATTTTTATTAAATAAATTAACTCAACATTTAATTTTTAATAAGGATTACGAGAATATTTTAATCGATTGCGCACTTTGTCTAACTACTCTGCTATTCACACACCCAGACTAAGTACAAGGGGAATTCAAATATCTTCGTAATCCATAAAAAACACCAACCAACCGCAAACTACGAATTAGGACTCTGGTTCCTCATAAGAGGATACGTAGGCATACAATTAAAATCGTGGCGAGTTCCCCTAATTAAAAGACTAAAACCTATTTTCCCCTAATTAAAATACTAAAACCATTTTCCCCCTAATAAAAAATAAAAACCCTATCTCTTAAAGGTTGCGCTTCTAAACCCTAGTATCCTTGTGAACAAGGTAGATGAGGGGTGCCTAATACCTTCCCTTCTTCTAAGAACGAGTCCAACGACTTAGAATCTCTGACCTATTTAGGGTTATCCTTTATATTCCCTTCTCAAAAGATAAAAATTAAGGGTGGAAACTCTAAATTTTAAAACCGGTTACAACAGCTGGCGACTTTGCTGGGGACTCAACCCTAGGGTTTAGTAACCTTTTGTTTTGGTTTAGGGTTTTTTATTTATTCTTCTATTTTCGCTTTATTTATATATTTATTGTTGTTTATTAGTATATTTTTTTATCTTTTATCATTTGTTGGTGGAATTTTATTTCAAAAAATATTTTCTTCAAAAAACCCTTAGAAAGAAGGTTCGTCTATTAGACAAAGGGATACATCAACAATATGAGTTTATGTGACGACTTCGCCTAGAGTCGGTAGAATTACGAAAAAGGAATACGTCTCAATAGACATCCTCTTGGGGGGTAGGACTTTGGAATGAAACTTATGACTCTTTGTATAAATGTTAAACCAAAATCTCATAGTGAGACCTTTTACGACCTTATAGACGAAAGTTTCGGTCTACAAAGAGGCTCCACTTAAGGAAGACCCTTGTACCTTTCCCTCTAGTGTTATTCATGATACCCTTAAGGAAACCACCTTATGGAAAGGGTAGAATATCCGTTGGCCAAAACTAAGAGCCTACCTTCTAAGGATACCATTCATAAAATCCCGTCACTAAACCCCACATTCATGCATTTATACATTTTTTTTGCATTTCATATATTCATTACCATCTATTTATTTTTGTTTGTCTTATTCACAAGGTAAAAATAATAATAAAGGTTTTTGGTGAAGTGTCCTAAAAAAATGAATACCAAAGGGAAACAGCTTGTATATATCAATGCGATCAAGCCAAATATGACAAAAATCAAGGCTATAAAGGGGAAACTGTCTGAGAGAGCTTTGAAGATGTTCACTCGTTGCTATGGGGATACCATTGACTTAACCAAAGTAGAGGTACAATTGGATGTTGTTTCTGCCATAATTCATTTCTACGACCCTCCATTGAGGTGCTTCACTTTTCAAGACATTCAGCTAGCACCGAATCTAGAAGAATTTGATAGAATTTTGAACTTTTCTAAAGAAAAAGCTTATGTGGATATCAGGCATACTATTGACGTCAAAATCTTGGAAGAAGGTTTAGGGGTCCCTTATCCCGAATTGTCACTTAATTACAAAAGAGAAGGTGACGTACAAGGGATTAAGAGATGTTACTTGGAGACTAAGGCTTTTGACTTTTCCAATAACAAAGAATGGGAGTCTTGTATCGATTGTTTAAGACTGCTTGTATTTGGTGTAATCTTATTTCCATAGACTTTGGACTATATTGACGCTACGACTATTAGTGTATTTTGGGGCGCAAAAGTGTTCAATACGGATCCAACTCCCGCTTTACTTCCTGGAATTTATTATGCACTTCATACTGGTACAAAAAGGGAATGGGTACTCTAAAATGTTGCATCCCACTATTGTATTCTTGGTTTATGATGCATCTCTGTAAGGAAGATTACATGATTCCGAACCTGACGTGGTATGAGTGACCTCAAAAACTAAGGTCTGTTATCGCTAATTATGTGTTATGGTATGTGTTGTATCCCAAAATTTTCCCTCCCATTTTAAAGACATTAATCCAAGACACATCCTCATGCTCATATGAGTCTCAAGTACTCAAGATTACTCAAGGATTGACCACACAAACTCACCTCCTAAGAAATTGACCTACAACTAGGGTTTTGCTTCTTTCAAAGGAAATTGAGATTCTAATGCCTCAAGTGGATTTCATGGTTCCTCATATGTCTCAAGGTACCCTTATATCAAGTTTCAAGCCTCGCATCACAAATTTGCTCAGTCAATTAGTCAGATGATTGAAAATTAACTATATTAGACAAAAAGTCAACTTTGACCAATCTACAATCAAAATTTATGATTTTTGGTCAATATCAAGATTTTGAAGTTACATTCATCATTTGATCAAGGGTTGATCACGATTCATCAAGAAAACTCAAGATTAATCAAAAGTAAAAAATTACTAAATTAGGGTTTTCTTTAGGAGAAGTCAACTGAACTTTGACCAAGCATAACTTTCACATACTTCATCAAAAATTCCTCAACCAAATCTTATCTTGAAGGAAATTCAATTCTATACAACTTTGTCTCTCTAAGCCCAAGGCCAAAAATGCTTCATTTGAGAGATATGGACCAAAACATTACAAGTCATTTTAAAAGTCAACAAAAAGACATCTTTTGTCAAAGCAATTTACATAAAGTTAAAGACTTCAAATGAAAAAAATGACCAACATGAAAGTTGTAGGGGGAATCTTAAGGTTTCCAAAAAGTCCAAGATAATTTTCATATGACAAAAATTGAGAGAGTTATGATTGGTGCAAATTGAGAAATTTTGAGAAAATGCATGAAACTTAAATTGAGCAAACTTGAGTTTTTTGGCTAATGGGCCTAAGTTTTCAGGTCCAAACGTGATCACGACCTCATAAGGGACTCCTAAATCCATTCATGTATCTTTTTGATTTTTATTTCTTTTGATTTTGATTTTATTCAATTAAAAGTAAAAAAATCAAATAAAATAACAAATGAATGATACAAGGCATGTGGATATATTTTTGAATCAAATCATAAGTCCAAACAAGCTGGTGACAACTTGCGAAGACCATGTGGAGCATGAATATTTGATTTGGCCTAAAATAGAAGCTTTTCATGCAAAATTCGAAATCAAATATTATACCATGATTGTACAAGATTTATCTCACAAAAGTTGACCTAATCTTCTCTCCTATAAATACACAATGTATTCAGACCAAGAAAACAAAAAAAGTTGCCTCAATAAAACACCCTAAAAATCTCAAAATTTCAAGAACTAGGGAAAATTCAACCCTTATTTCGAGCCACTCTCAGTCCAAAGCAAGCATCACACTAGCCTCTTGAAGATCCCAGGAACTCATTCCAATCATCCCTGAAGCTTGAAGCACCCCAGAACACTTGCCCTCGATTGCACCGTGTTGTACCCCAAAATTTACCCTCTTATTTTACTCAATACATGCCCATTGAGATCCTCAACTTGCTCAAGGATGCCCAAGAGTTGACCAGACAAACTCTCTCCTAAGGCAATGTACCTCAAACTAGGGTTTCCATTTTCATCAAGATGGATGAACTCCAAAGACCTCATATTCTCTCCATGGAACTAATATGTTCTCAAGACCCTCAAGGTCAAATTTCAAGCCTTGCACAAGAAGTTTGCTCAGTCAACTGCTTAGATGCTTGAGAATCGACTGTATTAGGTCAAAAGTCAATTGTGGCCCACATACAATCAAACTTCAAGATTTTTGGTCAACATCAACATTTTTAAGTTACATCCATCATTTTATCAAGGGTTGATCATGATTCCTCAAGGAATTCCCCAAATTCATCAAAACCCAAAAGTTGCTAAATTAGGGTTTATCAAGAAAAGTCAACCAAACTTTGACCAAACATAACTTCCTCATACTTTATCATAAATTTTCCATCCAAGGCTCATTTTGAAGAAGATGCAATTCTACACAATTCATCTTCAGCCCTCAAGTTCAAAATATGCACTCATCAAAAGATATGAATTTCCACATTATGGGTCCTTTTGAAAAGTCAACAAAAACACTTTTTGGGTCAAAGCTTCTTACATGAACATGGAAGACCCAATTGAGATGAGACCAAAAGGGTTGTTTAGGGGACATCCTATGATTTCAAAAAAGTCCAAGAACATCTCTCTAGAGTTAAAATTGGAAGAGATGTGACTTGTCAAAGTTGACCATTTTGGCAAAATTGCCAAAAGTCAAATATGCTCAAAAATGCATTTTTTGCCAAATGGGCCTAACTTTTTATGCTTGCACCTCACTCATAACATGGTCCACGACCCAAATATTCACCCACACATTATTTGCTTCATTTTTCATTTTATTTTGATTTTTTATTAATTAAAAATTGAATTAAATCAAATAAATGACAAATAATAGCAAAGATTTGTTTTGATCAAATTTTTGGACAGAATCACAAGCTAATTATGTTGGCATATCAGGATCAAATCGAATCAAGGTTGATTGGCACAAGAATGGTATGATTAGGCCTAATTTGGAAACAAATCACACAAAGGAAGAGTGAGATTAAATCTTCAAAAATTGCAAAGATACTAGATGTTTTTATAACCCTAATTCACTTAGGGATATATAATGAACAAGACCAAGCACAAAAACAGAGGGCTAGTAGTCGTGAAGAACACTAGAACAAACTCAAAATTTTGGCAAAAAGTGGTGATCTGATCCCTACCCTAGAGGAAGATTCAAAGCATTCCAACACTCCCAATCGCATCCTGGAGTATCTCTGAAGTTAACTGGATCAATTGCATGTCCTTTCACGCCCAGAAACGCTCGTTACACCTCATACGGTTTGCTTGCTTTTTCAAAATCGATTACAACCATTCTTGCATCATTAGCATAATTTAATGACATATTTGTGATCATTGATGTATTTCTAACATGTCTGGATCGTTTAATTGAATTTTTGAGGCTTATATGCGTGTTTACCATTGTTAAGGTTTGCTCTTGTGTTTTAGGGCTTCTTTGTATCAGTGAAATTGGACAATAAAAAGGGAACCATGATGTTAGTGGGTTCAAGACAAATGGAACCATATAATTAGAATTTATTTATCATGCGTTTTCTTGATTGTTGAAGTTTACAGGTTTCAGCTATGGCAAAGTGTCCATGGGTATAAGTCTTACCCCTAAGACGACAGTCTCAACGAAGGAGACATTGACTTGTCGCCACCTGGCTGGCCATTTTGAATTTCGCGCGCGTTTGTGACTCAGTTACCTTGATTTATATATTATATATTGTTGTTATTATGTTAACAAACAAAACATGTGGCCCAGTTGGTGAAGCGTGCATTGCAATGAGTGGGAGGACCTAGGTTCGATCCCAGGTCCTAGCAATTTTCTTTGTTTTAATTCTTCTTTGCAGATCCTATACACCACTTGTCTAAGCGTCCACCATGCACCACACATATCCAACCAGCAGATTCATGATCAATCAGATCCAACGCTCATCACTGAAGGATCACGGTACACCATCAGGAGGGAGCACGACTGGATCAAGCGCTGACTGGGCTTCAGCTTGGTGGGCCTAAACAATTTCACAATGCACCCCCCTGATTTCTTCAGCAAGCAGGCCCAAGTTTTTTTTCTTTTATATCTTTTTTCCTTTTAATTTGTTTATTAGATATTTTCTTTTTTTTTTTACAAAATAATCCAAAATCTTTTTTTAAATAAAAAATCATAAAACACCAAAAATCATTTTTTTATAAAATATTTATTTTCTTTAATTAATTAGGTTAATTAAAAATTAGGTTAATTTAATTCTTTTTTTGTAATTAAAATCAATTAGAAATTAGAGTTAATTTCATATATAATTAATCTTTCTTCAAAAAAATAACTTAAATATATTTTTTTCTCAATTAGATTTTTAGGTTTTATATTTATCCTCACATTTAATTCGTCGTGCGCACTTTGATTACCTTTTTTATTATTTTTGTAATTGTTCCGAGGTTGTAATAGACTTAATTAGGTTTTAATTCCGCATTTTATTTTTACAGTCAAAAGTAATTATGTATCTGCGAAAGCCATGTAATAGCTAGAACTTTAAACTTTCCGCATTTTAATTTTCGCAATTATAAACTGTTAGATGTATGCTAATAGGATTCTATGGAAAGAATACTTGAAAATTAAAACGGTAGAAAACTCTAAATGTGCAAAGACAAATTAACTGAAAAATTCACTCGCACATGCTCACTCCTAGGGCTTACTCCACTCCGGTTGCCTTCGGTTAAACGGTCATGAAGTATAGGGTTTGTTAGTGGTCGTCCTCTAGCCCCGAAAGATCTAAAAATGACCCATTCGGATATTGCCTCAGAAAAGATCTTTAAGGTTTTAGGATGATTACTAACACCTCCTAACATTGCTTTTGTGACCGTATTTGTCCCTTCAAACGTCCCTTAAAACTCCAACGGCGGTGCTACCTATTCCTTAATAATAGGAAAGCGATGTCTAAAGGAAAACAAACCGACTTTTTCGAGTAGGTAGATTAGTTCCTAGATACTTGCTCAAATAAATTTTTCACACAAACACTTTTTCAAAACAATTTTCAAAACAACTTCGTCACACTCTTGAGGACTGATACAAGGGTTATCACGAAGTAAACAAAAATTTTCAAAACAAGCACACACAAGCAATTTTAAAATGAGCAAGTACCTAAGAGCCCATGGAAAACCATGGATAGAAAGGGTGCTAACACCTTCCCTTTCTATAATCTACCCCCCATACTCAGAAACATCTCGAAAAAGGTTTTTTCTATTCTTTTTCCTTTTCCTGACTGGATAAAATAAAAGTCAGTGGCGACTCTTGCTTACCGCGACATTTGCGAACAAAAAAAGCAAACTAGTATTAACAGTCGATTCTGCCACTGTATCACAGAACTGGCGACTTTGTTGGGGAATTTATAATAAAGTGGGGTTTACCTTAGGATCTATGTCATTTCAAAATTTCTTTCTTGTTTGTTTGCTTTATTGTTAAAGGGTTTTACTTGGGTTACTATAGATCCTACACCCAGATCTGGGGGCACTTTTTAGGTAAACAACAATAGATCGTGGAGACTGTACGGTGTAGATTGATATGGTTTAAGCGATGTCTGTGTTGGTGTGGCACTTTGGTTGGTACCAGTATCCTTCATCGGGAAACAAGGAGAATACAGGGCCACCGCGTGGTGTCGTGAAGCACTAACGGATCTTAGAACCTTAGTTGAACAAACTTGGCCATTAGAAAGTAGTGAGATAGTTGGCCTCGGTATAGAGCTGAGGATTGGTTGATACTCGATGCTACACTCATTGAGATCAGACTTTCAGGATATTTCGGCTGCAAGAAAAGATTGCTTGAGCTGAAACAATGCCCGATAAAGGATGGTCAGTGATATTGAGAATCTTTAGAACCCGGTTACTTTTTAAGACAAGTTTGAAACCAACTAAACTTCAAGAGGGTATGACCTTTAACCTCATGCAAGCCTTAAGCCTAAGGACTTGGTGTGATTTGTATGTGTTTTCTATACTTGTGGTTTATCATGACATCATGCATCATAATATAGCATCCATTCTTATTGAACTAACCATTTCAAAGACCAAGGGAATTTATCTGTGTTCTGTTTTGCAGATCATGGCTTCCGTCCGTAGAAACACTATCCGAATCAGCTTTGTGAAGATACCTTCCCAACTCAAAGAGCTAGTATCAAAGGTTTCCGAAAATTCTACGTTCACTAAGAGACATGGTCGACTTCTCAACCTGGTTACTTCAAACTTTGATGAAAAGATGATGAGTGTACTCTTTCATTTCTTTAATCCCAAGCACCACTGCTTCACCATTCCAGACTATCAGTTGGTGCCTACAATGGAAGAATTCTCTCAGCTGTTGGATATACCCATTCTTGAACAATTGCCCTTCACAGGTCTGAAAGAAGTTCCTAAGCGAGAAGTCATTGCCTCAGCTTTGCATCTGAAACGGGCAGACGTGGTATCCAATTGGGAAACAAGAAGTGGAGTCAAGGGTTTTCTAGCCAAGTTCCTAATAGACAAGGCCCAGCTGTTTTGGGATGATATGGATTTTCAGGCTTTTGAGGAGGTCTTGGCTCTTCTAATCTATGGGTTAGTACTATTCCCTAATCCAGACTCATTCATAGATGTGAATGCTATCAAGATCTTCCTCTCTTACAACCCTGTGCCTACCTTGCTCGGAGATATTTTGCACACTCTCCATACTCATACCATGAAGAGAAGAGGGGTTCTTATGTGCTGCATGCCATTGCTGTCGAGGTGGTTTATTTCTCACCTCCCTAAGTCCGTACTGAAGAATGAAGAAGGTATGGGTTGGTCACAAAGGATAATGTCACTCGCTCACATGGATATTCTCTGGTGTTCCCGAGCTATGGAAAACACTGCTATTATTGATCGCTGCAGGGAGTACCCTAACGTCCCGTTACTTGGCATCAGAGAGGGTATAACCTACAATCCTTGTTTAGCTCTGCGACAATTTGGTTACGCTCAAAGAGATGGTCCCCATGAGTTACTTATCGAGGGCATTGTATGCAACTATGAGGATGATGTTCAAGAGTATCGTCGGAGGTTCATATGAGCTTGGGGCATGGTAAACAGATCTGGCGCCAAGGCTTTGGGGCCAAAGGCTTCCATTTCTATGGAACCTTACCTCCAATGGGTACGAGCTCGCGCCCAGAAACTTATGATGCCTTATATGGCCGTTTTACCAGTGATTGTGGAACCCACTACTGAAGGGGGTATTCCTTACACGGTTATCTATCCTGACATGCCCGCTGATCTTGGAGAATTACAGAGGTCTTGGATTCAGTTGAAGAAAGAGCAGGATACTTACAGGGATCAGTTCTATGCCCAGGAGAGGAAGGTTTTAGAGCTCACAAAGCAGCTCCATGAGGAAAGAGGACTCAATGTCTATCTCGGTACGAAAAGGAAGCTTCCATGGGAATTTTGATTTTTTTCTAGTTTTAGATTTGTTTTTAATTGTAACGCCTAAAAGGCATTTGAGCTTTGAATTCAACTAATAAAATCTTTGTTTCATTTTGGTTTGCAAATTTAAATTTCCCAAAGTCTTTGAAATCATTGCATGCGCATCCCATTCATAACATTACATGTACATGTACCATTACATGTTTCTCATCTTCTTCGTTGTTTATTTCAGCAAAAATGTCTTCCGAACAAAGTATTAAGGATCTTCAGGCGCAAAACGCCCAATTCCATCAAATGTTCATAAATCTGGCAAAAAGGCAGGAGGATCTGAAAGCCCTCATCCTGAAAGAGAAAAAGAAAAAGAAGAAGGTTGCTGGTATTCTGAACATGGGCAGAAGGTTTAGAGGGCCATTGAAGCAACAAGTTGATCTGACCTCCTCATCCAAAGAAGGGGAGAATAAAGAAGAAGTGACAAGGGAGAAGGATCCCAGTCCTGAAGTTTCTGACAATGATACCGACTACGATGATGAGCAATATCCTCCCACTGAGGATAGATACAAGCAGTTGGAAGATCGCTTGAGTGCTATGGAAGTCCAGAGGATACCTGGGATGGATTTCAAAGAATTGGGATTGGTGTCGGGAGTGGTCATCCCACAGAAGTTCAAAGCTCCAATTTTTGCAAAGTATGATGGGGTGTCCTGCCCAAAACTGCATCTCCGCTCTTATATCAGAAAGATCCATCTCCACACTGCTGATAGAAATTTGTGGGTTCATTTCTTTCAAGATAGTATGTCAGGGACTCAGCTTGAATGGTTCTACCAACTAGAGAGAGCTAATGTCCGAAATTGGGAAGATCTGGTTGTTGCTTTCTATAAGCAGTACCAATACAACGCCAACCTTGCTCCTACTCGTACTCAACTATAGAGTATGTCCATGGGGGCGAGTGAAGGATTTAAGGACTATGCACATAAGTGGAGAGACTTGGCTGGAAGAGTCCAACCCTCGTTGTCTGATAGGGAGTTGGTTGATATGTTTCTGGGGACGCTATCTGGTCCATTCTTTAATCATTTGATCGACAACTCGTCAGCTGGTTTCACCGAGCTAATCTTGACTGGAGAGAGAGTAGAATCTGGGATTCGGAGTGGAAAGATACAGAAAGATGCTTCTTCGAGTTTGGTAAAGAAGCCTTTTTCTAGTAAAAAAGAAGTCAGTGCCATCTACAGCCCTAGGGGCCAAAACAGGGCTGAACATCATCAGACAGTAAGTGTCGTAATGATACCTAGGCCCGCGGCCGCTCCAAAATGCAACAATCAACCAAGGGTGGAAAGGCCACAATGTTAGTTTACCCGAATCAATATGACGTTGGCTGAAGTTCTACCTCATCTGCTGAGATCCAACTTGGAGACCTCGAAAGAGGCTCCCAAGAATCCAAATACCATATCTCCCCGATATAATCCAAACACTCGGTATGCCTATCATTCTGAGAGTCCTGGCCATGATACCAATGACTGCTGGGCTCTAAGAAATAAGATACAAGATCTGATCGAAGCCAAGGAAATTGAGTTCGATGCTCTGGAAAAGGCCAATGTCATAACTGCTCCCATGCCTAAGCACGGTCGTGGAGTTAATGCTGTTGATACCGACTTATTTGCAACCTCGGTGGATGAAGTTTCTACTCCTCTCATGACTGTGAAAAAGAATTTGATGTTGGCCGGTTTATTTCCGGGTTATGGTAAAGGGTGCCACATGTGTTCATTTCTGCCTTCTGGTTGCCATTTGCTGAAGTCATGTGTTCAACGCCTGATGGACAGTAAAGAAATTTTGTTCGAGAAAAATTTGGTTCCTGTTGTTCCATCGAAGACATTGCCATAATAACCATTTCCTCCAATCCTTCCAAGGTATCCTCGAGAAGACCTATTAGGATTACATCTGCTCCAAGAATCGCTCCGCTAATAATCACTATTCCTGGTCCTGTCCCGTATGTCTCGGACAAAGTTGTCCCCTGGCATTATGGTGCCGATGTGTAATATCATGGCATAAAAAAAGATTTGAAAAATGAAGAGGTTGATCCTGATATTGGTAACATTGTCGGAACCAGCAAGGTTACCCGAAGTGGATGGGTCTTCTCTCCCGAGATTTCCCCTAAGACTCTCAACAGGCCTATTGTCATTCCATCTGTTGTTCCTGTTGGTACATCAACTACGACTCCTGTTCTTACTTCAATTATTACCCCTGTCGGCGAATCTTCTGACACCCGCGACAAAGAGGTTATAGGTGAGCCTGCCCAGACGGAGGTGCCTAGAAAAATGGTTGTGGAAGCCTCTAAGCAAGAGATAAAGGAAATATTGAAAATAATTAAAAAGAGCAACTACAATATCGTCGAGCAGCTGGGGCAGACCCCCTCAAAGATATCCATGTTATCCCTGATGTTGTGCTCCGAGGCCCATGCGAAGGCTTTGATTGCATTCCTCAAAATTGCGCATGTGCCGCAAGAGACTTCAGTTGATTAATTTAAAGATTGCATGGCCAGCCTGACTGCTGACAATGGGATGGGTTTTTCAGATGCAGACTTTACATCAAAAGGGAGGAAGCATAATGATGCTCTGCATGTCTCGATCGAATGCAAGGGCACCACTATGGCTCATGTGCTGGTAGATACTGGGTCTTTGCTGAATGTTCTGCCTAAGAAGGCGCTGGACCGGTTGGATTGTGAAGGCTTGACCTTAAAGCCTAGTAACATTGTGGTAAGGGCTTTTGATGGGTCAAAGAGAATGGTGCATGGGGAAGTGGACATCCCCGTCAAAGTAGGTTCTCAGACTTTTGAGTCCACCTTTTATGTGATTGACATCAGGCCGTCGTATTCTTGTTTGTTGGGTCATCCTTGGATCCACGAGGCTGGGGCAGTTACTTCCAAACTACACTAAATGCTGAAGTATCCGGTAAAAGGGAAGATTATCACTGTGCGGGGTGAAGAGGAGTATATGGTGAGCCACCTCAATTCCTCCCGCTACATAGAGATGGACGGGGAATTCATAGAAACTCCTTGTCAAAACTTCAAAGAGGTCCCTCAGATATTGGTATTGACTGAAACTACTACCAGCAACAAACCTCCTCTGAAGATGGCTTCTCTCAAGGACGTCAGGGCCGTGGTTGAAGAAGGTCGGTGTACCAATTGGGGTCAGTTCTCTGATTTCACTCACAAAACTGACAAATTTGGTTTGGGCTTTACTACAGGGGCTCAAAGGGCTGTTCGACGAGCTCGGGCTGGAGGACCTCCCCTAGGCATCAACAATCGTGGGGTTAATTCCATTAAAGACAGCGAGGAAGACTTAGACATTGACAACTGGATCTACTTAACTACCAATGGTGGACCGAGTAACTGGACGGCTAGGGACTTTATACCAGTTTCTTTTATTCCACAGTAATTGTCTTACTTGTTTTGAGATTTGTAATAAACAATTTAAAACTTTACGACCTTGTGCCTTGCCCGAGGCACATTGGCTTTGCTTGTGAGGGCTATTATTTTTCATTTCATATATCATTAATAAACCATTGGACGTTTCTTGCATACAAATTTTGTGCTCTTTGTTTTTTCTTTTCTGTTTTCACTTTATCAAAACAACTATTCTCTTACACACACTAACGTATCATACTGCAGATCCATATCCACTCTGGATCCCATTGATAACAGCTCTGCTATTGCCAGTTATGACTTCAAAAATCCGATCAACCAAGCCGAAGATGAAGGTGAGGATGATTGTGAGGTGCTTGGAGAACTTGCTAGACTATTACAGCAGGAAGAAAGGGCCATACAACCTCATGAAGAGCCGATTGAGATAGTGAACTTAGGTACTGAGGAAGACTGAAAAGAGGTTAAAATAGGTGAAAATCAAGAGCTTAGCGTCAAACAGAGGTTGCTACAGATGTTGCACGACTACGTTGAGATCTTTTCCTGGTCATATGAAGACATGCCAGGTTTAGACACTAATATTGTGGTTCATCGCCTACCGACTAAAGAAGATTGTCCTCCGGTAAAGCAGAAGATCCGCCGTATGCACCCTGAAATGTCAGAGAAGATCAAGGCAGAGGTCATAAAACAGTTCGACGTAAGATTCTTAGCTGTCACTTCTTATCCACAGTGGGTTGCTAATGTCGTCCCAATACCTAAGAAGGACAGTAAGGTGCAGATATGTATGGATTATAAAGATCTGAACAGGGCAAGCCCCAAGGATGACTTCCCACTTCCTCACATTGACGTTCTGGTTGACAACACCGTGCAACACAAATTCTTCTCCTTCATGGATGGTTTCTGTCTACAACCAGATCAAGATGGCTCCTGAAGACATGGAGAAGACAACCTTCATCATGCAGTGGGGCACCTTCTGCTACAAGGTGATGCCTTTTGGGTTGAAGAATGTTGGGGAAACTTATCAGCGCGCCATGGTCGCTTTGTTCCACGATATGATTCACCATGAGATCGAAGTTTATATTGATGAAATGATAGCCAGGTCTCAGACCGAGGAAGGGCACCTTGATCATCTACAAAAGTTGTAACACAGGTTGAAGATATATAAGCTGAGGTTGAATCCGAACAAGTGCACCTTCGGGGTAAGGTCTGGTAAACTTCTGGGTTTCATTGTCAGCGACAAAGGCAACCAAGTAGATCATGCAAAGGTAAAGGCTATACAAGAAATGCTAGTTTCCCGTACAAAGAAGGAAGTTAGAGGTTTCTTGGGACGCCTGAATTATATCACCAGGTTCATCTCACATCTGACCACTACTTGTGAGCCAATCTTCAAGCTTCTGAAGAAAGATCAAGTGGTAAAGTGGAATGATGAATGCCAGACCGCTTTCAAAATAATCAAGGAACACCTTCAAGAACCACCAATCCCGATGCCCCCGGTTGAAGGAAGACCTTTGATTTTATACCTAACAATGCTAGATAATTCAATGGGATGTGTGCTGGGTCAGCATGACGAGTCTGGTCGAAAAGAGCATGCAATATACTACCTTAGCAAAAAGTTTACCGACTGTGAGACAAGATACTCACTGCTCAAGAAAAATTGTTGCGCTTTGGCATGGGATGCTCGCCGACTAAGTCAGTACATGCTGACCCACACTACCTTGTTGATATCGAAGATGGATCCGATCAAGTACATTTTTGAGAAGCCTGCACTCTCCGGAAGAATAGCAAGATGGCAGATGATCTTAATTGAATATGACATACAATATACAACCCAGAAATCAATAAAGGGGAGTGTATTGGCTGATCATTTGGCTCATCAGGGCGTGGATGACTACCAGTCCATGAATTTTGAGTTCCCGGATGAGAATATTATGCTGGTAACTGACTATGAAGAACTTGGACCGAATGAAGGACCCGAGGAGGGATCCCGATGGACTATGATTTTTGGCAGAGCTTCAAACGCACTGGGTAATGGCATCAGCGCTGTAATCATATCTCCTGAGGGTTATCATACTCCGTTCACTTCCCGATTATGTTTCAACTGTACCAACAACATGGCAGAGTATAAAGCATGTATCATGGGTCTTAGAGCTGCTATTGACCTAAGGATCAAATTATTGGACGTTTTCGGAGATTCAACCTTGGTAATAAGTCATATCAAAGGCAAATGGGATATGAAGCATTCGAATCTCATCCCATACAAAGAGTACGTGCTGACATTTCTCCCACACTTTGAGGAGGTAACTTTTAAACATTTCCCGCGAGAGGAGAACCAGTTAGCGGACGCGCTAGCTACCATGTCTTCTATGTTTAAAGTTAGGTGGGACAATGAAGCTCCCCAAATCACCATTGAGAGGCTGGATGAATCAACACACTGCTGTGAAATCGATACCGAAGAAGTGGCAGACAAACCCTGGTTTCACGAAGTCAAGAGGTATCTTGAGACTCAAGAGTATCCCGAAGGGGCATCTGTCAATGATAAGAAGTTTCTGAGAAGGTTCGCTGCAAATTTCTTCCTCAGTAATGGAATCCTCTATAAACGCAACCATGACTCCACACTACTACGGTGTGTAGACAAGAGTGAAGCAGAGAGGATCATGACAAATCTACATGAAGGAACCTTTGGAACCCATTCTAGTGGACATTCCATGGCTAAGAAGATCCTACGGGCAGGATACTACTGGTCCACTATGGAAGCCGATTGTTATCAGCACTCTCGAACTTGTCATAAGTGCCAAATCTATGCTGATAAGGTGTATGTGCCTCCGGTCCCCTTAAACGTCTTGACAGACCCATGGATCTTTGCAATGTTGGGCATCGACATAATTGGAGAAATCAGGCCCACCGCTTCTAATGGACATCGCTTCATCCTAGTAGCCTTTGATTACTTCACGAAGTGGGTTGAGGCAACCTTTTTTGCTACGGTAACCAAGAACGTCGTGGCGCGGTTTATCTGACATAATCTGATCTATCGATATGGGATGCCAGAGAGAATTATTACTGACAATGGTACGAATCTCAACAACACAATGATCACCGAGCTCTGTAAACAGTTCAAGATACAACATCATAATTCTTCTCCCTATCGGACAAAGATGAACGACGCTGTTGAAGCAGCTAACAAGAACATCAAGAAGATTGTACAGAAGATGACGATGACATACAAAGACTGGCATGAGATGTTACCATTTTCTCTTCATGGATACCGTACCTCAGCATGGACATCGACATGGGAAACACCCTACTCTCTGGTATATGGCATGGAGGCAGTCCTACCCATCGAAGTCCAGATACCTTCTCTCAGGATTATGAAGGATGTAGGTTTGAACGAAGACGACTGGATCCGAACCCGACTTGATCAGTTAAATCTAAACGATGAAAAGAGACTTACTGCTATTTGCCATGGTCAGACGTATCAAAAGCGAATGATCAAGGCTTTTAACAAGAAAGTCAGGCGTCAAGAATATCAAGTCGGGGATCTAGTGATCAAACGCATCATACTGCCGCAAGGTGATCCCAGGGGAAAATGGACCCCCACGTACAAAGGACCATTTATGGTTAAGAACATTTTCTCAGGTGGAGCTATGATTCTAACCACCATGGATGGTGACGACCTTCCTCACCCTGTCAATGCAGACATAGTGAAAAGATACTACGCCTAATTAAAAGACCCGTTAGGTTGACTGGCCTAGGCAAAAATAAGGGTTTCCCACCAAACCAAAAGGGTTCGGGAAAAAGTAAGGGATGAAAATGAAAAATCTGTACACCCGGTAAGTCAAAAACCCGAAAGGGCGGTGTTGTACCCCAAAATTTGCCCTCCCTTTTTTCACAAGAAGATCACAATCCTAGGGTTTTTCTCTGATTTTTGAGATTGGCTCAGGAATTGATCAAGTAGACTTTTCTTTGACAACAAATCCGGAATTAGGGTTTTCGCTCGTATTTCTCAGAAGAAACTGAATCCTCAGAAATTCAGTTAACTGTTACATTGTTTTCACGCTTGTTCAAGATTACTGGTTGTTTCTCAAAACCTAATTATCTGGGATACGAGCTGAGACTTTTGTTTGGAACATTAAGGCATTTGCTTGATTAGTGGAGTGAAAGGTTTGTGGAATGCTTGTTTGTTTAACTGTACAACGCATATGTTAATTGGAATACCACGCGTATTGTGATTGACGCAAGGTTGCGAGACTGCAAAGTTTGTTGATTATTTATTTCATCTGGATTAGAATTATTGAGACACAGTTTCAATTATTTTGATTTAAGAGCCTTAAATAATTAAATAAACATAAGGGGAAGATGGAAAAGATATTTGACAGTAGAATTTTCTTTTGATAAAGACTTTTATTTACTTCAAATATGGTTACAAATTTATTCGAATATTGTAAGATTACAACTTATAATATTTAGGATAATATTTGTTTATAATAAATGAAAAATAAATCTAAGCCTAATCTCCTAAGATCTTTGACTTCTACTGCTTTCTCTATCATCCAACTGGTACTTACCTGCAAAAGACAGAAGAAAAAGAAATCAGCACAATTAACTGAAAAGAATTTTCAAGCAGATAAAAAGAAATCATCATTAAAGTCTGTCGGCCGGAATCAGAAATGCTATGTTCATCATATTTTATTTTCCTCTCTGCAAATCACAAGGAGACCGCTCTTCTCGGTTCATAGAGAGAAAAATAAAAGATATAAATTGCAAGCATACAATCAACTCAAAATGCAAAAACATAGGCAAGTTGCAAGGCAAACTGTACTGCAAACTGAATTCCAAACTGCATTAGTCAAACAAGTCAGCAAGGCAAGCATAGGCAAGCTAACTACAATGCAGTAACCAAGCATGTCAAACTGAGTTACAAGCCAACTAAGTGCAAAAGGCAAAAGTACAATGTAGAAAATATGTAAACAAAGTACACAGTACAGAGATGCAACAAGTACACAATGCAGAGAGATGAACCAAGTTACAAGCAAGAGCTTGTCCTAGCCATCATCATTTTCTGGCCAACAAAATTTTCAGAATTAAAATAATAAGCAAAAATGCTTAGAGAGAGAGAGAGAGAAAGAGATGACCTTTGAGTGAAAGGTTTTTGCAGTTTTGGCAAAGGCAGTTTTTTCAAGTTATATAAAAGGAGAGACTGTATAACAGTAAAAAAAGGGGGGGGGGGAGAAAACATTGAGAGCAAAAATCTGCATAAACCTGCAAACTAAAGCTTACTCAAGCTCAAGAAGCTTGCAAAAATTACATAACTGCAAGCTAGCTCAAAACCTGAATACCAGCAAGCCTGCTTCCAAAAGCTCAAAACCAATGGCAAACCTGTAAGCCCAAACCAGCTCAAACCTGCTTGCAAAAACTCAAACCTGCAAGCCTACTTCCAAAACTGCAGAATACAATCAAACAAGTTCAAATCTGCATAACCAAACTACTGCAGAATACTTACCAAAACTACATCTCAAAACTGCAAAATCCAAACACCAAAAACCCTGCATAAACTGCTAAACACTCAGGCCAAGCCCAAACCTGCCTGCACAAACACTCAGGCCAAACCCAAGCCTGCCTTACAAATTACAAACCTGCTAAACACACAAGCCAAACAAAAACCTGCATAAACCTGCAAACTACAACGTATTCAAGCTCAACAAACTTGCCTAAACACAAAACTCAAAAACAAACTCAGATATGCATAACAATAACAAAACTGCAGAAAACAATCAATAGTTGTCAAACCTGTCCAAACTATAGATTTAAGCCAAGCTGATCAGAACAAACAAGTAACAACACCAGTTTTCAGATTCATCATCATTAAATCATCAGGGTCAACAAGGAGAGAGGAAGAGCTTTAGAAGTAAAACAATATAGAACTTCAGAAACACGTTCATCATTAACAAACATTCAGAGGAAGGAAGAGAATCAACAAAATCAAATCAACAACAAGTTTCAGATTTTATACATCATCACTAACAAATACAAATAAATCTCAGAGTATCATCATCATTGACATCTATACCAAAACCAGAAAGAGGAAGAGATTCAGAAGCAAGCGTAGTTTCAGAAAATACTCATCATTAACAGGGAAGAAGAGAAGTTTTCAGAAGTATTCATCATTAACAATATTAACGAAGCAAACAACAATAGCAAGTTTTCAGTCCATTATCAACAAAAGTCAGAGACGGGCAGTTTTCAGAAGCTAAGATCATCATCAAACAACATAACCAAAAGAACGACAAAAAATACCAGAAAAGCATCATCTTCATCCTCCGCCTAGCCTCCTGGGAGCGCCACCGGCCGATCTCACATCCTTTTCCTTCATTTTACAGAACAAAACGCTCAAGGTACGTCCCTCAAGCTCCTACTACATGTAAATATAAAAAAAACCATGGATTAAAACATGCATGTAATAATCAAGCAAAATGAAAACATAACTGTGAAACCCTAAAACAAAGGTTAACAATTCGTACCGTTCATTCAAAATTTTGGACCGCCGTGAAGAGAGCAAGAAGTGAGATAGGGCGGCGCTCCGGTGACTTAAGGACTTAAGAGTATCAAACGCTTCTCCTAAGAGAGATGAGAGAAACGGAGAAGAAAGGAAGGAGGCGCCGCTGAGGCCAAAACTTACAAACCCTAATCGAATGTCAAACCCTAAAAAATTTGTCAGAACATTCATTCTGGGCCTGTGAGCCCCAAATTGCTTAAGCCCAAATGCTGGCTAGCGCATACTCCCCCCCCATTTCATCTGTTTTGTTTTTAATTTTATTTCTCCTTCCATTTTTGGGCCTAACACCAATAATTCCTAAGGCCCATCATCTTTTTAACTTTGTTAAAACTAATATTTTTTTACTTTCATAATTTGATTCTTGTGAATAATAAAACTAAAAGTTTATTAAAATTTTGTTTTAATTTTCTTAATTTAGTTTTCTTGTTTTAATGATTATTACCTTTAATAAAAACATAAAATAATAGAAACCTTAGTTCAAAATAAATTTTCTTTCTTTAAAACTTTTTCTTTTCATAATTCATAAAAAAACACAAAAATAAATACTTAATCTTCACTAGGTTAAATTTTTATTTGTTCGTTTGTAAATAAATACATGCATCTCATATTTCTTTGATTTTCTTTATCTTATAAATTATTATAATCTTAATATTTGAATGGCGTCGATTCAATTTGGTTGTAACCCATAATATTTTGGACATTATTATCCTGATAAGACTCATCCCCATTTGTAAATAATTTGTACCCCCATCCCCAGATACTGTTTTGTAATAACTTAGACTTTAAATTCCCGCAATTTATTGCTTTCAATATACTGTATAGTAATTAGGGTTTGTATGGCAAGATTCAAAATCAATCGCTAGATGACCTAATCCAAGAATAAATGCATGAAAATCAATACACAAATCACACTTGCACCTCTAGGGTAACCTCGCTTGTTGCCTCGGAAAATACAATCATGTCCCTCGAGTATGAGACACTCTAGCAAATTCCCCTTCAATAAACAAAGATCGTAGTCCCTCGATGACCCTCGACGTTGCCTTTGATAAAACAATCTCGTCCCTTACAAAATTGCTAGAGCGTCTCACAAGTTACTTTCAATGATTGTATGCGATGACCCGCGCCTGTCCCGTTTAACATCCTAACACAAGGTTATTCACCAAATACAATGGTGAAATAACACTGTCAAAAGGATTGAAAACATAAGAAAGATATTTGAGTAAAATAGGGTAGACAACTCTTAGTTACTTGATCAAAAGTGTGCAAAACATCCTTGCCATTTTCAAACACACCTCACAACACAATTTCAAAACAAATTTCAAAAAAACATTGAAATATCTTTTCAAAAAGACACACACCTTTGTGTATATTCTAACAAGAGTCATTATAAAGGTTGCCTAGACAAGGCCTCTTTTTCAAAGCATTTTCAAAAACCACACACAAAGCACCATTTCAAACAATTGAAAAGTAAAGGCAAGTGATCTAAAATAAGTAACTAAGAGCCCATGGAAAACCATGGATGAAAAGGGTGCTAGCACCTTCCCTTTTCATAATCTACCCCCCGAACCCAAGAAAACATCTCAAAGGTCTTTCCTGTGCTTTTTGACCTTTCCTTAGGATAAAATAAAAAGTCGGTGGCGACTCTTGCTAAACCGAACAAGTGCGAACACAAACACAAAACCTCAAGTCATTTCTCCCACCGTATCACAGGCGGCTTGGGCAAAAAAGGGTATCCCGGTGGACTGAAAACCCGAAAGGGTGGTCCAGGCAAAAGTTAGGGATATAAAGCGTACCACTATGTCTCATTGGATCATCTTGCGACCAAATTTACATATCGGCTATCAAGCTCGGACGGCGCCAATCAATCTGATCAACTTTTGGCCAAGAAACAAAGTGATGAGACGCTTGAAGATATAAGGGCAGTAGCAGAGTTGAAACCGAATGGGGTTGTTTCACATAGCTGTTTTTTTTCTTTTACATAAATTTGTATAGCTTCTATTTTTACGGCGGCGTTCTCTTACTAGATCGTCGCCCTCTTTGTATAAAAACGCCTATTACAGGCCAATTTCAAAAATCAATACAAATCATTTTCGCGAGAAACTTCGATCTGTTTTTCTTTTTCTGTTTTGTTTTGCAAGAACGTCCAATGACTTATTTTTGATATATGCATTTTAAAATGATTGTTGTTCATAAATATTTACATAAGAAACAAAAGACAATTACTCGTAAGTCCAGAAACAGGGGCAAAAACAAGAAGTGCCAAACCCGACGGTTACTCTGCCCAGCAGGTGCGGGATAGAGCCAGCTTTGGAACATAATCATTGGTACATACACTCCCCACAGAGTAAAAGTATTAAAAATAATTGATGTCATCTTTCCCGAAACAGGACGTAACCTCCCCATCCAGGGTCATTCTAAAACCTGACAGCTATATCCTCTAGCCGAATTTCATAATCGCAGACGAGTCAGTAAATTTCTGTAATTGCAAGCTTCTCAAGTCATATTTAAAGCATTTGTTTTGATGAAGATAACATGGACATCAACATTCAAAGGATGTGCAAAAAGCTTATCAACATCATATAAAAGTCTTGAAGATTAGAAGAAGAATTATTGAAGAATCATCAAATGTCAAATGGTATAAATAATTCTTAATCTTGAATATAGATGTTCACAAAAATATGCGTTCATAATCATATACATATCCAACATGTTTTCTTTTAAGAAAAACTTTGTTTGAAATCTTTTTCAAAAAGAATTTTTGAAAATAAATATTCAGGAACCGGTTCCTCCCTAACAGGGAACCGGGTTCCAAAACTTGTTCAAAAACATGTCCCTGGAATTTGTACCAGGAACCGGGTTGTACCAATAGGGGAACCGGTTCCTGCGTGATATTTTTGAATTCTAACTTATAACGTTCACTAAGAACCGGGTTCTTCCTGTGTCGGAACCGGTTCCTAGCGAACCAGTGCAACTTTTCTTTTGGTTTTTGAACATTTTTCAAGTGGTACTCTTTCATGAATGCATTGCAACTTTTCATATGAATTGGCATGAATGAAGAGGTTCTTGTGACTTTATAAAATGCAGATTTTTCAGATTTAAAGAACAAGAACACAATAACATTTTCATACAACAAAAAACCTTCTTCAATAAACAATTTTCTCATTCATTCAAATTTGCACTTAAACTTTCACGTGTTCATAAATTTTGTGAAACTTACCATATACACTTTCATTAAGAAATCATTACAAGTTTCATACATACATTGTGAACATTTATATACATTGTTTGAGAATTGTTTTTATCTTGAAGAAGAAGATCAATTGAAGATTGATAAAGCTATCTGTGATCGGTGGATTTAGAACTGACTGTTTAAAGCTGGTTTCGCGAAATGTCGCGGAAGCAAGAGTCGCCACCGTCTTTTATTTTCTCCAACATGGACAGGACAAAAGCACAGCAAAATTCCTTATGAGAACGTTTCTCGGTTCGGGAGGTAGATTTATAGAAAGGGAAGGTGTTATCACCCTTTCTATCCGTGGTTATCCACGGGCTCTTAGATACTTGCTCTTATGTTTTCAAAATGTTTGCTTTTCAAAATGTGAGTGGGCTTGAAAAAGTTTCTTTGAAATATTTCTGAATGACTCTTGTATCTGTCCTCAAGAGTGTTTGAAAAATTTGTTTTGAAAGCTTTTGAAAGTGTAAGGTGTGAAAAGTATTTTGTTTGTTTTTTTGAAAAGAGCAAGTACCCATGAGTCATCTACCTACCCTAAGGAATTAAGCTGTGTAAATGTCCTTTAGGTAGTGCCATCCCACCATTGAGAGGTAGGTAGCACCACCATCGGAGGTGTTCGGGTCAATTCGATTGTAGGGACAGTGTGGTCACCGAAGCAACAGTTAAGACACCTTAGAAGCTACCCTTATGTCCTTGATCCTTTTTTAATCCGAGGCAACTGTTTCGAGGCAACTGTTCCGAGGCAACTGTTTCGAGGCAACTGTTCTGAGGCAACTGTTTCGAGGCAACTAGATCATGGACATAAGGACCGCTAAGACGTCCTATACTTGACGACCACGTTTCGAAGGTGACAAGTGAGGCGTACCCTAGAAGTGATGTGTGTATTTGTATGTTATATTCAGTTAATGTTTGTCTTGTTAATTAGTGAGCTACGAGTTGTTTTTATTTACATACATTCTTTCATGCAAGTTTAGCAGTTAAGGGGTGCGGAAAGTAAATTGCGAAAACATAAATCCTACGCTATTACAAGACGCGGGTCTATACATCGCCAAAAATTACAAAGACCCGTTTTTTGGTAAATAAGTACAGAAATTAAATAAAGCGATAAACCTATTTAACTATTACATTCTTGATGGCAATTACATAATAATCAAATAAAGTAAAGGCGCGCGAATAAATTAATCGGGAATGTCTAAGGGTGTTGACCCTTTTAAGAAAAGAAATTGATTTTTTGGCTTTTTTATAATTAAAGTGAAATTAAAACTAACTAATGACTAATTAATTTAATTAAAAGAAAATATTTTTTTGTTTTTATGTTTTTATGAAATAAAAGAAATGAAATAAAATTAAAAGTTAACTTTACCTAATTCTAGATCTATTTTAATTATTTAAGAAAAGGAATTAAAATTGCCTAATTAAACTATTTTAGTTAATGTTTATTTACAAAATAATATAATAATAATAATGATGTTAGTTCTATTTTTTTTGATTTTTTATGAAAATATGTTAATTATGCTAATTATTTAAAAAAATAAAATAAGGCAAATAAATAAAAGAAAAGAAAATGACAAAACAAAATAAAATAAGAAAAAAGTAAATAAACCCAAGGGGGGTGAGATGGCCTTCATGGAGGTTTTCCGAAGTAATTCTGGCCCAACAACGAGAAGCCTTATTTGACTTTTTTCGGTTTCCTACGCATGCGCTGACTCCAGAGCATATTACTCTTGCGTTTTGGGCCTTTAGATTTGCCTCCAATGACACTTGGCTTGTTGGATGGGTGAGGCTTATGGTGGAAACTACTTGAGAAACTGCACAAGAACGCGTTAACAAAAATGATATGAGAATTATGGGGGACCTGGGAAGAACTTACAGCGCAGTATGAGCCTCAGGACTTGGCAAAGGTTGCTTTAGCTTCAGGGTGTGGCAAGGAATAGAACCACATGCTTGTTTTGATCTGAAGATGCTCGCAACTATGTTTTAGAACTCTCACTTTTTGAATAATTTTTGGTTTTGCTCTTGGCCATTTCTGCACACACTCTTTTTCTTGAATGAGGTTGGGAAGGCTTGTATATATAGTAATGTAAAGTGTATCAATAAGAATAATGGTCATTAAGTTTATGCAATTATGTTCTTGATTTCCTCCATAACCAACATTGAACCATTTGCCATATTTGTGAAAATTTGAATTTTTATGCCCATAATAGGCCTTGCACGAATTTGGAAGGTATTTCAAGGTGTATCAAAGCTAATCAACACAAAATATATCCCTCCATTAATTTCTTTGATTTTTATTTGAATTTTAAAGATTTAAAATGAATTAAATCAAATAAAATTAAATAAAAATGGAAAAATTAATTTTAAATCTTGAAATAAATTGTGGGACACGTGGGAGGCATGGCCAAGCTGAATCAAGTGGAAAAAGTGGGCCCTTTTTGTCAAAAATGAAGTTTCAAGGATAATTGACTTTGGCCATTTCACAAAAATTTCCCAACTTCTCCAATGCATATCTTGCTCAATTTTGAAGCTATGAACATTTTCTTGGACATTTTGGAAAGGTCATGAAGTCCTATAACCAATGTCTTTAGTCCCATGTCATTTTTATCTACCAATCTCAAGTTATGGTCTTTGACTTAAAGTGCCTTTTTGTTGACTTTTGAAAATGACCTATAATGTTGAAATTGATAACTTTTTGTGAGAGCATTTCTTGGACTTGGAGTGTGAAGATGAGTTGTAGGAAATGTCTTCCCCTTCAAGATGATCATTGGATGGGATTTTTATGATGAACCATGAAACAGTTATGCCTTGGTCAATTTACAGTTGACTTTTCAGCTGTCCAAAAATAGAAACTTTTGACACCTTGATGATTTTTGAGCCATTCTTGTGAAATCATGATCAAGACTTGATCAAATGATGATTGTGGCTTCAAAATAAGATGTTGACCAAAATTTTTGACTTTTGACTGCCAAATGACCATTTTACCCCTACAGTTGATTGTGAGGCAATTAGGGTTTTTGACTGTGCAACTTGACCTTGTGAGCCTTGAAACTTGACATGTAGGTGCTTGACAATGTATATGAGCATATGTGACTTGATTGAGCCCTTGAAAACTTCAACTTCCTTGCAAGAACCAAAACCCTAATTTGACTGGCTTCAGGAGAATGGTTGACTGTGTAGCCCTTGAGTAGACTTTGAACCATTTGAGGTGATGCTTGGCAAAACTTTGAAGATTATGGGAGGGAAAATTTTGGGGTACAACAGTTGCCCCTGTTCAATCTTCTTAGACCTGAGGATGTAGATTGGCGTGCATACCTTTCGTGATCCGAAGGTGGAAGATGATTGAACACTAGAGTGCCCAGAAATTTGCACTCACATAGTTGAGTATCAGCAGTGTGATAGCAGGAATGGGCTTACAGATACCATTTGGAGAGATGATGGGTAGGAGGATGGGCTTATAGATGCCATCTGGAGATGTGACAGAACCTTGTCGGGAATGGGCTTATAGATGCCATTTGGAACTGTTGGTAGGTGGATGGGCTTATAGATGCCATCTAGAGATGTGACAGAACCTTGTCAGGAATGGGCTTATAGATGCCATTTGGAACTGTTGGTAGGTGGATGGGCTTATAGATGCCATCTAGGTTGTCGATCGCGTAAGAGATTCCTTAGCGAGAACTTGCGTACCTGAGAAAGAAAAATAATTACCTGGCCTGTTACATGGGTTGATCTTCAAACTCTTCAGACGTGCCCTGGAAGGATACAGGAATCGAGTCCGGAAAATAGTCGTCAACAGATACACCCTGGCAGGATACAGGAATCAGATCTTCAAACTCTTCAGACGTGCCCTGGCAGGATACAGGAATCGAGTCCGGAAAATAGTCGTCAACAGATACACCCTGGCAGGATACAGGAATCGGATCTTCAAACTCTTCAGACGTGCCCTGGCAGGATACAGGAATCGAGTCCAGAAAATAGTCGTCAACAGATACACCCTGGCAGGATACAGGAATCAGATCTTCAAACTCTTCAGACGTGCCCTGGCAGGATACAGAAATCGAGTCTGGAATTAGTCGTCAACAGATACACCCTGGCAAGATACAGGAATCGGATCTTCAAACTCTTCAGACGTGCCCTGGCAGGATATAGGAATCGAGTCTGGAATTAGTCGTCAACAGATACACCCTAGCAAGATACAGGAATCGGATCTTCAAACTCTTTAGACGTGCCCTGGCAGGATAAAGGAATCGAGTCTGGAATTTCAAAATATTTTTGTCGATAATGATATGATGAATGAATCAGGGACGATTACTACCTCAACGGGACGATGAGAGAACCTTGGACGATTACTACCTCAACGGGACGATGAGAGAACCTTGGACGATTACTACCTCAACGGGACGATGAGAGAACCTTGGATGATTACTACCTCAACGGGAAGATGAGAGAACCTTGGACGATTACTACCTCAACGGGACGATGAGAGAACCTTGGATGATTACTACCTTAACGGGACGATGAGAGAATCTTGGAAGATTACTACCTCAACGGGACGATGAGAGAACCTTGGACGATTACTACCTCAATGGGACGATGAGAGAACCTTGGATGATTACTACCTCAAAGGAACGATGAGAGAACCTTGGACGATTACTACCTCAAAGGAACAATGAGAGAACCTTGGACGATTACTACCTCAACGGGACGATGAGAGAACCTTGGACGATTACTACCTCAACGGAACGATGAGAGAACCTTGGACGATTACTACCTCAACGGAATGATGAGAGAACCTTGGATGATTACTACCTCAACGGGACGATGAGAGAACCTTGGACGATTACTACCTCAGCAGGATGATGAGAGAACCTTGGATGATTACTACCTCAACAGAACAATGAGAGAACCTTGGATGATTACTACCTCAACGGAATGATGAGAGAACCTTGGATGATTACTACCTCAACGGGACGATGAGAGAACCTTGGACGATTACTACCTCAACGGGATGATGAGAGAACCTTGGACGATTACTACCTCAGCAGAATGATGAAGGAATCTTGGACGTCTTCTACCTCAAAAGGTAAAGACTTTTATCGGTTGATCGTTCTTTCCTGAAAAAGTAACGAGTTAGTTGTATGCAATGTCATAATGTATGACATGCATGATGTCATGATTTTCTCAAAAATAAATGAGATTGGGGTGATATGATGCGTGTATGCATGTATCATAATGTATGACAATGTGATGTTTATGAATGTATTTTCGTCTAGGAAAATAAATCCTTTACGAATGCCGGGAGCTGAATCCTGGGCTGATGTTGGAAGAGTAGCGTTCTTTGTTTTAGCTGGGGATAATGGTTGCAAGAATAAACCGGTAGGAGAAGATGACTCCGTCGGGGAATAAACCTGTTGGAGAGATTACTCTGCGGGGAATTACTCTGTAGGAAGAGATACTTCGCTGAGGTTTTGATGATAACTCCATTGGGGATTCTGCTGATGAGTTCTGTTGGAAGATCTGATGAACTTCGCTGGGGATAGGAAGAACTTCACCGAGGAAGGTCTTTCCGTTAATTAGCTGAGGATAAACCAGTTATAAGCTTTGGTGGGGAATAACCTTCTGAATAAAGTCGGGGAGAGGCTCTCGTACTCTGCAGGTGATAAGCTTCCAGAATCTACTGGGGATAAGCTTCCTACTGGGGAGATTTTTGAACTGCATTGGGAAGTGGCTCCACTGGATGTCTGGTATTTCGCCGGGGAACAATCTTAGATCAAGACTGCCGGGGATGCTTGCTTAGGAATGTCTGTATACTCCGCTGGGGAATATTGAGATCTTCTGAGGATACCCAACTTCCATAAGGCTGACAGTAGACTAACTCTGTTTGGGGAGAGTGTCGCTGACTTGCTGGAGATACTGTGCCTTTTCAGGGCTGATTGGGAGACCAAACTCTGTTCGGGGAAGTATTGTTGAGTCTTATCCTACTCGGCCGGGAGTGAAGGTATCTGGGTTACTTTCTCCAGCCGAACTTACCTTGGTACCTTGGTGGACAGAGCAACCGCACAGTTAGGGACAACTCTTATTGCCCCAGCTTCTATGGGAGAAGGTACTTGTAGAGGTGCTGGAGGACTGCCGATTTGACAAATCTTCTTCTGGTAGGCAAGTGACAAGATGCCGGGACATAGTCGTATGCTTTAATCCCTAACTTTTGCCTGGACCGCCCTTTCGGGTTTTCAGTCCACCGGGATACCCATTTTTGCCAAAGCCGCCTTTTCAGGTTTTCGACTTGCCGGGTGTACAGATTTTTCATTTTCGTCCCTTATTTTGCCCGAACCCTTTTTGGTTCGCCGGGAAGCCCTTATTTTTGCCTAGGTGTGTCAACCTAGCGGGTCTTTGATTGCGCGTAGTATTTTTTCGACTATGTCCACGCTCTCAAGATGCAGGGAGGTGCCCCTGTCAGAAGTGTTGTATTGCCCTACTACCAGAAGATCTTTGATTGTGCAAGATTCGCAGCTGGAATTCATGTCCAATGCCCCAAGTGACTCAGAGGGAGGTTTGCCCATGGCTATTTGGCGTTTGAGAGATTCTCCGAATCTTGACTTAACTTCCCCAGATGACGGATAATGATCACGTCTGCCCCTTGGTTGGAGGTGCTTTTGTTCATTAGACATTCGTCGTGCGAACTTCTATGCTATTCAAACAAATAGTCACATGCAAGCAATGTTATATTAAAAATGCAAAGCTTATGTCTGTCTTGAAATTTTTGAAAATGCGTTTTCAGTAAAACAAGCAAATTTTGTAAAGTGTGATGTCAACTCAGTATTTTACAGCAAGCCTTAAGGAGTCAGGATACCTTTCGTAACAGTATGCTTTCGAACTAACCCATGCTTCAGCTAGGACTTTTAAGGGTTATAACGTGGCCTGGTTCACGGTTTAAGAAACAAAGGATAAGGCTCAAAATGTATTTGTACCCACCCGCTCTTCGTGATGTTCTTCCAACCTAAACTCAGTTGATCGTGCGTTAGACCTTGTTTGAGTCTTTGCTCTGATATTTCGGTGATGGTCCGGATATTGTCAATTTATTTGGAATAGGCAGTCATTTCTTTTTTTTTGTTGAGGGTTTGTAGGACCTCTTTCTTTTTGATTTAGTTATCCCTGTTTTTTGCTTGAACGGTTTCTTTTTGGAATTACAGTCAGCGGGATGCCCCAGTTTTGTAAGTCTCTTTCGTAGGTTTTGACTTATTGGGCTTTTCTTTTTTGAAAGACAACGACCGCCTGTCTTTATGATTATTCAGAACCATCACTGTCTTTTGTTTTGGAAGGACTCTTTTGATGCCGTTCGTTGTGCACCTGGATCAACTGAGAGAACTACCCAGCCACGAATTATAATTAAGGGTTTTAATTTTCGAAAAGAAAAACTCCAACTTCTTTGGCTCAAAGGGGTTGACGAGGGATTATCTTCCTTATAACTCCAGTGTTTAGGAATTGAAACAATGCCTGTACCTCATCAGCGGGGTTTGTCCAAAAGCATATTGTAAGGATCGTGGTATCGTTTTCGTCATCCTCCCTCAAGAGGCTTAGAATTTTTCAATCAAGAGTTGATCATCACAAAAATATGAAAACAGTTGGCATATAGTGAATACGAAATAATTACTTCAAAACAGACATGTGTAATGCATTAATGAAATAACATCGTTTGACATGAATACAATGTTTGAACAATCAAAAGAAAATTACAAATTGAAAATTCTAATGAACAAAAGACATTCTCGATGATTTGGTGTAGGATCAGTGTTCAAACTTGACCTCCTTGGCATCAATCAAGTCTTGGATCTTGTTCTTCAAGGTCCAACAGTCGTCGGTGTCATGTCCAGGACTGTCAGAATGGTAGGCACATCTCACACCCGGGTTGTACTTGGAAGAGGAAGTATCAGGATTTTGAGGAGGATCCTTTAGTGTGATCAGTTTTGCCTTTAGCAATTGCTGTAATGCCTGAGACAAATACATGTTGATGTCATTATACTTCCTATCTTGATACTTTATCCTACGCCTATTGCTCTTTCTTGGTTGAACGGGCGTGGGATCAGAGATCTGGATTGCCCCTACATTATGACGACCCTTTTTACCATGTATAGCATTGGACTCCTTCTTCCCACTGTGGGGCTTTTTTTGAGCATCAACAGGTGCGGTTTCTTGAATCTTCCCCGACTTGATACCAGCTTCAATTCTCTCCCCAGTCAAGATAAGATCTGTGAACCAGCAGAAGAATTCCCAATCAGATGGTTGTAGAATGGACCAGACAAAGTCCCCAAGAACATGTCAACGAGCTCACGGTCAGTCAGAGGTGGTTGTACCCTTCCAGCAAGGTCTCTCCATTTTTGGGCGTACTCCTTAAAACCTTCACCCGTCCCCAGTGACATACCCTGGAGTTGGGTACACGTAGGAGCGAGGTCGGCATTATACTGATACTGCTTATAAAAAGCAGTTGCCAAGTCCTCCCAGTTACGAATACTGGTTCCATCCAGCTGATAGAACCATTCGAGCTGAGTCCCTGAAAGACTCTCCTGGAAGAAATGGATCCATAGATTCTTGTCTGCCGTGTAGGGCTGGATCTTCCTTGCGTATGAATGGAGGTGCAACTTAGGACAAGAGGCCCTGTCGTATTTTGCAAAGGCAGGTGCCTTGAACTTGTGAGGGATCACCACCCCAGAAGATAAGCCTAGGTCTCCGAAGTCCAACCCGGGCACCTGTTGAATCTCCATGGCATTTAGACGGTCCTCTAGTTGCTTATACCTGTCCTCAGCTTGAGGGTACTGCTCATCATTGTAATCTGTCTCGGTGTCGGAGACCACTGGACTAGGAACCCTTCCCTCTTGGTGACTGCCTTCCCCAACAGATGGAGTAGTCCGCTCAGCTTCATTCTGCAGTGTATTCCCAGATCTGCGGCTAGGGTTGAACAAAACAGTCCTCTTCTTCTTTTTCTTCAAAAGCAGAGTCTTCAATTCCTGTTGTCCCTGGGCTAAGCTCATGACCAGCTCCTGGAACTGGGCGTTCTGGGCCTGGAGGGCCTTGATAGCTTGTCCATTGGATGATTCAGGATTCATGATGATGGCTGAAATAAACAGCGAAGAATATTAAGCAACCTGTAGAACATAGTACCTATAATGCAATGATATGTATGTATGCATGCAATGTTTTCAAGGATCTTGCGGGGTAAACAGAGAAACTTGTTAGAATTTGAATTTGGTATCTTGATGGAAGGAACTTCATATTGTTGCGAGTCCTTCTTCAAGAGTCAAGGCTCATCATATCCAGTGGGTCATAGCCCCTTACTCAAGGTATCATGTTTTGATTTTCAAACAACCTTGGCTAGGTGAACCTTCTTCAAGAGTCAAAGCTCACCATATCCAGTGGGTCATAGCCCCTGACTCAAGTCATCCACCTGGCTAGAGGAAAATAAATCCCCTTTGCCCCTTGCTAGACATTTTGGTTCATCATGACCTGCATCACAAGCCCTTGAGATCCTTGAAACGGGTTAGTCCTTATGCAGGATGTATGCAATGGTATGATGTTATGCTATGCATGGAGTGATGTAGGTAAACCCTGTTATGAGTCCAGATTAAGGACCGTAAACAAAACCTACAAGAAACACAAGTGTCAGATAACAAGTATGCAAGTAGTCAAGTTTTGAAGGCACACAAGTCACACAAAGAGCCCTTAGAGTTTAGGCCAGCATGAAGTTCAGGTACTACCCTCTTTCAGTTTCGTTGGTTAAGACCTGTCCTATCAAAAGTAACCGGGTTCTAGAAGATCCCAATATCACTGACTACCCTCAATCGGTCATAACTCCAGTGTCGCAATCTTTTCTTGCAGCCAGAACCATCGCGAGAGTTTAGCCTCAATGGGTGTAGCATACTGCTACTGTTCTATGGCCAAGTTGGGTCAAATTAGGGTTCTAAGGTCGGTTGATGCTTCACGACACCATGCGGCGGCCCCGTACTCTCCTTGACTTGACTCAAGGGTTACCTGTACTCACCAAAGTGCCACATCAACGTAGCAGACTGCTTCAACCGTGTCGGTATACCCTGCACAGTTCCCTCACAACCTTGTTGCTACTTTCTAAGAAGGTATCCCCCAGATCCGGGTTAGGATCTATAGAACTCCCAAGACAGGCCCAATAATATTAAAGCAAGCAAAACAAAGCAATTGAAAACACAAGTATGAGCTATCCTAAGGTACACCTCACTTTAAGTATCCCCAGCAGAGTCGCCAGTTCTGTGATCAGTGGATTTAGAACTGACTGTTTAAAGCTGGTTTCGCGAAATGTCGCGGAAGCAAGAGTCGCCACCGTCTTTTATTTTCTCCAACATGGACAGGACAAAAGCACAACAAAATTCCTTATGAGAATGTTTCTCGGTTCGGGAGGTAGATTTATAGAAAGGGAAGGTGTTAGCACCCTTTCTATCCGTGGTTATCCACGGGCTCTTAGATACTTGCTCTTATGTTTTCAAAATGTTTGCTTTTCAAAATGTGAGTGGGCTTGAAAAAGTTTCTTTGAAAGATTTCTGAATGACTCTTGTATCTGTCCTCAGGAGTGTTTGAAAAATTTGTTTTGAAAGCTTTTGAAAGTGTAAGGTGTGAAAAGTATTTTGTTTGTTTTTTTGAAAAGAGCAAGTACCCATGAGTCATCTACCTACCCTAAGGAATTAAGCTGTGTAAATGTCCTTTAGGTAGTGCCATCCCACCATTGAGAGGTAGGTAGCACCACCGTCGGAGGTGTTCGGGTCAATTTGATTGTAGGGACAGTGTGGTCACCGAAGCAACAGTTAGGACACCTTAGAAGCTACCCTTATGTCCTTGATCCTTTTTTAATCCGAGGCAACTGTTTCGAGGCAACTGTTCCGAGGCAACTGTTTCGAGGCAATTGTTCCGAGGAAACTGTTTCGAGGCAACTGGATCATGGACATAAGGACCGCTAAGACGTCCTATACTTGACGACCACGTTTTGAAGGCGACAAGTGAGGCGTACCCTAGAAGTGGTGTGTGTATTTTTGTGTTATATTCAGTTAATGTTTGTCTTGTTAATTAGTGAGCTACGAGTTGTTTTTATTTACATACATTCTTTCATGCAAGTTTAGCAGTTAAGGGGTGCGGAAAGTAAATTGCGAAAACATAAATCCTACGCTATTACAAGGCGCGGGTCTATACATCGCCAAAAATTACAAAGACCCGTTTTTTGGTAAATAAGTACGGAAATTAAATAAAGCGATAAACCTATTTAACTATTACATTCTTGAAGGCAATTACATAATAATCAAATAAAGTAAAGGCGCGCGAATAAATTAATCGGGAATGTCTAAGGGTGTTGACCCTTTTAAGAAAAGAAATTGATTTTTTGGATTTTTTATAATTAAAGTGAAATTAAAACTAACTAATGACTAATTAATTTAATTAAAAGAAAATATTTTTTTGTTTTTATGTTTTTATGAAATAAAAGAAATGAAATAAAATTAAAAGTTAACTTTACCTAATTCTAGATCTATTTTAATTATTTAAGAAAAGGAATTAAAATTGCCTAATTAAACTATTTTAGTTAATGTTTATTTACAAAATAATATAATAATAATAATAATGATGTTAGTTCTATTTTTTTTTTTTTAATTTTTTATGAAAATATGTTAATTATGCTAATTATTTTAAAAAATAAAATAAGGCAAATAAATAAAAGAAAAGAAAATAACAAAACAAAATAAAATAAGAAAAAAGCAAATAAACCCAAGGGGGGTGAGATGGCCTTCATGGAGGTTTTCTGAAGTAATTCTGGCCCAACAACGAGAAGCCTTATTTGACTTTTTTCGGTTGCCTACGCATGCGCTGACTCCAGAGCATAGTACTCTTGCGTTTTGGGCCTTTAGATCTGCCTCCAATGACACTTGGCTTGTTGGATGGGTGAAGCTTATGGTGGAAACTACTTGAGAAACTGCACAAGAACGCGTTAACAAAAATGATATGAGAATTATGGGGGACCTGGGAAGAACTTACAGCGCGGTATGAGCCTCAGGACTTGGCAAAGGTTGCTTTAGCTTCAGGGTGTGGCAAGGAATAGAACCACGTGCTTGTTTTGATCTGAAGATGCTCGCAACTATGTTTTAGAACTCTCACTTTTTGAATAATTTTTGGTTTTGCTCTTGGACGTTTCTGCACACACTCTTTTTCTTGAATGAGGTTGGGAAGGCTTGTATATATAGTAATGTAAAGTGTATCAATAAGAATAATGGTCATTAAGCTTATGCAATTATGTTCTTGATTTCCTCCATAATCAACATTGAACCATTTGCCATATTTGTGAAAATTTGAAGTTTTATGCCCATAATAGGCCTTGCACGAATTTTGAAGGTATTTCAAGGTGTATCAAAGCTAATCAACATAAAATATATCCCTCCATTAATTTCTTTGATTTTTATTTGAATTTTAAAGATTTAAAATGAATTAAATCAAATAAAATTAAATAAAAATGGAAAAATTAATTTTAAATCTTGAAATAAATTGTGGGACACGTGGGAGGCATGGCCAAGCTGAATCAAGTGGAAAAAGTGGGCCCTTTTTGTAAAAAATGAAGTTTCAAGGATAATTGACTTTGGCTATTTCACAAAAATTTCCCAACTTCTCCAATGCATATCTTGCTCAATTTTGAAGCTATGAACATGTTCTTGGACATTTTGGAAAGGTCTTGAAGTCCTCTAACCAATGTCTTTGGTCCCATGTCATTTTGATCTACCAATCTCAAGTTATGGTCTTTGACTTAAAGTGCCTTTTTGTTGACTTTTGAAAATGACCTATAATGTTGAAATTGATAACTTTTTGTGAGAGCATTTCTTGGACTTGGAGTGTGAAGATGAGTTGTAGGAAATGTCTTCCCCTTCAAGATGAGCATTGGATGGGATTTTTCTGATGAACCATGAAAACGTTATGCCTTGGTTAAGTTACAGTTGACTTTTCAGCTGTCCAAAAATAGAAACTTTTGACACCTTGATGATTTTTGAGCCATTCTTGTGAAATCATGATCAAGACTTGATCAAATGATGATTGTGGCTTCAAAATAAGATGTTGACCAAAATTTTTGACTTTTGACTGCCAAATGACCATTTTACCCCTACAGTTGATTGTGAGGCAATTAAGGTTTTTGACTGTGCAACTTGACCTTGTGAGCCTTGAAACTTGACATGTAGGTACTTGACAATGTATATGAGCATATGTGACTTGATTGAGCCCTTGAAAACTTCAACTTCCTTGCATGAACCAAAACCCTAATTTGACTGGCTTCAGGAGAATGGTTGACTGTGTAGCCCTTGAGTAGACTTTGAACCATTTGAGGTGATGCTTGGCAAAACTTTGAAGATTATGGGAGGGAAAATTTTGGGGTACAACAGTTGCCCCTGTTCAATCTTCTTAGACCTGAGGATGTAGATTGGCGTGCATGCCTTTCGTGATCCGAAGGTGGAAGATGATTGAACACTAGAGTGCCCAGAAATTTGCACTCACATAGTTGAGTATCAGCAGTGTGATAGCGGGAATGGGCTTACAGATGCCATTTGGAGAGATGATGGGTAGGAGGATGAGCTTATAGATGCCATCTGGAGATGTGACAGAACCTTGTCGGAAATGGGCTTATAGATGCCATTTGGAACTGTTGGTAGGTGGATGGGATTATAGATGCCATCAAGAGATGTGACAGAACCTTGTCAGGAATGGGCTTATAGATGCCATTTGGAACTGTTGGTAGGTGGATGGGCTTATAGATGCCATCTAGGTTGTCGATCGTGTAAGAGATTCCTTAGCGAGAACTTGCGTACCTGAGAAAGAAAAATAATTACCTGGCCTGTTACATGGGTTGATCTTCAAACTCTTCAGACGTGCCCTGGCAGGATACAGGAATCGAGTCCGGAAAATAGTCGTCAACAGATACACCCTGGCAGGATACAAGAATCAGATCTTCAAACTCTTCAGACGTGCCCTGGCAGGATACAGGAATCGAGTCCGGAAAATAGTCGTCAACAGATACACCCTGGCAGGATACAGGAATCGGATCTTCAAACTCTTCAGACGTGCCCTGGTAGGATACAGGAATCGAGTCCGGAAAATAGTCATCAACAGATACACCCTGGCAGGATACAGGAATCGGATCTTCAAACTCTTCAGACGTGCCCTGGTAGGATACAGGAATCGAGTCTGGAATTAGTCGTCAACAGATACACCCTGGCAAGATACAGGAATCGGATCTTCAAACTCTTCAGACGTGCCCTGGCAGGATACAGGTATCGAGTCTGGAATTAGTCGTCAACAGATACACCCTGGCAAGATACAAGAATCGGATCTTCAAACTCTTCAGACGTGCCCTGGCAGGATACAGGAATCGAGTCTGGAATTTCAAAAGATTTTTGTCGATAATGATGTGATGAATGAATCAGGGACGATTACTACCTCAACGGGACGATGAGAGAACCTTGGACGATTACTACCTCAACGGGACGATGAGAGAACCTTGGATGATTACTACCTCAATGGGATGATGAGAGAACCTTGGACGATTACTACCTCAACGGGACGATGAGAGAACCTTGGACGATTACTACCTCAACGGGACGATGAGAGAACCTTGGATGATTACTACCTCAACGGGACGATGAGAGAACCTTGGACGATTACTACCTCAACGGGACGATGAGAGAACCTTGGACGATTACTACCTCAACGGGACGATGAGAGAACCTTGGATGATTACTACCTCAAAGGAACAATGAGAGAACCTTGGACGATTACTACCTCAAAGGAACGATGAGAGAACCTTGGACGATTACTACCTCAACGGGACGATGAGAGAACCTTGGACGATTACTACCTCAAAGGAACGATGAGAGAACCTTGGACGATTACTATCTCAACGGGACGATGAGAGAATCTTGGATGATTACTACCTCAACGAAACGATGAGAGAACCTTGGACGATTACTACCTCAACGAAATGATGAGAGAACCTTGGATGATTACTACCTCAACGGGACGATGAGAGAACCTTGGACGATTACTACCTCAACGGGACGATGAGAGAACCTTGGACGATTACTACCTCAGCAGGACGATGAGAGAACCTTGGATGATTACTACCTCAACGGAACGATGAGAGAACCTTGGACGATTACTACCTCAACGGAATAATGAGAGAACCTTGGATGATTACTACCTCAACGGGACGATGAGAGAACCTTGGACGATTACTACCTCAACGGGATGATGAGAGAACCTTGGACGATTACTACCTCAGCAGAATGATGAAGGAATCTTGGACGTCTTCTACCTCAAAAGGTAAAGACTTTTATCGGTTGATCGTTCTTTCCTGAAAAAGTAATGAGTTAGTTGTATGCAATGTCATAATGTATGACATGCATGATGTTCTCAAAAATAAATGAGATTGGGGTGATATGATGCGTGCATGCATGTATCATAATGTATGACAATGTGATGTTTATGAATGTATTTTCGTCTAGGAAAATAAATCCTTGACGAATGCCGGGAGCTGAATCCTGGGCTGATGTTGGAAGAGTAGCGTTCTTTGTTTCAGCTGGGGATAATGGTTGCAAGAATAAACCGGTAGGAGAAGATGACTCTGTCGGGGAATAAACCTGTTGGAGAGATTACTCTGCGGGGAATTACTCTGTAGGAAGAGATACTTCGCTGAGGTTTTGATGATAACTCCGTTGGGGATTCTGCTGATGAGTTCTGTTGGAAGATCTGATGAACTTCGCTGGGGATAGGAAGAACTTCGCCGAGGACGGTCTTTCCGTTAATTAGCTGAGGATAACCCAGTTATAAGCTTTAGTGGGGAATAACCTTCTGAATAAAGTCGGGGAGAGGCTCTCGTACTCTGCAGGTGATAAGCTTCCAGAATCTACTAGGGATAAGCTTCCTACTGGGGAGATTTTTGAACTGCATTGGGAAGTGGCTCCACTGGATGTCTGGTATTTCGCCGGGGAACAATCTTAGATCAAGACTGCCGGGGATGCTTGCTTAGGAATGTCTGTATACTCCGCTGGGGAATATTGAGATCTTCTGGGGATACCCAACTTCTATAAGGCTGACAGTAGACTAACTCTGCTTGGGGAGAGTGTCGCTGACTTGCTGGAGATACTGTGCCTTTTCAGGGCTGATTAGGAGACCAAACTCTGTTCGGGGAAGTATTGCTGAGTCTTATCCTACTCGGCCGAGAGTGAAGGTATCTGGGTTACATTCTCCAGCCGAACTTACCTTGGTACCTTGGTGGACAGAGCAACCGCACAGTTCGGGACAACTCTTATTGCCCTAACTTCTATGGGAGAAGGTACTTGTAGAGGTGCTGGAAGACTGCCGATTTGAAAAATCTTCTTCTGGTAGGCAAGTGACAAGATGCTGGGACATAGTCGTACGCTTTAATCCCTAACTTTTTCCTGGACCGCCCTTTCGGGTTTTCAGTCCACCGGGATACCCATTTTTGCCCAAGCCGCCTTTTCAGGTTTTCGACTTGCCGGGTGTACAGATTTTTCATTTTCGTCCCTTATTTTGCCCGAACCCTTTTTGGTTCGCCGGGAAGCCCTTATTTTTGCCTAGGTGTGTCAACCTAGCGGGTCTTTGATTGCGCGTAGTATTTTTTCGACTATGTCCATGCTCTCAGGATGCAGGGAGGTGCCCCTGTCAAAAGTGTTGTATTACCCTACTACCAGAAGATCTTTGATTGTGCAAGATTCGCAGCTGGAATTCATGTCCAATGCCCCAAGTGACTCAGAGGGAGGTTTGCCCCTGGCTATTTGGCGTTTGAGAGATTCTCCGAATCTTGACTTAACTGCCCCAGATGACGGACAATGATCACGTCTGCCCCTTGGTTGGAGGTGCTTTTGTTCATTAGACATTCGTCGTGCGAACTTCTATGCTATTCAAACAAATAGTCACATGCAAGCAATGTTATATTAAAAATGCAAAGCTTATGTCTGTCTTGAAATTTTTGAAAATGCGCTTTCAGTAAAACAAGCAAATTTTGTAAAGTGTGATGTCAACTCAGTATTTTACAACAAGCCTTAAGGAGTCAGGATACCTTTCGTAACAGTATGCTTTCGAACTAACCCATGCTTCAGCTAGGACTTTTAAGGGTTATAACGTGGCCTGGTTCACGGTTTAAGAAACAAAGGATAAGGCTCAAAATGTATTTGTACCCACCCGCTCTTCGTGATGTTCTTCCAACCTAAACTCAGCTGATCGTGCGTTAGACCTTGTTTGAGTCTTTGCTCTGATATTCCGGTGATGGTCCGAATATTGTCAATTTATTTGGAATAGGAAGTCATTTTTTTTGTTGAGGGTTTGTAGGACCTCTTTCTTTTTGATTTAGTTATCCCTGTTTTTTGCTTGAACTGTTTCTTTTTGGAATTACAGTCAGCGGGATGCCCCAGTTTTGTAAGTCTCTTTCGTAGGTTTTGACTTATTGGGCTTTTCTTTTTTGAAAGACAACGACCGCCTGTCTTTATGATTATTCGGAACCATCACTGTCTTTTGTTTTGGAAGGACTCTTTTGATGCCGTTCATTGTGCACCTGGATCAACTGAGAGAACTACCCTGCCCCGGGTTATAATTAAGGGTTTTAATTTTCGAAAAGAAAAACTCCAACTTCTTTGGCTCAAAGGGGTTGACGAGGGATTATCTTCCTTATAACTCCAGTGTTTAGGAATTGAAACAATGCCTGTACCTCATCAGCGGGGTTTGTCCAAAAGCATACTGTAAGGATCGTGGTATCGTTTTCGTCATCCTCTCTCAAGAGGCTTAGAATTTTTCAATCAAGAGTTGATCATCACAAAAATATGAAAACAGTTGGCATATAGTGAATACAAAATAATTACTTCAAAACAGACATGTGTAATGCATTAATGAAATAACATCGTTTGACATGAATACAATGTTTGAACAATCAAAAGAAAATTACAAATTGAAAATTCTAATGAACAAAAGACATTCTCGATGATTTGGTGTAGGATCAGTGTTCAAACTTGACCTCCTTGGCATCAATCAAGTCTTGGATCTTGTTCTTCAAGGTCCAACAGTCGTCAGTGTCATGTCCAGGACTGTTAGAATGGTAGGCACATCTCACACCCGGGTTGTACTTGGAAGAGGAAGTATCAGGATTTTGAGGAGGATCCTTTAGTGTGATCAGTTTTGCCTTCAGCAATTGCTGTAATGCTTGAGACAAAGACATGTTGATGTCAGTATACTTCCTATCTTGATACTTTATCCTACGCCTATTGCTCTTTCTTGGTTGAACGGGCGTGGGATCAGAGATCTGGATTGCCCCTACATCATGACGACCCTTTTTACCATGTATAGCATTGGACTCCTTCTTCCCACTGTGGGGATTTTTCTGAGCATCAGCAGGTGCGGTTTCTTGAATCTTCCTCGACTTGATACCAGCTTCAATTCTCTCCCCAGTCAAGATAAGACCTGTGAACCCAACAGAAGAATTCCCAATCAGATGGTTGTAGAATGGACCAGACAAAGTCCCCAAGAACATGTCAACGAGCTCACGGTCAGTCAGAGGTGGTTGTACCCTTCCAGCAAGGTCTCTCCATTTTTGGGCGTACTCCTTAAAACCTTCACCCGTCCCCAGTGACATACCCTGGAGTTGGGTACGCGTAGGAGCGAGGTCGGCATTATACTGATACTGCTTATAAAAAGCAGTTGCCAAGTCCTCCCAGTTACGAATACTGGTTCCATCCAGCTGATAGAACCATTCGAGATGAGTCCCTGAAAGACTCTCCTAGAAGAAATGGATCCATAGATTCTTGTCTGTCGTGTAGGGATGGATCTTCCTTGCGTATGAACGGAGGTGCAACTTAGGACAAGAGGCCCCGTCGTATTTTGCAAAGGCAGGTGCCTTGAACTTGTGAGGGATCACCACCCCAGAAGATAAGACTAGGTCTCCAAAGTCCAACCCTGGCACCTGTTGAATCTCCATGGCATTTAGATGGTCCTCTAGTTGCTTATACCTGTCCTTAGCTTGAGGGTACTGCTCATCATTGTAATCCGTCTCGGTGTCGGAGACCACTGTACTAGGAACCCTTCCCTCTTGGTGACTGCCTTCCCCAACAGATGGAGTAGTCCGCTCAGCTTCATTCTGCAGTGTATTCCCAGATCTGCGGCTAGGGTTGAACAAAACAGTCCTCTTCTTCTTTTTCTTCAAAAGCAGAGTCTTCAATTCCTGTTGTCCCTGGGCTAAGCTCATGACCAGCTCTTGGAACTGGGCGTTCTGGGCCTGGAGGGCCTTGATAACTTGTCCATTGGATGATTCAGGATTCATGATGATGGCTGAAATAAACAGCGAAGAAGATTAAGCAACCTGTAAAACAGAGTACCTATAATGCAATGATATGTATGTATGCATGCGATGTTTTCAAGGATCTCGCAGAGTAAATAGAGAAACTTGTTAGAATTTGAATTTGGTATCTTGATGGAAGGAACTTCATATTGTTGCGAGTCCTTCTTCAAGAGTCAAGGCTCACCATATCCAGTGGGTCATAGCCCCTTACTCAAGGTATCATGTTTTGATTTCCAAACAACCTTGGCTAGGTGAACCTTCTTCAAGAGTCAAAGCTCACCATATCCAGTGGGTCATAGCCCCTGACTCAAGTCACCCACCTGGCTAGAGGAAAATAAATCCCCTTTGCCCCTTGCTAGACATTTTGGTTCATCATGACCTGCATCACAAGCCCTTGAGATCCTTGAAACGGGTTAGTCCTTATGCAGGATGTATGCAATGGTATGATGTTATGCTATGCATGGAGTGATGTAGGTAAACCCTGTTACGAGTCCAAATTAAGGACCGTAAACAAAACCTGCAAGAAACTCAAGTGTCAGATAACAAGTATGCAAGTAGTCAAGTTTTGAAGGCACACAAGTCACACAAAGAGCCCTTAGAATTTAGGCCAGCATGAAGTTCAGGTACTACCCTCTTTCAGTTTCGTTGGTTAAGACCTGTCCTATCAAAAGTAACCGGGTTCTAGAGGATCCCAATATCACAGACTACCCTCAATCAGTCATAACTCCAGTGTCGCAATCTTTTCTTGCGGCCAGAACCATTGCGAGAGTTTATCCTCAATGGGTGTAGCATACTGCTACTGTTCTATGGCCAAGTTGGGTCAAATTAGGGTTCTAAGGTCGGTTGATGCTTCACGACACCATGCGGCGGCCCCGTACTCTCCTTGACTTGACTCAAGGGTTACCGGTACTCACCAAAGTGCCACATCAACGTAGCAGACTGCTTCAACCGTGTCGGTATACCCCGCACAGTTCCCTCACAGCCTTGTTGCTACTTTCTAAGAAGGTATCCCCCAGATCCGGGTTAGGATCTATAGAACTCCCAAGACAGGCCCAATAATATTAAAGCAAGCAAAACAAAGCAATTGAAAACACAAGTATGGGCTATCCTAAGGTACACCTCACTTTAAGTATCCCCAGCAGAGTCTCCAGTTCTGTGATCGGTGGATTTAGAACTGACTGTTTAAAGCTGGTTTCGCGAAATGTCGCGGAAGCAAGAGTCGCCACCGTCTTTTATTTTCTCCAACATGGACAGGACAAAAGCACAGCAAAATTCCTTATGAGAACGTTTCTCGGTTCGGGAGGTAGATTTATAGAAAGGGAAGGTGTTAACACCCTTTCTATCCATGGTTATCCACGGGCTCTTAGATACTTGCTCTTATGTTTTCAAAATGTTTGCTTTTCAAAATGTGAGTGGGCTTGAAAGAGTTTCTTTGAAAGATTTCTGAATGACTCTTGTATCTGTCCTCAAGAGTGTTTGAAAAATTTGTTTTGAAAGCTTTTGAAAGTGTAAGGTGTGAAAAGTATTTTGTTTGTTTTTTTGAAAAGAGCAAGTACCCATGAGTCATCTACCTACCCTAAGGAATTAAGCTGTGTAAATGTCCTTTAGGTAGTGCCATCCCACCATTGAGAGGTAGGTAGCACCACCGTCGGAGGTGTTCGGGTCAATTCGATTGTAGGGACAGTGTGGTCACCGAAGCAATAGTTAGGACACCTTAGAAGCTACCCTTATGTCCTTGATCCTTTTTTAGTCCGAGGCAACTGTTTCGAGGCAACTGTTTCGAGGCAACTGTTTCGAGGCAACTGTTTCGAGGCAACTGGATCATGGACATAAGGACCGCTAAGACGTCCTATACTTGACGACCACGTTTCGAAGGCGACAAGTGAGGCGTACCCTAGAAGTGGTGTGTGTATTTGTGTGTTATATTCAGTTAATGTTTGTCTTGTTAATTAGTGAGCTACGAGTTGTTTTTATTTACATACATTCTTTCATGCAAGTTTAGCAGTTAAGGGGTGCGGAAAGTAAATTGCGAAAACATAAATCCTACGCTATTACAAGGCGCGGGTCTATACATCGCCAAAAATTACAAAGACCCGTTTTTTGGTAAATATGTACGGAAATTAAATAAAGCGATAAACCTATTTAACTATTACATTCTTGAAGGCAATCACATAATAATCAAATAAAGTAAAGGCGCGCGAATAAATTAATCAGGAATGTCTAAGGGTGTTGACCCTTTTAAGAAAAGAAATTGATTTTTTGGCTTTTTTATAATTAAAGTGAAATTAAAACTAACTAATGACTAACTAATTTAATTAAAAGAAAATATTTTTTTGTTTTTATGTTTTTATGAAATAAAAGAAATGAAATAAAATTAAAAGTTAACTTTACCTAATTCTAGATCTATTTTAGTTATTTAAGAAAAGGAATTAAAATTGCCTAATTAAACTATTTTAATTAATGTTTATTTACAAAATAATATAATAATAATAATAATGATGTTAGTTCTATTTTTTTTTTATTTTTTATGAAAATATGTTAATTATGCTAATTATTTAAAAAAATAAAATAAGGCAAATAAATAAAAGAAAAGAAAATGACAAAACAAAATAAAATAAGAAAAAAGTAAATAAACCCAAGGGGGGTGAGATGGCCTTCATGGAGGTTTTCTGAAGTAATTCTGGCCCAACAACGAGAAGCCTTATTTGACTTTTTTCGGTTGCCTACGTATGCGCTGACTCCAGAGCATAGTACTCTTGCATTTTGGGCCTTTAGATCTGCCTCCAATGACACTTGGCTTGTTGGATGGGTGAGGCTTATGGTGGAAACTACTTGAGAAACTGCACAAGAACGCGTTAACAAAAATGATATAATTATGGGGGACCTGGGAAGAACTTACAGCGCGGTATGAGCCTCAGGACTTGGCAAAGGTTGCTTTAACTTCAGGGTGTGGCAAGGAATAAAACCACGTGCTTGTTTTGATCTGAAGATGCTCGCAACTATGTTTTAGAACTCTCACTTTTTGAATAATTTTTGGTTTTGCTCTTGGCCGTTTCTGCACACACTCTTTTTCTTGAATGATGTTGGGAAGGCCTGTATATATAGTAATGTAAAGTGTATCAATAAGAATAATGGTCATTAAGCTTATGCAATTATGTTCTTGATTTCCTCCATAACCAACATTGAACCATTTGCCATATTTGTGAAAATTTGAATTTTTATGCCCATAATAGGCCTTGCACGAATTTGGAAGGTATTTCAAGGTGTATCAAAGCTAATCAACACAAAATATATCCCTCCATTAATTTCTTTGATTTTTATTTGAATTTTAAAGATTTAAAATGAATTAAATCAAATAAAATTAAATAAAAATGGAAAAATTAATTTTAAATCTTGAAATAAATTGTGGGACACGTGGGAGGCATGGCCAAGCTGAATCAAGTGGAAAAAGTGGGCCCCTTTTGTCAAAAATGAGGTTTCAAGGATAATTGACTTTGGCCATTTCACAAAAATTTCCCAACTTCTCCAATGCATATCTTGCTCAATTTTGAAGCTATGAACATGTTCTTGGACATTTTGGAAAGGTCTTGAAGTCCTCTAACCAATGTCTTTGGTCCCATGTCATTTTGATCTACCAATCTCAAGTTATGGTCTTTGAATTAAAGTTCCTTTTTGTTGACTTTTGAAAATGACCTATAATGTTGAAATTGATAACTTTTTGTGAGAGCATTTCTTGGACTTGGAGTGTGAAGATGAGTTGTAGGAAATGTCTTCCCCTTCAAGATGAGAATTGGATGGGATTTTTTTGATGAACCATGAAAAAGTTATGCCTTGGTCAAGTTACAGTTGACTTTTCAACTGTCCAAAAATAGAAACTTTTGACACCTTGATGATTTTTGAGCCATTCTTATGAAATCATGATCAAGACTTGATCAAATGATGATTGTGGCTTCAAAATAAGATGTTGACCAAAAATTTTGACTTTTGACTGCCAAATGACCATTTTACCCCTATAGTTGATTGTGAGGCAATTAGGGTTTTTAACTGTGCAACTTGACCTTGTGAGCCTTGAAACTTGACATGTAGGTGCTTGACAATGTATATGAGCATATGTGACTTGATTGAGCCCTTGAAAACTTCAACTTCCTTGCAAGAACCAAAACCCTAATTTGACTGGCTTCAGGAGAATGGTTGACTGTGTAGCCCTTGAGTAGACTTTGAACCATTTGAGGTGATCCTTGGCAAAACTTTGAAGATTATGGAAGGGCAAATTTTGGGGTACAACACTATCCATCTATTTCAAATAAATCATTGTATTACTTAAAGAAATTATTCCCTTACTATCCAGGATTGTTGGAAGTAAGTGTTGTGATTTGAAGAGGATTGTTCTTCATTCACATTAGTGTTTGTTTGGTCTTAAAGGTGTTAAGAACCTTTGATCTCCCTATAGTTTAGATAGTAAGCATAGGCTGTACAATCATTCTAACTATAGTGAAATCTCTTTCGTGTTGGAAAAGGGACTGGAGTACTCTCGGATTGTGAGGGGAACCAGGATATATCACCGTGTTCTTTACTTTTCCGCTTTTATCGCTTTCATCACCATAATAAGGAAAAGATAAGATATAATTAAAACCTTCAAACACTTAACCAAAAATTACTTCAAGTATTCTCATAAAACCAAATAAATTTTTATAGACCTAATTCACCCCCCCTCTTAGGCACTATGAGACTTACAATTGGCATCAGAGCAAGTTATAGGTAACTTGTTCCTAAAGATCCAGAATGGCTTCCGCAAATCCAAATCAAAATTCGGTTTTCAAAGATGGTGGTAGTAACAACAAGACTCCATTGTTTTGTGGTGAATACTTTGACTTTTGGAAAATTCGCATGAAGGCTCATCTTAAAGCGCAAGGAGAAGAAATATAGAATGCTGTTGAGAATGGTCCATTTACTCCGGTGTGTGTTGTCAATGGTGTTGGGTCATCAAAGCCTAAAGCATCATGGGATGACGATGACAAGAAAAAAGTTCTCTTTGACAAAAAGGCAATCAATATTCTCCAAAGTGCTCTTAGTATGGATGAATTTTTCCGAGTATCGGCATGTACAAAGGCAAAGGAAATTTGGGATACTCTTGTAGAAACTCATGAAGGAACCGTCGAAGTCAAAAGGTCTAGATTGAACACTTTGAGTAAAGAATATGAATTATTTAGAATGCTGCCCGGAGAATCCATCCTTGACTTGCAAAAGAGATTCGTTCACTTGACAAACCATTTGAAGGCACTTGGTAAGACTTTAACAAACGATGAATTAAATCTTAAAGTGCTTAGGTCTTTAACGAGGGAATGGCAACCAAAAGTGACGGCAATATCCGAAAAGAAAAGCCTAGCAACTATGACTTCCGTAACACTTTTCGGAAAGCTTCAAGAATATGAGACGGAACTTGGAAGACTTGAAAAACATGAGAATCATGAGAAGAAATCCAAAGGCATTGCTTTGAAAGTTGATTCAAAAGAAAGTCAAGATAAAGATGCATCGGAGGAAGATGAAAATCTCTTGCTTCTTGTAAAAAGGTTAGGAAAATATTTTGGTCATAAAAATAATCTTCATAATGCTAACTTTGTCAAAAGAAAGAAATTCTATAAGCATAAAGATAAAGAAGCCTCCACATCAACACAAGATGTCACATGCTATGAATGTGGAAAGCAAGGTCACATAAAGCCGGATTGTCCAAAACTTTCCAAGAAAAATGGATTCAAAGGCAAAAAGGAGTTCAAGAACAAAAAGGCTTATGTTGCATGGGAAGATAATGAGATAAGTTCTTCATCCGATTCGGAAAGCGACGAATGGGCAAATCTAGCATTGATGGCTTCACATCACTCTGACGATGAAGAAGAGGTTAGTAATGAATTTAATCTTTTTGATGATGATGTTCAAGGTGCTATTGATGAACTCTTGAAAGAATGCAAAAGTTTATACAAAAAGGTGTCAAATCAAGAAAAAGAACTTCTAATTTGTCTAGAAAAAATTGACACCATGACTAAAGATTTTGATCTTCAAAAACAAAATTTTATTAAAGAAAAAGAAAATTTTGCATGCTCCAAGTGTGAATCAAATGTCTTTCAAATTGTTCAATTGAAAAGAGTCATTGAACGATATGAAAAAGGACAAATAGGATTAGAAGGATTACTAAGCCAACAACGTTATCCAAATGATAAAAGAGGACTTGGTTATGTGAATTCTAAGAGACCAAGTAACAATCCCACTGTTTTTGTAAAGGCTAGTAATAGTTCCAATCCCATGAAAGTAGAAAAGAAGCAAGTTGTTTATAATCATCAAAAGAAAAAGGCTAATGTATCGAAAAATAAAACATTTCCTAAGAAGAAATCTTATCCTTCTAGATATAGAAGTAACTTTGAACCTACTTGTTTTTATTGTGGTATTAAAGGCCATACACCTAATGCTTGCTATGTTAGAAACTTTAGTATAGCAAGTGGGCATTATGTGTGGGTGAAAAAGGGAACTAACTATGAAGGACCCAAGGCAACTTGGGTACCTAACAAGAAATAATTTGTTTTTGTAGGTATGCTTGAAATCCACATCAAATGTTTGGTATCTTGATAGTGGATGTTCAAAGCATATGACGAGAGATGTACACCAATTTTCATATCTAGTACATAAAGCCAAAGGGTATGTCACCTATGGAGACAACACCAAAGGAAAGATTCTTGGCGTTGGAATAGTTGGCACACCTCCATCCATTCAAATTGAGGATGTTCTCTATGTTGAAGGATTAAAGCACAACCTTCTTAGCATAAGTCAACTTTGTGATAGAGGGTTCAAGATCAAATTCAACAAAGAAGAATGTATTATTATAGATGAGGCAACCAATGAGGTAAAACTCAAAGGTATAAGAACTAACAATATTTTTATGATTACTTTAGATGATTTGTCTATGAAGGTACAATGTCTTATGGTAAACAACAATGACGCTTGGTTATGGCACAAGAGGATTGCTCACATTCACATGGAGCACTTGAACAAATTGGTGAAGCATGACTTAGTTATTGGTCTACCAAAGATGAAGTTCATCAAAGACAAATTATGTAGCGCTTGCCAAAAGGGCAAACAGACCAAAACAACTTTCAAATCTAAGAATGTGGTGTCTACTACAAGACCACTACACCTGTTACACATGGATCTCTTTGGTCCATCAAGAACAAAAAGCTTCGGAGGTAATGTATACGCTTTAGTCATTATTGATGATTTTTCTAGATATTCTTGGACTTTGTTTCTTGTGCAGAAAAGTGATGCTTTTAAAGCTTTTAAGAAGTATGCTAAGCAAATCCAAAATGAAAAATCACTAAAGATTGTATCCATAAGAAGTGATCATGGTGGAGAATTCCAAAATGCACAATTTGAAGAATTTTGTGAAGAACATGGTATCTCTCATAATTTTTCAGCACCTAGAACTCCACAACAAAATGGAGTAGTTGAAAGAAAGAATAGGTTTCTAGTGGAACTTGCAAGAACAATGCTTAATGATGCAAATCTTCCTAAATATTTTTGGGCGGATGCGGTTAGTACGGCATGTTATGTTGGAAATCGAGTTATCATTAGACCTATAATAAAGAAGACTCCATATGAACTCTTAAAAAGAAGAAAGCCAAATATTGCTCACTTTCACATTTTTGGATGCAAGTGCTTTGTTCTTAATAATGACAAAGACAATCTCGGTAAGTTTGACGAGAAATCCGACGAAGGTATATTTCTTGGTTATTCTCTTTCTAGTAAAGCATATAGAATTTATAATAAAAGAACTTTAACTATTGAAGAATCTATGCATGTATCTTTTGATGAAACTAACCCCTCTAAGGAGGAAGTAGTAGTATGTGATGATGATGATCCTATAGATTTACCCCCGGAAGATCTTTCAAATAATCAAGTTGTGAAATCACCGGAAAATCAAGAAAACATTGTACAACAAGATTCAAACATCAATGATCTACCAAAAGAATGGAGAACTCATAGAGACCATCCTATTGACAAAATTATTGGTGACATTAGCCAAGGAGTATCAACAAGATTGAATCTAAAAGATGCTTGCTTAAACATGGCGTTTGTTTCTCAAATTGAACCTACCAAAGTTGATGAAGCCTTAGGAGATGATCAATGGATTATTGCTATGCAAGAAGAATTAAATCAATTCGAGAGAAATCAAGTTTGGGAACTTGTTCCTAGACCAAGTGATAAACACATCATAGGTACCCGATGGGTGTTTAAGAACAAACTTGATGAGAATGGTCTAATTGTTCGAAACAAAGCAAGGTTGGTTGCCCAAGGTTACAATCAAGAGGAAGGAATCGACTTTGAAGAAAAATTTGCTCTGGTTGCAAGGTTAGAAGCTATACGTCTTTTACTTGCTTATGCTTGTTCATTAAATTTTCAGCTTTTTCAAATGGACGTCAAAAGCGCATTCTTGAATGGATACATCAATGAAGAAGTCTATGTCAAACAACCTCCGGGATTTGAAGACTTCAAACATCCTACACATGTCTTTAAGTTGAGAAAGGCTCTTTATGGCTTAAAGCAAGCACCAAGAGCATGGTATGATAGACTTAGCAATTTTTTGTGTGAAAAAGGTTTCGAAAAGGGTAAGGTTGATAAAACTTTGTTCATTAAGAAAATCCAAAGTAACACTTTATTGGTTCAAGTCTATGTTGATGATATCATTTTAGGATCATCTAACAAAGAAATGTGTGAGGAATTCTCATTGATGATGCAAGGAGAATTCGAGATGTCTATGATGGGAAAGATGAACTACTTTCTTGGACTACAAATCAAGCAACTAGAAGATGGAATCTTCATCAACCAATCTAAGTATTGCAAAGAATTATTGAAAAAGTTTGATATGGACAATTGTAAAGCAATGAATACTCCAATGGGCTCCGGTACATATGTTGATCAAGATGAATCCGGTACTCCAATTGATATTACAAAATACCGAGGTATGATTGGTTCCTTATTGTATTTGACGACAAACGGTCTTGACATCATGTTTAGTGTTTGTCTTTGTGCTCGCTTTCAAGCAAATCCAAAGGAATCACACCTCATGGCAGTTAAAAGGATCATGAAGTATCTAAAAGGAACAACCAATGTCGGCTTATGGTATCCTAAAGGTAGTATCTGCACTTTAATTGGTTATTTTGACGCAGATTATGCAGGTTGTAAAACTGATCGTAAAAGCACAAGTGGAACTTGTCACATTATTGGAAATGCATTAGTATCATGGGCTTGTAAAAAGCAAGCATGTGTTGCTCTTAGCACGGCCGAAGCAGAATACATAGCAGCGGGTAGTTGTTGTGTACAAATTCTTTGGCTCAAGCAACAACTCCGTGATTACGGACTTGATCTCAGATGTATTCCTCTTCGATGCGACAATACAAGTGCTATCAATATTACAAAGAATCCGGTCATGCATTCAAGAACCAAACATATAGATATTCGACATCATTTTCTCCGTGATCATGTACTTAAAGGAGATGTCGAAGTCACTTTTGTGGATACTCATAACCAACTCGCAGATATCTTCACAAAACCGCTTGCTCGAGAACCATTCTTCAAAATCCGAAGAGAACTTGGTATTTTGGATGAAGGTGATATCTAAATCTTTCTCATAAGGTGCACGTCTTTATTTTTCTTCAAGAATTTATGTTTCAGTACACTCTGCTTCTACTCCTTCTTTTATATGTGTTTAAAATTGTCTTAAATTTTAAATGTATTTGTTTCACTCTTTTTCCCCATCCTTTTTGATGTTAACAAAGGGGGAGAAGAATATGCATATGTGTTGTTTTGTTTCAAAGAAATTGCAGGCCCAAATAACTATCAAACTCACTCCAAAATTCAAGGAATCATGGACTTAGGGGGAGCATATAATTTAGGGGGAGCCTTGCATTTGCTCAACATGTTTGCTACACAAAACAACATAAAACATTTCAAGAATTGTTTTCAAGACTTGGTTGTCATCATCAAAAAGGGGGAGAATGTAATTGCAAGCTTCTCAAGTCATATTTAAAGCATTTGTTTTGATGAAGACAACATGGACATCAACATTCAAAGGATGTGCAAAAAGCTTATCAACATCATATAAAAGTCTTGAAGATTAGAAGAAGAATTATTGAAGAATCATCAAATGTCAAATGGTATAAATAATTCTTAATCTTGAATATAGATGTTCACAAAAATATGCATTCATAATCATATACATATCCAACATGTTTTCTTTTAAGAAAAACTTTGTTTGAAATCTTTTTCAAAAAGAATTTTTGAAAATAAATATTCAGGAACCGGTTCCTCCCTAACAGGGAACCGGGTTCCAAAACTTGTTCAAAAACATGTCCCTGGAATTTGTACCAGGAACCGGGTTGTACCAATAGGGGAACCGGTTCCTGCGTGATATTTTTGAATTCTAACTTATAACGTTCACTAAGAACCGGGTTCTTCCTATGTCGGAACCGGTTCCTAGCGAACCAGTGCAGCTTTTCTTTTGGTTTTTGAACATTTTTCAAGTGGTACTCTTTCATGAATGCATTACAACTTTTCATATGAATTGGCATGAATGAAGAGGTTCTTGTGACTTTATAAAATGCAGATTTTTCAGATTTAAAGAACAAGAACACAATAACATTTTCATACAACAAAAAACCTTCTTCAATAAACAATTTTCTCATTCATTCAAATTTGCACTTAAACTTTCATGTGTTCATAAATTTTGTGAAACTTACCATATACACTTTCATTAAGAAATAATTACAAGTTTCATACATACATTGTGAACATTTATATACATTGTTTGAGAATTGTTTTTATCTTGAAGAAGAAGATCAATTGAAGATTGATAAAGCTATCCATCTATTTCAAACAAATCATTGTATTACTTAAAGAAATTATTCCCTTACTATCCAGGATTGTTGGAAGTAAGTGTTGTGATTTGAAGAGGATTGTTCTTCATTCACATTAGTGTTTGTTTGGTCTTAAAGGTGTTAAGAACCTTTGATCTCCCTATAGTTTAGATAGTAAGCATAGGCTGTACAATCATTCTAACTATAGTGAAATCTCTTTCGTGTTGGAAAGGGGACTGGAGTACTCTCGGATTGTGAGGGGAACCAGGATATATCACCGTGTTCTTTAGTTTTCCGCTTTTATCACTTTCATCACCATAATAAGGAAAAGATAAGATATAATCAAAACCTTCAAACACTTAACCAAAAATTACTTCAAGTATTCTCATAAAACCAAATAAATTTTTATAGACCTAATTCACCCCCCTCTTAGGCACTCTGAGACTTACAATTTCATCCCCCAAGCAGAGTTTATTTCTCTAAAGGCTCAATCCCCGACAGAGTTCATCACTTCAGCTACAAAAATGCACTTCCTAAGTTTGTTCCCTGCAGAGTTTATTCTCAAGCAGAATCCCTTCCTGATAGAATATTCATAAATCTCCAGCAACGGTCAAGGATTTATCTTCCCAGACGCGGGCATACCCCGATAGCATTTCGTGAACATACATCATGACATGCGCATACATATCATATACAACATAATATCATTTATTTTGAGAACATCATCTCACCCTGCATTTCATGCATCGTATATAATTAACCCTGATATCTTTTCAGGAAAAGACGATTAGCTTCAACAAATCCAGCAGTTATACAGGTCACGTCTACAGACGACTAATGGAAACTCAGCTCCCTAAATTGAATGGGTCAATAAACCTACACTATTGCTTTGAAGTAACCCTACTATCTAGGTTCCTTCTCACAACCCTACTATCCAGGCTTTCATTCCGAAGCAGCCTTACTATCCAGGATTTCATCCTGAAGTAACCCTACGACCCAGGTTCCTTCTCATAACCCTACTATCCAGGCTTTCATCCAGAAGTAACCCTACGACACAGGTTCCTTCTCATAGCCCTACTATCCAGGCTTTCATTTCAAAGTAACCCTACGACCCAGGTTCCTTCTCATAACCCTACTATCCAGGCTTTCATTTCGAAGTAACCCTACTATCTAGGTTCCTTCTCATAGCCCTACTATCCAGGTTTTCATTTCGAAGTAACCCTACGACCCAGGTTCCTTCTCATAGCCCTACTATCCAGACTTTCATCTCGAAGTAACCCTACGACCCAGGTTCCTTCTCATAGCCCTACTATCCAGGCTTTCATTTCGAAGTAACCATATTATCCAGGTTCCTTCTTATAGCCCTACTATCCAGGCTTTCATTTCGAAGTAACCCTACTATCCAAGTTCCTTCTCATAGCCCTACTATCCAGGCTTTCATTTCAAAGTAACCCTACTATCCAGGTTCCTTCTCATAGCCCTACTATCTAGGATTTCATTTCGAAGTAACCCTACTATCCAGGTTCCTTCTCATAGCCCTACTATCCAGGATTTCATTTCGAAGTAACCCTACTATCCAGGTTCCTTCTCACAACCCTACTATCCAGGCTTTCATTTTGAAGTAACCCTACTATCCAGGTTCCTTCTCATAGCCCTATTATCCAGGCTTTCATTTCAAAGTAACCCTACTATCCAGGTTCCTTCTCACAACCCTACTATCTAGGATGTCATTTCTAAGTAACCCTACTATCCAGGTTCCTTCTCATAGCCCTACTATCCAGACTTTCATTTCGAAGTAACCCTACTATCCAGGTTCCTTCTCTCTTATCTCCAGACAACAGTTCACAACACTGTAAGACCTAGACCTGATCAAACACAATCGATTTCACCTTTCCCCAGTAAGTCATTGTGCAACCTGGACCCTGACCAGATACACCGCTCACTTCCACCTCCTTGGTCATTCCCAAGTAGAGTAATGGACAACCAAAGCTCCTAGACTCTATCAACATTCTCCGGCAAAGTCCTCCTCAACGACAACTACATGGATGCTCATAAAGGAATCTCTTACGCGACCGATATCTTATCTGGATGGCATATTTAAGCCCATCTCCAATGATTCTCCGTCAACTTCCAAATGGAATCTGTAATCCCATTTCGGATACCACCGATTGACATTCACTTCATATGAGTGCAAATTTCTGGGCACTCTAGTGTTCAATCATCTTCCACCTTTAGATTACGAAAGACAGACAACCAATCTACATCCTCAGGTTTAAGAAGTTTGAACAGGGGCAGCTGCTGTACCCCAAAATTTTCCCTCTCATTTTACTCAATACATGCCCATTGAGATCCTTAACTTGCTCAAGGATGCCCAAGAGTTGACCAGACAAACTCTCTCCTAAGGCAATGTACCTCAAACTAGAGTTTCCATTTTCATCAAGATGGGTGAACTCAAAAGACCTCATATGCTCTCCATGGACCTAATATGTTCTCAAGACCCTCCAGGTCAAATTTCAAGCCTTGCACAAGAAGTTTGCTCAGTCAACTGCTCAGATGCTTGAGAATCGATTGTATTAGGTCAAAAGTCAACTGTGGCCCACATACAGTCAAACTTCAAGATTTTTGGTCAACATCAACATTTTGAAGTTATATCCATAATTTGATCAAGGGTTGATCGTGATTCCTCAAGGAATGCCCCAAATTCATCAAAACCCAAAAGCTGCTAAATTAGGGTTTCTTAGGAAAAGTCAACCAAACTTTGACCAAGCATAACTTCCTCATACTTTATCAAAAACTTTCCATCCAAGGCTCATTTTGAAGAGGATGCAATTCCATACAATTAATATTCATCCCTCAAGTTCAAAATATGCACTCATCAAAATATATGAATTTCCAAATTATGGGTCCTTTTGAAAAGTCAACAAAAACACTTTTTGGGTCAAAGCTTCTTACATGAACATGGAAGACCCAATTGAGATGCGACCAAAAGGGTTGTTTAGGGGACATCCTAAGATTTCTAAAAAGTCCAATAACACCTCACTAGGGTTAAAATTGGAAGAGATATTCCTTGTAAAAGTTGACCATTTTGGCAAAATTGCCAAAAGTCAAATATGCTCAAAAATGCATTTTTTGCCAAATGGGCCTAACTTTTTATGCTTGCACCTCACTCATAACATGGTCCACGACCCTAATATTCACCCATACATTATTTGCTTCATTTTTCATTTTATTTTGATTTTTTATTAATTAAAAATTGAATTAAATCAAATAAATGACAAATAATAGCAAAGATTTGTTTTGATCAAATTTTTGGACAGAATCACAAGCTAATTATGCTGGCATATCAGGATCAAATCGAATCAAGGTTGATTGGCACAATAATGGTATGATTAGGCCTAATTTGGAAACAAATCACACAAAGGAAGAGTGAGACCAAATCTTCAAAAATTGCAAAGATACCAACTGTTTTTATAACCCTACTTCACTTAGGGATATATAATGAACAAAACCAAGCACAAAAACAGAGGGCTAGCAGTCGTGAAGAACACTAGAACAAACTCAAAATTTTGGCAAAAAGTGGTGATCTGATCCCTACCCTAGAGGACGATTCAAAGCATTCCAACACTCTCAATCACATCCTGGAGTATCTCTGAAGCTAACTGGATCAATTGCAAGTCCTTTCATGCCCAGAAACGCTCGCTACACCTCATACGGTTTGCTTGCTTTTTCAAAATCGATTACAGCCATTCTTGCATCATTAGCATAATTTAATGACATATTTGTGATCATTGATGTATTTCTAAGATGTCTGGATCGTTTAATTGAATTTTTGAGGCTTATATATGTGTTTACCATTGTTAGGGCTTCCTCTTGTGTTTTAGGGCTTCTCTGTATCAGTGAAATTGGCCAATAAAAAGGGAACCATGATGTTCGTGGGTTCAAGACAAATGGAACCATGTAATTAGAATTTATTTATCACGCGTTTTCTTGATTGTTGAAGTTACAGGTTTCAGCTATGGCAAAGTGTCAGTGGGTATAAGTCTTACTCCTAAGACGATAGTCTCAACGAAGGAGACAGTGACTTGTCGCCACCTGACTGGCTGTTTTGAATTTCGTGCGTGTTTGTGACTCAGTTACCTTGATTTATATATTATATATTATTGTTATTATGTTAACAAACAAAACATGTGGCCCGATTGGTGAAGCGTGCATTGCAATGAGTGGGAGGACCTAGGTTCGATCCTAGGTCCCAGTAATTTTCTTAGTTTTAGTTCTTCTTTGCAGATCATATACACCACTTGTCTAAGCGTCCACCATGCACCACACATATCCGACCAACGGATTCATGATCAATCAGATCCAGCGCTCATCACTGAAGGATCATGGTACACCATTAGGAGGGAGCGCCACTGGGTCAAGTGCTGACTGGGCTTCGGCTTGGTGGGCCTAAGCAATTTCACAATGCACCCCCTGATTTCTTCAGCAAGCAGGCCCATATTTTTTCCCCTTCTTTTATATCTTTTTTCCTTTTAATTTGTTTATTAAATATTTTCTTTTTTTTTTACAAAATAATCTAAAATCTTTTTTAAATCAAAAATCATAAAACACCAAAAATCATTTTTTTTCATAAAATATTTATTTTCTTTAATTAATTAGTTTAATTAAAAATTAGGTTAGTTTAATTCTTTTTTTTTTGTAATTAAAATCAATTAGAAATTAGAGTTAATTTCATATATAATTAATCTTTCTTCAAAAAAAATAACTTAAATATTTTTTTCTCAATTAGATTTTTAGGTTTTATATTTATCCTCGCATTTAATTCGTCGTGCACACTTTGATTACCTTTTTTATTATTTTTGTAACTGTTCCGAGGTTGTAATAGACTTAATTAATATGATACGGCGGGAGAACTGACTTGAGGTTTTGCGTTTTGATCGCAATTGTGCGGATAGCAAGAGTCGCCACTGACTTTTCTTTTATCCAAAATGAAAGGTAAAAAAGCACAGGAAAGACCTTTCGAGATTATTTCTCGGGTTCGGGGGGTAGATTATGAAAAGGGAAGGTATTAACACCCTTTCCATCCGTAGTTATCTACGGGCTCTTAGTTACTCGCTAGATCACTTGCTTTTGTTTGACAATATGCTTGTGGTGTGTTTTTTGAAAGTATTTTGAAAATGTCTTTGTAATGGTTCTCGTTTCTATAAGAACGCGTACAAAGTTTTATTTCGGAAGATAGTTCAAAGATGTGTTTGTGGAATGTGTTTTTGAAAGTGGTTTTTAGAAAGATGTTTTGCAATGGTTCTCCTCTCTATAAGAATGTATACACAATATTTTGTCTTTTGAAAATGTTTTGAGATGAAAGTGTTGATGTAAAAATGTTTTTGTCGTGAGCAAGCGAGTAACTAGGAGCGAATCTACCTACTCGAAAGGTCTCAAATGTTCTTTTATTCCTCCTTTATATGTTTCTATCTTACTATTGATTTGGTAAGAAGCCCCATCGTCGGATGCGAAAGGACAGGCGCGGGTCAATTTTACAGTCATCGAAAGCAACTTATGAGACGCTTTAGCAATTTCCGTAAGGGACTAGATCATTTTATCAAAGGCAACACCGAGGGTCATCGAGGGACTACGATCTTTTTTATCGAAGGATCATTTCTAAAGCGTCCCATATTCGAGGGACATGACTGTGTTTCCGAGGCAACGAGCGAGGCTACCCTAGAGGTGCGCGTGTGAAAAAGTGTGTTCGTTTCAAGTTATTTTGTCTTTGAAATTAGGTTATCTAACGATTGTTTTTGAATCTTGCCATACACGCCTAATTACTATACAGTATAAAGAAAACAGTAAATTGCAAAATGGAAATTCTATGCTATTACAGAGCTTTCGGGAATAGGGGTGCAATTTTTACAAATGGGGATGAGTCGAATGCGATCATGTGATTAAAAGTCTAAATAAAATTCAATACAGCCAAATAGAAATCAAATTAAATAAACTAATTAAACTAAACCAAATTATTTAATAAAATCAAAATAATTAATAATACTAAATAACATTATTATATTTTTTTCAGTGTAATTGTTTATAAAAATAAGAAAATATTTTTGCATTTTTATATTTGATAAAATAATTAAAACAAAACAAAACATAAAAAAAGGTTGCCGGGTTTAAGTAAGTGGGGCGAAGGCCCAATATTATGCCAATTGAAATAAATAACAAAATAATAAAAAATAAAAAAAGCTGATGGGATGGACCGGGTCGGTCCGGACCCAACCCCTTACTCTAAACTAAACGGGTTGTATAACCCTAGCCACTCAAGCTTTCATTCATACGCTAAAAAACAAAACAAATGATCTATCTCTCTTAATCTCTTTGTTCGGACTTCTCTAACCTTTTAATCAACAAAAGGAAAACAAAAATCCGTAGTGAAATCACAACCTCTATTTGCGACATAACAATTCGAGCACCAATGAAATCGAGAAGTAACAAAAAAATTTGAACACAAACATGATTATCGGTTCAACTGAAAAGAGAAAGGTCGGTGGGTTACCTTGAATCAGATATGAATGCTTCTAAAGTTGGTTCCGAAGGACTTGAGCTTTTCTGGCGTTAGCTCTGACTCCAACAAGGTAATCACTCTTATCTTTGTTTTTCCGAGACTTGCTGAAATTGTATATGAGTTTTTGCATTTTTTTAGTTTGTTGCTTGTGCATGTGCTACGTGAGGAGAGTAATGTTGTTGCTGCATCTGGTTTTTGTACTCTGAGTTAATGTGAATGTGTAAGGTTTGTTGGAGTGTAGGCTGCGTAAGAATTGAACAGGGGATTATTGATGCTGAGAAGTTTGGAAGTGTACTAAGAGAGATTAAGGGTTGAGGTTCTGATGGGTTTATGTTATTTTGGATGAATGATGAATGGAGTTTTGGACAAATTTTTGTGTTTGTTTGGAATTCTGCAGGTGGTATAACTTTAGTTTTTTGTAGATGGCTGTTTTGTTTGTTTATCTCTTGTTCGATTTGTATCCTCTGGTTCTGCTGTTTTGGTTCTTGGTTTAACATGTATCTTATATTTTTGAGAGTTTTGTGGGTATTGATTGTGCTGTTATGGAGAGGAGTTTTGACAGGGAGTTTTGAATGGTTAGTGAAAACAACGGTTTTGCTTTTTTTTTTTGGTATTGTTTTTGTGCTGATCTTTTGCCCTATCTATCTTCCAGGTTTTGCTGTTTTGTTTTGGCTTTGGTTTTATAGTAGCTGAGAAGTGGGAATTTGGTGGGAAATATTAGTGAATTTGAATAATTGCGGTATACTATTCTAATGCTCTTTGTTGCAGTTTTGGTTTTTCCATTTTGGTGCAAGTTTGGGTGCAGGCTATAGCAGAGTTGTTATGCAGGCTGGTCATGGTAGGTTTTTGGACAGTTTTTGGCTTAGGTGATACTTTTCTAACTTGTCCCTATCTTCTTTCCTCTTTCATCTTTCAATGATACAAAGCAAACTTGCTTATTCTTTAACTTTCTGAAGGATTTGCATTTTTTCGGAAAATGATGACAGGGTGCATACCATGAGCTAGCATTTCTATGCTATTGTTGCTACATTTTTTTGCCTTTGTATTGTTTTAGCAGCCTATGCTGCTGCTACCTTTACTTATTTCTGCTTTTATTTATGCTGCTGTTTGTCCTTGTTGTATTGTACGTTTGGCAGCTTGCTTGCTTGTTGTATAGTTGTTGCACTTTTGCCTTGGTTTTGGGTTGCTTTGGGTTGTTGTATTGTTTGACAGTTTTCTGGCTTTTGCTTGTTTGTTTTGTGAAGCTGTCTTGCGCTGTTGCATTGTTTGGCAGTTTTTGGACTAGGCAACTTTGGGCAATTTTTTCTTTTTGTGAGCCAAGGCCCAAACCTTGTGATTTGTAAAAAATAGGAGAAGATTGGATCATGATTAAAAAACAAACCCTTTTAAACTGATTCCAAATGCAAATCCTCATGATGAGAAGTTTCTTGAAAAATTTGATTTTATGCTTAAAGTTTCATGTTGCTAACACTTTTTTCTTCTTTTCTTTCATGTGATGAATGTTGACTTGGAGGTGAAGAAGACAAGGCAAGGTTGAGGATTGATGCTAGGTTCAAAGCAACATGAAGAATTGAAAATGAAAAAGCCCTGATTGGAAACCAAATGAAGCATGGAGGATTTTTGAAGCAAATTAGCATATGCTTAGGGAGGACTTTAGGTTTCTATGTACAAAAACTTGTGTAATTTTCTTGTAACTTGTAATTTGAAGCTTGGAAAACATGAATTAAATTTGTATTTTTTTTTGTAAACTTGAATTAAATTGAATGAATACGAAATCTTGAATGATTTTGTGAAGAGAACTTCGAATTAAAATGGATCTTAAACCCTTGAAGTTTTGAGTTTGCATCATGAAATGATGAACTTTGAACGATGAATGCACATGAACATTTGAGTGCCTTGATTCTTGAATGAGCCTTCGAATTCATAATGGACTTGAGCTTTGTATCTTGGCTTCTAAGTAATTTAACCATATTATTTTCCATCCTTTAATCTCAAATCAAATCTCTGAATAAAGTGAATGTCCTATGAGCTTAAACATGTCCAACATCGATCCAATATCATTATTGTTTCGACACCAATGATTCACAATGCTAGCATCAAAACGGTTAATGAATTTTCAATTCAAACTTTCCATTTTCATGAATTATCCCGACATAAGAATCAATTTTTTTTGAGAAAAAATGATTACGACATGAACAAAACCTAGAAGTTAAGAGCATTCAGAATCAAGCAAATGACCTATGACGATTCGATAATTTTCAAGGTCTTCAAAGCACAATTTTCCTTTGATCCTTGAAGAGAATTTGTAGGTGGCATCGCTTATGACATTGTGCAAGAATAATCGCCTCAATATCTTGAAAATTAAGGAAATTACAATTCTTGGAAATCAGGCATAGTTACTTGAGATTAGATCAAAATCCATGATGCGACTTCTAACGTATTCGAATTTTGGTGATCTTTCACGCGTAACTAGCTCTTGATTTGTGAAGAGAAAATGGAGATGACATCAAGGAGATTCATACGTAAAAAGAACTGTTCAAAAAACATTGAATAATGAAGAAGTTACAATCGTTTGAACTTGATACTGAAAAGTCCGACTTTTGCAGTTGATTTTTAGTCATCCGAACCATTGACTGAGCAAACTCACGATGCGAGGCTTGAAAATTGGCACAAACATCCTTGAGAACACATGAAGTACGATAAAGACCATTTGAAACTTTTGAAAGTCAATTTTTTTAAGAAATACCAAACCCTAGCTGCTGACTCAATTCCTAGGAAGAGAATCTGTCTGATCAAATCTTGTGCCAAATTGAGTGTTTGAGAAACCCTGGGATATCATCTTGAGTGAAAAATGGGAGGGCAAATTTTGGGGTACAACAACTGCCCCTGTTCAATCTTCTTAAACTTAAAAAGTGATATCGACGTGTTTGTCGTTTGTGGCTTGAAAGTGGAAGATGATTGAACACTAGAGTGCCCAGAAATTTGCACTTGATGATGCACTGGTTGATTGTGTAGGGAATGGGCTTAAAGATGCCATTTGGTGAAATGATGGAGAGTTTTCGGAGATGGGCTTATAGATGCCATCCAAAGGTGATTGTTGACATAAATGGACGAAGTCTGAACTTGACTTTAACAGAAAATAAATCAGAATAAACCTTTGGTCGATTTAAACTGGAGCTAGCAGAAGTCTTGAATGTTTGTTGGAAAGAATCAAAATATCTTTTGGATCAATTTAAACTGAACCAAAAGATATCTTGGATTAATCTTGACTGGAAAGCATCAGAATAAATCTTGGTGCAATTTATCTGAACCAGAGAAAATTGTCGGTGGGGAAGAATCAGAATAAACCGTTGAGAGGTTTAAACTGAAACAACAGAAGTTCGGAGAAGAATCAGAACAAATCGTTGAAAGATTTATCTAAACCAGAAAAATCTGGATAAGAATCCGAATAAATCGTTGAGATATTTATCTGAACCAATAAGAATCTGGAGAAGAATCAGAATAAACCATTGAGAGATTTATCTGAACCAGTAAGAATCTGGAAACAATTCAGAACAAATCATTGAGAGATTTATCTGAACCAATAAGAATCTGGAAACAAATCAGAATAAATCATTGAGAGATTTATCTGATCCAGTAAGAATCTGGAAACGAATCAGAATAAATCATTGAGAGATTTATCTGAACCAGTAAGAATCTGGAAACGAATTAGAATAAACCATTGAGAGATTTATCTGAACCAGTAAGAATCTAGAAATGAATCAGAACAAATCATTGAGAGATTTATATGAACCAGTAAGAATCTGGAAATGAATCAAAATAAATCGTTGAGAGATTTATCTGAACCAATAAGAGTCTGGAAACAAATCAGAACAAATCGTTGAGAGATTTATTTGAACCAGTAAGAATCTGGAAACTAATCAGAATAAATCGTTGAGATATTTATCTGAACCAGTAAGAATCTTGAAACGAATCAGAATAAATCGTTGAGAGATTTATCTGAACTAGTAAGCATATGGAAACGAATCAGAATAAATCATTGAGAGATTTATCTGAAACAGTAAGAATCTGGAGACGAATCAGAACAAATTGTTTAGAGATTTATCTGAACCAGTAAGCATCTGGAAACGAATTAGAACAAATCGTTGAGAGATTTATCTGAACCAGTAAGAATATGGAAACGAATCAGAATAAATCATTGAGAGATTTATCTGAACCAGTAAGAATCTGGAAACGAATCAGAATAAATCGTTGAGAGATTTATCTAAACCAGTAAGAATATGGAAACGAATCGGAATAAATCATTGAGAGATTTATCTGAACCAGTAAGAATCTGGAGATGAATCAGAACAAATCATTGAGAGATTTATCTGAACCCGTAAGCATCTGGAGAAGAATCAGAATAAATCGTTGAGAGATTTATCTGAACCAGTAAGAATCTGGAAACGAATCAGAATAAATCGTTGAGAGATTTATCTGAACCAATAAGAAACAGCCTTTTCTCGGGAACTGACCTGTATTTGACTTGTTAAAAATATTTGCCTTTCAGAAATTTGTTGATGATAATTTCCTGTCGATTGATTCTTTCTTGAAAAGATGAAGAGTTAATTGTATGTAATGCTTCAATGTATATAATGCATGGTATGATGTTGTTTTCTCAAAATAAATGAGATTGCACTGTATGTATTTGTGTTCTCAATGCTATGACGTATGAATGTAATGTATGGACATAATAATTGTTCGTGCCGTAGTGTTTCTAGAAATGGGGAAAATAAATCTCTGAGTACTGCTGGGAAAGAGGAGTGTAAGTCTCTATACTTTGTTGAAGTTTGAAGTGTTGATGGATGAGTTTCCATTTATTAGAGAAATAAACTTTGTTGTATAAGGGAAACGCCGGACATTGCTTGTGGACTTCGTGAAATCCTGCTGGGAAATCCTGAGAAGTTGGGCAACTTTTACTGGGGAACCTTTGGAGCGGTAGTTGGAGATTTTGCTCTGTCAGGGATATGAGAGCGCTTGATACCATTAGGTTGCGTATTGGAAATACGTTAGCGATTCTGTGGTAGGATGTCTTTGCTTCCGCTCTTGTTGGAGAAGGTACCTGCGGGGATTTTATGGAATGGCCTATAGATATTATCCTATTTCTTAAAGCCATTAGTAATTGTCTTTCCGTTTTCTGTTCATTTGTAAATAGTAATCACGTTCAAATGCATATGTTCAAAAATAAATCATTGGACGTTTTTATAAACAAAACACATAAATTAAGAAAAACAAATAGTTTTGCATTTTCAAAAGGAATATCTTTGTATTAACTTGAATAAGTCTTTTCTTTTGTACAACGAGACGAGCATTCTAGTAAGAGAATATCGTCGTAAAAAAATGAAAATTGATACAAGGAAAATATAGCTATGTGAAATAATCCCATGGGGTTCCCATTCTGCTATAGTCTTCGTGTCTATGAGTGTCTTGTCTACTTGTCGCCTCGGCGAAGCTGATTGGATTGATTAGAACTGTTTGAGTTGGTTGGTCGATGTTGAAGATTGTCTACAAGATGATCCAATGCGATATAGTCATACACTTTAATTCCCTAACTTTTTCCTGGACCGCCCTTTCGGGTTTTTGATCCACCGGGACACCCTTTTTTTGCCCAAGCCGCCCTTTCAGGTTTTCAGCTTGCCGAGTGTACAGATTTTTTTAATATTTTATCCCTAATTTTTTCCCAAACCTTTTGGTTCGTCGGGATGCCCTAATTTTTGCCTAGGTCAGTCGACCTAGTGGGTCCTTGTTTATGCGTAGTATCTTTTAACTATGTCCGTATTTATAGGGTGTGGGAGTTCGTCGCCATCCATAGTGCTCAAGATCATTGCTCCACCAAAGAATGTGCTTTTGATTACAAACGGTCCTTCACATGTAGGAGTCCATTTTCCCCTGGGATCACCTTGTGGCAAAATGATACGCTTGATTACCAAGTCACTGACCTGATATACCTGACGTTTGACCTTTTTGTGAAAAGCTTTGATCATGCGTTTTTGGTACATCTGATCATGACAAATAGCTGCAAGCCTCTTCTCATCAATCAAGTTCAAATGGTTAAGTCGAGTCTGGATCCAATTTTCTTCGTTCAAACCAGCATCCTTCATGATCCTTAGAGAGGGGATCTGAACCTCAATAGGTAAGACAGCCTCCATGCTGTATACCAGAGAATAAGGTGTTGCCCCAATTGATGTGCGAGCTGTGGTACGATACCCGTGGAGAGCGAATGGTAGCATCTCATGCCAGTCTTTGTATGTGACTGTCATTTTCTGTATGATCTTCTTAATGTTTTTGTTAGCAACTTCTACAACGCCATTCATCTTTGGCCGGTAAGGGGAAGAATTGTGATGCTGGATACTGAATTTCTCGCATAAGGCGGTGATCATAGTGTTGTTTAGATTCGTACCATTATCAGTGAGGATTCTCTCTGGGATACCGTATCGACATATGAGATTCTGTTTGATGAACCGGGCAACCACATTCTTAGTAACGAAAGCGAAGGAAGCTGCCTCAACCCACTTTGTAAAATAGTCGATGGCCACTAAGATGAAGTGGTGTCCATTGGAGGCCGTTGGCTTGATTTCCCCAATCACATCGATTCCCCACATAGCAAAGTGCCAAGGAGCCGTCAAGACATTCATAGAAACCAGAGGGACGTGCACTTTATCAACATAAATCTGACACTTATGGCAAGTTCGAGAGTGTTGATAGCAATCTGCCTCCATGGTAGACTAATAATAGCCTGCCCGCAGGATTTTCTTTGCCATTGTATGCCCGATGGAATGGGTGCCAAAAGTGCCTTCATGTAATTCAACCATGATCCTTTCAGCTTAAACCTTGTCTACACACCGAAGTAATACAGAGTCATGACTGCGTTTGTACAAAATGCCGTTACTAAGGAAAAACTTAGCCGAGAATCTTCTTAGGAATTTCTTGTCATTCACTAAAGCTCCTTCTGGATATTCCTGAGACTCGAGATACCTTTTAACTTCATGGAACCAAGGTTGATCCACTACTTCTTCAGTACCGATCTCGTGACAGTAGGCTGGTTCATCCATCCGCTCAATGGTGATCTGAGGAGCCTCGTTATCCCAATTAAGTTTAAACATAGATGACACTGTAGCTAGTGTGTCTGCTAGATGATTTTCTTCTCGCGGGAAATGCTCGAAAGTAATCTTCTCAAAATATGGCAGCAATGTCAACACATGTTCTTTGTAAGGGATAAGGTTAGGGTGTTTGGTGTCCCATTCCCCTTTGATCTGACTGATGACCAAATCGGAATCTCCAAACACAACCAAAGATTTGATCCCCAAATTTATGGCATCTCTGAGACCAAAGATGCACGCTTCATATTCTGCCATGTTGTTTGTACAATCGAAGTAGAGTCTTGCGGTAAAGGGAGTATGACACCCTTCAGGAAATACGAGTACAACACCATTACCATTGCCAAGTGCGTTGGATGCCCCCGTCGAAAAACAAGATCCATTGGGATCCTTGTTCAGGTCCCTCATATGGTCTGACCTCTTCACAATTATCTATTGTCATGATGTCCTCATCTAGGAATTCGAACTTCATGGATTGGTAGTCTTCCACGGCTTGATGGGAAAGGTGATCCGCTAGTGCACTACCCTTTATTGCTTTCTGGGTAGTATACTGTATGTCATATTCCGTCAGGATCATCTGCCATCTTGCTATTCTCCCAGAGAGAGCGGGCTTCTCAAAGATATATTTTATTGGATCCATTTTAGATATCAACAAGGTAGTATAGGTTAGCATATACTGTCTCAGCCGGCGAGCAACCCATGCCAGAGCGCATCAAGTTTTCTCGAGCAGTGAATATCTTGTTTCATAGTCGGTAAACTTTTTTCTCAGGTAATAAATAACATGCTCTTTTCGGCCAGACTCCTCATGCTGCCCCAACACATACCCCATTGAGTTTTCTAAAACAGTCAAATACAGGATCAAAGGCCTTCCCTCGATGGGTGGCAACAACACAGGAGGCTCTTGTAAGTATTCTTTGATTTTGTTAAAAGCAACTTGGCATTCGTCATTCCATTTGACTACCTGATCTTTCTTCAATAATTTGAAGATCGATTCACAAGTAGCTGTCAGGTGAGAAATGAATATGGCAATGTAATTCAAACGTCCCAAAAATCCTATGACTTCCTTCTCAGTACGAGGAGAAGGCATCTCTTGTATTGCTCAAACCTTGGTAGGATCAACCTCGATACCTTTGTTGCTGACGACAAAGCCTAGGAGATTACCAGACCGTACCCCGAACGTGCATTTATTTGGGTTCAACCTCAGCTTGTATTTCTTCAGCCTCTCAAATAGCTTATGTAAATGATTGAGATGCTCTTCTTCTGTTTGAGATCTGGCTATCATATCGTCCATGTAAACCTCTATTTCGTGATGTATCATGTTGTGAAACAGAGCTACCATGGCACGCTGATAGGTTGCCCCAAAATTCTTTAGTCCGAATGGCATGACCTTATAGCAGAATGTGCCCCACTGTGTAACAAAGGTTGTTTTCTCCATATCCTCATGCGCCATTTTGATTTCGTTGTAGCCTGAGAAACCTTCCATGAAGGAAAACACTTTGTGTTGTGCAGTATTGTCAACTAGAATGTCGATGTGGGGGAGTGGGAAGTCATCCTTGGGGATTGCCCTATTCAAATCTCTATAGTCCATACACATTCGCACTTTATCGTCTTTCTTGGGCACGGTAACAACATTGGCAACCCATTGGGGATAAGAGATGACAACCAAGAATCCAGCATTGAATTACTTCATGACTTCTGCTTTAATATTTTCTGACATATCAGGCCTCATGCGGCGAACCTTTTGCTTTACTGGAGGACAATCTTCTCTTGTAGGCAGACGATGTACCATAATGTCTGTATCAAGTCCCGACATGTCTTCATACGACCAGGCAAATACTTCAACATAATTGTGTAACAACTAAATCAGACGCTCCTTGACACTGGGTTCCAAATTAGTACCCACCTTGACCTCCTTTTTGTCCTCCTCAGTACCTAAGTTGACTGTTTCAACCAGATCTTCGTGAGGCTGAATGGTCCTTTCTTCCTGTTGCAACAACCTGGCCAATTCCCCTGGCACCTCACAATCTTCCTCACTTTCGTCGTCGGCTTGGTAGATCGGATTTTCAAAGTCACAATAGGCCATAGCAGAACTGTTACCCATGAGATCCTGAGTGGATGTAAATCTGCATTTTAATATGTGAGTGTGTGTAAGAGCATAGCTACTTTTGAAAGAAATAAAATGTAAGAAAGAAAAACAGAGAGCACAAAATTTGTGTGCAAAAACGTCCATGATTCATTGATGACATATGAGAACGAAGTGACAACCCTCACAAATGGACCGTTGTGCCTCGGGTAAGACACAAGGTTTTAAAAAGTCTAAATTGTTTAAATATTACAAGCCTGAAAACATTAAAAGACAATTACTCTTGAATAAAAGTAATAGGAATGAAATCTTTGGCCTCCCAATTGTTGAGCCATCCGCCGATGGTTGGAAAAATCCATTCGTCCATATCACAACTACCATCACTGTCTTGTACTGCATTGACTCCCTGATTGCTGATACGTAAAGGTAGTCCCCCGATGTGAGAACGTCGAACAGCTCTTTGGGCCTCTATAGTGAATCCCAAACCAAATTTGTCGGACTTGTAGGGAATATCCGGAAGCTGACCCCAGATGGTACACCCGCCTTCTTCAACTACTGCTCTAGCATCTTTCAAAGAGGCCATCTTCACTGGAGGTCTAGTAATCTTTGGAACTTTGGGAGTAGACTTGGTTGCCGCAACTGTTGCTGGAACCTCCTCAAAGTTCTGACATGGAGTCTCAATGAATTCACCATCCATTTCAACATACCTGAAAGAGTTCAGGTGGCTAACCATGTACTCCTCCTCTCTGTGAACTATGACAATTTTTCCTTTGATCGGGTATTTTAGCCTCTGATGCAGGGTAGAAGTGACGGCACCATCACCATGGATCCACGGTCGGCCCAATAAACAGGAGTAAGATGGACGGATGTCCATTACATAGAAAGTTGAATCAAAAGTCTGAGTTCCAACTTTTATGGGGATATTAACTTCTCCGTGCACAGTCCTTTTAGAACCATCAAAGGCCCTTACTATGATGTTGCTAGGCTTTAAGGTGAGCCCCTCGCAGTCCAGTCAGTCAAGAGCATTTTTGGGCAGGACATTCAATGATGAGCCGGTATCCACCAGGACATGGGCAAGTGTGGTGCCCCTGCATTCAATGGAAACATGCAAGGCATCATTGTGCTTCCTTCCCTTAGAAGTTAGATCAGCTTCAGAAAATCCCAATCAGTTATCAACAGTTAGACTGGCCACATAATTTTCAAATTGGTCGATGGAGGTCTCTTGGGGCACGTGGGCGGTCTTGAGAAACTTTACCAAGGCTTTGGCGTGGTCCTCAGAACATAAAAGTAAGGACAACAATGATATCTTCGAGGGGGTCTGCCCTAACTGTTCTACAATGTTGTTGTCACTTTTCTTGATTATCTTCAGTATTTCTTCTATCTCCTTTATAGAAGCTTCAAGGATGATCTCAAGACGCTCTTTTGCTTGGACAGGCTCATTCAAGACCTCTTTGCCCCTTGTCTCAGTAGTAGGGATAACAATAGGAGTATCACTGGGAGTGTCTGTAGGAGTGGCAGTGGGAATGATCACAAGAGTAGCAACGGTCTTTGGAGAAATCTCGGGTGAGAAGACTCTTCCACTTCTTGTTATCTTACTGGTCCCAGTGATATTACCAATGTCAGGATCAATATCTCTCGCAACTTCGTCTTTGACAACCAACTGATCTTGCTTGACGCCATAGTAATAAACGTCAGCCCCATAGCTCCAGGGAACAGCTTTATCTGAAGAATATGATATTGGTCTTGGCAAGGTGATGATTAGAGGTGAAGACCTTGGAGTAGATGTAATCCTGACGGGTCTTTTGGTGGAGACCCCGGGAGGATTGTTGGAAATGGTGATTATCGATACATCTTGATAAGAAGTTATGGTAAGAGGAATCTTTTCAAATAAATTTTCTTTGCTAGTCATCAGGCGCTGAATGCCTATTTTTAGTAACAAATAGCCATTTGGTAAAGACTTGCATAAGTGACAATCTTTATCGCAGCCTGGGAACAAACTGGCTTGCAACAGGTTCTGTTTAATGGTTAACAGAGGAGTAATTAAGTCATTCACAGAGGAGACAAAATGATCATCATCAATGGCGTTGATACCTTGGCCATGTCTGGGCATTGGCGCCGTTATTACATTAGGCGTTTCTGGGGGATCAAACTCAATCTCTTTCGCATCGATAAGGTCTTGCACCTTATTTTTCAAGGCCCAACCGTCGTTTGTATCGTGCCCCGGGCTTTCAGAATGATAGGCACATCGAGCGTTCGGGTTGTAGCAAGGAGAAGCAGTATTGGGGTTCTTGGGAGCTTCTTTTAAAGTTTCCAGATTAGTCTTCAAAAGGTGTGGCAAAACTTGAGACATAGTCATGTTGATCCGGGTAAATCGTCTCATGGGCGCTTCTGGCTTGCGCTGATAATTTTGCTGTTGATTTGGCACAGGATTAGAAATCATAACAACCCCTATCGCCGGGAGACATTCAGTTTTGTTTTGATTCCTATGGTCATATGTAGCACTGACCTCCTTTTTTCCAACAAAGGGTTTCTTCATCATACTCGAGGATGCATCTCTTTGAATTTTGCCGCTTTTTATACCGGCTTCGACCCGCTCACCAGTCATGATTAATTCAGTAAATCCAGCTGAGGAAATTCCGATCATGTGGTTGAATAATGGTCCTGACAAGGTGCCTAGGAACACATCCACTAATTCTCTGTCAGATAGAGGGGGCTGGACTCTTCCTGCAAAATCCCTCCATTTTTTAGCATAGGTTTTGAAACCTTCACCTGTACCCATAGACATGCCCTGCAATTGTGTTAGAGTTGGAGCTAAGTCAGCATTATACTGGTATTGTTTATAAAAGGCGGCAGCCAAATCTTCCCAATTATGAATATTGGTCCCTTCTAACTGATAGAACCAATCCAACTGCGTCCCTGACAAGCTTTCCTTGAAAAAATGCACCCACAGATCTTTATCAGCCGTATGGGGTTGAATCTTTATGACGTATGACCTTAAATGCAACTTCGGGCAAGACACACCGTCATATTTAGCGAAAGTGGGGACCTTGAATTTCTGCGGGATGACAACCCCTGAGACAATTCCTAACTCTTCAAAATCCAATCCAGGTACCCTTTGGACCTCCATAGCATTCAAACGATCCTCTAGCTCTTTGTATTTATTATCAGCAGGAGGATACTGTTCCTCAGAGTAGTCAGGTTCTTCCTCTTCTTCGGATGCTGGGTTGTTGTTCACTTCTTTGGTCCTGTCTTCTTGATTATCTCCTTCACCCGATGATGTTGCGAAGTCTAAAGTTCGTTTGGCTTGTCCTTGGAACCTTCTTCCCATGATCACAATACCGGGTGGTTTCTTCGCTTTCTTCTTCTTTTCTTTGGCCAGTAGAGTCTTCAACTCCTCTTGTCCTTTTGTCAGAGTCAAGAGCATTTGTTGAAACTGGACATTCTGCACCTGAAGATCTTTCACTGTCTGTTCAATATCCATCTCACTGAAATAAACAGTAGAAGGATAAGGAGACCCGTTGTGAGAAACCTGTATGATGTTATGATGAATGGAGATGCAATATGCAAATGATTTCAAGGAAATTAGAGATTTAAATTTGTTCAAACCAAAAAAAGAACACACGTTATATTAATAAAACCAAGTTTGAGTACATCATGCCTCTTTGGGCTTACAATGAAAGAAACAAAATACAATAAAAACTCCTAAGACAAAAAGGTTGAACGCATCCTCTTTGGAGCGATGTAGGCAATCAGATTCTGCTCTTCATGAAGCAGCTTGGTGAGTTCCAGAACCTTCTTCTCAGTGGCGTAAAATTGGGCTTCAAAGGTGTCTCGCTCTTCCTTTAACTGAACCCAATCTTTCTGCAAGTCTTCGAGAGAGGTAGGCATGTCAGGATGAAGGACAGTGTATGGGACGTCTCCTTCAACAGCAGGCTCTATGATAACAGGGAGGATGGAAGGATAAGGCATCACGAGTCTCCGAGCACGAGCCCGTACCCACTTAAGGTAAGGCTCGAGAGGGATAAAGTTTTTGTGTCCCAAGGTCCTACTGTCCACCTTGTTCACCATTCTCCAAGCTCGTGTAAACCTCTGGAGATAACATTGGTCTTCTTTGTCATAGTCGAACACCAGACCTTGAATGAGCATTTCATGAGGGCCGTCTCTTCGGGCATAGCCAGACTATCGAAAAGCTAAGCAGGGATTGTAGGTGATACCTCCCCTAATACCAAGTAGAGGGACGTTAGGGAATTCTCTACAGCGGTCAATGATAGAGACATCTTCCAAGGATCTCGAACACCAACGGATGTCAGAATGGGTGAGGGACATCATCCTTTGGGACCATGTCAGTCTTTGCTCGTTCTTCAATGCTGATTGAGGTAGGTGTGAAGTGAACCACTTAGCGAGTAGGGGGATACAACACAAGAGAGTACCTCTTTTCTTCATAGTGCGGGTATGAAGGCAATGCAAGATGTCTCCCAGTAAGGTAGGTACGGGATTGCGAGAGAGAAAGACTTTGATGGCATTAATATCTATGAATTGGTCTGAGTTAGGGAATAGAACCAAACCATAAATGAGAAGAGCCAGGACGTCTTCAAAATCTTGGAAATCCATGTCGTCCCAGAATGAACGAGCCTTCTCCAATAGAAACTTTGCTAGGAAACCTTTGACCCCGCTTCTTGTCTCCCAATTGGCTATGATGTCATCTCTTTTCAGATGCAAAGCTTCAGCGATGACTTCAGGTTTTGGAATCCCTTCTAGGCCAGTGAACGATATCTGATCAAGCACGGGCACCCCTAAGAGTAGAGAGAACTCTTCCAGTGTAGGTACTAACCGATAGTCCGGGAAAGTGAAACAATGATGTACGGGATTAAAGAATTGGAACATCACACACATCATCTCTTCTTGGAAACTGGATGTATCCAAACTGAGGAGTCGACCTTATTTCTTGGTAAAAGGAGAATCCCCGGGCACTCTTGAGGCTAACTCTTGAAGTTGAGGGTGTGCTTTTACAAAGCTGATTCAGATGGTGTTTCTTCGGATAGAATTCATAACCTATAAAACAAAAACAAAGATAAATTTATAAATCCTTGGAATGGTTAGTGAGCATGCGTATGATGCTCATGATGTTTATGATGTTATGTACAAGTAAATATATACACACACAACAAACAAGTCCCTATGTTTTAGGCTTGCATGGGTCTTATAGGTAAGTACCCTCTTGAAGTTTAGTTGGCTCAACCTGTCCTAGTAATAGTGATCGGGTTCTAAAGGATCTCAATATCACCGACCTTTCTCTTAGGCATTGTCTGAGCATAACAATCTTTTCTTGCGGCCGAGATATCCCCAAAGTCCCGCCTCAATGAGTGTAGTATCGAGTATCAACCAATTTTCATCTCTACACCGAAACCGGTTATCTCACTACGTCCTAATGGACAAGTTTTTTTAATTAGGGTTCTAAAGTCAGTTAGTGCTTCATGACGCCACTCAGTGGCCCCATATTCTCCCTGATTCACCACGAGGGATACTGGTACCTACAAATGCGTCACACTAACATAGCCATTGTTTCAACCATATCGGTCTATGCCGTACATTTTCCACAATCTATTGCTATTTACCTAACAAGGTGTCCCAGATCCGGGTGAAGAATCAAAGCAAGCCCAATACAAAGAACAAAACATAAAGCATGCAAAGAAACAAGTAAAAAGTGATCTAACCCTAAGGTAACCCCGCTTTTAGAATTTTCCTCAGCAGAGTCACCAGTTCTGTGATACGGTGGGAGAAGTGACTTGAGGTTTTGCGTTTTGATTGCAATTGTGTGGATAGCAAGAGTCGCCACCGACTTTTCTTTTATCCAAAAGGAAAGGTAAAAAAGCACAGGAAAGACCTTTCGAGATTATTTCTCGGGTTCGGGGGGTAGATTATGAAAAGGGAAGGTATTAGCACCCTTTCCATCCGTAGTTATCTACGGGCTCTTAGTTACTCGCTAGATCACTTGCTTTTGTTTGACAATATGCTTGTGGTGTGTTTTTTGAAAGTATTTTGAAAATGTCTTTGTAATGGTTCTCGTTTCTATAAGAACGCGTACAAAGTTTTGTTTCGAAAGATATTTCAAAGATGTGTTTGTGGAATGTGTTTTTGAAAGTGGTTTTTGGAAAGATGTTTTGCAATGGTTCTCGTCTCTATAAGAAAGTATACAAAATATTTTGTCTTTTGAAATTTTTTTGAGATGAAAGTGTTGGTGTAAAAATGTTTTTGTCGTGAGCAAGCGAGTAACTAGGAGAGAATCTACCTACTCGAAAGGTCTCAAATGTTCTTTTCTTCCTCCTTTAGATGTTGCTATCTTACCATTGATTTGGTAAGAAGCCCCATCGTCGGATGTGAAGGGACATGCGCGGGTCAATTTTACAGTCATCCAAAGCAACTTATGAGACGCTTTAGCAATTTTTGTAAGGGACTAGATCATTTTATCGAAGGCAACATCGAGGGTCATCGAGGGACTACGATCTTTTTTATCGAAGGGTCATTGCTAAAGCGTCCCATATTCGAGGGACATGACTGTGTTTCCGAGGCAACGAGCGAGGCTACCCTAGAGGTGCGTGTGTGAAAAAGTGTGTTCGTTTCAAGTTATTTTGTCTTTGAAATTAGGTTATCTAGTGATTGTTTTTGAATCTTTCCATACACGCCTAATTACTATACAGTATAAAGAAAACAGTAAATTGCGAAAATGGAAATTCTATGCTATTACAGAGCTTTCGGGAATGGGGGTATAATTTTTACAAATGGGGATGAGTCGAATGCGATCATGTGATTAAAAGTCTAAATAAAAATCAATACAACCAAATCGAAATCAAATTAAATAAACTAATTAAACTAAACCAAATTATTTAATAAAATCAAAACAATTAATAATACTAAATAACATTATTATATTTTTTTCAGTGTAATTGTTTATTCAAAAATAAGAAAATATTTTTGCATTTTTATATTTGATAAAATAATTAAAACAAAACAAAACATAAAAAAAAAGTTGCTGGGTTTAAGTAAGTGGGGCGAAGGCCCAATATTATGCCAATTGAAATAAATAACAAAATAATAAAAAATTAAAAAAAGCTGATGGGCTGGATCGGGTCGGTCCGGACCCAACCCCTTACTCTAAACTAAACGGGTTGAATAACCCTATCCACTCAAGCTTTCATTCATACACTCAAAAACAAAACAACAGATCTATCTCTCTTAATCTCTTTGTTCCAACTTCTCTAACCTTTTAATCAACAAAAGGAGAACAAAAATCCGTAGTGAAATCACAACCTCTATTTGCGACATTACAATTCGAGCACCAATGAAATCGAGAAGTAACAAAAAATTTTGAACACAAACATGATTATCGGTTCAACTGAAAAGAGAAAGGTTGGTGGGTTACCTTGAATCGGATATAAATTCTTCTGATGTTGGTTCCGACGGACTTGAGCTTTTCTGGCCTTAGCTCTGACTCCAACAAGGTAATCACTCTTCTCTTTCTTTTTCTGAGACTTTCTGAAATTGTATATGAGTTTTTGTGTTTTTTTTAGTTTGTTGCTTGTGCATGTGCTACGTGAGGAGAGTAATGTTGTTGATGCATCTGGTTTTTGTACTCTGAGTTAATGCGAATGTGTAAGGTTTGTTGGAGTGTAGGCTGCGTAAGAATTGAACAGGGGATTATTGATGCTGAGAAGTTTGGAAGTGTATTGAGAGAGATTAAGGGTTAAGGTTCTGATGGGTTTATGTTATTTTGGATGAATGATGAATGGAGTATTGGACAGATTTTTGTGTTTGTTTGGAATTCTGCAGGTGGTATAACTTCAGTTTTCTGTAGATGGCTATTTTGTTTGTTTATCTCTTGTTCGATTTGTATCCTCTGGTTCTGCTGTTTTGGTTCTTGGTTTAACAAGTATCTTATCTTTTTGAGAGTTTTGTGGGTATTGATTGTGCTGTTATGGAGAGGAGTTTTGACAGGGAGTTTTGAATGGTTAGTGAAAACAACGATTTTGCTTTTTTTTTGGTATTGTTTTTGTGCTGTTCTTTTGCCCTCTCTATCTTCCAGGTTTTGCTATTTGGTTTTGGCTTTGGTTTTATAGTAGCTGAGAAGTGGGAATTTGGTGGGAACTATTAGTGAATTTGAACAATTGCGGTATACTATTCTAATACTCTTTGTTGCAGTTTTGGTTTTACCATTTTGGTGCAAGTTTGGGTGCAGGCTGTAGCAGGGCTGTTATGCAGGCTGATCATGGCAGGTTTTTGGACAGTTTTTGGCTTAGGTGACACTTTTCTAACTTGTCCCTATCTTCTTTCCTCTTTCATCTTTCAATGATACAAAGCAAACTTGCTTTTTCTTTAACTTTCTGAAGGATTTGCATTTTTTCGGAAAATGATGACAGGGTGCATACCATGAGCTAGCATTTCTATGCTATTGCTGCTACATTTTTTTGCCTTTGTATTGTTTTATCAGCCCATGCTGCTGCTACCTTTGCTTGTTTCTGCTTTTATTTATGCTGTTGTTTGTCCTTGTTGTATTGTGCGTTTGGCAGCTTGCTTGCTTGTTGTATAGTTGTTGCGCTTTTGCCTTGGTTTTGGGCTGCTTTGGGTTGTTGTATTGTTTGACAGTTTTCTGGCTTTTGCTTGTTTGTTTTGTGAAGCTGTCTTGGGTTGTTGCATTGTTTGGCCTTTTTTGGACTGGGCAGCTTTGGACAATTTTTTCTTTTTGTGAACCAAGGCCCAAACCTTGTGATTTGCAAAAAATAGGAGAAGATTGGATCACGATAAAAAAAACCCCTTTAAACCGATTCCAAATGCAAATCCTCATGATGAGAAGTTTCTTGAAAAATTTGATTTTATGCTTAAAGTTTCATGTTGCTAACACTTTTTTCTTCTTTTCTTTCATGTGATGAATGTTGACTTAGAGGTGAAGAAGACAAGGCAAGGTTGAAGATTGGTGCTAGGTTCAAAGCAACATGAAGAATTGAAAATGAAAAATCCATGATTGGAAACCAAATGAAGCATGGAGCATTTTAGAAGAAAATTAGCATATGCTTATGGAGGACTTTAGGTTTCTATGTACAAAAACTTGTGTAATTTTCTTGTAACTTGTAATTTGAAGCTTGGAAAACATGAATTAAATTTGTATTTTTTTTGTTAACTTGAATTAAATTGAATGAATATGAAATCTTGAATGATTTTGTGAAGAGAACTTCGAATCAAAATGGATCTTAAACCCTTGATGTTTTGAGTTTGCATCGTGAAATGATGAACTTTGAACGATGAATTCACATGAACATTTGAGCGCCTTGATTCTTGAATGAGCCTTCTAATTCATAATGTACTTGAGCTTTGTATCTTGGCTTCTAAGTAATTCAACCATATTATTTTCCATCCTTTAATCTCAAATCAAATCTCTGAATAAAGTGAATGTCCTATGAGCTTAAACATGTCCAACATCGATCCAATAATCATCATTGTTTCGACACCAATGATTCACAATGCTAGCATCAAAATGATTAATGAATTTTTAACTCAAACTTTCCATTTTCATGAATTATCCCGACATAAGAATCAATGTTTTTTGAGAAAAAATGATTACGACATGAACAAAACCTAGAAGTTAAGAGCATTCAGAATCAAGCAAATGACCTATGACGATTCGATAATTTTCAAGGTCTTCAAAGCACAATTTTCATTTGATCCTTGAAGAGAATTTGTAGATGGCATCACTTATGACAATGTGCAAGAATAATCGCCTCAAGATCTTGAAAATTGAGGAAATTACAATTCTTGGAAATCAGGAAAAGTTACTTGAGATTAGGTAAAAATCCATGATGCGACTTCTAACGTATTCGAATTTTGGTGATCTTTCACACGTAACCAGCTCTTGATTTGTGAAGAGAAAATGGAGATGACATCAAGGAGAGTCATACGTAAATAGAACCGTTCAAAAAATATTGAATAATTAAGAAGTTACAATATTTTGAACTTGATACTGAAAATGCCGTCTTTTGCAGTTGATTTTTAGTCATCTGAACCATTGACTGAGAAAACTCACGATGCCAGGCTTGAAACTTGGCACAAACATCCTTGCGAACACATGAAGGACCATAAAGACCATTTGAAACTTTTGAAACTCAATTTTGCTTAAGAAATACCAAACCCTAGCTGCTGACTCAATGCCTAGGAAGAGAATCTGTCTGATCAAATCTTGTGCCAAATTAAGCGTTTGAGAAACCATGGGATAGCATCTTGAGTGAAAAATGGGAGGGAAAATTTTGGGGTACAACAATTAGGTTTTAATTCCGCATTTTATTTTTACAGTCAAAAGTAATTATGTATCTGCGAAAGCCATGTAATAGCTAGAACTTTAAACTTTCCGCATTTTAATTTCCGCAATTATAAACTGTTAGATGTATGTTAATAGGATTGTATGGAAAGAATACTTGAAAATTAAAACGGTAGAAAACTCTAAATGTGCAAAAACAAATTAACTGAAAAATTCACTCGCACATGCTCACTCCTAGGGTTTACTCCACTCCGGTTGCCTTCGGTTAAACGGTCATGAAGTATAGGGTTTGTTAGTGGTTGTCCTCTAGCCCCGAAAGATCTAAAAATGACCCATTCAGATGTTGCCTTGGAAAAGATCTTTAAGGTTTTAGGATGATTACTAACACATCCTAACATTGCTTTTGTGACCGAATCTGTCCCTTCAAACATCCCTTAAAACTCCAACGACGGTGCTACCTATTCCTTAATAATAGGATAGTGCTGTCTAAAGGAAAACGAACAGACTTTTTCGAGTACGTAGATTAGTTCCTAGATACTTGCTCAAATAAACTTTTCACACAAACACTTTTTCAAAACAATTTTCAAAACAACTTCATCACACTCTTGAGGACCAATACAAGGGTTATCACAAAGTAAACAAAACTTTTCAAAACAAGCACACACACAAGCAATTTTAAAATGAGCAAGTGCCTAAGAGCCCATGGAAAACCATGGATAGAAAGGGTGCTAACACCTTCCCTTTCTATAATCTACCCTCCGTACTCAGAAACATCTCGAAAAAGGTTTTTTCTGTTCTTTTTCCTTTTCCTGACTGGATAAAATAAAATTCGGTGGCGACTCTTGCTTACCGTGACATTTGCGAACAAAAATGCAAACCAGTATTAACAGTCGATTCTGCCACCGTATCACACATCGATTTGGTGATATTCCTTGATTTCAAACTCTTAATTTGCATGATACAAATTGTTTTTAAGCATTCAGATATGTGCATAATCATGTTTAGAATGTTTTTGAACCATTAACTTTGAGGTTTAATGCAGGAATAACAAAACACCATTGTTAGGGAAGTTTGGAATATTTCCATTGAATCTCATGTTACATGCGTTTTCATGACAAAATAAGATCACCAATGGATTCAGGAGGTCCAAATTAGGGGGACACGATCCCTCTTGGTCTTTAATTCTTTTTGTTTTTGCAGGTTAAGGTTTTGACTCACTGAAGAAGACGACCAGAGCTAGGGCTCTGGCGCTTCTCTGATCCATCTTTTTATTATATATTGATGTGTTTGTACTCTATAACACAAAAAAGACAGATGGTGTAGTGGTGAGTGATACACTAGTATTGCGTGAGAGCGTGGGTTTGATCCCAACTTTTGTCAAAATTATTTTGTTTTTTTACAAACTAACGCGCAGGTTTACAATATGTTGACTGATTCCTATTCTCAATCACAAAAAATAGCATGGCACAGTAGTAGGAGGGCATTCCTGTGAGGCCAAGGGCGTGGGTTCAAGTCCCACCCCATGCACTTATTTTTCTTATTTTCTACTAATCTTAATTTTCACTCTTTTTTCTTAATTAATTCCTTTTCTAATTAATCATTAATAAAAAATTTAAAACTTTTTTAAAACTATAACTAGTTAGGGTTAAGTTTTTTAATTAGAAATTAAATTTTTGACACATTTTGATTTACTAATTAATTAATTATTTAGCCTTTTTTTCTTAACATTAAAATAAATTAGAATTTATGTTTTATTACTATTATTAACCTAAATTATTTTCTACAAAAAATACAAAAAACATTAACAGTTAGATTTTAGGTCTTTAAAATATTTTTCTAACATTCTTTTTCATTTCTTTTCGCTATTTAAATTCCTAGAAAAACGGTATAGGTCGTACTCTCCGATGTAATAGCGTAGATTTATTTTATCGCATCTTTTCCTATTATGTAACTGCTCACAAGATGTAATAGCTTGGGTTTAATTTTCCACACTTTACATTCCACACTTTATTTTTCTATACATATTTAACTGTTAGTAATTAGGGTTTCTATGGAAAGACTAATAATTGCACATAGAAAACCTAATTTTCAAGATAAATATAACTGAAAACAAACATTATTCACACTTGAAAATCTAGGTAACCTCTCATGTTGCCTTATTGTTGTACCTCAAAATTTTCCTCTCTTTTTTCAAGGCATTTCTCACAAAAGATCTCAAATGCTTAAGGTTTCTACAAGATTTGATCAGACAAACTCATTTCCTAACACTGAGGCCACAAATTAGGGTTTTGATTTTCTCAAGGAAAATTGGACTTTTAATTCCTCAAGTGACTTCCATGGTTCATTATAGGTCTTTAAGAATGCTCATGTCGAGTTTCAAGTCTTGCATCTCAAAATTGCTCAGATGACTGAAAATCAGTTGTATTGGGTAAAAGTCAAATGTGGTCAAACTAAAGTCAAAATTTAAGATTTTTGATCCACATCAATATTTTTAAGTGATATTCATCAATTGATCAAGGTCTCATCACAATTCCTCAAGAAGAAAACAATCAAATCATCAAAAGGGAAAAATGGTCAAAATTAGGGTTTTGACTGGAAATGACTGGTCAATGACTTTTGACCTAGTACATAACCTAATTGCTTGAAGCATGATATCAAGGAATCAACCGCAACATGATGACCCAATTTCATGGCTCAAAAAATTTCTCAAGATCAATTGATTGATAATTGAAATTCAGTCAACTGATGAAAAGTCAACTAATACACGAAAAGTCAAACTTTGACTTTTTGGTCAACATTGAGTTTCAAATATCACAATTCAGCAAGACATTCAAAAATATGAAGCTTGATCATCAAGAAATCAAGAAAGTCAAAAGTCAATATAAAAAGTCAAACTTTTCAAGACTTGGAAATTTTTCTAAGTGTTTTATACATGATAATTTCATTACTTCATGCCAATTTTTCACCAAGATGCAAGATGATTCAAAGAAAACTTTCAACATGAAAGTTGTAGATCTTAATGAGATCTACAAATTTTCTTTACTGATCAAGTCCTATAAATGCTTTTATTTTGATTTATAAATTCATGAAGTCATACACTTTTTCTAAAACACTTAGTGAAAATTTGACCTAGTTTAGGTAGATTTTTTGCCTAACTTCTTGGCCAATTTTAACCAAGCTCCAAGATGATTTTGTAAAATTGGTCAACATAAAAGTTGTATAGGATGTTTCAAGCTTCCTAAAATGTCCAAGAAATTTAAGAGATCATGCTTGAACAAAAAGAATCAAAGAGAAGAAGTTGAGGTTTCATTCTTGATTTTTAGGTCATTTTGATGATGAACATTCAACCAAATCTCAAACCTATGCTGCATAATCCCACTTTGCAGGCTTATAACTTGTGTTTCACTCCTTAATTTAATGTTTTAAAATTGTATAATCCATTATCCAAGTGATTGAGCTATTGTCTAAACCATCTTGCCATTAATGGAATAAAGTTCACACTTCCATTTTGGAAAAGTGACTTTAATCACAAAGTCCACTCTCCTTGAGCTTTGCATTTGTTATTTCTGCACAAGCATCCTCTACAAACTCAGAGAAAACATGTTTAAGTTTCTAGCCACCCTACCTTGCTTTGAAACCATGTTTGTCTAGGTTACTTTAAAAACAAGCCAAAGATCCATAACATGTGATTTTGTACTTCTGATCTATCTAAGCTTCCAAACTCCTTCCTATAAATTGAACCTCCATTCACAAGCCTAGGACACGAAATTAGAAGCCTTGAAACCCCCTCAAACCAGAAATTTCCCAAAAACTCCATTTTTACCACAGTTCTAACCTTGAACTTACATCTTCCATTTCCATCGTGCATTTTCCCTCAAAGTCATTTTTAAAGCTTCCTCATATCAAATACAACTCATCCCTATCCTTGCTACATAACTGTAACACCATTTTCCTCATCTTCCATTTTCAAAAACAATTGCTTATAGGTTGACTTCTCCAGAACATTTCAGCCACTCTCAACTCAAGCTAATCATTGCATTAGATTCCTAGAGGTCTAAGGAAGCTAACCAGATCATTGCAGCATCTTGAAGCAAGCTCAAACTCAAAACACGAATTCCATTTTCAAGGTGAGTTTTATGACTTTTGAACTCTTCATATAAGCATTATTTGGTTTCCATTTGTGAAGATAAAATGTAGACATCATAGCCCTGAAACTAATCATGTCCTTAGAATTCATTTATGTTGCTTGAGTAATGAGAATTTTGAGTTTGAAATTGCTTAAAAAGTTAGGTTAAGTTTGGTACCAAACATAATTCATGCTCATCTTTGATTTATAGCTTTAATTATTCATATGACTGAACTCGTGATTAAATTTGGAGCAAGATTCATGTTTATACTTTTGCAAGTGGTTGAGAAATGAAGAAGATCGGATTTCATAGCAATGGTATTGTTGTTCTGTGCGTGCAAGGTTGAAGATGAAGCCAGTTCAAACATTCAGGGCTTGATTTATTTTAAGTTTATTACATGTTGTATTATTCACAGATGAAACATCCACCCCAATTGTAACATCCCAATTCTACCCGACAATTATGAATGTAAATCAGAGTTATGAAATTCATACAACTGAATCAGGATGCCACAAATTCAACTTAAAAACCATTGCATTCAACATGGATAAATAACACTTTTAAAACTTCGGATGAACCAACCACAAAATAATTTAATCTCTTAATTCAACAACTTGAACAACTACGCAGCGGAATCATAATAACATCTTCGTCCAACATTACAGCAACTTCGAAATAACACCTAATTAGAAAAAATCAAATTAAAGTTCAACAACTGAAATAATCAATAATTAAAAGCAATAAGCATTCATCCCCCCGAGTGTTACGTATAAGAGCCATGACACCGACTCGAACTATTGAAGGTACACCACCTTCACTCTAGATTACTTGCACGTAACCAAAATAAGGGTAACATTCAAACAGAAGGGATGAGATATCTAACAATATAATAAAACGTATGATAAATAATATGTTAGATCAACTCATATAGTAACACCACTTCACATCTCATAAACAACAATAATCACAACAGAGTACCAACAATATACACATTTACCGCATCAATAAACAACTTCTTTATGCAATCATATAATGCGACTCAATACTATGTAAATGCATGTGGTACCATTGGAGAAGAACTCCTATCTCAAATAATTTCCAATAAATAGAGGCATCAACAAGGCATACGCCTTCATCTTAATATTCTCCAATACATGCCATCTTAACGAGCATCAGCTCTATCTTGATATGCAATGTATGCGACACCATCATGAATGTAGTAATAACAACCACAATCAACAACATCTCAACACAACATCATCATTGTCCAGAATCCTACATCTTAATAGCTGCCAATTATTAGAGACATCTCAACATCATTCATCAACATAATTCATCAACACGATTCATCAACATAATTCATCAACATAATTCATCAACATAGTTCATCAACATAATCCATCATCATAATTCATCAACATAATTCATCAACATAATTCATCAACATAATTCATCAACATAATTCATCAACCTAATTCGACAGCAACTCAGCCGTAACAACAATACAACGACAGATCGACAATCCCTCAACATTGGCCATAGGCCTACAACATGATAATTCCTATAATTAATTAATCATCTAAGGCTTATCTCTAATTACCAAAACTTTACATATTATTATTCTGTAATAATACATCATTATCATTATAAATCTTACTGTCATGAACCAAGCGATAATCTAAGATCGTCTTATCCTCTTCGTACTTCACAAAATCATCATAGGGATTAATGCGGGAAGCTAACTCTAATCCTAATTTGGGTACTAGGGTTAGTCTTCTTATCCTTCATTTTAATCTTTAATAATGAATTTCATCGCGTTAGCTATCCAACGCTTCAAACGACACCTCAAACGGAGTCCGTAAACTCAAGCTACAACCTTTGGAAGAATTTGTCAAAAATCAGAATGCATGAGTCGACACATACTTCTTTGAGTCGACGCGTACTGGGTGGAAATCCTGCATGAGTCGGCGTGTTATCCCCTTGTATAGACTCATATTGAGTCTGAAATACTGCATGTATCGATGCATGATCCTATGTATCGACTCATCCTGAGTCTTAATTCCTACATGTGTCGACGCATGGTCTTTGAGATCGACTCATACTGACCTGTGCTGAATATTTCCTACGATTTCACTGTGTTTTCACTGCGATTTCCCTACCATAGGTCCTAAAAACATCCTCTAATCATAGGTAATCCTAAATTATAATGATCCTATATTTCTATATCAATTATACAACATTAAGGCATCATTATTCATCTCTAAATCATTGATCCTCATCAAGCAACAATGTATATATTTCAATCATAAACAAAACAACTTTTCAATTCCAACCACACATACTACTCATCATAAACCCAACTATAGAGTCATAACCCCACCCTTACCTTAGATTAAAGGTTGCTCTACAACTTTTCTGATTGAATTCTGTTCTGGCTCTTTTCCTTCTTTTCTGCAACTTTCACGTTCTCTTCCAATCCTTATTTCTTTCTCTTCTTACTGCTACTTCTTTTACTTATTAATTCTAAATAACTAATATAATAACCCTATAATTCTCATTAGGTCTTAATGGGCTTAAAAATCCTACACCCCATTTCTACTACTTCTAATCCTTAAAAATAAGATCACATCAAAAATTATTATTATTCTAATATTATTCTACAACTTAATAGAATAATTAATCCAAATAACAATAATACAACATCTATCATCATAACACAACTTCACAAATAATCCAAAAATAATTTAACTAAATAATTAATTAAATTACGAGTGTTACAACTCTCCCCCACTTAGAATATTTTCGTCCTCGAAAATTTACCTTAATCAAACAACTCGGGATAGGAGTCTCGCGTCTTGCTTTACCACTCCCAATTCATGCTTTCTCCGGAAGCTCCTAGCCGAACCACTTTAACCAAAGCAATATCTTTGCCCCTCAGAGTCTTTATTTCACGATCCGCGATCCGTACAGGCATCGTCTCCACAGTGAGATTATCCTGTACTTGCACATCATCCATATGAATCACATGAGATAGATCTGAAATATACTTCCGGAGTTGCGACGCGTGAAACACATCATACAAATTTGAAAGATTAGGCGATAAAGCCACTCTATAAGCAATAATCCCAACTCTCTCCGAAATATGATATGGACCAATAAAACAATAAAAGAGCTTCTTAGACTTCAATGCTCGCCCAACACCAGTCACAGGTGTAACTCTCAAAAACACATGGTCACCTGCTTGGAATTCTAAGTCCTTCCTTCGCTTGTGATAACTCTTTTGTCTACTTTGGGAATCTTTCATCTTTTCTTGAATCAACTTCACCTTCTCCGTAGTCTCACAAACAAGTTCAGGTCCAAGTACTACACTTTCTCCAGATTCATGCCAACATAAAGGAGTTCTACATCTCCGACCATACAACGCCTCAAAAGGTGCCATCCATATACTAGAATGGTAACTTCTATTATAAGTGAACTCTATCAATGGAAGGTAAGTATCCCACGAATCTCCCTGCTCAAGAACACATGCCCTCAACAAATCTTCCAACGATTGAATAGTCCGTTCAGTCTAACCATCTATCTGAGGATGATACGCCAAACTTAACCTCAACTTAGAACCCAACGCTTCTTGAAAACTCTTCCAAAAATCAGAAGTAAACCTCGGATCTCTATCCTAAACAATGCACAAAGGAACACCATGTAACTTCACAATTACACTAGAGTAAATCTCATCCAACTTCGACACTGGAAAACTGATGTTAATAGGAATAAAATGAGCCGACTTCATAAGCCTATCAACAATCACCCAAATCGAATCATGTCCTCTTAAAGTATTAGGTAACCCCGTCACAAAGTCCATCGAAATGCTATCCCATTTCCATTTTGTAACTTCTAATGGTTGCATCAACCCCGCGGGCTTTTGTTGTTCAACTTTCGACTTCTGACAAGTCAAACATGCATACACAAACTGAGCCACATCACTTTTCATCCCATGCCACCAAAACAAACCTTTCAAATCTTGATACATATTTGTAGCTCCTGGATGAATACTCAGCTTACTTCTATGACTCTCTTCAAGTATCACTTTCTTCATCTCTGCATCATCAGGAATACAAATCCGATTACGAAATCTCAACACACCTTTCACATCTAACTTAAAATCACTATTCTCAGACTGATCGATTCCAACCATCGAATCTACCAGTTTCATATCCAACTTTTGAGCTTCTCTGATACTGTCTAGAAATTCATTATTAATCTTCAACATACCCAACATAACACTCCGCGGTGTCACCTTGCAAACTAAGCTCATATCCTTGAACTGTTCAATTAATTCCAACTATTTAACCATCATTGCCGACATATGTAAAGCCTTTCGACTCAACACATCAGCTACCACATTCGCTTTTCCTGGATGATAATTCAAACCGAAATCATAATCCTTTAACAACTCTAACCATCTTCGTTGCCTCATATTCAGCTCCTTATGATCAAATAAATACTTTAAGCTCTTATGGTCACTAAACACTTCAAATCTAGAACCATAAAGATAATGCCTCCAAATCTTCAACACAAAAACAACTGCAACCAGCTCTAAATCATGCGTAGGATAGTTCTTTTCATGATTCCTCAACTGCCTTGACGCACAAGCAACTACCTTATCATTCTGCATAAGCACACCTCCTAAACCCATCTTAGAAGCATCACAATATACCACAAAAGGTTCTCCTGGATTAGGCAACGTCAAAATCGAATTCGACATCAATCTCTTCTTCAACTCAGCAAAACTCTCTTCGCACTGAACATCACACACAAAAGCTCTACCTTTACAAGTCAACTTAGTCAACAGAAGTGCCAACTTAGAAAAAACTTCGATAAACCTTCTATAGTAACCAGCTAATCCCAAAAAGCTTCTAATCTCAGTAGCTGACTTCGGAGTTTCCCATTGCAACACAACATCAACCTTAGATGGATCTACAATAATGCCACTACCTGAGATCACATGACCAAGAAAACTAACCTCCTTTAACCAGAACTCACACTTGGACAACTTTGCGTACAACTTCTTCTCTTCCAAAACTTGCAATACTACTCTTAAGTGTTTTGCATGCTCTTCTTCTGACTTAGAGTAAGTCAAAATGTCATCAATGAACACTACTACAAACCGATCCAAATAAGTATGAAAGATACGATTCATGTATTCCATGAATACTCCCAGCACATTAGTAACACCAAAAGGCATCACCGAATACTCCTAATGTCCATAACGCATTCTGAAAGCCGTCTTCTGGATATCTTCATCCTTCACTTTAATCTGATGGTAACCCGACCTCAAATTAATCTTACTGAACACACGAGCATCCACTAATTGGTCCATTAATTCATCTATTCTTAGAAGCAGATACTTGTTCTTAATCGTCACTTTATTCAACTGCCTATAATCAACACAAAGCCTCACACTTCCATCTTTCTTCTTTACTAATAACATCGGGGCTCCGCACGGCGATACACTTGGTCTTACAAACTTATTTTCAAGTAACTCCTCCAATTGCTTCTTTAACTCTGACAATTCAGATGCAGACATCCTGTATGGTGCCATAGACACAGGTCCGGTACCAGGTACAAGATCAATAGCAAATTCAACTTCCCTCTCTGGCAGTACATCAGGAATTTCATCAGAGAAAACTTCAGGAAATTCATGCACCACCTGCAATTCCTCAATTATAGCTTGAGTCTCGACAGATAGCGACGCCATCAACGAGAACATTTGTACTTCTTCTTGAATCAACTTCCTCAACCGTCTAGCAGACAACAAACTATCTTCCTCTTCTTCAGGAGTAGAAAACCTCACATACTTGTCATAACAGTTAATATGAACATAGTTATGCTCTAACCAGTTCATACCCAAAATCACAAAAGAAGTAGTCATCGACCCCTTGTTTGGAGTGTCAACGACCATCTCTCTATTCTAAGAAGGCAACATGAAACCCAATCTTTCAACACAATCGGCAGCAATAAAGCAATGAGTAGCACCAATATCAATAATAATAGTTAAAGGAGTACTATTAATGAAACATATACCTCTGTTAAGTCTGTCCTTAGCAGCTGCCTGATCCTCAACCAAAGAAAACACTTTACCACTTGTTTGCGCCCTCTTTGTTTTCTGACACTGAATACCAATGTGCCCTTCTTCACCATAATAGAAACAAATCACCTCCTTATGCTTGCACTCATATACAACATGTCCAGTTTTACCACAACGGAAACACCTCTTTACCTCAGCAATACACACATTACTCTTATGCCCAGGTTTTCCACATTTGAAACAAACCACACCAGCAGGAGCATCTCCCCTACTAGTCCTCTGACCCTGAGCAGCTTTCTGTTTACCTTTACCAGCTGGAGTATCATAAGGCTTACCACGATTTTGTTGGTGCTTACCCCTCTTCTCACTGATAATCTTGTAATGAGCATTATTATCCTCTTCATAGATTCTGCAACTATCAATCAAATCAGAAAAGATATGGATCTTCTGGTATCCAACCGCCTTCTTGATCTCCGGGCGTAACCCGTTCTCAAACTTGATGCACTTTAAAAACTCAGCATCTGCCTCACTGTAGTGCGGGTAAAACTTAGCCAACTCAGCAAACTTTGCAGCATACTCAACAACCGACATACTGCCTTGCTTCATCTTAAGGAACTCAATCTCTTTCTTACCACAAACGTCTTCAGGAAAATACTTCCTCAGAAATTCCCTACAAAACACAACCCAAGTGACATTTTCACCCGCAACTTCCAACCTCTGACACGTCTCTAGCCACCAGTCATCAGCTTCGACCACTAGCATATGAGTACCATATCGAACCTTCTGCACTGGAGTGCAGTCCATCACACGGAATATTCTCTCGATCTCTTTCAGCCAATCCAATGCTCCTTCAGAATCATACTTACCCTTGAAGGTAGGCGGATTATCTCTCTAGAAAGTCGCTAAACTACGAGATCCAGCATTCTCGTTAATATTTGGATGATTCTCTATCGCATGTGCCATTGCTTCTAAAGAAGTAGCAAGTGCATCATCGTTCCTTCCAGCCATCTCAACTTATCATTACAACATAAACAACAGTTATAACTCAAATCAACAATACTCGATTGTTAGACAACTACGACTCGACAACTTGGTCGGACGGACCAACTATTGCTCTGATACCAACTTTGTAACACCCCAATTCTACCCGGAAATTATGAATGTAAATTAGAGTTATAAAATTCATACAAATGAATCAGGATGCCAAAAATTCAACTTAAAAACCATTGCATTCAACATGGATACATAACACTTTTAAAACTTCGGATGAACCAACCACAAAATAATTTAATCTCTTAATTCAACAATTTGAACAACTACGCAGCGGAATCATAATAACATCTTCGTCCAACATTACAGCATAGTCAAAATAACACCTATTTAGCAACAATTAAATTAAAGTTCAACAACTGAAATAATCAATAATTAAAAGCAACAAGCATTCATCCCCCCGAGTGTTATATATCAGAGTAATGACACCGACTGAAACTATTGAAGGTAGACCACCTTTACTCTGGATTACCTGCACGTTACCAACATAAGGGTAACATTCAAACATAAGGGGTGAGATATCTAACAATATAATAAAACTTATGATAAATAATATTTTAGATCACCTCATATAATAACACCACTTCACATCTCATAAACAACAATAATCGCAACAGAATACCAACAATATACACATTTACCGCATCAATAAATAACTTATTTATGCAATCATATAATGTGACTCAATACTATGAAAATGCATGTGGTACCATTGGAGCATAACTCCCATCTCAAAATAATTGCCAATAAATAGAGGCATCAACAAGGCATAAGCCTTCATCTTAATATTCGCCAATACATGCCATCTTAACGAGCATCAGCTCCATCTTGATATGAAATGTATGCGACACAATCATGAATTTAGTAATAACAACCACAATCAACAATATCTCAACACAACATCATCATTGGCCAGAAGCCTACATCTTAATAGCTGCCAATTATTAGAGGCATCTCAACATCATTCATCAACATAATCCATCAACATGATTCATCAACATAATTCATCAACATAATTCATCAACATAGTTCATCAAAGTAATTCATCAACATAATTCATCAACATAATTCCACAGCAACTCAACCATAACAACAATACAACGATAGATTGACAATCCCTCAATGTTGGCCATAGGCCTACAACATGATAATGCATATAATTAATTAATCATCTAAGACTTGTCTCTAATTACCAAACCTATACATATTATTATTCTGTAATACTACATTATTATCATTATAAATCTTACTGTCATGAACCAAGTGATAATCTAAGATCGTCTTATCCTTGTCGTACTTCACAAAATCATCATAGGGATTAATGCGGGAAGCTAACTCTAATCCTAATTTGGGTACTATGATTAGTATTATTATCCTTAATTTTAATCCTTAAGAATGAAGTTCACCGCGTTAGCTATCCAACGCTTCAAACGACACCTCAAACGGAGTCTAGAAACTCAAGTTACGGCCTTTGGAAGAATCTATCAAAAATCAGACTGCATGAGTCGACGCATAATTCTTTGAGTCGACGCGTACTGGATTGAAATCCTGCATGAGTCGACGTGTAATCCCCTTGTGTCAACTCATACTGAGTCTGAAACACTGCATGTATCGATGCATGATCCTATGTATCGACTCATCCTGAGTCTTAATTCCTGCATGTGTCAACGCATGGTCTTTGAGGTCAACTCATACTGACCTGTGCTGAATATTTTGTACCATTGGCTGCATTTTCACTGCGATTTCCCTACCTTAGGTCCTAAAAACATCCTCTAATCATAGGTAATCCTCAATTATAATGATCCTATGTTTCTACATCAATTATACATCATTGGGGCATCATTATTCATCTCTAAATCATTAATCCTCATCAAACAACAATGTATATATTTCAATCATAAACAAAACAAATTTTCAAATCCAATCCCACATACTACTCACCATAAACCCAATTATAGAGTCAGAACCCCACCCTTACCTTGGATTAAAGGTTGCTCTACAACTTTTCCGATTGAATTCCGTTCTGGCTCTTTTCCTTCTTTTCTGCAACTTTCACGTTCTCTTCCAATCCTTATTTCTTTCTCTTCTTACTGCTACTTTTTTTCATTATTAATTCTAAATAGTTAATATAATAACCCTATAATTCTCATTATGTCTTAATGGGCTTAAAACTCCTACACCCCCTTTCTACTACTTCTAATCCTTAAAAATAAGCCCACATCAAACAATATTATTATTCTAATATTATTCTACAACTTAATAGAATAGATTAATCCAAATAACAACAACACAACATCTATCATCATAACACAACTTCCCAAATAATCCAAAAATAATTTAATTAAATAATTAATTAAATTACGGGCGTTACACCAATGGCAGGAGGAGCGTGCGTACGACATTGGCATTAAGGGTCCTGGGTTCGAGCCCCAGAGACACCTTTTGTTTCTTTTTTCTAACATTTTCTTTGTTTCTGTTTTGTTTGATAGCGCTTGAGCCCCTTGGTTTGGGCTTTGGCTCTTTTTGCTGGATAACACCCCCTCCTTTCCTCACAACACCACTGACCCAATACCTTTATTTATTTTATTTCTGTTTCCTAACAAAAAACTATTTTGGGGCCTTTGTTACATTAAACCTCTTATTTACTTTTCAAAACTCCAAGCCCAGCCCATTTCTTTTCATTTATTTTATATCTCCATTATTTTTTTATTTTATTTTATTTATTTACCTATATATTTTTATTAAAACCGAAAATACAAATATATATATATATATATATATATATATATATATATATATATATATATATATATATATATATATATATATATATATATATATATATATATATATATATATATATATATATATATATATATATATATATATATATATATATATATATATATATATATATATATATATATATATATATATATATATATATATATATATATATATATATATATTCTTAAAATAACTAAAATTAAAAATAGTTCAATACTTTATTTCATTTTGTTAATTAAACTAGATTTTTATTATTTCTTTTTACAAAAAATTTCTTTTCAAAATTAATATTAACAAAATTATTTTCTAGGAAAATTAATTTAAAATTAGTTTTTATTTTAATTTTCTTTGTCTAATTAAATTAACTTATAATTTAGGAATTTAACTAATTAACTTCTTTCTTTCTATTAATTTAGCTAATTAGGTTAAAACCCTTTTTATACAAAAAAACCATGAAAAACAATTTTCTTTTCTTGTACATTATCTTTATATTCTTGTACATTTTATTTATTCATTATTCAATATGGTTGTAATAGTAATTAGGTTTTAATTACTTTTATCCCCATTTGTAATTTGTTTCCTCATCCTCTAAATGATGTAATAGCATAGAACTTTAAATTTCCGCAATTTATCGCTTTCCACATTATTGCTAGTAATTAGGGTGTGTAGGGCAAGACTTAAAATCAAAAAAATAGACAACCCTAATTCAAGATAAAATGAATGAAAATAAATACCTCTCACACTTGCACCTGTAGGGTATATCCCGATTGTTGCCTTCAAATAAATAGTCACGTCCCTCGAATGTGGGATACTTTAGCAAAGACCCTCGATTACAAGATTGTAGTTCCTCGATGACCCTTCGATGTTGTCTTCAGTAAACGATCTTAGACCTTTACGACAAATTGCTAAGGTATCCTACAATGTTGCCTTCAATGACTGTACGATGACTCACGCCGGTCCCTTCACATCCAATGATATGGTTGTTTACTAACTAATGGTAAGATACCACCATCTAAAGGAGGAGGAAAAGAACTAGAACTTTTTGAGTAGGTAGAACGCTCGTATTTGCTTGCTCACAAATAAAACCATCTTCACACTTACACTTTCAAAACATCTTTCCAAAAACAAACATCTCTTTGAACTATTTTCAAAATAAAAACTCTGTATACATTCTCGCCAAAACGAGAATTATTGCAAAGTTTTCCACAACAAAGGCGTTTTCAAAATATTTTCACTCTTACACCAAACACAAAAACATTTACAAATCATTTCAAAGTGAGCTAGCGGCTAAGAGACTGTAGATAACTACAGATGAAAAGGATGCTAACACCTTCCCTTTTCATAACCTACCCCCCAAACTCAAGAAAATATCTCAAAAGGTCTTTCCTGTTCTTTCACCCTTTCCTTTACTAGATAAAAGAAAAGTCGGTGGTGACTCTTGCTATCCGCAAAAATTGCGAAAAAACACAAAACACCCAAGTCAGTTCTCCCACCGTATTATAGAACTGCCGACTCTGCTAGGGAGGAATTTTTAAAAGTGGGGTTATCTTAGAAACTAGATCACCTTTAAATGCTTTCATTGTTGGACTTGCTTGCTTTACTCTTAAAAGGGTGTTTGGGTTTTGCTTAAATCCTCTACCTAGATCTGGGAACATTATTATGTAAGTAGCAATAGATTGTGGAGACTAGACGGTATAGATCGATATGGTTGAAGCAATAGCTATGTTAGTGTGACACATTTGTTGGTACCGGTATCCCTTGTGCCGAATCGAGGAGAATACGGGGCGGCTGTGTGGTGTCATGAAGCACTAACTGACCTTAGAACCTTTAGATGAAAAACTTGGCCATTAGGGAGTAGTGAGATAGTCGGCTTTGGTGCAGTCCGAAGTTGGTTAATAGTTGTGATACGGTGGCAGAACTGACTGTTTATAATAATTTTGCATTTTACGTTTGCAAATGTTGCGGTAAGCAAGAGTCGCCACCGACTTTTCTTTTATCTAAAAAACGAAAGGGTGAAAATAACAGAAAAATACCTTTCGAGAGTTTTGTGAATAAAGGGGGTAGATTATGGAAAGGGAAGGTGTTAGCACCCTTTCCATCCGTAGTCATCTACGAGCTCTTAGATGCTTAGCTCATTTTGAAATACCTCATGCTTTGTGTTTTTTTGAAAAAAATATTTTGAAATTCCTTAGTGCGGCGATTTGCTTTATGATAATCTTGTATCAGTCCTCAAGAGTGTTGATAAAGAATTTGAAAATGTTTTTGAAATTTGTTTTGTGTAAGTGTAAACATTTGTTTTTGAGCACAACATCTAGGAACTATCTACTTATACTTGAAAGGGTTGTTCTTTTCCTCTTTTCCTTTAGACAATACTATCCTACTATTAGTGAGTAGGTAGCCTCATTGTTGAATGTATGAGGGATATTCGTGGGTCATCGTACAGTCATAAAGGCAACATATAGAGATGCTTTAGCAATTTTGTTTAAGGTACTAAATCATTTACCGAAAGGCAACACCGAAGGGTCATCGAGGGACTATAATATTTTGATTCGAGGGTCTTTGCTAAAGCGTCTCTAATTTCGAGGGACATGATTGTTTTATTTTCCAAAGGCAACAAAAGGGGGAGTACCCTAGAGGTGTATATGTGCAAGTGTGATTGTTTCAGTTATTTTATCTTTGATGTTAGGTTTTCTAACATTTTGTTTTATTCTTGCCATATAATCCTATTTATCATACATCTAAGCAGTTAATAATTTGCAGAAATTAAAAATGCGAGAATTGTAAATCCTAGCTATTACAAGGCTCCGGGGAGGGCGAATTATTTACATGTCCAAAACATGGGGAAACTTTAAAAAAGAAGTAAAGTAAAGTCCTAGTTAAGTATATTACATCCCAATAAGAAGATACAATAATATGCAAAAGTGCGAAAGTAAAAGTAAATGCGCGGATTTGAAAAGACGTCTAAAATCCTAAGAATAAAATCATTTTGTTTTGTTTTTGATTTTTTATGAAAATAAAATAAAATAAAATAAAATAAAATAAAATAAAACCTAAATTCTAATTTATTTTAATCTTTGAGAAGAAGATGTTAAATTTAATTAATTAATTAATTCAGAAATTAATTTAATTAATAAAATCTAATCCTAATTTTTGTGATGATTTTTTTATTTGATTGTTGATTTAAAGAGGGAAACTAATAAAATAAGTGAGTAACACAAAAATAAAAATACAAGAAATCAAGTCTTTTGATCCAAAGAAAAAAAGAGGGTTTTTGATCCAATAAAGGGTGTCATCCTTCGATCCAGGGAAGGATGTGGCCTTCGATTCAGCAAAGAATATTGTTGGATTCCTGCAGGAAATTTATTAGAGAAAACAAGAAAAAAATCCAGACTTGGGTCGAATCTAGTCTTAGATTTGACAGCCTGTGGCCGCATAATCCTAATTCGAATCCTCTGGGTTTGAGTCAAAAGCTACTTTGTCTTACAACCTCATGAACCCTGCGATTCAAAAGAAAATATAGATCGTTCCCCAGCAATGGCACGATCTCATCCATGCACTTAACCTTGTATGTAACACATGAAAGCTATGCTATATGATACCCTGAGCATGAATCAAACACTGGAAAATATTAATACATCATGAAAACATAGATATGAATTTGAAAATTTACCAAAGAAGGGATGCTTCAATTTGGCACTTTTGGGTGTGGGTTGGCTTGGAGTAGACTCTTGGGAGTTTTAGGAGCACAAATCTAGTATTCGTTTGGACTGAGGGTACTTGCAACACTAGTTTTGAATTATAAGATTTTTGGTATACTTTCTGAGGCAACGTGTGCGTGTAGTCTGTAGTCTTTGGGTTATAGAAATGTTGTGTATTTATAGGAGATGGAGAGAGGGTCATAGCATAGAAATGGCAAGGGATATCCATTAACTAAGCTTTGAAGGCAAAATCATACACATTAAGGGATTTCCTTTTTTGATGAGTTCCTACCCCTTTGAGCTTTGGGGTGAACCTGGACACGTTTGATTCCTTCGAATACCCTCAATCCTTGCTCTTCGATTGGCCCAGAGGTGCCTCCTTCTAATGGCTCCAATCCTCATCATTGGGGCTTCTTCGATTGAGCCCCTATTTGTCTTGGTAGCTTGATCTGAAACTCTTCAACTAGCCCAAACGAAAACTCCTTCCCCGCCAGTCGAAACTCCTCTTGTTACTTCCTTCGAATGCAATTGTGCAGGAGGCTTGGGCTTAGGAACATGTTAGATTTTGGGCCAGCAATCAACTTGGACCAAGACTCATCATAAAACAAACTTATTTTCAATAATTATGTGTCTCCTTCGAATGGACCACATGTATCTCCTTCAAATGGCCCTTTCACGTGTCTTTCGAATAGCCCACATGTATGGCTTGTGAATTCTTCAAATGGGTCACCAATGTGTGCTCATAATGTTGACATCATGTGCTGAAGGGTTCAGAGATAGAGTCGACGCAAGCAGTTTCAAAGGGAACCATTGCCCAGTTGAAACTAGCACAAAGGAAGCCAATGCCTTGTGAATGCTAGAATGAGGGAGGCTATTACTCTATGAATCGAAGGCCAGTTGAAAGGGTCTTGGCCTTGTGAATTAAAGAAAAATTGAAGAGGGAGCCTTTGCCTTGTGTGCTGAAGGCACACACATAGGGAGTATTTTCCTAGTGCTCTGAAGGCAAGTTGAAGAGGCCTTTGCCTAGTGGGTCGAAGGAAATCATGAAGAGGCCTTTGCCTAGACGAAGCTTTCATGCAGAAGGCCACTGCTAGAATGAAACTTGTGGACCAAAGCTTGCTCAAATGGGTCTTTAGATATCCAATCGAAGCTTGTCTGCAGGGGACTACTACTTTGTAAATTGAAGCAGACATGTAGGAAGTTCTTACCTTGTGAATCGAAGGTAAGCCTGAAGCAGCCAATGTGCATTCGAAGCCTTGTGAATTGAACTTGATCGAAGGAGGCCCAACACCTAATCTAAGCTTGTGAATCAGGCTTGCGTCGAAGGAAGTTCAGTGCCCAATCGAAACTTGCTCAGATGCCAATCGAAATACCCTGCTCAGATACCAATCTAAAGACACTTGATTATCTCCAAAAGTTTTATTTTCCTTAAACAAGTGTTTGTAACCACCATGCAAAGGGAAGATCTTGGAAAACATGAGAGGGAATATTTTGGGGTACAACAGCTGCCCCTGTTCAATCTTCTTAAACCCGAAGATTTAGATTGGCTTATTTGCCTGTCGTGATCTGGAGGTGGAAGATGATTGAACACTAGAGTACCCAGAAATTTGCACTCGCATGTTGTGATGATTGACTGTGTGGGGAATAGGCTTAAAGATTCCATTTGGAAAAGATGACTGGGAGTTGTCGGAGATGGGCTTAAAGATGCCTTCCAAAGTAGGTGCTGACTTTATAAGAGGCCCCTTTATGGGAATTCCTGTTCCTGCTGTCTGAGGAGGAGTCCACTAGGGAAGGTTGATTTCTATTCTTATCCTGCTTGAGAAAAACTCTATGGGGAATAGAGTCTAGGAACTTCAGTTGTCCAAGGCTCTACTGAGGAATTATCTCTGGAAAAGTTTGACTGTTTTTTGGTTGAACTCCAGGCTTCACAGTAACTTGCTGGGGAGGATGAAATAACTGTTGTCTGGAAATGTATTAGGAGGAGCCTGTGTAGGGCTGCTCCAGGATGAGTTCGTGTTAGACTGCATCTAGAAATTGAGAAGGAATTTGTGTAAGATTTCTTCAGGATGAATCCGTGTTAGACTGTATCTAGAGATCATGAGAAGAAACCTGTGTAAGATTGCTTCATCTGGTCAAGTAGATAGTTTTCCTGTCTGGTTTTAGGTATTAATCTACAACCAGTCATTCATAGATAGTTGTCCTGTCTTGTTTCAGGTATTAATCCGGAACTTGCTTTTGTTGGTCATTGAGATAGTTGTCCTGGATGGTTTCAGGTATTAATCTCTGACCTTAGAAAGAAAGATAGTTTTTCCGTCTGGTTTCAGGTATTAATCTTCAATCTTCTCATGTAGATAGTTTTCCTGTCTGGTTTCAGGTATTAATCTACAATTAGTCGTCCACAGATAGTTGTCCTGGCTTGTTACAGGTATTAATCTGGAACTTGTTTTTGTCGGTTATTGAGATAGTTGTCCTGGTTGGTTTCAGGTATTAATCTCTGACCTTAGAAAGAAAGATAGTTTTCCTGTCTTGGTTTCGGGTATTAATCTTCAATCTTCTCATGTAGATATTTTTCCTATTTGGTTTCAGGTATTAATCTACAATTAGTCGTCCACAGATAGTTGTCATAGCTTGTTACAAGTATTAATCTGGAACTTGTTTTTGTCGGTTGTTGAGATAGTTGTCCTGGCTAGTTTCAGGTATTAATCTCTGACCTTATAAAGAAATATGGTTTTCCCGTCTTGTTACAGGTATTAATCTTCAATCTTCTTATGTAGATAGTTTTCATGTCTGGTTCCAGGTATTAATCTACAATCGGTCATCCACATATAGTTGTCCTGTCTTGTTTCAGGTATTAACCCGTGGCCTGCTGTATTTATTGGTAAACTCGTCTTGCTTCAGGAGTTCATACCATTTGGCCGTATAGATAGTTTCCCCGTCTGGTTTTGAGTATTAATCTTTGACCTGCTGTATAAGTTGATAGTGTTTGTCTGTTGGCTAATTTTAACCTACAAAGGTAAAACCAGTTTCGTGCGATGACATGATGTATGAATTGCATGATGCTCTCAAAATAAATGAGATTATGATATATGCATTCGTGCTGCATATGCTATGATGCTTGTAAAATGATGTATGAATGCAATGTGTGAACGTGTCAGTTGTACTATTGCAGTGTTGCAGAATTAGGGAAAATAAATCCCTGGTTGTTGCTGGGGATGAATAATGTAGGTCTTCAAATTTTGTTGAAGTTGAAATGCTGGGATATGGATTTCCGTTGTTAGGGAAATAAAATCTGTTGGGGAAGGGAAACTCCGTCATCCACTTGGGGATTTTGTGAAATCCTGCTTGGGAATCCTGAGAAGCTTGGCGACTTCACCGGGGAACTTTTTTTAGAGCAGTAATTGGAGATTTTATTGCTCTGCCGGGGATATAAGAACACCTGACCTCATTAGGCTGTATGTTGAGAATATGGTAGCAATCTTATAGTAGGATGCCCCTGCTTCTATACATGCTGAAGAAAGTTTCTGCGGGGATTTTGTGGATGGCCTTTAGATATTGTCCCATTTCTTAAAGCCATCGTCTTTCTGTTTTTTATGCGTATTTGTAAACGGTAATCACATTCGAATGCATATGTTAAAAAATAATCACTGGATGTTTTTGCAAACAAAACAGAAAGATAAAAAAGAAAACAAATAGTTTTGCACTTTCAAAGGGATTGTTTTTGTATTAATTTGAAGAATTTGTGCCTATAATAGGCGTTTTTGTACAAGGAGACGGACATCCTAGTAAGAGAATTCCATCGTAAGAATGGAAATTATACAAATTAGTATACAAAGAAAAAATAGCTATATGAAATAATCCTATTGGGTTCCCATTCTGCTATTGCCTTTATGTCTTTGAGCGTCTCATCTCTTCGCTGTTTGTCCGAAGCTGACTGGATTGATTAGTACCATTTGAGCTTGATAGATGATATCGAAAATTGGTTGTAAAGTGATCCAATGGGATATAGTTATACGCTTTAAATCCCTAACTTTTGCCTGGACCGCCCTTTCGGGTTTTCAGTCCACCGGGATACCCTTTTTTGTCCAAGCCGTCTTTTCAGGTTTTCGACTTGCCGGGTGTACATATTTTTTGTGTATATCCCTAATTTTTCCCGAACCCTTTTGGTTTGTCGAGATGCACTTATTTTTGTCTAGGCCAGTCAACCTAGCGGGTCTTTGTTCATGCATAGTATCTTTTAACTATGTCCGCATTTACAGGGTGCAAAAGGTCATCACCGTCCATAGTGGTTAAGATCATGGCTCCACCAAAAAATATGTTCTTGATCACAAATGGTACTTCGTATGTGGGAGTCCATTTTCCCTCGGGATCACCTTGCGGCAGTATAATGTTCTTGATTACCAAGTCACTAGCCTGATATACTTGACGTCTGACCTTCTTGTTAAAAGCTTTGATCATACGCTTTTGGTACATCTGACCGTGACAGACAGTCGCGAGCCTCTTCTCGTCAATCAGGTTTAATTGGTCAAGTCGAGTCTGAACCCATTCGTCTTCATTCAAACCTGCATCCATCATGATTCTCAAGGAAGGGATCTGGACTTTAATGGGTAGGACAACTTCCATACTGTATACCAGAGAGAAAGGAGTTTCCCCTGTTGATGTGTGCATTATGGTACGGTAACCATGAAGAGTAAATGGTAACATCTCGTGCCAGTCTTTGTATGTCACCGTCATCTTCTGTATGATCTTTTTGATAGTTTTGTTAGAAGCTTCTACATCTCCATTCATCTTAGGACGATAAGGAGAAGAGTTATGATGCTGGATCTTGAATTATGTGTAGAGCTCGACGATCATAGTATTATTGAGATTGGTACCATTATCTGTAATGATTCTCTCTGGAATACCATACCGACAGATAAGGTTATGTCTGGTGAATCTGGCCACAAAGTTCTTAGTAACAGAAGCAAATGAAGCTGCCTCGACCTATTTTGTAAAGTAATCAATGGAGACGAGGATGAAGCGGTGCCCATTAGAGGAAGTAGGTCTAATCTCCCCAATCATATCGATGCCCCACATTACGAACGACCAGGGAGTAATCAAGACGTTTAGAGGAACTGGAGGCACATGTACTTTATCAACATAGATTTGGCATTTGTGACAAGTTTGTGAATACTGATAATAGTTCGCTTCCATAGTGGACCAATAGTATCCTGCCTGTAGGAATCTTTTAGCCATTGTGTATCCACTAGAATGGGTGTCAAAGGTACCTTCGTGAAAATCTGCCATAATCTTTTCTGCTTCACTCTTGTCTACACACCGAAGCAAGGTGGGATCGTGATTGCGCTTGTAGAGGATCCTGTTACCGAGGAAGAACTTGGAAGAGAACCTTCTTAGGAACTTCTTATCATTGACCGAAGCTCCTTCAGGATACTCTTGGGCTTCAATATATCTTTTGACTTCATGGAACCAAGTTTTTTCCACTGCTTCTTCAATATCAATCTCATGACAGTACACTGGTTCATCCATTCTCTCAATAGTGATATGAGGAGCTTCGTTATCCCACCTAACCTTGAACATGGATGACATAGTAGCTAGCACGTCCGATAGTTGATTTTCCTCTCGTGGAAAATGCTCAAAGGTAACTTCTTCACAGTATGGAAGTAGTGTCAACACATGCTCTCTGTAAGGGATGAGGTTAGGATGCTTCGTGTCCCATTCTCCTTTGATTTCACTGATAACCAAGTCCGAGTCTACAAATACACTCAAGAATTTGATACTCAAGTCGATAGCATACTTGAGACCCATAATACATGCCTCATATTCAACCATATTGTTGGTACAATTGAAATATAGCCTGACAGTGAAAGGAGTATGACAGCCTTCGGGAGATATGATCACAGCACCGATTCCATTGCAAGAGCGTTGGAAGCTCCGTAAAAAACCATAGTCCATCAGGATCTTTTTCAGGTCCTTCATTCGGTCCAAGTTCTTCACAATAAGTTACTAACATGATACTTTCATCCGGGAACTAAAAAATTCATGGATTGGTAGTCGTCCACAGCCTGATGAGCCAAATGATCAGCTAATACACTTCCTTTAGTTTCTTTCTGGGTTGTATACTGAATGTCGTATTCGGTTAGGATCATCTGCCATCTTGCTATTCTTCCGGAGAGAGCGGGCTTCTCAAAGATGTACTTGATAGGATCCATTTTAGATATCAATAAGGTAGTGTGAGTCAACATATACTGTCTTAGTCGGCGAGCAGCCCATGCCAAAGTGCAACAAGTTTTCTCGAGCAGTGAGTATCTTGTTTCATAGTTGGTAAACTTTTTGCTAAGGTAGTATATTGCATGCTCTTTTCCACCTGACTCGTCATGCTGCCCCAACACACACCCCATTGAGTTCTCTAACACTGTTAAGTACATGATCAGAGGTCTTCCTTCAACTGGAGGAATCAAAATTGGAGGCTCTTGAAGATATTCCTTGGTTTTTTCAAAGGCATTATGGCAATTGTCATTCCACTTCACTGCTTGATCTTTCTTCAATAACTTGAAGATTGGCTCACAAGTAGCGGTCAAATGGGAAATGAATCTGGCAATGTAGTTTAGACGTCCCAGGAATCCCCTAACCTCCTTCTTAGTGCAAGGAGTTGGAATTTCTTGTATAGCTTTAACCTTTGCAGGGTCTACTTCAATACCTTTGCCGCTGACAACGAAGCCTAAGAGCTTACCGAATCTTACTCCAAATATGCACTTATTCGGGCCCAGTCTTAATTTGTACTTTTTCATCCTTTCAAACAACTTCTAGAAGTGATCAAGGTTCTCCTCTTCAGTCTGAGACCTGACTATCATATCATCAACATAGACCTATATCCCGTGATAGATCATATCATGAAACAAAGCTACTATGGCACGCTGATAGGTTGCCCCAGCATTCTTTAACCCAAATGGCATAACTTTGTAACAGAAAGTGCCCCACTGTGTGACAAAGGTTGTTTTCTCCATGTCTTCAGGTGCCATTTTGATCTGATTGTATCCGGAGAAACAATCCATGAAGGATAATACCTTATGTTGTGCGGTGTTGTCAACCAGAACATCGATATGGGGAAGCGGAAAGTCATCCTTGGGGATTTCCCTATTCAGGTCTCTGTAGTCCACACATATACGTACCTTACCATCCTTCTTAGGTACTGGAACAACATTGGAAACCCATTGCAGATAGGAAGTAACGACTAAGAAACCGATATTGAACTGTTTCATGACTTCAGCCTTGATCTTTTTCTGACATATTTGGCCGCATATGACTAACCTTCTATTTCACGGGAGTGTAGTCCTCTTTTGTCGGCAGACGATGGACCACAATATCAGTGTAGAGTCCTGGCATGTCTTCGACGACCAGGAAAAAACCTCAACATAGTCATGTAGCATCTGAGTTAACCGCTCTTTGACACTATGCTCCAGATCAGCACCTATCTTGACTTCCTTCTTATCCTTTTCAGTACCCAAGTTTAATGTCTCAACTGGATCTTCATGGGGATGTATTACCCTTTCCCCTTGTTGTAACAGTCTGGCAAGTTCCCCTGGTACTTCACAACCTTCCTCACCTTCGTCCTCGGCTTGGTAGATCATATTTTCAAAGTCATAATTGGCAATAGCAGAACCGTTATCAATGGGATCCAGAGTGGATATGGATCTGCAGTTTGATGCATGGGTGTGTGTAAGAGCATAACTATTTTTGATAAAATAAAAGGTAGAAAAGAAAAATAGAGAGCATAAAATTTGCATGCAAAACGTCCAATGATTTATTAATGGCAATGTATATGAAGCAATAACCCTCACAAAATAGACCATTGTGTCTCAGGTAAGACACATGGCTTTAAAGTTTCAATTGTTCAAATATTACATATCCCAAAAACAAAAAGACAATTACTCTTGAATAAAAGTAATAGGCACAAAATCTTTGGCCTCCCAATTGCTAAGTCCACCGTTGATAGTTGGGAAGACCCACTTGTCCATGTCACAGTCGCTGTCAGCGTCCTCTATAGCGGAAACAACATCAATTGCACTGATTCCTGGTCCATGCTTGGGCATTGGCGCAATCATGACGTTGGGGGTATTGGGAGGATCAAACTCAATCTCCTTTGCCTTAATTAGATCCTGCACTTTGTTCTTCAGAGCCCAGCAATCATTTGTATCACATCCGGGACTTTCAGAGTGGTAGGCACATCGGACATTTGGGTTGTAGAGGGGAAATGCAGTATTAGGATTCTTAGGAGCCTCCTTTAGAGTCACCAGATTGGACTTCAGCAGGTGTGGCAAAACCTGGGATAAGGTCATGTTGAGCCGGGTGAACTGTCTTCTGGGTGCATCTGGTCTGCGCTGATTGTTTCGTTGTTGGTTTGATGCAGAATTGAAAATCATAACAGCCCCTACCATCGGACGATGTTTAGTTTTGTTCTGATTTCGTTGTCCATAAACAACACTGACCTCCTTCTTTCCAGTGAAAGGTTTATTTGTTGTACTGGAGGATGCATCTATCTAGATTTTACCACTTTTGATGCCAGCTTCTATCCGTTCACCAGTCAGTATCAGTTCAGTAAACCCAGCAGACGAGCTTCTAATCAGATGGTTAAAGAATGGACCAGATAACATGCCCAAGAACATGTCTACCAGCTCTCTATCAGACAAAGGAGGTTGGACTCTTCCCGTAAGGTCTCGCCACTTTTGGGCATAATCTTTAAAACCTTCGCCAGAAGCCATAAACATGCTTTGCAATTGTGTACGAGTTGGGGCAAGGTCAGCGTTATATTGGTACTGCTTGTAGAAAGCAGCATACAGATCTTCCCAATTACGAATGTTGGTTCTTTCCAGTTTATAGAACCATTCCAGGTGAGTCCCTGCCAAACTTTCCTAGAAAAAATGTACCCACAAATTCCTATCAGTAGTGTGGGGTTGAGTCTTCCTGACATATGACCTTAAGTGCAGCTTAGGACATGAGACACCGTCGTACTTAGCAAAGGTGGGGACCTTGAATTTCTGCGGGATGACCACTCCTGAGATCAGTCCTAGTGTGATACGGTGGGAGAACTGACTTGAGGTTTTGCGTTTGTGTTTGCAAATGTTTCGGTTTAGCAAGAGTCACCACCGACTTTTTATTTTATCCTAAGGAAAGGTCAAAAATCACAGGAAAGACCTTTGAGATGTTTTCTTGGGTTCGAGGAGTAGATTATGAAAAGGGAAGGTACAAGCACCCTTTTTATCCATGGTTATCCATGGGCTCTTAGTTACTTGTTTAGATCACTTGCTTTGCTTTTCAATTGTTTGAAATGGTGCTCTTCAATTGTTTGAAATGGTGCTTTGTGTGTGGTTTTGAAAGATATTTTGAAAAGAGGCCATCGTTGTGGCAACCTTTGTAATGATTCTTGTTTGAATGTATACAAAGATGTTTTTGTCTTTTGAAAAGTTTTCAATGTTTGAAAGTAGGGTTTTGAAATTGTGTTGTGATGTGTGTTTGAGAATAGCAAGGATGTTTTGCAAGCTTTTGATCAAGTAACTAGGAGTTATCTACCCTATTTTACTCAAAGATCTTTCTTATGTTTTTAACCCTTTTAACAGTGTTGTTTCACCATCGCATTTGGTGAACAACCTTGTGATAGGATGTTAAACGGGACAGGCGCGGGTCATTGTATAGACCATGATAGCAATTGTGTCAAGTATTTTTGGCAATTTTCTTGAGGGACTTGATCATTTTGTTTAGGCAACTCAGATAGCGTCATCGAGGGACTATGATCTTTTGTTTTGTTTTTGTTTTGCCAAAGTACTTTAACATGTATACCATGGCCCATTTTTGAAGGCAACAAGAGGATTGTAACCCTAGGGGTGCAAGTGTGCATTGTGTTTGTTTTTCATGCATTTTTTGTCTTTGATTAGGTCAAACTATTTGTTAATTTGATTTTGCATACAAACCCTAATTCTCTAATCATGGCATAATTGAAAGCGTTAAGTGCGAGAATTTAAACTCTAAGCTATTACAACATGATTATGGGGATGGGGGTACAATTTTTGAATAGGGGGTATTTGACAAGAAATATAAACCCTAGTTACTATTACATCCAAATTGAATCTCAAATGCAATCAATATTTAAATGTACAATATTTAAATAAACAAAATAAATAAATATTAAGTAAAATGTATTATGCAAAAAAAAAAGTTTTTTATGTATGTAAAGTATTTTTAATGTAAAGAAATATAAAGAAATAAATAAATAAAAAAAGGATTAATTTTATTTATTAAAGGGGTAAACCCTAATTTCTTTAAGAAAATAATATCTTATATTATTTATATACAAAAAATATATTAATATGTACAAAAATAAAATGTATTAAAAAAGTGTTTTTTTAGTATAAATAATAATAAAAATAAAAATGTAAAATTTTGTATTTTTATTCTATGTTTTCAATAAGGATGTATAAAATAAAATAAAATATTTACAAAAATAAAATATATTTAATAAAATATTTTCAGTGTGAGTAAAAATAAGAAATGAAAATAAAAGTATTATTTACATTATTTTTAAAATTAAACAAATAATATAAAAGTATAAAAAAGTTTTAATGTTAGAAATAATAGAATAAAATGCCAAATAAATGTAAAAAAATGTGAAAATATTTTTAATCATTTTTTTATATTTGGAAATAAATAAGCAAAGTCAGAAATGAAATTAAAATTCAAAAATAACAAAATATAAAGAAAATGGGCCAGGGGGTGCATTTAGCAAAAGAGGGGTGCAGACAGCAAGAAGGCCAGGCCCAGCCCAGACTTCATCTTCAACCTCCAGAACTTTGAAAATACGCGCGCCTGTTGTACAAACTACTAACTCCTGTATTTGTGATCTTTTGCCAAAACTCAAAACATGAAACTTGTAGAGCATCAAACCACGATTCTAACCATATAAAAAACTTAATCTAACTCTCAAAGACCAGAGAGAATTTCTCTGGCCCTAAAATCTGACCTAACTTTTTCAGCATATTCATGGATGAAATTCTCTTAGCACGCTTAATATAAATGAAAACTGAGCATATGTACAGCTTCATGGCATTGAATACTACATTTTTCATTCACAAACCTAAGGCTAAATGTTCCTAAATAGAGAGATAGAAGTTGAAAAAAAACCTGTTTCAGTTGGATTCGAGTAGGACAATGCAGAGCTTCTCAACAAGTTTTGAGGTGTCTGGTAGCTTGCCTGAACTTCACTTGATCTTTTCCAATAGCTAGCTTGCCTTGAATGTCCCTGAATCAGCCTCTAGAAGTCAACCTGCACAAGCTTGAAATGAAAATGGTGAACACTGTAAATAGAGTTACAATTGGCAATGGAGGTTTGTGATAGCTTGAGTGAGTTGAATGGAAGGTGTTTGAAGTGGAAAGGAGCAAAACGCACGAGCAAAATGAGCTATGGCACTCAATTTGCAGCAGCTGCCCTGTTTTGCAAGTTTTTGGTGTTTTGATGTTCAAGAGTGTTTGAGGGATGAATGACTCGTGTTTCTGACTCAAGGAAATATGCAAAAACTTTTTGGAATCTTGGCAAGAGTTGAATATATCAGATGCTTAAGTTGTTGACCTTTTGCATAATCACTTGGTTTTGAAGTAAAAAGTGAGAGTTTACAATGCTATGGCTGTACTGGCTTGTAACCTAGCTGCACAAAGTTGTTGAACTTTGCCTTACATTAGGGAGCCTTGTTTGCAGCAAAGGGCTTGGTGTATGGCTCAAGAAATGAAATTTGACATAAAGCATGCTTTATGTAAATGGAAGTGCTACCTTTATGCCCAAAATGGATTTATTCATTGTGCCAAGCTCCATTGATCAGAATAATACCAATGTACAATGTATTTGCAATTAATTAAGGAGTGTGAATTGGTTTAGAGGCCTGTAAACAACTACAAAGCTAGTTTGGACAGATTTTGCAACTTGTATGAACATGTATTGGCCATGGATACAAAGTGTGTTTTTTCCAACTTCAAGCATTCGATTCTCCCTAACCACAAATGTGTTTGAGGAGTTCTTGGACAATTTGGAAATCTTGCGACATGTACTATAATCCATCTTTGAAGTGCAAATTAATAATCCAAGTGGAACTATGTGAAAAATGGCCAAGAAGATGGGTCAAAATCCTGCCTAAACTAGGGCAAAATTTCTCTAAGTTAAAAGTTTTAGGGACCCTTGTTCCAAAAATCATAACTTGAGATCCAAGCTTCTTTTGAGAAAACTTTGTGAAACAAAGTTGTATACTTTGTTGAGGACTACAACTTTCATGATGTAAGTTTTGTTTGAATCCGTTTGCATCTTGGTGAAAATGTGGGGCAAAGTTAGGAAAAATTAAGAAAATTTCATAACTTAGAAAATTTCTAAGTTATGAAATTTTTTCAATTTCAAACCCTAATTTGCAATTTTGGGTTTCTTGATGAACAAGTTTAATAATTTGACATATCTTGATGAAAAATGACCCTTGGCACTTGGTTTTGACCAAAAAGTCCAAGTTTGACTTTTCAGTGTACAATCAAATTTTGATCAGTTGACTGAAAAATTTATCTGTCAATCCAATGCATTTTGAGGTCTTTTGAACTTGTTGAATAGGTCAAGATAATTTCATTGAGTCCTTGAGTCCATGATTGAACTTGATTTGCCATTGGCTAGGTCAAACAATCAAAAATTGCTTTTGTACAATCAAAACCCTAAAAATGACCATTTTGCCCTTTTGGTGATCTGATCAAATTTCTTGTGGAATTGTGGTCCACACTTTATCAAATGGTTCATATGAGTTCATAATGTTGATGTGGGTCAAAATTCATGAGTTTTGACTGTAAATTGGCCACAATTAACTTTTTCCCCAATACAACTGATTTCTAAGTCAACTGTCCAATTGACTGGGCAAAAATTTGATTCAAGGCTTGAAACTTGGTATGGAAAAACTTATGAGTCCAACATGAAGTATGAAAGTCAATTTGGGAATTGAAGGTCCAAAAATCCCTGTGCAAACTCAAACCCTAATTTAGGTCAACAGTGCAAGGAGGTGTCTTGAGCAGAGCAAACCCTAGCTTGATCTTGAGTTCCAAGAGCCTTGTGATGAGAAATGTTGATAAAATGAGAGGGAAAATTTTGGGGTACAACACCTAGCTCTTCAAAATCCAGCCCGGGTACCCTCTTTGATCTCCATAGCATTGGGACGATCCTTCAGCTGTTTGTATTTATCATCAGCAGGAGGATACTGCTCCTTAGAGTAGTCAGCTTCATCTTCCTCAGACCCTGGGTTTTTGTTTTCTTCCGTTGGCTTATATTCTTGATTGTCCCCCTCATTTGACGGGGTTGTGAAATCTAGAGCTCGCTTAGCCAGTACTCTGAACCTTCTACCCAAATTCAAGACACCAGCTGGTTTCTTTGCCTTCTTCGTCTTCTCTTTGATGATCAGAGCTTTCAGATCTTCTTGCCCCTTGGCCAGAGCCAGTAACATTTGTTGGAACTGAGCATTTTGAGCTTGAAGGTACTTCACCGTTTGTTCAAGTTCCATTTCTTTTGCCGAAATAAACAGCGAAAAGAATAAGAAACCTGTCTTGAAATACCTACTTATGCAATGAAATGCATGATATGCTTATGCGATGTTTTCAAGGACTTCGGGAAATTTAAATTTGTGAGACAAAATAAAACAAAGATTTTATTAATAAGATTCAAATTACAATTGCATTTTAGGCTTACAATTGAAAATAAAAAACTCTTAAAATCTAAGAATCACATCTCCCATAGGCGCTTCCTCTTCGTGCCGAGGTAGACATTAAGACTCTCTTCTTTTTGAAGTTACTTTGTGAGCTCCAACACTCTCTTCTCACTAGTGTAGAATTGATCTCTAAAGGTATCGCATTCCTCCTTCAGCTGAATCTAAGACCTCTGCAGCTATTCAAGATCAATGGGCATATCAGGATGGAGAACTGTATGAGGAACATCCTCTTCGGCGACCGATTCCACAATCATTGGTAAGATGGCTGTATATGGCATCATAAGATTTTGAGCGCGAGCTCGTACCCATCTAAGATAAGGTTCCATAGGGATGGAATTCTTGTGCCCCAAAGCCTTACTATCCACCTTATTTACCATGCCCCAGGCTCGTATGAACCTTTAATGATACCCTTGAACATCAACTTCGTAATTGAACATAATGCCATGGATAAGCATATCATGGAGACCATCCCTCTGAGCATAACCAAACTGTCGTAGAGCCAGGGAAGGATTCTAAGTGATACATCCCCTAATGCCGAGGAGTGGGACATTAGGGAATTCTCCATAGCGGTTAATGATAGAAATATCTCCCATAGACCGGGAGTACCAAAGAATATCTGAATGAGAAAATGACACTATCCTTTGCGACCAACTCAAACCTTGTTCATTATTTAATACTGATTGAGAAAGGTGTGAAATAAATCACCTAGAAAAAAATGGCATACAACACATAAGAACCCATATTCTCTTCATGGCACGGGTGTGAAGGGAATGCAAGATATCTCCAAGCAAAGTAGGCATAGGGTTACGGGAGAGGAAAACCTTGATAGCATTCACATCTATGAGTAAATCCTAATTGGGGAACAATACTAACCCATAGATTAGAAGAGGTAGGACTTCTTCAAAAGCTTGGAAATCCAAATCATCCCAAAATAATTGAGCCTTTTCTAGTAGGAATTTGACTAGGAAACCCTTAACTCCGCTTATTGTTTCCCAGTTGGATATAATGTCGGACCGTATCAGATGCAAGACTGCTGCAATGACTTCTGGTTTTGGATCCATATCTAAAGCAGTGAAAGGCATCTGATCCAGAATGGGTACACCCAATAATTGAGAGAACTCCTCCATGGTGGGTACCAACTGATAATCAGGAAATGTGAAGCAATGGTGTTTGGGATCAAAGAACTGAAAGAGTACCCCCATCATCTTCTCATCAAAGTTTAAGGTAACCAGGTTGAGAAGTCGACCATATTTCTTGGTGAACGAGGAATTCTCAGGAACCCTTGATACTAGTTCTTTGAGTTCGAGAGGTATTCTCACAAAGCTGATTCGGATGGTATTTCTACAAACAGCAGCCATGATCTGCAAAACAGAACAAAGATAAATTCCCCTAATCCTTGAAATGGTTAATGAAATGAATATGGATATTATGATGCATGATGTTATGTTTGAACAATTTAATCACACATAAGCATACACACAAGATCTTAGGTTTAAGATTGCATGAGGTTTATAGGCAAATACCCTCTTGAAGTATAGTTGGTTCAACCTGTCTTAGAAAAGTAACCAGGTTCTAAGGAGTCTCAATATCACTGATCTTTCTTTATCAGGCATTGTTTCAGCTCAGGCGATCTTTTCTCACAGACAAAATATCCCGAAAGTCCAATCTCAATGAGTGTAGCATCGAGTATCAACCAATCCTCAACTTTATACTGAGGTCGTATATCTCACTACTTTCTAATGGCCAAGTTTGTTCAACTAAGGTTCTAAGGTCCGTTAGTGCTTTATGACACCACACATCGGCCCCGTATTCTCCTAGATTTAACACAAGGATACCAGTACAAACCAAAGTGTCACACTAACGCAACTATCGTTTCAACCATATCGGTTTACACTGTACAGTCTCCACGATCTATTGCTGCTTACCTAAAAATGTGCCCCAGATATGGGTGTAGGATCTTTAAGAATAACCCAAGAAACCCTTTTAAAAATAAAGCATACAAAACACACAAGGAAAGAAAATTAAAAATGATCTAACTTTAAGGTAACCCCACTTTTTACTAGTCCCCAACAGAGTCGCCAGTTCTGTGATACGATGGCAGAACCGACTGTTTATACTGGTTTTGCATTCACAAATGTTGTGGTAAGCAAGAGTTGTCACCGACTTTTCTTTTATCCAACAAAGGAAAGGGTTAAAAGAATAAAAAATGACCTTTCGAGAGTTTTCTGAGTAAGTGGGGTAGATTATGGAAAGGGAAGGTGTTAGCACCCTTTCCATCCGTAGTTATCTACGGGCTCTTAGATGCTTAGCTCATTTTGAAATACCTTGTGCTTTGTGTGTTTTTGAAAAAATATTTTGAAATGCCTTAGTGCGGAGATTTGCTTTATGATAACTCTTGTATCAGTCCTCAAGAGTGTTGATAAAGCATTTGAAAATGTTTTTGAAATTTGTTTTATGTAAGTGTAAAAATTTGTTTTTGAGCATAGCATCTAGGAACTATCTACTTATACTCGAAATGGTTGTTCTTTTCCTCTTTTCCTTTAGACAGTGCTATCCTACTATTGGTGAGTAGGTAGCTCCATCGTTGGATGTATGAGGGACATTCACGGGTCATCGTACAATCATAAAGGCAACATATAGAGATTCTTTAAAAATCTTGTTTAAGGGACTAGATCATTTACCGAAAGGCAACATCGATGGGTCATCGAGGGACTATGATCTTTTAATTTGAGGGTCTTTGCTAAAGCGTCCCTACTTTCAAGGGACATGACTGTTTTATTTTCCGAAGCCAACCAAAGGGGGAGTACCCTAGAGGTGTATATGTGCAAGTGTGCTTGTTTCAGTTATTTTATCTTTGATGTTAGGTTTGCTAACGTTTTGTTTTATTCTTGCTATACAATCCTATTTATCATACATCTAAGCAGTTAATAATTTGCAGAAATTAAAAATGTGAGAATTGAAAATCCTAGCTATTACAAGGCTTTGGGGAGGGGGAATTATTTACATGTCCAAAACTTGGGGAAACTTTAAAAAAGCAATAAAGTAAAGTCCTAGTTAAGTCTATTACATCCGAGTAAGCAGATACAATAATAATATGCAAAAGTGCGAAAGTAAAAGTAAATGCGCGAATTTGAAAAGACGTCTAAAATCCTAAGAATAAAATCTTTTTGTTTTGTTTTTGATTTTTTTATGAAAAGAAAAGAAAATAAAAAAATAAAATAAAACCTAAATTCTAATTTATTTTAATTTTTGAGAAGAAGATGTTAAAATTAATTAGTTCAGAAACTAATTTAATTAATAAAATCTAATCCTAATTTTTGTGATAATTTTTTCATTTGGTTATTGATTTAAAGAGGGAAACTAATAAAAGAAGTGAGTAACACAAAAATAAAAATACAAGAAGGCAAGTCTTTCGATCCAAAGAAAAAAAGAGGGTTTTCGATCCAATAAAGGGTGTCATCCTTCGATCCAGGGAAGGATGTGGCCTTCGATCCGGCAGAGAATATTGTTGGAGGTGTATGATGTACTCCTACAGGAAATTTATTAGAGAAAACAAGATAAAAATCCAGACTTCGGTCGAATATAGTCTTAGATTTGACAACTTGTGGCTGCATAATCCTAATTCGAATCCTCTGGGACTGAGTCGAAAGCTACTCCGTCTTACAACCTCATGAACCCTGAGATTCGAAGGAAAATAGGATCGTGCCCCAGCAATGGCACAATCTCATCCCTGCACTTAATCTTGTATGTAACGCATGAAAGCTATGCTATATGATACCTTGAGCATGAATCAAACACTGGAAAATATTAATACATCATGAAAACATAGATATGAATTTGAAAATTTATCAAAGATGGGATGCTTCAATTTGGCACTTATGGGTGTTGATTGGCTTGGAGTAGACTCTTGGGAGTCCCAGGTGCACAAATCTAGTATTTGTTTGGACTGAGGGTACCTGTAACACTAGTTTCGAATTATAAGATTTTTTGTATACTTTCTGAGGCAACATGTGCGTGTAGTCTGTAGTCTTTGGCTTGTAGAAGTGTTGTGTATTTATAGGAGACGGAGAGAGGGTCATAGCATAGAAATGGCAAGGGACATCCATTAACTAAGCTTTGAAGGTAAAATCAGACACATTAAGGGATTGCCTTTTTTGATGAGTTCCTACCCCTTTGAGATTTGGGGTGAACCTGGACACGTTTGACTCCTTTGAATACCCTTAATCCTTGCTCTTCGATTGGCCCAGAGTTGCCTCCTTCGATTGGCTCCAATCCTCATTATTGGGGCTTCTTCTATTGAGCCCCTATTTGTCTTGGTAGCTTTATCTGAAACTCTTCAACTAGCCCAAACGAAAACTCCTTCTTGGCCAACCAAAACTTCTCTTGTTACCTCCTTCGAATGCAATTGTGCAGGAGGCTTGGGCTTGGCAACATGTTGGATTTTGGGCCAGCAAGCAACTTGGACCATGACTCATCATAAAACATACTTATTTTCAATAATTATGTGTCTCCTTCGAAGGGAGCACATGTATATCCTTCGAATGTCCCTTTCGTGTGTCTTTCGAATAACCCACGTGTATGCCTTGTGCATTATTAGAAGGGGTCACCAATGTGTGCTCATAATGTGGCAATCATGTGCTGAAGGGTTCAGATATAGAGTCGACGCAAGCAGTCTCGAAGGGAACCATTGCCAAGTCGAAACTAGCAGAAAGGAAGCCAATGCCTTGTGGATGCTAGCATGAGGGAGGATATTGCTTTATGAATCGAAGGCCAGTTGAAAGGGTCTTGGCCTTGTGAATCGAAGATAAATTTAAGAGGGAGCCTTTGCCTTGTATGCTGAAGGCACGCACAGAGGGAGTATTTACCTAGTGCACTGAAGGCAAGTTGAAGAGGCCTTTGCCTAGTGGGTCGAAGGCAATCATGAAGAGGCATTCGTATAGACGAAGCTTGCATGCAGAAGGCCACTGCTGGAATGAAACTTGTGGACCAAATCTTTCTAAAATGGGTCTTTAAATGTCCAATCGAAGCTTGTCTGCAGGGGACTGCTACTTTGTGAATCGAAGCAGACATGTAGGAAGTTCTTGCCTTGTAAATCGAAGGCAAGCCTGAAGAAGCCAATGCACAGTCGAAGCCTTATGAATTGAACTTGATCGAAGGAGGCCCAACACCCAATCGAAGCTTGTGAATCAGGCTTGTGTCGAAGGAAGTTCAACGCCCAATTGAAGCTTGCTCAGATACCAATCAAAATACCCTGTTTAGATGCCAAATGAAAGACACTTGATTATCTCCAAAAGTTTTATTTTCCTTAAGCAAGTGTTTGTAACCACCATGCAAAGGGAAGATCTTGGAAAACATGAGAGGGGAAATTTAGGGTACAATAATACTCGATACTACGCTTATTGAGATTGGACTTTCGGGACATTTCGGTCGCTAATAAAGAGGCTTGCGCTGAAACAATGCTCGATGAAGAAAGATCAATGATATTGAGATTCCCTAGAACCCGATTACCTTTTAGGACAGGTTGAGCCAACTAAAATTCAAGAGGGTACTTACCTATGAACCCCATGCAAGCCTAAACCTAAGGACTTGTTTTCTTTGCTTGTATATGATTATGTATACATAACATCATACCATAGCATTTGTGCTAACCATTTCAAGGACCTTGGGATTTATCTTTGTTCTGTTTTGTAGGATATGGATTTCATTCGCAGAAATACCATCCGAATAAACCTTGTGAAAGTGCCTCCTCAACTCAAGGAGTTAGTATCAAGGGTCCCTGAAAATTCTCCGTTCACCAAGAAGTATGGTCGACTCCTCAACTTGGTTACCTCAAACTTTGAAGAAGACATGGTACATATGCTTTTTCAATTCTTTGACCCTAAACATCACTGTTTTACATTTCTTGATTACCAATTGGTTCCCACCATGGAATAATTCTCTCAACTATTGGGAGTGCCTATTCTTGATCAATTACCCTTCATCGACATTGAGAAAGACCCAAGACCTAAGGAGATTGCTCTAGCCTTACATTTGTAACGGTCCGACATTGTGGCTAATTGGGAAACTAGAAGTGGTGTTAAGGGTTTTCTAGCCAAGTTTATGCTTGAGAAGGCTCAACTATTTTGGAATGCTCTGGGTTTTCATGCTTTCTAAGTGGTTTTGGATCTTCTAATCTATGAGATGGTACTATTCCCTAATCCATACCAACTTATAGATATGAATGCGGTCAAAATATTCCTATCTCGTAACTTGGTGCCTACCTTACTCATAGACATTTTGCATTATCTCCATGCTCGTACCATGAAGAGAAGGGGGATTCTTATGTGTTGCACTCCTTTGCTGGCTAGGTGATTTATTTCGCACCTTCCTCAGTCAGTTTCAAAGAATGAACAAGGCATAAAGTGGTCTCAAATATTGATGTTACTCTCGCATTCAGATATTCATTGGTGTTCTTGATCTTTGGAGGATGTCACCATCATTGACCGTTATGGGGAATTCCCTAATGTCCCACTCCTTGGCATTAGGGGAGGTATTACTTATAACCCTTGCTTGGCTCTAGGACATTTTGGTTATGCTCGAAGGGATGGTCCTCATGAGGCGCTTATCCAAGGTATTGTGTTTGACTACGAGGATGATGTCCAGGGTTATCGTCAAAGATTTGTACGAGCTTGGGGTATCACAAAAAAGGTTGATATCAAAACTTTAGGGCATAAGAACTCTATTCCTTTGGAACCTTATCTCAAGTGGGTGCGAGCTTGCACTCAAAACCTCATGATGTCGTATGTGGCCATCCTACCAATCATTATGGAGCCTATTGCCGAAGGAGACATTCCTTACACCATTCTTCATTTTGACATGCCTACTACTCTCGAAGAATTGCAAAGGTCATGGATTCAACTCAAGCGGGAGCGAGACACCTTTGAAGTCCAATTCTACTCAAGCGAGAAGAAAGTGTTGGAGCTCACAAGGCAACTTCATGAGGAGCGTAACTTGAATGCCTACATCAGTACAAAGAAGAAGCGTCCATGGGAGACCTAAGTATTTTGTCGTATATTTTCATTTTATTGTTTTTCTTTCATTATAAGCCCAAGAGGCTATTTGTAACCTTTGAACTTATTAATACAATTAATGTTTTGTTTCCTCTTTGGTTAATCAAATTTAAATCTCAAAGGTCCTTGAAAACATTGCATACGTATAACATGAATCATATCATAAGTAGGTTTTTTGACACAAGTTTCCTCATCTTTTTACTATTTATTTTAGTATAAGATGGATCTCGAGCAAATTGTCAAGGACCTGCAGGCACAAAACTTTCAGTTTCAAGAGACTCTGCTCAACTTAGCAAAGGGGCAATAAGAAATGATGACACTTCTTGTCACTAATAAGAAGACAAATAAGAAAGTCGTAATCAACATGGGGAAGAGGTTTAAAGGGCCCTCCAGACAAGTCCAAGTTGAAGAGGATTCCACCGAAGAGGATGAAAACCAAGATGAGGATGCTAGGAGCACCCGTGCTGGGGGTGGAAATAATCAAATCTCTGAAGACGAAGATTATTTTGATGAGAAATATCCACCGGCTAACGACAAATATAAGCAACTAGAAGACAAATGGAAAGTTGTGGAAATTTAAGTTGTGTCTGGCTTGGACTTTGGTGACTTGGGTTTGGTTCCTGGGGTAGTCATTTCCCACAAATTAAATATTCGTGGTTTTGCCAAGTACGATTGTATCTCATGCCCGAAGCTTCACCTAAGATCTTACGTCCGCAAAATTCAGCCACATACCGCTGATAAGATATTATGGGTACACTTTTTTCAAGAAAGTCTAGCTGGGACACAGTTGGAATGGTTTTACCAATTGGAAGGGACTTACATCCATACTTGGGAAGATTTGGCCACTGCCTTTTACCGCCAATATCAATATAATGCTGATCTTGCGCCAACTAGAGAGCAATTACAAGGAATGACCATGGGTTCCAATGAGGGCTTCAAAGAATACGCTAAAAAATGGAGAGACCTTGCTGGTAGAGTGAAACCACCTTTGATTGATAGGGAGTTGGTAGACATGTTTATGTGAACATTGACTGGACCATTTTTCAACTTACTGATTGGAAGTTCATCATCCGGGTTCACTGAATTGATCTTGACTGGTCAGAAGGTTAAAAGTGAGATCAAAAGCGGGAAAATACTGAGGGCCTCCACCTCTGATGTTGTGAAAAAACCATTTGCTGGCAAAAAAGAGACTAATGTTTTATATGGATCAAGAAGCCGTACTAAGAAGGAATGTCATCATTCGTTAGGGGCAGTATTAATTTCCAATCCTACACCTACTTAACAACAACAAGGGAATAGGCGAAGGGCAAAGTTTTAAGAAAGGCAGTATACTGAGATCAATATGTCACTGGCTCAAGCATTGCAGCACTTACTAAAAGTGGAGCTGGTTACATTAAGGGATCCTCCCCAAAACCCTGATACCTCCTCTCCTAAATACAACCCTAATACCAAATGCGCTTACCACTCAAACAACCCCGGACATGATACCAATGATTGTTGGTCTCTAAAGAACAAAATTCAAGACTTAATTGATAACAAGACAATTGAATTCAACCCTCCGCCAACTCCAAATGTGATCACCACACCCATGCCAAATCATGGTAAGGGTGTCAATGCTATTGAAGATGCCTCTTTTGTTGCCTCCATCAAAGACTTGACCACTCCACTAAAGACTGTTAAAGAGAATTTCTTGAAAGTCGGGGTATTCCCCAGATACCTTGAAAACTGTTGCTGTTGTGCTATACTAATTAATGGTTGTGAATGGCTGAAGAAAGGTGTCCAACACCTGATGGATAGCCATGAGATACTATTTGAAAGAACTCCATATGTGAAAAGTTTGACAGAAGTTGTATCTCAAGAAGTTGAATACATATCTATCATTACTATATTAAAGTAACCTATTAGGATCACCTCAAAAGGTCCTATTAGGATTCCCATTGAACCGAGAATAGCTCCAATAATTATCACCACACCGGGGCCAATCCCCTACTCTTCTGATAAGGCTATGCCCTGGAATTATGGAGCGAAAGTGTACTACCATGGTATCAAACAAGATTCGTGGATTGATGAAACTGCTGACATTACAAACATTTTTGGATCAAGTAAAGTTACTAGGATGGGGAGGATCTTATCTCCAGAAATTTCACCTCCGACAAACACTACTACACCCATTCGTATTACTGCTGTTAAACCTATTGATGATACTCGAGGAAAAGAAAAAATGACCGAGCCTGCCCTGACAAAGGCGCCCGTAAAAGATATTACCATTAAGGACCCATCTACCCAAGAGATGGAGGAGATTCTAAAAATCATCAGAAAAAGTGATTACAAGATAGTGGAACAGTTAGGGCAAACACCCTCGAAGATTTCTATGCTGTCTTTATTGCTATGTTCCGAGGCGCATGCCCAAGCATTGATAAAGTTCCTGAAAAAATGCACATGTCCCACAAGAAACTACACCTGAATAATTTGAAAACTGTGTATCAAGTTTAACTGTCGATAATGGTTTAGGGTTCTCTGATGCATATTTAACCCCGATGGGGAAGAATCATAACAATGCTCTCTATGTCTCCATAGAATGCAAGGGCACTACCATGACACATGTATGAGTGGATACTGGATCTTCTCTCAATGTCTTACCTAAAGGAGCTTTAGATAGACTAGATTGTGATGGACTGGTGTTGAAACCTAGCGACATTGTAGTAAGGGCTTTCGATGGTTCTAAGAGGATGGTCCAGGGAGAGGTTGATCTCCCTATCAAGGTTGGGTCTCAAGTATTCAATTCAACATTCTATGTGATTATGATATGGTGGCAGAATTGAATGTTAATACTGGGTTTGCATTTGTGTTCGCAAATATGCGGTAAGCAAGAGTCACCACCGACTTTTCTTTTACCCAACAAAGGAAAGGGTGAAAAGAATAGAAAAAGACCTTTTTTCGAGATTTCTGAGTAAAGGGGGGTAGATTATGGAAAGGGAAGGTGTTAGCATCATTTCCATCCATGGTTTTCCATGGGCTCTTAGGTTCTTTCTCATTCTTGAAAATTGCTTGTGTCAGTGTGGTTTGAAAAGCTTTGAAAATGCCTTAGTGTGGCGATTCACTTTATGGTAATCTTGTATCAATCCTCAAGAGTGTGATAAAGCATTTTGAAAACTTTGTTTGAAAAGTGTTTGAAAGTGTGGTGTAAAAATTTGTTTGAGAAAGTACCTAACAGTTATCTACCTACTCGAAAAGACTGTTCTTTTCCTCCTATCCTTTAGACCGTGTTATCCTACTATTAGTGAGTAGGTAACCCTAGTCATTGGATGTTGAGGGACTATCGAAAGGGACGTAATGGTCATTGAAGCCAACATGTAAGGATACCTTAGCATTCTAAGGGACTATCATCATAAGATCATTTCTCGTAGGCAACTCGAGGGACATTTAGGGACTGTGATCTTTATGATGACTTTAAACTGAGGGTATTTGCTAAGAGTATCCCTATGTTCGAGGGACATGACCATTTTCGAAGGCAACCAAAGTGGGAAATACCCTAGGGGTGCAAGTGTGTAATAGTGTGCTATTTCAGATATTTTATCTTGCAGTTTAGTGATTTACTGATTGATTGATTAAGCATACACGCCTAGGTTATTAGCAATTTATATATAGACATATAATATAGTGCAGAAAGTAAAACCTATAGTTATTACAAAGCTTTGGGGCAATTATAATTATATTTGACTAAGAATGTAAATGCGGAAATTAAAACCCTAATTAGGCTATTACAAACTGGGCGCAATTACATAAATGATAAAAAATAACCGTATAAAAAAAGTAATGACGCACAAAAATTAAGACGGGAAAAAGTTCTAAACCCTAAAAAATCTAATTGCTCATTGAAAATGTTTTTTGGTGTTTTATAAAAAAAATTAGAAGTTGAACCTAATTTCTAACTAATTTTAAATTAAAGAAAAAAAGTTAAAGTTTAATTAAATTAATTTGTAAAAATTAATTTTATTAAGGAAAACTCTAAATCCTAATTTTTATGATTTTCTAATTTTTATGATTTTTATTGAAAAAATGAACGAATAGAAAATATAAACTAATTAACAAAAATTAAATAAAATAAAGGAATGAAGATGTGCCTGAGGGTGAGGAACCCAATTGAGGGGTGTGCTGGAATTTGTGCTATGGGCCCAGATTAGTTGGCCCACAACCCGCGCTGGATCCAGTGTTGCTAGATCCTAAGGGTTCACCATGGAGAAGCATTTATGGGCGCTGGATCTGAAGGATGAGTGACCCAACGGTGATGATGATAGAGCCCATGATGCGTGCTTGGGGATGTAACGTACTGGAATCTGCAGAAAACATCAAGAAAATAGAAAAGCGCTAGATTTGGGATCGAACCCAGGTCCCTTCCTTCATGTACTCAATCCCTTTCCAACTGCGCTGCTTGTTCATTCATACATATAACAACATAATAATATTATATGTAAATTCTGGAAATTTAAGCTTCGAATCGAAAGCTCATCCCACACGAAAAGTGTTACTGAATTCAAATTAAGTCTTAGTTTTCATTGGGCATGCCTGTATCATCTGGTTCAAAGCATGCCACAGATTTTGCCCTAAACAATGGCAAAATATTTGTTTCACCTTCAACCACTCATGTTTCACATTGGTCCTGCCTTAAACAATCTCCTGGGTACAAATCAGACTAAGAAAAGGATTAATACATCACAGAAATGTCAAAATAAATTCAAGAGGTTACCCACGATGAACTATTTCGATTTGCTGGTTCTGGGAGGATTTTCCCTTCAAAGATGGATGGACTGGCTTGCTGAGAATCCCAGGAATACAATTGGATTACTGGAACTGGTTGAGATTGGCTGGAGCGTGAGATTTGGAATGGCACCATGCTTGAATGATTTTGTAATTTTTTTCTTGGTTTGGAGGCAGCTTTTGTTTTCTTGAAATGTTGCACTTTTCGTCTGGCCCTTTTTTTGTGGCCGCTGCCTCTTTCATTAGGTTTAGACTTATTATCCTTATGTAGTGAATCTCATTAGGTTTATATTTGTGGCAAAAATCCAATGCTTTGATGACAAGAATATGAGTTTTTAATTTGTATCAAAACTTGCTGTTTTAGGAAAATCTCTTTCTCCTTTTGTCCAATGCGAAGGAATGAAATAGGCCAGCCTATTTCATTCCTTCGAATATGCCTTCTTTGCCAGCTTAAAAGTCCAATTCGAATCTATTCAGAATTTTCCTTATTAGAATCCCTTCGACCAGCCCTTGGCCTTGATGGTTCTCTTGAAATTTTATATTGAAATGCCATTCGAAAGACCCTTTGCCATGCCAATCGAAGGACCTTTGTCCAGATACCAATCGAAGGGTACTTGTTAAAATGCCAATCGAAGGACACTATTACAATGCCAATCGAAAGGTACTTGTTAAAATGCCAATCAAAAGGCCTTGTTAACAGGCCAATCGAAGGACCTTTGTCCATGCCAATCGAAGGGCGCTATGTAGATGCCAATCAAAAGGCATTTTGGAGATGCCAATCGAAAGGCATCTTGTAGATGCCAATCGAAAGGCACTTTGGAGATGCCAATCAAATGGTATTTTGGAGATGCCAATCGAAGGAAACTTAAAAACATCACTCACAAATTTTCCTTTTCTTTAGGAAAAGGTTTGTGGTCAACCGTGTAGGGGAAGACCTTGTAAAACATGAGAGGTAAAATTTGGGGTACAACAATGATGGATATCTGACCTGCTTATTCTTGCCTGCTTGGACGCCCATGGATACATGGGGCAGGTGCGATGACTTCTACACTACATCAAAAGTAGAAATATTCGGTCAAGGGGAAAATTGTTACCGACTGTGGTGAAGAAGAGTTTATGATTAGTCATCTAAATTCATTCAAATATGTTGAAATGGATGGCGAGTTCATTGAAACTCCTTGTCAAGCCTTTGAAGTGGTCTCTCCCATGGTTTTTATTGCCAAGGCCACTCCTGGCACTCTTGAAGTTTCTAAAGATACACCAAGGATGGCTTCCCTCAAAGATGTCTGTGCTGTTATTGAAGAAGGAGGTTGTACCATTTGGGGACAACTTCCTAATTTCCCTTTCAAGTCAGACAAATCTGGATTGGGCTTCACTTCCAAAGCTCAAAAGGAGGTTCGGCGTGCTCGTATAAGGAAACCACTTATCCACATTAGTAACCATGAGATCAATGCCCTTGAAGACTCTAATGCTGACTGTGACTTTGATGATTGGATCTACCCGACTGCTGATGAAGGGCTCGACAACTGGAAGACCAAGGACTTCATCCCAATCTCCTTCAATCAAAAGTAATTTCCATTTACTGTTTTTATTACTTTGAGAACTTTGTCTGTAATTTCCTTTAAAACAATGACTTTAAGCCATGTGCCTTACCCGGAGCACAATGGTCCATTTGTTAAGGGTTTGTCATTATCATATGCCATATGCTCATTTTAATGAAAAACATTGGACTATTTTGCATTCAAATTTTGCGCCCTTTACCTTTCTTTACTTTATTGCATTTTCAAAAATAGCCATGTGACCTTACATGCACACACACACATTTGCAGTTCAACATCCACTCTGGATCTCATTGACAATGAATCTGCTATTGCCATCTATGACTTTGAAAATCTAATCTATCAAGCCAAAGGCGAAGGTGATGAAGATTATGAAACACCTGGGGAACTCGTAATACTTATGTTACAAGAGGGAAAGGCCATTCAACCATACAAGGAGTCAGTTGAAGTGATAAACCTAGGTACTGAGGCAGACAAGAAGGAAGTCAAGATCAGCGCCAACTTGAAATACTGTGTCAAGAGAAGATTGGTCCAGATGTTACACGACTATGTTTAAGTGTCCGCTTGGTCATATGAAGATATGTCAGGGCTTGATACTGATATCGTAGTTCATCGTATGCCAATGAAGGAAGATTGTCCTCCGGTCAAGCAAAAGGTTTGTCGCATGCGGCTAGACATGTCCGAGAAAATAAAAGCTGAGGTAATGAAACAATTTGATGCAGGTTTCCTGGTAGTGACGTTATATCATCAATGGGTGGAATATGTTGTTCCAGTATCGAAGAAAGACAGTAAAGTTCATATGTACGTAGACTACAGGGATTTGAATAGGGAAAGCCTCAAAGATGATTTCCCACTACCTCATATCAATGTCTTGGTTGACAACACTGCTCAACACAAAGTTTTCTCCTTCATGAATGGATTCTCCGGTTACAACCAAATAAAAATGGCACCCAAAGACATGGAGAAAACGACTTTTGTTACATAGTGGGGCACCTTCTGTTATAAGGTCATGCCTTTCGGTTTGAAAAATACAGGCGCAACCTATCAACGGGCTATGGTAGCTTTATTTCATGATATGATTCATCATGTAATAGAAGTCTATGTTGATGATATGATTGTAAGATTGCAAACTAAGGAAGAACACCTTGATCATCTTCACAAGCTATTTGAAAGGTTGAAGAAATACAAGTTAAGGCTAAATCCCAACAAATGCACCTTTGGAGTAAGATCGGGAAAACTCATAGGGTTTGTCGTTAGTGGCAAAGGAATAGAAGTCTACCCTGTGAAAGTCAAAGCTAAATAATAAATGCCAACTCCCTGTACGTAGAAGGAGGTCAGGGGTTTCTTAGGTCGACTCAACTACATTGCTCGGTTCATATCTCACTTAACTGCTACTTGTGAGCCAATCTTCAAACTGATGAAGAAAGATCAAGTAGTCAGATGGAATGATGACTGCCAAGCATCTTTTGACAAGGTCAAAGAGTACTTACAAGAACCTCCAATCCTGATGTCTCCAGTTGAAGGAAGACCTCTGTGATCGGTGGGAATAGAACTGACTGTTTTTTAGCTGGTTTCGTGAAATGTCGCGGTAAGCAAGAGTCGCCACCGTCTTTTATGTTCTCCAACATGGAAAGGACAAAAGCACAGCAAAATTCCTTCTTTGAGAATGTTTCTCGGTTCGGGAGGTAAATTTATAGAAAGGGAAGGTGTTAGCACCCTTTCTATCCGTGGTTATCCACGGGCTCTTAGGTACTTGCTCTTATGTTTTCAAAATATTGTTTGCTTTTCAAGTGTGTGTGGGTTTTGAAAAAGTTCGTTTGGAAAACTTCTAAGTAACTCTTGTATCAATCCTCAAGAGTGTATGAAGTGTTTTGTTTGAAAACTTTTTGAAAGTGTGGGGTGCGAAAAGTTTGTTTTTGTTTGTTTTGAAAAGAGCAAGTACTTAAGAGAAGTCTACCTACCCTAAGGAATTAAGCTGTGTAAGAGTCCTTTAGATAGTGCTATCCCACCATTGAGAGGTAGGTAGCACCATCGTTGGAGGTGTTCGGGTCAATTCGATGATTAGGGACAGTGTGGTCACCGAAGCAATAGTAGGACACCTTGGAAGTAACCCTAATGTCCTAGATCCTTTTTATCCGAGGCAACCGTTTCGAGGCAACTGGATCTTTAGACAGGAGGGCGACCTCTAAGACACCCTATACTTGACGACCACGTTCGAGGCAACCAGTGAGGCGTACCCTAGGAGTGGTATGTGCATTGTGTGTTGTTTTTCAGTTAAGGTTATCTTGTACTTGTTATTTGTGAGCTACGGATTGATTTTATTTACATACATTCTTGCAGGCATTATTAACAGTTAGGAGTGAGGAAAATAAATTGCGGAAAGATAAATTCTAACTATTACAAGGCGCGGGTCTATACATCGCCAAAGACAAAAACCTGTTTTGGTAAATAAATGCGAGAAATTAAATAAAGCGGTAAAATTCCTATTTAACTATTACATATCTGGAGACAGTTACATAAATAATCAAAATAAGAATAATGCGCGAAAGAAATAAAATTGGAACGTCCTAAGGGTTTTGACCCTTTTAAGAAAAGAATTTAATTTTTTTGTCCCTTTTTTAATGAAATGGAATTAAAACTAATTATTTAATTTATTAAAAGAAAAAATGTTTTTGTATTTTTATGTTTTTAATGAAATAAAATAAAAGAAATTAAAATTAAAAGTTAATAAAAACTTAATTCTAAATTTATTTTAGTTATTAAGAAAAAAGGTTAAAGTTGCCTAATTAAAACTATTTTATTTATTAGTATTTTATTTACAAAAATAAAATGAAGTTAATAATAATAATAATATTAGTTCTTTTTTTGATTTTTTATTGTGAAAGGGTTAAACAATTAATTAATGAGTAATTAATAAAAAAAACAATAGAATAAAACAAAGCAATTAATAAGAAAGAAAATAAAAAATGCAAACCCAAAGGGGGGGTATAGGCCAGAATTGGGTGTTTGATTTAGAAAATCTGGCCCAAGAACACTCCAAGCCTTGTTGACTTTGGGAATCGCCTATGCCTGCTTTGACCTGAGAACATGATGCTCCTTCCCTTGTAGCCATTGGATTTGCATTAGGAGACACATGGCTGGCTGATATGTGAGGTTTATCGTGGATGCTATTTGAAGGCCTGCATAAGAACATAATAGAAATAATAATGTTGAGTTTTGGGGGGACCTGGGAATCGAACCCAGGTCCCAGTAATTCACAACCACCTGCACTTCCACTAGACCACTCATGCGCATTTGTTAATTAAATAACCAAAGAAATTAAAATATGGAAACAATGATTATTCTGGAAACTAAAAAAAACACGCGCGCTACGTTTGAATGTACCAACCCCATTCTTCCACGTAATCATCTTCTTCATGAAACCTGAAACAAAAACGAACAAATAACGGGGGTTTTAAACCCCCACAAAATGCAAATGTCCAAAATAGCGATTAGGGCTACAGGTAATATAAAAATGGCGCGAGGGTTGCAATGGGTTCGTCTCACTCAGGCAGTTTCAAACATGTGCGTTTGGAGGTTTGATTTTACAGCATGTGAAAAGCCCCAAATTAAAAGCTTTGAAACCATAGCATTCTCCAATGGCAGCTTTCGTTTTAAGACACCATAATCAAATTAAACTATATCAAAAGCTTCATAAAGATGTTAGCAATGCAAAGCAATAATCAAAATGTATTAATGATGCGTAAAAAATGAATTTCGATTATGGAAAAAGATGATGAACTGTGTGACTGTATTGAGTGATTCCTTGAGTGTTAGAACTTGTTTATGTTTGCAATAGATTCCTGGCAATGCTGGCAACGTGTTAGAAGCAAGGAAAGTGTTTGAATTGTGATGGAATATGGATTTCAGTTTTCAACTTTTCTTCAAGTTTTTGGAATTTGGTTTGGCCGTTTTAGGGAGTTCTAGGTCGTGCTTGAGGTCTGCAAGGCTTGCATATATGTGTATGAATGAGAATCAAGTGACATTAGGAGCCTTAAACCATTGCAATGATGTTTTGAGATTCTTCATAACCACCATTAAAGGAACTTGCCATGTTTGTTCAAATTTGAATTTTCATGCTTAAAATGGACTTTACACGAATTTGGAAGGTGGTTCATGACATATAAAAGTCATTCAAAACTCAAAGATACCATTTAATTCATTTTTTAATTTTTATTTGAATTATTATGGATTAAATCCATAAAAATTAAATAAAAATGAAAAAATAAATGTTTGATCTTGTAATTGGTCATGGGACACGTGGGTGGCATGACAAGGCTGAACCAAGTGGAAAAAAGTGGGCCCTTTTGTCAAAAATTGAAGTTTCAAGGATAGTTGACTTTCGCCATTTCACAAAACTTTCCCAACTTCTCCAATGCATATCTTGCTCAATTCTGATCATATGAACATGTTCTTGGACATTTTGGAAAGGTCTTGAAGTCCTTTAACCAATGCCTTTGGTCCCATGTCATTTTGATTTACCAATATCAAGTTATGGTCTTTGACTTAAAGTGCCTTTTTGTTGACTTTTGAAAATGACCTATAATGTTGAAATTGATAACTTTTTGTGAGAGCATTTCTTGGACTTGGAATGTGAAGATGAGTTGTAGGAAATTTCATCCCATTCAAAATGAGCATTGGATGGGATTTTTCTGATGAACCATGAAAAAATTATGCCTTGGTCAAGTTACAGTTGACTTTTCAACTGTCCAAAAATAGAAACTTTTGCATCTTGATGATTTTTGAGCCATTCTTGTGAAATCATGGTCAAGGTTTGACCAAATGATGATTGTGGCTTCAAAATAAGATGTTGACCAAAAATTTTGACTTTTGACTGCCAAATGACCATTTTGCCCCTACAGTTGATTGTGAAGCAATTAGGGTTTTTGACTGTGCAACTTGATACTGTGAGCCTTGAAACTTGGCATGTAGATGCTTGGCAATGTATATGAGCATATGGGACTTGATTGAGCCCTTGAAAACCTCAACTTTCTTGCAAGACCCAAAACCCTAGTTTTACTGGCTTCGGAGGGTGTTTGAACTGTGCAACCCTTGAGTAGACTTGAGCAAATTTGAGATGACGCTTGTCAAAACTTTGAAGAATATGGGAGGGCAAATTTTGGGGTAAAACAGTTGCCCCTGTTCAATCTTCTTAGACCTGAGGATGTAGATTGGCTTGTGTGCCTTTCGTGATCCGAAGGTGGAAGATGATTAAACACTAGAGTGCCCAGAAATTTGCACTCACATAGTAGAGTATCAGCAGTGTGATGTCGGGAATTGGCTTACAGATGCCATTTGGAGAGATAGTGGATAGGAAGATGGGCTTATAGATGCCATCTGGAGATGTGACAGAGCCTTGTCGGGAATGGGCTTATAGATGCCATTTGGAAAGATGGTATGGGAGGATGGGCTTATAGATACCATCTAGGTGTCGATCGCGTAAGAGATTCCTTAGCGAGAACTTGCGTACCTGAAAAAGGTAATTTCCTGACCTATTACAGGTGTTGATCTTCACTCAGTCGCTCACAAACATGCCCTGGCTAGATACATGTATTGAATCTGGAACTTCAAAAGGTTGTTTACAGACGTGCCCTGGCTAGATACAGGAATCGAATCTGGAATTAGTCGTCAACAGATATGCCCTGGCTGGATACATGAATCGAATCTTCAAACTCTTCAGACGTGCCCTGGCTGGATACATGAATCGAATTTGGAATTAGTCGTCAACATATATGCCCTTGCTGGATACAGGAATCGAATCTTCAAATTCTTCAGACGTGCCCTAGCTGGATACAGGAATCGAATCTGGAATTAGTCGTCAACAGATATGCCCTGGCTGGATACAGGAATCAAATCTTCAAACTCTTCAGACGTGCCCTGACTGGATACAGGAATCGAATCTGGAATTAGTCGTCAACAGATATGCCCTAGCTGGATACAGGAATCGAATCTTCAAACTCTTCAGACGTGCCCTGGCTAGATACAAGAATCGAATCTGGAATTAGTCGTCAACAGATATGCCCTGGCTGGATACAGGAATCGAATCTTCAAAGTCTTCAGACGTGCCCTGGCTGGATACAGGAATTGAATCTGGAATTAGTCGTCAACAGATATGCCCTGGCTGGATACAGGAATCGAATCTTCAAACTCTTCAGACGTGCCCTGGCTGGATACAGGAATCGAATCTGGAATTAGTCGTCAACAGATATGCCCTGGCTGGATACATGAATCGAATCTTCAAACTCTTCAGAAGTGCCCTGGCTGGATACAGGAATCGAATCTGGAATTAGTCGTTAACAGATATGCCCTGGCTGGATACAAGAATCGAATCTTCAAACTCTTCAAACGTGCCCTGGCTGGATACAGGAATCGAATCTGGAATTAGTCGTCAACATATATGCCCTGGCTGGATACAGGAATCGAATCTTCAAACTTTCAGACGTGCCCTGGCTAGATACAGGAATCGAATCTGGAATTAGTCGTCAACAGATATGCTCTGGCTGGATACAGGAATCAAATCTTCAAACTCTTCAGACGTGCCCTGGCTGGATACAGGAATCGAATCTGGAATTAGTCGTCAACAGATATGCCCTGGCTGGATACAGGAATCGAATCTTCAAACTCTTCAGACGTGCCCTGGCTGGATACAGGAATCGAATCTGGAATTAGTCGTCAACAGATATGCCCTGGCTGGATATAGGAATCGAATCTTCAAACTCTTCAGACGTGCCCTGGCTAGATGCAGGAATCGAATCTGGAATTAGTCGTCAACAGATATGCCCTGGCTGGATACAGGAATCGAATCTTCAAACTCTTCGGACGTGCCCTGGCTGGATACAGGAATCGAATCTGGAATTAGTCGTCAACAGATATGCCATGGTTAGATATAGGAATCGAATCTTCAAACTCTTTAGACGTGCCCTGGCTGGATACAGGAATCAAATCTGGAATTAGTCGTCAACAGATATGCCCTGGCTTGATACAGGAATCGAATCTTCAAACTCTTCAGACGTGCCCTGGCTAGATACAGGAATCGAATATGGAATTAGTCGTCAACAGATATGCCCTGGATGGATACAGGAATCGAATCTTCAAACTCTTCAGACGTGCCCTGGCTGGATACAGGAATCGAATCTGGAATTAGTCGTCAACAGATATGCCCTGGCTGGATACAAGAATCGAATCTTCAAACTCTTCAGACGTGCCCTGGCTAGATACAGGAATCGAATCTGGAATTAGTCGTCAACAGATATTCCCTGGCTGGATACAGGAATCGAATCTTCAAACTCTTCAGACGTGCCCTAGCTGGATACAAGAATCGAATCTGGAATTAGTCGTCAACAGATATGCCCTGGCTGGATACAGGAATCGAATCTTCAAACTCTTCAGACGTGCCCTGGCTGGATACAGGAATCAAATCTGGAATTAGTCGTCAACAGATATGCCCTGGCTAGATACAGGAATCGAATCATCAAACTCTTCAGACGTGCCCTGGCTGGATACAGGAATCAAATCTGGAATTAGTCGTCAACAGATATGCCCTGGCTGGATTTAGGAATCGAACCTTCAAACTCTTCAGACGTTCCCTGGCTAGATACAGGAATCGAATCTGGAATTAGTCGTCAACAGATATGCCCTGGCTGGATACAGGAATCGAATCTTCAAACTCTTCAGACGTGCTTTGGCTGAATACAGGAATCGAATCTGGAATTACTCGTCAACAGATATGCCCTGGCTGGATACAGGAATCGAATCTTCAAACTCTTCAGACGTGCCCTGGCTGGATATAGGAATCGAATCTGGAATTAGTCGCCAACAGATATGCCCTGGCTGGATACAGGAATCGAATCTTCAAACTCTTCAGACGTGCCCTGGCTGGATACAGGAATCGAATCTGGAATTTGTCATGCAGATATGCCCTGGCTGGATACAGGCATCAAATCTACAATTAATCGCTCACAGATATGCCCTGGCTAGATACAAGAATCGAATCTGGAATTGCGACAGTTGATAGTAATTATCTTTGGGTTGACCTTTTTCCTGAAAAGGCAAAACATCAGTTGTATGCAATGTCATGATGTATGAGATGCATGGTGTCATGATGTTCTCAAGAATAAATGAGATTGTGTGTTATGATGCGTATGCATGATATAATGTATGAAGATGTAATGTTTATGAATGTATTTTCGTCTTAGAAAAATAAATCCTTGACGAATGCCGGGAAGTTGAATCTTGGGCTGATGTTGAAGAGTAGAGTTCTTCGTTTCCGCTGGGGATGATGGTTGCAAGAATAAACCGGTAGGAGAAGATGACTCCGTTGGGGAATTAACTTGTTGGAGAGATACTCTGTGGGGAATTACTCTGTGGGAAGAGATACTTCACTGAGGTTTAATGATAACTCCGCTGGGGATTCTGTTGATGAGCTTTGTTGGGGATTTGATGAACTCCGCTGGGGATAGGAAGAACTTCGCCGAGGACGATCTTTCCGTGGTAATTAGCTGAGGATAACCCAGTTATAAGCTCTGGAGGGGAATAACCTTTGAATAAAGTCGGGGAGATGCGTATACACTCTGCAGGGTACAAGCTTCCAGAATCTACTGGGGATAAGCTTCCAGAATCTACTGGGGAGATTGATTCAATTCTCCTGGGGAAGCTTTTGGACTGCACTGGGGAAGTGGCTTCATTGGGGTGTATGGTATTCCGCCAGGGAACAATCTTATACTAAGACTGCCGGGGATGCTTGTTTAGGAACATCTGTATACTCCGCTGGGGAATATTGAGATTTTCTGGGGATACCCGACTTCCTTAAGGCTGATTGTAGGCTAACTCTGCTTGGGGAGAGTGTTGCTGACTTGCTGGAGATACTGTGCCTTTTTAGGGCTGATGGAAGACCAACTCTGCTTGAGGAGAGTATTGCTGATTCTGGTCTTACTCTGCGGGGAGTGAAGGTATCCTGGATGCATTCTTCAGCCGAATCTACCTTGTACCTTGTGGACAGAATATCTTGTACAGTTTGGACCATTCTTGTTGCCCTAGTTTCTGCGGGAGAAGGTACCTGTGGAGGTGCTTGATGACTGCAGATTTGACAAATCTTCTTCTGGTAGGCAAGTGACGAGATGACGGGACATAGTCGTACGCTTTTGATCCCTAACTTTTGCCTGGACCGCCCTTTCGGGTTTTCAGTCCACCGGGATACCCATTTTTTCCCAAGCCGCCTTTTCAGGTTTTCGACTTGCCGGGTGTACAGATTTTTCACTTCATCCCTTATTTTTGCCCGAACCCTTTTGGTTCGCCGGGAAGCCCTTATTTTTGCCTAGGTGTGTCAACCTAGCGGGTCTTTGATTGTGCGTAGTATTTTTTCGACTATGTCCACGTTCTCAGGATGTAGGGAGGTGCCCTTGTTGTTGTGTTGCCATGTGACCAGAAGATCTTCGTTTGATCAGGCAAGATTCGTAGCTGGAATTCGTGTCCAATGCCCCAAGTGATCCAGATGGAGATTTGCCCCAAGTTGGTTGGCCTTTTGAGAGATTCTCTGAATCTTGACTTAACTGCCCCAGATGATGGACAATGATCATGCCATGCCCCTTGATTGGAGGTGCTTTTGTTCATTAGACATTCGTCGTGCGAACTTCTATGCTGTTCAAACAAATAGTCATATGCAAGCAATGTTATATTAAAAATGCAAAGCTTATGTCTGTCTTGAAGTTTTTGAAAAATGCATTTTTCATAAAAACAAGAATTTTTTTTTTTGTAAACTGTGATGTTAACTCAGGATTGTACAGCGAGCCTTAAGGAGTCAGGATACCTTTGTAACAGTATGCTCTTGAACTAACCCATGCCTCAGCTAGGACTTTTAAGGGTTATAACGTGGCCTGGTTCACGGTTTAAGAAACAAAGGATAAAGGCTCAAATTTTTATTTGTACCCACCCGCTCTTTGTGATGTTCTTCAAACCTAAACTCAGTTGATCGTGCGTTAGACCTTGTTTGAGTCTTTGCTTTGATATACCAGTGATGGTTCGGATATTGACAATTTATTTGGAATAGGCAGTCATTTCCTTTTGTGTTGAGGGTTTGTAGGACCTCTTTCTTTTTTTGACTTCGTTATCCCTGTTTTTAGCCTGAACTGTTTCTTTTGTGGTTACAGTCAGCGGGATGCCCCAGTTTTGTAAGTCTCTTTCATAGGTTTTGGCTTGTTGGGCTTTAGTTTTTTTTCCGGTAATGACTGCCCGTCCTTATGATTATTCAGAACCATCATCGTCTTTTGTTTTGGAAGGACCTCTTTGGTGCCATTCGTTGCGCACTTGGATCAACTGAGAGAACTACCCTGCCCCAGGTTACGATTAAGGGTTTTAATTTTCGAAAAGAAAAACTCCTACTTCTTTGGCTCGAAGGGGTTGACGAGGGATTATCTTCCTTATAACTCCAGTGTTTAGGAATTGAAACAATGCCTGTACCTCATCAACGGGGTCTGTTCAAAAGCATACTGTAAATGTCGTGGTATCGTTTTCGTCATCCTCCCTCAAGAGGCTTAGAATTATTAATCAAGAGTTGATCATCACAAAAATATGAAAACAGTTTACATATAGCGAATGCGAATATATTGATTCAAAACAGACATATGCGATGCATTGATAAAGTAATAACATTTTCCATGACAATAATTGTTTGAACAATCAAAAGAAAATTACAACTTGAAAATTCTAATGGACAAAAAGTCTTCTCGTCTCAGGACTTGTCACTTCAAATGGTGAATCCTGCAGGGATGGTAGAAGAACTCAGCCTGACCCTCTTGGGTGAAATCCACTGCTCCTTCATTAATCAGGTCCTGGACCTTGTTCTTCAGAGCCCAGCAGTCGGTAATGTCATGTCCAGGACTATCAGAGTGGTATGCACATCTTTTGTTGGGATGATAGTTAGGAGCAGAGATGTTGGGGTTCCGGGGAGGAGCCCTTAGTGTAATCAGATTCAATCTCAACAGGTATTGTAAAGCTTGAAACAGCGACACGTTGAGCTGGGTGAATTGCCTCCTGGGCTTGTTTGGCTTACTCTAATCAACCTGTTGCTCTGGGCGAGGTTGTGGTTGGACCTGTGAAGTGGTAGCAATTTGGAGAGGTCTATTCTTCACCATACCAGACTCTTGTCCTCTTGGAAGCTGATCAATGACCTGGTCCCTGACTTGGACTGGTTGCTTCATGTTGTATCTGTCTTGATGAAGCTGACTGATCATGGTCCTCAACTCTTCTTGCTCCCGAGCTAAGCCTTGGATGAGAGCCATTTGCCCCAGCATCTGGGTTCTCATTGTATCTACCTCATCTTGAAGACGTTTCAGCCGTTCGTCCTTATCATCTTCGGGACTTTTCTTGGCCAAATTCCCCATGAGGAGTGTCCTCAACTCTTCCTGCCCCTTGGATAGGCTTAGGAAGATCTCCCTGAACTGAGTCTCTTGAGCATGAAGACCCTGGTTGTCTTGTTGGGAAGCCATTGCTGAAATAGACAGCGAAGAAGGTAAGAGACCTGTACCAAGGGTACCTGTAATGCAATGATATGTATGTATGCATGCGATGTTTTCAAGGACCTCGCGGGGTAAACAAGAAAATTGTTAGAATCTAGTAGCTTGATTGAAGGAACTTCATGTTGTTGAGAGTCCTTCTTCAAGAGTCAAGGCTCACCATGTCGAGTGGGTCATAGCCCCTGACTCAAGTTATCAACCTTGGCTAGGGGAAAATAAATCCCCTTTGCCCCTTGCTAGACATTTGATTCATCATGACCTGCATCACAAACCCTTGAGATCCTTGAAATGGATTAGTCCTTCTTCAGGATGTATGCAATGGTATGATGTTATGCTATGCATAGAGTGATGTAAGTAGGCCCTGTAATGAGTCCCAATCAAGGACTGTAAACAAAACCTGCAAGGAACTCAAGTTGTTATATAACAAGTATGCAAGTAGTCAAGTTTGAAGGCACACAAGTCACACAAAGAGCCCTTAGAGTTTAGGCCAACATGAAGTTCAGGTAATACCCTCTTTCATTTTCGTTGGTTAAGACCTGTCCTATCAAAAGTAACCGGGTTCTAGAGGATCCCAATATCCCTGACTACCCTCAATCGGTCGTAACTCCAGCGTCGCAATCTTTTCTTGCAGCCAGAACCATCGCGAGAGTTTAGCCTCAATGGGTGTAGCATACTGCTACTGTTCTATGGCCAAGTTGGGCCAATTTAAGGTTCTAAGGTCAGTTGGTGCTTAATGACTCCTCAGAAGACCCATATTCTCCACGTTGCAACACAAGGGATATCGGTACAGACCAAGGTGTCACACCAACGTAGCCACTGCTTCACCCGTGTCGGTCTACGCCGGACAGGTCCCTCACAGCTTATGCTACCTAAAAGGGTATCCCCAGATCCGGGTTAGGATCTATGAAACTCCGATGCAGCCCACAATAATAAAGCAATCAAGATATTTAATTGAAAACATAAGTATGATCTAATCCTAAGGTACACCTCACTTTATAATCTTCCCCAGCAGAGTCGCCAGTTCTGTGATCGGTGGGAATAGAACTGACTGTTTTTTAGCTGGTTTCGCGAAATGTCGCGGTAAGCAAGAGTCGCCACCGTCTTTTATGTTCTCCAACATGGAAAGGACAAAATCACAGCAAAATTCCTTCTTTGAGAATGTTTCTCGGTTCGGGAGGTAGATTTATAGAAAGGGAAGGTGTTAGCACCCTTTCTATCCGTGGTTATCCACGGGCTCTTAGGTACTTGCTCTTATGTTTTCAAAATATTGTTTGCTTTTCAAGTGTGTGTGGGTTTTGAAAAAGTTCGTTTGGAAAACTTCTAAGTAACTCTTGTATCAATCCTCAAGAGTGTCTGAAGTGTTTTATTTGAAAACTTTTTGAAAGTGTGGGGTGCGAAAAGTTTGTTTTTGTTTGTTTTGAAAAGAGCAAGTACTTAAGAGAAGTCTACCTACCCTAAGGAATTAAGCTGTGTAAGAGTCCTTTAGATAGTGTTATCCCACCATTGAGAGGTAGGTAGCACCATCGTTGGAGGTGTTCGGGTCAATTCGATGATTAGGGACAGTGTGGTCACCGAAGCAATAGTAGGACACCTTGGAAGTAACCCTAATGTCCTAGATCCTTTTTATCCGAGGCAACTGTTTCGAGGCAACTGGATCTTTAGACAGGAGGGCGACCTCTAAGACACCCTATACTTGACGACCACGTTCGAGGCAACCAGTGAGGCGTACCCTAGGAATGGCATGTGCATTATGTGTTGTTTTTCAGTTAAGGTTATCTTGTACTTGTTATTTGTGAGCTACGAATTGATTTTATTTACATATATTCTTGCAGGCATTATTAACAGTTAGGAGTGCGGAAAATAAATTGCAGAAAGATAAATTCTAACTATTACAAGGCGCGGGTCTATACATCGCCAAAGACAAAAACCCGTTTTGGTAAATAAATGCGAGAAATTAAATAAAGCGGTAAAATTGCTATTTAACTATTACATATCTGGAGACAGTTACATAAATAATCAAAATAAGAATAATGCGCGAAAGAAATAAAATTGGAACGTTCTAAGGGTTTTGACCCTTTTAAGAAAAGAATTGAATTTTTTTGTCCCTTTTTTAATGAAATGGAATTAAAACTAATTATTTAATTTATTAAAAGAAAAAATGTTTTTGTATTTTTATGTTTTTAATGAAATAAAATAAAAGAAATTAAAATTAAAAGTTAATAAAAACTTAATTCTAAATTTATTTTAGTTATTAAGAAAAAAGGTTAAAGTTGCCTAATTAAAACTATTTTATTTATTAGTATTTTATTTACAAAAATAAAATGAAGTTAATAATAATAATAATAATATTAGTTCTTTTTTTTGATTTTTTATTGTGAAAGGGTTAAACAATTAATTAATGAGTAATTAATAAAAAAAACAATAGAATAAAACAAAGCAATTAATAAGAAAGAAAATAAAAAATGCAAACTCAAAGGGGGGGTATAGGCCAGAATTGGGTGTTTGATTTAGAAATTCTGGCCCAAGAACACTCCAAGCCTTGTTGACTTTGGGAATCGCCTATGCCTGCTTTGACCTGAGAACATGATGCTCCTTCCCTTGTAGCCATTGGATTTGCATTAGGAGACACATGGCTGGCTGATATGTGAGGTTTATGGTGGATGCTATTTGAAGGCCTGCATAAGAACATAATAGAAAAAATAATGTTGAGTTTTGGGGGGACCTGGGAATCGAACCCAGGTCCCAGTAATTCACAACCACCTGCTCTTCCACTAGATCACTCATGCGCATTTGTTAATGAAATAACCAAAGAAATTAAAATATGGAAACAATGATTATTCTGGAAACTAAAAAAACACGCGCGCTACGTTTGAATGTACCAACCCCATTCTTCCACGTAATCATCTTCTTCATGAAACCTGAAACAAAAACGAACAAATAACGGGGGTTTTAAACCCCCACAAAATGCAAATGTCTAAAATAGCGATTAGGGCTACAGGTAATATAAAAATGGCGCGAGGGTTGTAATGGGTTCGTCTCACTCAGGCGGTTTCAAACATGTGCGTTTGGAGGTTTGATTTTACAGCATGTTAAAAGCCCCAAATTAAAAGCTTTGAAACCCTAGCATTCTCCAATGGAAGCTTTCGCTTTAAGACACCATAATCAAATTAAACTATATCAAAAGCTTCATAAAGATGTTAGCAATGCAAAGCAATAATCAAAATATATTAATGATGTGTAAAAATTGAATTTCGATTATGGAAAAAGATGATGAACCGTGTGACTGTATTGAGTGATTCCTTGAGTGTTAGAACTTGTTTATGTTTGCAATAGGTTCCTGGCAATGCTGGCAACGTGTTAGAAGCAAGGAAAGTGTTTGAATTGTGCTGGAATATGGATTTCAGTTTTCAACTTTTCTTCAAGTTTTTGGAATTTGGTTTGGCCGTTTTAGGGAGTTCTAGGTCGTGCTTGAGGTCTGCAAGGCTTGCATATATGTGTATGAATGAGAATCAAGTGACATTAGGAGCCTTAAACCATTGCAATGATGTTTTGAGATTCTTCATAACCACCATTAAAGGAACTTGCCATGTTTGTTCAAATTTGAATTTTCATGCTTAAAATGGACTTTACACGAATTTGGCAGGTGGTTCATGACATATAAAAGTCATTCAAAACTCAAAGATACCATTTAATTCATTTTTTGATTTTTATTTGAATTATTATGGATTAAAATGAATTAAATCCATAAAAATTAAATAAAAATGAAAAAATAAATGTTTGGTCTTGTAATTGGTCATGGGACACGTGGGTGGCATGACAAGGCTGAACCAAGTGGAAAAAGTGGGCCCTTTTGTCAAAAATTGAAGTTTCAAGGATAGTTGACTTTCGCTATTTCACAAAAATTTCCCAACTTCTCCAATGCATATCTTGCTCAATTCTGATCATATGAACATGTTCTTGGACATTTTGGAAAGGTCTTGAAGTCCTCTAACCAATACCTTTGGTCCCATGTCATTTTTACTTACCAATCTCAAGTTATGGTCTTTGACTTAAAGTGCCTTTTTGTTGACTTTTGAAAATGACCTATAATGTTGAAATTGATAACTTTTTGTGAGAGCATTTCTTGGACTTGGAATGTGAAGATGAGTTGTAGGAAATGTCATCCCCTTCAAAATGAGCATTGGATGGGATTTTTATGATGAACCATGAAAAAATTATGCCTTGGTCAAGTTACAGTTGACTTTTCAGCTGTCCAAAAATAGAAACTTTTGCATCTTGATGATTTTTGAGCCATTCTTGTGAAATCATGGTCAAGGTTTGACCAAATGATGATTGTGGCTTCAAAATAAGATGTTGACCAAAATTTTTGACTTTTGACTGCCAAATGACCATTTTGCCCCTACAGTTGATTGTGAAGCAATTAGGGTTTTTGACTGTGCAACTTGATGCTGTGAGCCTTGAAACTTGGCATGTAGATGCTTGGCAATGTATATGAGCATATGGGACTTGATTGAGCCCTTGAAAACCTCAACTTTCTTGCAAGACCCAAAACCCTAGTTTTACTGGCTTAGGAGGGTGTTTGAACTGTGCAACCCTTGAGTAGACTTTAGCAAATTTGAGATGATGCTTTTCAAAACTTTGAAGAATATGGGAGGGAAAATTTTGGGGTACAACAGTTGCCCCTGTTCAATCTTCTTAGACCTGAGGATGTAGATTGGCTTGTGTGCCTTTCGTGATCTGAAGGTGGAAGATGATTGAACACTAGAGTGCCCAGAAATTTGCACTCACATAGTAGAGTATCAGCAGTGTGATGTCGGGAATGGGCTTACAGATGCCATTTGGAGAGATGGTGATAGGAGGATGGGCTTATAGATGCCATCTGGAGATGTGACAGAGCCTTGTCGGGAATGGGCTTATAGATGCCATTTGGAAAGATGGTATAGGAGGATGGGCTTATAGATGCCATCTAGGTGTCGATCGCGTAAGAGATTCCTTAGCGAGAACTTGCGTACCTGAAAAAGGTAATTTCCTGACCTGTTACAGGTGTTGATCTTCACTCAGTCGCTCACAGACATGCCCTTGCTAGATACAGGTATCGAATCTGGAACTTCAAAAGGTTGTTTACAGACGTGCCCTGGCTAGATACAGGAATCGAATCTGGAATTAGTCGTCAACAGATATGCCCTGGCTGGATATAAGAATCGAATATTCAAACTCTTCAGACGTGCCCTGGCTGGATACAGGAATCGAATCTGGAATTAGTCGTCAATAGATATGCCCTGGCTGGATACAGGAATCGAATCTTCAAACTCTTCAGACGTGCCCTGGCTGGATACAGGAATCGAATATGGAATTAGTCGTCAACAAATATGCCCTGGCTGGATACAGGAATCGAATCTTCAAACTCTTCAAACGTGCCCTGGCTGGATACAGGAATCGAATATGGAATTAGTCGTCAACACATATGCCCTGGCTGGATACAGGAATCGAATCTTCAAACTCTTCAGACGTGCCCTGGCTAGATACAGGAATCAAATCTGGAATTAGTCGTCAACAGATATGCCCTGGCTGGATACAGGAATCGAATCTTCAAAGTCTTCAGACGTGCCCTGGCTGGATACAGGAATTGAATCTGGAATTAGTCGTCAACAGATATGCCCTGGCTGGATACAGGAATCGAATCTTCAAACTCTTCAGACGTGCCCTGGCTGGATACAGGAATCGAATCTGGAATTAGTCGTCAACAGATATGCCCTGGCTGGATACAGGAATCGAATCTTCAAACTCTTCAGACGTGCCCTAGCTGGATACAGGAATCGAATCTGGAATTAGTCGTCAACAGATATGCCCTGGCTGGATATAGGAATTGAATCTTCAAACTCTTCAGACGTGCCCTGGCTGGATACAGGAATCGAATCTGGAATTAGTCGTCAACAGATATGCCCTGGCTGGATACAGGAATCGAATCTTCAAACTCTTCAGATGTGCCCTGGCTAGATACAGGAATCGAATCTGGAATTAGTCGTCAACAGATATGCCCTGGCTGGATACAGGAATCGAATCTTCAAACTCTTCAGACGTGCCCTGGCTGGATACAGGAATAGAATCTGGAATTAGTCGTCAACAGATATGCCCTAGCTGGATACATGAATCGAATCTTCAAACTCTTCAGACGTGCCCTGGCTGGATACAGGAATAGAATCTGGAATTAGTCGTCAACAGATATGCCCTAGCTGGATACATGAATCGAATCTTCAAACTCTTCAGACGTGCCCTGGCTGGATACAGGAATCGAATCTTCAAACTCTTCAGACCAAGCATCCAAACTTGATCCCTTACAAAGAGCTTGTGCTAACCTTGACCACATACTTCAAAGAGGTCACCTCTGAACACTTTCCAAGTGAAGAAAATGAGTTGGCAGATTCCTTAGCAACTATGTTGTCTATGTTCAAGGTCAATTGGGACAACGAAGCTCCGAGAATAACTATCGAAATATTTGACGAACCCGCACACTGTTATGAGATTGAAACTGATGAAGAGAAGCCTTGCTATCATGAAGTGAAGAGGTACCTTGAAGAACAAGAATATCTCGAGGGAGCCTCAATCAACGACAAGAAATTCCTGTGAAGGTTCTCAGCCAAATTCTTCCTAAGCAATGGGTTTTTGTACAAACGCAACCACGATGCTACTCTACTCTGTTGTGTGGACAAGAAGGAAGCAGAGAAGATCATGGAGGACATGCATGAAGGTACCTTCGGGACTCACTCTAGTGGACACACTATGGCCAAGAAGATTCTAAGAGCTGGATATTATTGGTTAACTATGGAGACTGATTGTCACCACCACTCGAGGACTTGCCATAAGTGTTAGATCTATGCCGACAAGGTTCACGTGCCTCTAATACCCTTTAAAATCATGACTGCTACGTGGACATTTGCAATGTAGGGCATTGACATGATTGGAGAGATCAAACCCACTGCCTCTAATGGACATCGTTTCATCCTTGTCACCATTGATTACTTCACCAAATGCGTCGAAACTGCTTCATTTTCCTCAGTCACTAAGAATGTTGTAGCCCGGCTTATCAAGCTAACCTCATCTGCTGGTAAAACATCCCAGAAAGGATCATCACCGATAATGAAACCAACCTCAACAATGCTATGATCATTGAACTCTGTACGCAGTTCAAAATCAAGCATCACAACTCCTCCCCTTACAGACCTAAGATGAATGGTGCAGTGGAAGCTGCCAATAAAAACATAAAGAATATTATGCAAAAGATGGTGGTGACCTACAAATATTAGCATGAGATGATACCATTTTCTATTCATGGCTACCGTACCTCAACATGAACACCAACCGGGGCAACCCCATTATCCTTAGTCTATGGCATGGAATTCATTATGCCTGTCGAAGTTCAGATTCCTTCCTTAAGGATTATGAAAGAAGAAGACTTAGGAGAAGACGAATGGATTCAGACTAGGTTGGATCAGTTGAACTTGATTGACGAGAAGAGGCTGGCTGCTATCTGTCATGGTCAAATGTATCAAAAGCGTATGATCAAGGCATTCAATAAGAATATCAAACCTCGAGTATACCAAGCCGGTGACTTGGTAATAAAACACATCATTTTACCATAAGTCGATCCCAGGGGAAAATTGACTCCCACTTACGAAGGGCCATTTGTTGTCAAGAAAGTATTCTCTGGCGGTGCTATCATGCTAACCACTATGGACGACGAAGATTTCCCGCATCCTGTAAATGCAGACATAGTAAAAAAATATTATGCATAAACAATGACCCGCTAGGTTGACATACCTAGGAAAAAATAAGGGCATCCCGGCGAAGCAAAAGGGTTCGAGAAAAATTAGGGACATATACAAAAGATTATACACCCGGTAAGTCGAAAACCTGAAAGGGAAACTTGGGAAAAATGGGTATCCTGGTGGACTGAAAACCTGAAAGGGAGGTCCAGGTAAAAGTTAAGGATTAAGGCATACAACTATGTCCCGTCAGATCACTAACAGTCAGCTTTATTACCAAGTTCAAAAGTTTAAACGGTACGAGATTAATTCAATCAACTTGTTTCGACGACAAGGGATGATGTTCGAAGACATAGGGGCAATAGCGGAGTTGGAACCCAATGAGATCATTTCCACATGGCTATACAATTTTTGTTTTCATTTTGTATTCTTTTCATTTTTCGATGACTTCCTCTTACTAGGATTTCTGTCTCCCTGTACAAAAAATGCCTATTTTTAGGCAAATTATCAATACAAATATAATTTGAAGTGGAAACTTTTTATTTTATCTATTTTGAGTGCAAAAACGTCCAATGACTAAAATTGAATGAACATATGCATATGAACATGATTAACTGTTAACAAATGTACGCACAAGAACAATAATAAGCATTTACTCAAGGATTTAGGATATCCCCACATATTTACTTCAATAAAATTATCCCCATAGTGAATTCATAAATTCTCCATCCAGAGTGCCAATCAGTATATCTCCTAGTTATTCTCTTTCGAGTTTGTTTTCCAAAGCTGAGAAAGAAACCCTGCAAGAATTCTTCTTCAGTTGAATACATTTCCTCAGTAAGGTCTTCAGAATACCTTCCTCGACATGGTCTATTTCCCCAACAGACTATGATCTCCCTAGCTTGAGTTTACTTCTCAACGGGTAACACACGCTTGTTCCCAGCAGAGTTGATACTATCCCAAGAAAGTTACTGCAACCCGACCAGATACCAGTTAGCTTTGATCCTCCCCAGACAAGTCAAAATATTATCCGTCTCTTTATGCCCAGTCAGAGTATATAATAATTCCCCAATAGAGTAATGGTTAACCAAGGTTCCTGAGCTATACTCCCCAAACAGAAATCAACATTCCCTGTAGAGTTTCCTCAAATAGCAAACCAGAATTCCCAGCAGAAGCATTCTAAACAAGGTTGAAGATACACATACTCTTCGCATCCAGCAGTAGTCCGGGATTTAGCTTCTCAAAACTTCATAACAGTAGTCAGGGATTTATCTTTCCAAACAAAGATAAACTTCAATGACATTTCATAGCATACACATACAAAAACATATAGCATAATCTCATTTATTTTGAGAACATCATTAAGCAGTGCATTTCATACATCATGTCATTGCATATAACTAACTCTTACTTTTTCAGGAAAAGATCAATCAACAGATGAATGTCATCAACTATCTGTAAACTTCTCCGAGACAAAATCGAGCTTGGATTCTTTTTGTTACCTGTTGAAGTAGTAGTCATCAGAGATTCCTCCATTACCTATTAAAGTAGTAGTCGTCAGAGATTCCTTCATTACCTGTTGAAGTATTAGTCGTCAGAGATTCCTTCATTACCTATTGAAGTAGTAGTCGTCATGGATTCCTTCATTACCAGTTGAAGTAGTAATCGTCAGATATTCCTTCATTACCTGTTAAAGTAGTAGTCATCAGAGATTCCTTCATTACTTGTTGAAGTAGTAGTCGTCAGATTCCTTCATTATCTGTTGAAGTAGTAGTCGTCATATTCATTCATTACCTATTGAAGTAGTAGTCGTAAGAGATTCCTTCATTACCTGTTAAAGTAGTAGTCGTCAGAGATTCCTTCATTACCTGTTGAAGTAGTAGTCGTTTGAGATTCCTTCATTACATGTTGAAGTAGTAGTCGTTAGAGATTCCTTCATTACTTGTTGAAGTAGTAGTCGTCAGAGATTCCTTCATTACCTGTTGAAGTAGCTGTTGTCAGAGATTTCTTCATTACCTGTCGAAGTAGTAGTCGTCGAAGATTCCCTCATTATCTATCAAAATAGTAATTGCCACAGATTCCTTCCAGTATATGTTAAAATAATAGTTACATAAAAGCTTTATACTTGCCAACAGTCACTTTAAATGGAATATATAATCCCATCTCCAATAACTCTTCATTACTCCCCCCAAATGACATCTTTAAGCCCATTCCCAAAACAATCAACCAACAACATTGTTTCATGCACCAGCGAGTGCAAATTTCTGGGCACTCTAGTGTTCAATCATCTTCCACCTTCAAGTCAAGAATGGCGGACACGCCAATCTAAATCTTCAGGTTTAAGAAGATTGAACAGGGGCAACTGTTGTACCCCAAAATTTTCCCTCTCTTTTCTCAAGGCATTTCTCACAAAAGATCTCAAATGCTTAAGGTTTCTCCAAGATTTGATAAGACAAACTCATCTCTTAACACTGAGGCCGCAAATTAGAGTTTTGATTTTCTCAAGGACAATTGGACTTTTAATGCCTCAAGTAACTTCTATGGTCCATTATAGGTTTTCAGTAATGCTCATGTCTAGTTTCAAGTCTTGCATCTCAAAATTGCTCAGTCAATTGCTTAGATGGCTAAAAATCATTTGTATTGGGTAAAAGTCAACTATGGTCAAACTATAGTAAAAATTAAAGATTTTTGATCCATATCACTATTTTGAAGTCATATTCATCAATTGATCAAGGTCTCATCATAATTCCTCAAGAAGAAAACAGTCAAATCATCAAAAGGGCAAAATGGTCAAAATTAGGGTTTTGACTGGAAATGACTGGTCAATGACTTTTGACCTAGTACATAACCTAATGGATTGAAGTATGATCTCAAGGAATCAAACACAATATGATGACCCAATTTCATGGCTCAAAACATTTCTCAAGGTCAATTGATTAATAGTTGAAATTCAGTCAACTGATGAAAAGTCAACTGATACACCAAAAGTCAAAATTTGACTTTTTGGTCAACATTGCGTTTCAAATATCACAATTCATCAATACATTCAAAAATATGAAGCTTGATCATCAAGAAATCAAGAAAGTCAAAAGTAAATATGAAAAGTCAAACTTTTCAAGACTTTTTGAAATTTTTCTAAGTGTTTTATACATGATAATTTCATTACTTCATGCCAATTTTTCACCAAGATGCAAGATGATTCAAAAAAAACTTCCAACATGAAAGTTGTAGATCTTGATGAGATGTACAACTTTTCTCTATTGATCAAGTCCTAGAAATGCTTGGATTTTGAGTTATAAATTCATGAAGTCATGCACTTTTTCTAAAACACTTAGTGAAAATTTGACCTAGTTTAGACAAATTTTTGGCCTAACTTCTTAGCCAATTTTCACCAAGCTCGAAGATGATTTTGTCAAAATGGTAAACATGAAAGTTGTATAGGATGTTTCAAGCTTTCTAAAATGTCCAAGAACTTGAAGAGATTATGCTTGATCAAAAAGAATCGAAGAGAAGAAGTTGAGGTTTCATTCTTGATTTTTAGGTCATTTTGATGATGAGCATTCAACCAAATCTCAAACCTATGCTGCATAATCCCACTTTGTAGGCTTCTAAATTGTGTTTCACTCCTAAATTTAAAGTTTACACAATTTTTTGATCCATTATCCAAGTGATTGAGCTATTGTCCAAACTATCTTGCCATTAATGGAACAAAGTTCACACTTCCATTTTGGAAAAGTGACTTTAATCACAAAGCCCACTCTCCTTGAGCTTTGCATTTGTTCTTTTTGCATAAGTATCCTCTACAAACCCAGAGTAAACATGTTTAAAGTTGCTATCCACCCTACCTTTCTTTGAAACCATGTTGTCTAGGTTACTTTAAAAACAAGCCAAAGATCCATAACATGTGATTTTGTACTTCTGATCTCACCAAGCTTCAAAACTCTTTCCTATAAATTGAACCGCCATTCACAAGCCTAGGACACAAAATTAGAAGCCTTGAAACTCCCTCGAACCAGAAATTGCACAAAAACTCGATTTTTACCACAGTTCTGACCTTGAACTTATATCTTCCATTTCCATTGTGTGTTTTCCCTCAAAATCATTTTCAAAGCTTCCTCATATCAAATACAACTCATCCATATCCTTGCTACATAACTGTAACACCATTTCCCTCATCTTCCATTTAGAAAAACAGTTGCTTGCAAGTTGACTTCTCCAGAATATTTCAGCCACTCTCAACTCAAGCTAAGCATTGCATTAGCTTCCTGGAGGTCCAAGGAAGCCAACCAGATCATTGCAACATCTTGATGCAAGCTCAAACTCAAAACACGAATTCCATTTTCAAGATGAGTTTTCTAACTTTTGAACTCTTCATATAGGCATTATTTGGTTTCCATTTGTGAAGATAAAATGTAGACATCATAGCCCTGAAACTAACCATGTCCTTAGAATTCATTTATGTTGCCTGAGTAGTGAGAATTTTAAGTTTGAAATTGTTGAAAAAGTTAGGTTAAATTTGGTACCAAATAAAATTCATGCTCATCTTTGATTTATAGATATAATTATTTATATGACTGAACTCGTGATGAAATTTGGAGCAAGTTTCATGTTTATACTTTTGCAAATGGTTGAGAAACGAAGAAGATCAGATTTCATAGCAATGGTATTGTTGTTCTGTGCGCGCAAGGTTGAAGATGAATCCAGTTCAAACATTTAGGGCTTGGTTTATTTTAAGTTTATTGCATGTTGTATTATTCACAGATGAAACAACCACCCTAGTGGCAGAAGGAGCGCGCGTAAGGCATTGGCATTAAGGGTCCTGGGTTCGAGCCCCAGGGACACCTTTTGTTTCTTTTTTATAACATTTTTCTTTGTTTCTGTTTTGTTTAATAGCTCTTGGGCGCCTTTGTTTAGGCTTTGTCCCTTTTTGCTGGATAACACCCCCTCCTTTCCTTACAACACCATTGGCCCAATACCTTTCATTTTATTTTATTTTTGCTTCCTAAAAAACTGTTTTTGGGCCTTTACTACATTAAACCTCTTATTTAATTTTCAAAACTCCTAGCCCATTTCTTTTCATTTATTTTATATTTCCATTATTGTTTATTTTATTTTATTTATTTATATATCTATTTTTATTAAAACCAAAAATACAAATATATATATATATATATATATATATATATATATATATATATATATATATATATATATATATATATATATATATATATATATATATATATATATATATATATATATATATATATATATATATATATATATATATATATATATATATATATATATATATATATATATATATATATATATATATATATATATATATATATATATATATATATATATATATATATATATATATATATATATATATATATATATATATATATATATATATATATATATATATATATATTCTTAAAATAACTAAAATTAAAAATAGTTTAATACTTTATTTCATTTTGTTAATTAAATTAGATTTTTATTATTTCTTTTTACAAAACATTTCTTTTCTAAATTAATATTAACAAAATTATTATCTAGGCAAATTAATTTAAACTTAGTTTTTATTTTAATTTTCTTTGTTTAATTAAATTAACTTAGAATTTAGGAATTAACTAATTAACTTCTTTCTTTCTATTAATTTAGCTAATTAGGTTAAAACGTTTTTATACAAAAAAATAATGAAAAACAATTTCCTTTTCTTGTACATTATCTTTATATTCTTGTACATTTTATTTATTCATTATTCAATATGGTTGTAATAGTAATTAGGTTTTAATTTCTTTCATCCCCATTTGTAATTTGTTTCCCCATCCCCTAAATAATTAATAGCGTAGAACTTTAAATTTCCATAATTTATCGCTTTCCACATTATTGCTAGTAATTAGGGCGTGTATGGAAAGACTTAAAATCAAACAAATAGACAACCCTAGTCCAAGACTTTGATATCCTAGCAGAGTCGCCAGTTCTGTGATACGGTGGCAGAACCGACTGTTAATACTGGTTTGTGTTTTTTGTTCGCAAATGTCGCGGTAAGCAAGAGTCACCACCGACTTTTATTTTATCCAATCAGGAAAAGGAAAAAGAACAGAAAAACCTTTTTCGAGATGTTTCTGAGTACGGGGGGTAGATTATAGAAAGGGAAGGTGTTAGCACCCTTTCTATCCATGGTTTTCCATGGGCTCTTAGGTAATTGCTCATTTTGAAAACTGCTTGTGTGTTCTTGTTTTGAAAAGTTTTGTTTTACTTCGTATTAACCCTTGTTTCTGTCCTCAAGAGTGTTACGAAGTTGTTTTTGAAAACTTTGTTTGAAAAGTGTTGGTGTGAAAAAGTTTTTGTTTGTTTGAGAAAGTACCTAGGAACTAATCTACCTACTCGAAAAAGGTCTGTTCGTTTTCCTTTTAGACAATGCAATCCCATTATTGAGAAATAGGTAGCATCGTTGTTGGAGTTTTTTAGGGACATTCGAAGGGACAAATACAATCACAAAATCAATGTTAGGAAATGTTAGTAATCATCTTAAAGCCTTAAAGATCTTTTTCCGAGGCAACATCCGAATGGGTCATTTTAGATCTTTCGGGGCTAGAGGACAACCACTAACAAACCCTATACTTCATGACCGTTTACCGAAGGCAACCGGAGTGGAGTAAACCCTAGGAGTGAGCATGTGCTAGTGTAATTTTCAGTTAATTTGTCTTTGCATATTTAGGGTTTTCTACTGTATTAATTTTCAGTTTGTATTTCCATACAATCCTATTAACATACATCTAAGCAGTTTATAGTTTGCGGAAATTAAAGCGAGAAAGTTAAATTCCTAGCTATTACATGGCTTTTGCAGATACATAATTATTTTGACCGAAAATAAAATGCGGAATTGAAACCCTAATTACTATTACAAACTCGGAGCAATTACAATAATTATAAAAAGGAAATTAAAAAACGCACGCGGCGAATTAAATGCGAGAATAATTAGAAAACCAAAAAAATCTAGTTGAAAAATATTTAGGTTAGTTTTTTGCGAAAAATTAGATTATGCACAAAATTAAACCCTAATTCTAATTATTTTTAATTATGAAAAGAATTAAATTGCCCTAATGGCTTTCCTTGATTGAACTTTGGATTTGGATTAGTGATGATCTAATGGCTGGATTGTTGGAGTGTATGGTGAGCGCTTGGCAGTATAATGCATAGAATCTGCATTCAAATGTTTAGAAAATAGAGAAAACGCTGGGACCTGGGATCGAACCCAGGTCCTCCTACTCATACATACGCATGCTTAACCAATTGGACTACAAGGCTTAATTGTTAATGTAATGATAAAAATATATAATATATAAAACAAAGTGGATAACTGAAACAAAAAAAACGCGCGCCCATTATTCAAATAGACCAATGATGGTTAGACACGTTAGCTTCTTCTTCCCCTGTCCGCCGTTTTAGGCCAAGCATTTTTACCTACGGGCGAACCTCCATAGCTACAAACTTGCAAACTTAAAAAATTCACAGCAGGCATGATAAATCAATTCTAGCTATACCAATCAACTCGTCTTGATCTCACGGGTATCACGGTAATCTTTTCTTGGTCCAATTTCACCTGTACAAAGAAACCCTAAAACGGAAAAGCAAACCCTAGCAATGATAATTATGAGTACAGGCGCTGAAACATCAATTAAACCATTCAAACATGTTACGAATATGTCAATGAACACAAATATATCATTAGAACATGTTTATGATGCAAGAATCATTGTAATCATATTTGGAAAAAGAAACAAACCGCGTGAGTGTTATGTAATGATTACGGGCTTGTGGAAGCTTGCAAATGATTGGAGAATGTTCTGGAGATGTCCAGGAAGCGATTGGTAGCCTTGTAATGCTTTGAATTTTCCTCTAGGGTAGAAACCGATCCACCACGTTTTTGCAAAATTGTGAGTTTTCTTGCTAGCTTTCACGACCTTCAATCCTTCTCCTTTTGGCTTGGGTATATTCTATATATGTAGTATAACTGATTAGGTTAACAAAAACAAATTAAATCTTTGTGAATCATGGAAATTGGATTTGATTTTGCTCTTGTATTATATCTTTCCAAAACCATCCAAATCATGCTATTTTTGCTTCAATCATCCCTTGCACGATTTGATATGCTATGCCAACCTAATTGGATTTGATTCCTACAAAAAATCAGATCAAAACCAATCTTTTTATATATATTTTTCAATTTATTTGATTTAATTTAACTTTTAAATAATAAAAAATCAAAATAAATAAATAAATAAATAAAGAAAAAAATGTGTGGATGCTGATTTAGGTTGTGGACCATGTCTCTAACAAGATGGAATCATGAGAAGCTAGGCCCATTTGACAAAAAATGTACTTTTGAGCACATTTGACTTTTGGCAATTTTACAAAAATGGTCAACTTTGACAAGGCATATCTCCTCCAATTTTAACCCTAGAGAGGTGTTCTTGGAATTTTTAGAAATATTAGGATGTTCCCTAAACAACCCTTTTGGTTTCATCTCAATTGGGTCTTCCATATTCATGTGAGAAGCTTTGACCCAAAAAGTGTTTTTGTTGACTTTTCAAAAGGACCTATAATGTAAAAATTCATATCTTTTGATGAGTGCATATTTTGAACTTGTGGGATGAATATGAGTTGTAAGGAATTACATCCTCTTAAAAATTATCCTTGCATGGAAAATTTCTAGTAAAGTATGAAGAAGTTATGCCTGGTCAAAGTTTGGTTGACTTTTCCTATGAAACCCTAATTTAGCAACTTTTGGGTTTTGGTGATTTTGGGGGAATTCCTTGAGGAATCATGATCAACCCTTGATCAAATTATGGATATCTCTTCAAAATGTTTATGTTGACAAAAAATATTGAAGTTTGACTGTATATGGGCCACAATTAACTTTTGACCTAGTGTAGTTGATTTTCAGGCATCTGAGCAGTTGACTGAGCAAACTTCTTGTGCAAGGCATGAAACTTGACATGGATGATATTGAGAACATATTAGGACCATGGAAAGCATTTGGGACCCTTGGACTTAAACCATCTTGATGAGGATTGAAACCCTAGTTTGGTCAATCCTTAGTCATCCTTGAGCAGTTGAGGACCTCTAGAGGCATGTCTTGAGTGAAATGAGAGGGCAAATTTTGGGGTACAACAGCTGCCCCTGTTCAATCTTCTTAAACCTGAGGATGTAGATTGGTTGTATGCCTTTCGTAATCTGAAGGTGGAAGATGATTGAACACTAGAGTGCCCAGAAATTTGCACTCGTCTGAGATGGTGCTGGACTGTGTAGGTAGTATCAGGAATGGGCTTACAGATGCCATTTAGAGGAGATGACGGAAGGTTACCGGAGATGGGATTAAAGATGCCATCCGAAAGATATGACAGAGAATCGTCGGAGATAGGCTTAAAGATGCCATCTAGACGATTTTGATTTCCCGATATATTCCTTTGATGAGAATTCCTGTTCCTATCGTTGAGGAGGAGTCTGCTGAGGAATGTTGGTCTCTGTCTTGGGAGAAATGGAATTTTAGGAACTTCAGTTGTCCGTTACTCTACTGGGGAATCATCTCTTAGTCGAGGAGATGAAAATGAACTGCTATCTGGTCGTGCTCCAGACCTTACAGTGATTTGCTAAGGATAATAAGACTGACTACTATCTGGTCGTGCTCCAGGTTTCATAGTGACTTACTGGGGAGATGAGATTAAACTTGCTATCTGGTTGTTCTCCAGGCTTTCCAATCTCAAAAACTGTTATCTGGTCGTGCCCAGGCTTCAGAAGGAATTAAGTGGTTATCCGGTCGCATCCGGGTTTCAACTTGAATTTAAGGCATACTATCATCTGGTCGTTTCCAGGCTTCAATAGTAATTAGCCAAGTAAACTGCTATCTGGTTGAATTCCAAGCTTCGTAGTACCTCATACTGTTATCTGGTCGTGCTCCAGGTTTCACAGTGTCTCTTGTCGTTATCTAGTCATGCTCCAGACTTCACAACGTCTTATACAGTTATCTGGCCGTGCTCCAGGCTTCAGTAATTTTGGGAAATCAAGTTATTATTCGGTCAGTTTTCGGGCTTCATAGTTTCTTTAACTGGAATAGAAATCTTAGTATCGATTTGACTGAACCAGGGAAAGGTCTCGAGCTGTCTTCAACCGAGAAAGAAATCTTAACATCAATTTGACTGAACTGGGGGAAGGTCTCGGATTAACTTTGACTGGAATAGAATTCAGGAGAATCTTAGCGGTGATTCGGCTGACCCAGGCGAAAGTCTTAGAACATATTCGACTAGAATAGAAACCTTAGTGTTAGTTTGACTGAACCAAAGAAAATCTTGAAAGTGTTGGGATATCTTCAACTGGAATAGAAACCTTGGTGTCGGTTTGACTGAACTAGAGAGAACTTGTGAGAACTTGATTGCATCTTTCCGTAAAAGGTAAAGAGTTAGTCGTATGTAATGTCATGATGTATGAAATGTATTGAGTAATGATGTTCTCAAAATAAATGAGATTGTGCTGTATAATATATATGCACATGCCATGGTGTATGGATATGCAATGCTATTGTGATATTCTCTAGCTGGGGAAAATAAATCCTGGACTACTGCTGGAGAGTATAAGGAGTTAAGTTCTTCGTTTCCGATGGGGATAGTGACCGAAGATGATTATCTGGGGATTTACATCCATTCTTCCAGAGGAGGCTCTATCTGAGAATAATCCGGAGGGGGAATGATTCTGTGGGGAAGAGAGATACTTTGTTGGAAGATCTGCTAATTTGAAGAAATAAACTCAATTGGGGATGAACTTCCATTGTTGGAGAGAAGAGCTCTGTTGGAGATTGAGCTTCCGCTGTTAGAGAAATAAACTCTGCTCGGGAGATGGCTTTATAAACTGCTCATGGTTATAAAACTCGGCTGGGGAATGCAGATATCAGCTTTCTGAAGGAACCTACTGGGCAAGGAATTCCTGTTTGTGGATACGGAGGTCGGACCTTGGTTGTCTCAGCTCTATGGGGAATATAGGTATCACTGGCTTGTATGTGATAGTGACTTTGCTTCCAACTGTCTCTGCCCCTTGTACCATGATGGACGGGGTAACTGTTGGTATTTAGGTTTTGTACCAGTTTCTTTGAGTTCTTATTAACTGTCTTTCTATTTTATGTGCAGATATTTGTGAACAGTAATCATATTCAAATGCATATGTCAAGAATAAAACATTGGACTTTTTTTTTGCAAAAAAAAAATAGAAAACGGAAAAAACAAACACAAAGTTTTGTACTCAAAAGACACTTTGTATTGATTTGAAATTTGCCCATAACAGGCGTTTTTTACAAGGAGGCTGGCGCTCTAGTAAGAGAACACCGCCGTAAAAATGGAAATTATTACAGAAATTGTGTACAAAAAGAAAACAACTATGTGTAGTGATCCCATTAGGTTTCAATTCTTCTATTGCCCATATGTCTTCGAGCATCTCATCACTTTGCTGCTTGTCCGAAGCTGACTGGATTGATCGGTACCGTTTGAGCTTGATATCTGATTACTGAGGTCTGATCGCAAGGTGATCCAATGGGATATAGTGATACGCTTTAATCCCTAATTTTTTCCTGGGCCGCCCTTTCGGGTTTTCAGTCCACCGGGATACCCTTTTTTGCCCAAGCCGCCCTTTCAGGTTTTTGACTTGCCGGGTGTACAAATTTTTTTCATTTTTTATCCCTAATTTTTGCCCGAACCCTTTTGGTTCGCTGGGATTCCCTTATTTTTGCCTAGGTATGTCAACCTAGCGGGTCTTTATTATGCGTAGTATCTTTACACTATGTCCGCATTGACAGGGTGTGGAAGGTCGTCACCATCCATGGTGGTCAGAATCATGGCTCCACCAAAAAATATGTTCTTAATTACAAATGGTCCCTCATAGGTGGGAGTCCATTTTCCCCTGGGATCACCTTGCGGCAGTATGATGCGCATGATTACCAGATCCCCTACTTGATACACTTTTTGTCTGACTTTCTTGTTGAAGGCCTTGATCATCCGTTTCTGATACATTTGACCATGGCAGATAGATGTGAGTCTTTTCTCGTCGATTAAGTTCAATTGATCAAGTCGAGTCTGGATCTAATCGTCTTTGCTCAAACCCGCATCCTTCATAATCCGTAGAGAATGGATCTGGACCTCCATGGGTAGGACAACCTCCATGCCATATACCAGAGAATAGGGTGTTGCCCCTGTCGACGTACGTGCTGAAGTACGGTACCCGTGAAGAGCAAATGGTAATATCTCGGGAAACGTTCAAAGGTGATCTCCTTAAAATGCGGCAGCAGTGTCAGTACATTTCTCTGTAAGGGATAAGGTTCGGGTGTTTCGTATCCCACTCACCTTTGATCTAACTTATCACCAAAGCGGAATCCCCGAATACACTCCAGAACTTGATCCTTAGGTCAATAGCAGCTCTAAGACCCATGATACACGCTTCATACTCTGCCATGTTGTTGGTACAGTTGAAACATAATCGGGCAGTGTACGGAGTATGACAGCCCTCGGGAGATATAATTATAGCGCCAAAGTCGTTACCCAGTGCGTTTGAGGCTCCATCAAAAAAGATAGACCATCAGGATCCTTCCTCAAGTCCTTCATCCGGTCCAGGTTCTTCACAATCGGTTACTAACACGATGTTCTCATCTGGGAATTCAAAATTCACGGACTGGTAGTCCTCCATGGCTTGATGTGCCAAATGATCAGCTAACACACTTCCCTTGATTGCTTTTTGGGTTGTGTATTGGATGTCGTACTCGGTTAAGATCATTTTCCATCTTGCTATTCTTTCGGAGAGAGCAGGCTTCTCGAAAATGTACTTGATCGGATCCATCTTAGATATCAATAAAGTAGTGTGGGTCAACATATATTGTCTCTGTCAGCGAGCAGCCCATGCCAAAGTGCAACAAGTTTTCTCGAGCAGTGAGTATCATGTTTCACAGTCGGTAAACTTTTTTCTAAGGTAGTATATTGCGTGCTCTTTTCGACCAGACTCGTCATGCTGCCACAACACACACCCCATTGAATTATCTAGCACTGTTAAGTACATTATCAAAGGTCTTCCTTCATTCGGAGGCATCAAAATAGGAGGCTCTTGGAGATATTGTTTGATTCTGTCAAAGTCTACTTGGCATTCGTCTTTCCACTTTACCACTTGATCTTTCTTCAGAAGCTTGAAGATCGGCTCACAAGTAGCAGTCAGATGTGAAATGAACTTGGCAATGTAATTCAGGCATCCCAAGAAACCTCTAACTTCTTTCTCAGTGCGGGGAGCTGGCATCTCTTGTATGGCCTTCGCCTTTGCAGGGTCTACTTGAATACCTTTCTCAATAACGATGAATCCCAGAAGCTTACCAGACCTTACCCCGAAGGTGCAATTGTTCGGATTTAACCTAAGCTTGTACGTCTTCAACCTATCAAACAACTTTTGTAGATGATCAAGATGTTCTTCCTCAGTTTGAGACCTGGTTATCATGTCATCTACGTAAACCTCTATCTCATGGTGAATCATGTCATGGAACATAGATACCATAACTTGCTGATAAGTTGCCCCAACATTCTTCAACCCAAACGGCATCACCTTGTAGCAGAAAGTCCCCCACTGTGTAACAAAGGTTTTCTTCTCCATGTCTTCAGGTGCCATCTTGATCTGATTGTAGCCAGAGAAACCGTCCATGAAGGAAAAAACTTTGTGTTGTATGGTGTTGTCAATCAGAACATCGATGTGGGGAAGCGGGAAGTCATCCTTGGGGCTTGCCCTGTTCAGGTCTCTGTAATCCACACACATTCGTACTTTACCATATTTCTTAGGTACTGGAACCACATTAGCAACCCACTGCCGATAGGAGGTGACAGCTAAGAACCCTGCGTTGAACTGCTTCATAACCTCTGCTTTAATCTTCTCTGACATCCCAGGGCATATACGACAAACCATTTGCTTTACCGGAGGGCAGTCTTCTTTAGTCAGCAGACGATGAACCACTATATCAGTGTCTAGTCCTAGCATGTCTTCATATGACCAGGCGAAGATTTCAACATACTCATGCAACATCTGTACCAACCGCTGTTTGACACTAAGCTCCAGATTTGCACCTATCTTAACCTCTTTTCTGTCTTCCTCTGTACCCAAGTTCATTGTCTCAACCGGCTCTTCATGAGGTTGTATGGCCCTTTCTTCCTGCTGTAATAGTCTAGCAAGTTCTCCAGGTACCTCACAATCTTCCTCACCTTCGTCCTCGGCTTGGTTGATTGGATTTTCAAAGTCATAATGAGCAGTAGCAAAACTGTTATCAATGGGATCCAGAGTGGATATGGATCTGCATTTGGATACGTGAGTGTGTGTGTAAGAGCATACCTGTATAGACAGAATAAAAGAAAAGAAAGACAGAGAGCGCAAAATTTGTATGCAAATGTCCAATGCTTTATTGATTTCATATGAAAATGAAACATGATGACCCTCACAAATAGAACCATTGTGCCTCGGGTAAGACTCGTGGCTATAGATTTTATATTGTTTTTAAATTACATATCCGAAAAAATCAGAAAGACAATTACTCCTAAACAAAAGTAATCGGTACAAAGTCCTTGGCAGTCCAGTTACTGAGTCCGCCGTTGGTAGTCGGGAAGATCCAACTGTCAATGTCAGAATCACCATCACTGTCTTCAAGTGCATTGACCCCAGGATTGTTGATGCGTAGGGGAGGTCCTCCAGCCCGAGCACGATGAACAACCTTTTGAGCACCTTCTTCAACCACTGCTCGTGCATCCTTGAGAGAAGCCATCTTCGAGGGAGATTTCGTGACCTTTGAAGGACTGTCGATAGTTTCTACTGTAGCCATAATCTGAGGTACCTCTTCAAAGTTCTAGCAAGGAGTCTTGATGAACTCGCCATCCATTTCCACGTACCTGAAGGAGTTCAAGTGACTGATCATATACTCCTCTTCACCATGCACAGTGACAATCTTTCCTCTTACTGGGTACTTCAACATTTGGTGGAGGGTAGAAGTAACAGCCCCAGCCCCATGTATCCTAGGGCGTCCCAACAATCAAGAATATGATGGTTTGATATCCATTACGTAGAAAGTGGAGTCGAAGGTCTTGGAACCAACTTTGATAGGGACATCCACTTCCCCGTGCACCATCCTCTTCGAACCATCGAAAGCTCTCACTACTATATTGCTAGGCTTCAAGGTCAAGCCTTCGCAGTCCAATCTGTCCAGAGATTTTTTAGGTATCACATTCAATAAGGAGCCAGTATCTACCAAAGCATGGGCCAGAGTCGTGCCCCTGCATTCAACGGAAACATGAAGAGAATCATTATGCTTTCTCCCCTTTGGTGTCAGATCCGCATTGGAAAAACCAAACCATTATCGGTAGTCAGACTAGCCACACAATCTTCAAACTGATCAGCAGATGTCTCTTGTGGCATGTGAGCCATCTTCAGAAACTTAACCGAAGCCTTCACATGAGCCTTAGAACACAACAACAAAGCCAACATAGAAATTTTGGATGGGGTCTTCCCCAGCTGCTCGACCATGTTGTAGTCGCTCTTCTTTATTATCTTCAAAATTTATTCCATTTCTTTTTTGGAAGCTTCTGGTATGGTTACTGAATTGGCCTTTGTCACGACAGGATCAATCAATATGTCTTTGCCTCGAGTCTCAACCGACTCGATGATGGGAGGGTCAACAGGAGTGATTACTGGAATTGCAGTAGTAGTCTTGGGTGGAACCACAGCAGGAATGATCACAGGTCCGGTAACAGTCTTCGGGGGAGAAATTTCAGGGGAGAACACTCTTCCATTTCTTGTTATTTTACTGGTTCCGGAAATATTGATGAAGTCGGAATCAACATTTTCAGCAATCTTGTCTTTAATGGCTAACATGTCCTGCTTTACGCCGTGATAATAGACGTCGGCTCCATAGTTCCAAGGAACATCTTTGTCCGAGGAGTATAGGATTGGTCCAGGAATGGTTATGATCAACGGAGTCACCTTCAGAACTGATGTAATCCTAACGGGTCTCTTAGCGGAGGCCCTGGGAGGATTGGCGGAAATGGTTATGATAGCAACGTCTTCACAGGAAACAGTTGGAACAGGAGTCTTCTCAAACAGAATCTCTTTGTCATCCATCAGGTGTTGAACACCTGCCTTCAACAAAGGGCAACCAGTTAGAAGAAATGGACAAAACTGGAAACCTTCACCATAACCCGTAAATAAACCGGCCTTCAACAAATTCCCTTTGATAGTCATGAGTGGGGTCACCAATTCTTCCATGGAAGTCACAAACACATCTTCTTCAATGGCATTAACACCCCGACCATGTTTCGGCATAGGGGAAATGATAACATTGGGAGTCTTCGGGGGATCAAATTCAATCTCCTTAGCATCAATTAGATCATGTACTTTGTTCTTCAAAGCCCAACATTCATTGGTATCATGGCCTGGACTTTCCGAATGGTAAGCACAATGAGCATTCGGTTTATAGTAGGGAGAAGTGGTGTTCGGATTCTTCAGAGCTTCCCTCAGAGTAACCAAATTGGACTTCAGCAAATGAGGTAAAACCTGAGACAGCGTCATGTTGATCTGAGTGAATTGTCTAGCTGGTCTTTCTGCTCTTGGCTGATTGTTTCTTTGCTGAGCAGGTGCAGGTTTGGGAATCATAACAGCCACTACTGTCGGACGACGCTCGATTAGATTCTGATTCTTTTGGTTATAGACGTCACTGACTTCCTTTTTACCTGCAAACGGCTTCCTTGCAGCACTAGAAGAGGCATCCTTCTGAATTTTTCCACTTCGGATTCCAGCTTCCACTCTTTCTCCTGTTAAGATCAGTTCAGTAAAATCCACCGATGAACTTCCAATTAGATGGTTGAATAATGGCCCAGTCAAAGTTCCCAGAAACATATCCATGAGCTCCCTGTCAGCCAAGGGAGGTTGAACTCTTCCAGCCAAATCTCTCCACTTCTGAGCATAATCCTTGAAACCCTCATTCGAACCCATAGACATATTTTGGAGTTGTGTACGGGTGGGAGCGAGGTCTGCATTATACTGATATTGCTTATAAAATGTAGCAGCAAGGTCTTCCCAGTTACGAACATTGGCTCTTTCCAGCTGATAGAACCAATCCAGTTGTGTTCTAGACATACTGTCTTGGAAGAAGTGAACCCACAAGTCTTTGTCAGCAGTATGAGGCTGCATCTTTCTCACATAGGAACGGAGATCCATTTTAGGACAAGAGACCCCATCATACTTAGAAAATATCGGTGCCTTGAATTTTGGGGGGATGACAACCCCGGAGACCAGACCCAACTCTTCAAAATCCAGCCCATGAACCTTCTTGATTTTCATAGCACTCAGACGCTCTTCTAACTGCTTATACTTTTCATCAGCCGGAGGGTACTGCTCCTCATTATAATCAGTTTCATTGTCAGACTCTTTAGGACTAGGGTCCTCTTCTCTGGCTTCACCCTCTTGATTCTCTCCCTCTTTAGATGAAGAAGCTAAATCAACAACCCGTCTTGGCGGCCCTATGAACCTTCTTCTCATATGTGCCACACCGGCTTCCCTCTTGGTCTTCTTAGTGTTCTTCTTAACAATCAGAGCCTTCAGCTATTCCTGTCCTTTGGCCAGAGCCACAATCGTTTGCTGGAACTGCGTGTTGAGTCTGAAGATCTTTCACAGTTTGTTCAAGAGCCATTGTTGAAATAAATAGCGGAGGAGATGAGAAACCTGTTATGAATCCTGTTATGCAATGATATGTATGATATGTATGAAATGTTTTCAAGGGTTCTTAAAGGCTCAAATTTTCTTAAACAAAAAGGAACAGACGTGAATTATATTAGTAAACTTGAATTGTTACAAAGAATATATTTTTAGAGTACAATTAAGCAAAATAAAACAAAAAGAAGACTAGGTTTCCCATTAGTGCATCCTCTTTGGCGCGATGTAGGCGTTGATATTCCTCTCTTCATGAAGTAGTCTAGTGAGTTCTAAGACCTTCTTCTTGCTGGCGTAGATATGGGCTTCAAACGTATCTCGCTCCTCTTTAAGCTGAACCCAGGACTTTTGTAACTCTTCGTGATCAGTTGGCATTTCTGGATGAAGAACAAGATGAGGAGTGTCTCCCTCGGCAACTGGTTCCATAACCATAGGTCGGATAGTGGGATAAGGCATCATAAGAGTTTGAGCGCGGGCTCGTACCCATCTGAGATAAGGCTCGAGAGGTATGGAATTATTATGCCCAAGTGTCTTGCTGTCAACCCTATGTACCATACTCCAAGCTTGTATGAACCTTTTGCAGTAACCCTGAACATCATTCTCATAGTTGAAGGCGATTCCTTGAATAAGTGTATCATGAGGACCATTCCCTCTTGCATAACCAAACTGTCGTAATGCTAAGCAAGGGTTATAAGTGATTCCTCCCCTAATGCCTAAGAGAGGGACATTAGGGAATTCACCACAGGGATCGATGATAGTAATATCTTCTGAGAACCGTGAACACCAATGAATGTCTGAATGCGTAAGGGACATCAGTCGATGAGACCATCTTTTACCCTGTTCATTCTTCAAATTAGATCTGGGTAGGTGCGAAATAAACCACCTAGCCAATAGAGGAGTGCAACACTGAAGGGTCCCCCTTCTTTTTAGAGTGCGAGCATGCAGAGAGTGTAGAATATCCCCGAGTAATGTAGGTACCGGATCCCGAGACAGAAAAACCTGGATTGTGCTCACATCTACGAGTTGATCCGCATTAGGGAACAATACCATCTCGTAGACAAGGAGCGCCAAAACCTCTTCAAAAGCTTATAGATCCAGGGTATCCCAAAAATAGTAAGCCTTCTCGAACAGAACTTTAACCGTAATTCCTTGAACACTCCCTCTGGTTTCCCAATTTGTCACTATGTCGGACCGTTGTAAGGATAGAGCTTTAGCAATTTCTTCAGGTTTGGGATGTATTTCCGTACTGCTGAAAGGTAGCTGATCAAGAATGGGTATCCCTAATAACTGATAAAATTCCTCCATAGTAGGCACTAACTGGTAATCTGGGAATGTGAAACAGTGATGCAGAGGATCGAAGAACTGAAACAACACTTTCAACATTTCTTTGTCACATTTTGCAGTGACCAAGTTGAGCAAACGACCATGCTTTTCAGCGAAAGGAGAGCTTTTGGGAATCCTTACTGCCAAGTCCCTTAATTGGGGAGATACTTTCACTAGGTTAATCTGAATAGTGTTCCTGCGGGAGGATGCCATATCCTACAAAACAGAGCAAGGATGATCCCTAGAAACCCTTGAAACAGTTAGTATGATATGCTATGGTGTGATGTTTATGATGTCATGATAAATCACAGGTATAGCAAACACAGACAAATCACACCAAGTACTTAGGTTTAAGGCCTGCTTGAGTTTTAAGGTCATACCCTCTTGAAGCTGGATTGGTTCAACCTGTCCTATAAATATGTAACTGGGTTCTAAAGGGATCTCAATATCACCGATCTTTCCCCCAAGCCTTGTTCAATCAACGATTGACTTGTAACCAAACAAAACTCAGAAGTCAAACCTCAATAAGTGTAGCATCAAGTATATGTCGACCTTGGGCATACACCAAAGTCGTCCATCTCGGTACGTCCTACTGGCCAAGTTGTGCAATTAAAGGTTCTAAGGTCAGTCGATGCTTTATGACACCACGCGACGGCCCCGTACATCTCCCTGATTGACTCAAGGGTTACGGGTACCAACCAAAGTGCCACATCAATGTAGCTACTGCTTCAACCGTGTTAGTATACCCCAGCACAACTCCCTCATAGTTTATTGCTACTTACCTAAAAGTTGTTTCCCGATCCGGGTGTAGGATCAAATAACACAAACAGTTCCCATAAATATAAAGCAAGAAATACAATCAAGATAAAGCAATTAAATATGACCTAGATCCTAAGGTTTACCCCACTTTAAATTTCATTCCCTAGCAGAGTCGCCATTTCTGTGATACGGTGGCAGAACCGACTGTTAATACTGGTTTGCGTTTTTTGTTCGCAAATGTCGCGGTAAGCAAGAGTCGCCACCTACTTTTATTTTATCCAATCAGGAAAAGGAAAAAGAACAGAAAAAACCTTTTTCGATATGTTTCTGAGTACGATGGGTAGATTATAGAAAGGGAAGGTGTTAGCACCCTTTCTATCCATGGTTTTCCATGGGCTCTTAGGTACTTGCTCATTTTGAAAACTGCTTGTGTATGCTTGTTTTGAAAAGTTTTGTTTTACTTCGTATTAACCCTTGTTTCTGTCCTCAAGAGTGTTATGAAGTTGTTTTTGAAAACTTTGTTTGAAAAGTATTTGTGTGAAAAAGTTTTTGTTTGTTTGAGCAAGTACCTAGGAACTAATCTACCTACTTGAAAAAGGTCTGTTCGTTTTCCTTTTAGACAATGCTATCCCATTATTGAGAAATAGGTAGCATCGTCGTTGGATTTTTTTAGGGACATTCGAAGGGACAAATACGATCACAAAAGCAATGTTAGGAAATGTTAGTAATCATCCTAAAGCCTTAAAGATCTTTTTCCGAGGCAACATCCGAATGGGTCATTTTAGATCTTTTGGGGCTAGAGGACAACCACTAACAAACCCTATACTTCATGACCGTTTACCGAAGGCAACCGGAGTGGAGTAAATCCTAGGAGTGAGCATGTGCGAATGTAATTTTCAGTTAATTTATCTTTTCACATTTAGGGTTTTCTAGTGTATTAATTTTTAGTTTGTCTTTCCATACAATCCTATTAACATACATCTAAGCAGTTTATAGTTTGCGGAAATTAAAGCGAGAAAGTTAAAGTCCCAGCTATTACTGGGTTTTTGCAGATACATAATTATTTTGACCGAAAATAAAGTGCGGAATTGAAACCCTAATTACTATTACAAACTCGGAGCAGTTACAATAATAATAAAAAGGAAATTAAAAAATGCACACGGTGAATTAAATGCGAGAATAATTAGAAAACCTAAAAAATCTAGTTGAAAAATATTTAGGTTAGTTTTTTTAAGAAAATTAGATTATGCACAAAATTAAATACTAATTCTAATTATTTTTAATTATGAAAAGAATTAAATTACCCTAATTTTAATTAAACTAATTAATTAAAGAAATATAATGTTTAATGAAAAAAATAATTTTTGATGTTTTTTGTGATTTTTGATTTAATAAAAAAAACTAATTTTTGTGTTATTTTTTGTAAAAGGAAATAATTAGTAAATAATAAAAAAGAATTAAAATAAAAAAGGAAAAGAGATGGGCCTGTATAAGCAACCCAGAGGGTGTATTGCTGAATTGTCTGGGCCCATTCTTTATTCATCCCACTCGATGCGTGAGATCCAGTGCTGGTCATGCCTGTAGGTGCACCATGGTCTTTCCTTGATTGAGCTTTGGATTTGGATTAGTGATGATCCAATGGCTGGATTGTTGGAGTGTATGGTGAGCGCTTGGCAGTATAATGCATGGAATCTGCATTCAAATGTTTGGAAAATAGAGAAAATGCTGGGACCTGGGATCAAACCCAGGTCCTCCTACTCATACATACACACGCTTAACCAACTGGACTACAAGGCTTAATTGTTAATGTAATGATAACAATATATAATATATAAAACAAAGTGGATAACTGAAACAAAAAATGCGCGCCCATTATTCGAATGTCCCTAGAGAGGTGTTCTTGGACTTTTTATAAATCTTAGTATGTACCCTAAACAACCATTTTGGTTTCATCTCAATTGGGTCTTCCATATTCATGTAAGAAGCTTTGACCCAAAAAGTATTTTTGTTGACTTTTGAAAGGACCTATAATGTAGAAATTCATATCTTTTGATGAGTGCATATTTTGACCTTGTGAGATGAATATGAGTTGTAAGTAATTGCATCCTCTTAAAAATGAGCCTTGGATGGAAATTTTATGATAAAGTATGAAGAAGTTATGCCTGGTCAAAGTTTGGTTGACTTTTCCCATGAAACCCTAATTTAGCAACTTTTGGGTTTTGATGAATTTGGGGGCATTACTTAAGGAATCATGATCAACTCGTGATAAAATGATGGATATCTCTTCAAAATGTTGATGTTGACCAAAAATATTGAAGTTTGACTTTATATGGGCCACCGTTGACTTTTGACCTAGTGTCGTTGATTTTCAAGCATCTGAGGAGTTGACTGAGCAAACTTCTTGTGCAAGGCATGAAACTTGACATGGATGATCTTGAGAACATATTAGGACCATGGAAAGCATTTGGGATGCTTGTACTTCAACCATATTTATGAGGAGTGAACCCCTAGTTTGAAGCTTCTTGCCTTAGGAGGAGGATTTGTCTGGTCAATCCTTAGTGTGATACGGTGGGAGAACTGACTTGAGGGTTTTGCGTTTTATCGAAAATGTTGCGGTTAGCAAGAGTCGCCACCTACTTTTCTTTTATCCAAAAGGAAAGGTGAAAAATCACAGGAAAGACCTTGGAGATGTTTTCTTGAGTTCGGGGGGTAGATTATGAAAAGGGGAGGTGTTAGCACCCTTTTCATCCATGGTTTTCCATGGGCTCTTAGTTACTTGCTTAGATCACTTGCTTTTGTTGTTTGAAATTGTGCTTGGTGTGGTTTTGAAAGTATTTTGTAAAAGAGGCCATTGTATCTTTGTAATGATTCTCGTTCGTAAGAATGTATACAAAGATGTTTGTCTTTTTGAAAATGTTTTCAATGTTTGGAAAATGTTTGGAAATGTGTGTGTTTGTTTTGAAAATAGCAAGGATAATTGTTTGAAATGGATCAAGTAACTAGAAGTAATCTACCTACTCAAATGTCTTTCTTGTACATTTTCTATTCCTTTGACATTGTTGTCTTACCATTGATTTGGTGAGCAACCCTATCTTTGGATGTAAATGGGACAGGCGTGGGTCATCGTATAACCATGAATAGCAATGTTTTCAAAGTATCTTAGCATTTTGAGGGACCAAGATCATTTTGTAAGGCAGCTTTTGAATAGCGTCATCGAGGGACTATGATCTTTATATTTGTTTGTTTTTCCAAGATACTTCGCATGCGTAATATGGCCATTTTTGTTTTAGGCAACCAAGTGGAGAAACCCTAAGGATGCTTGTGTGCAAGTGTATTATTTTCATGCTTTTGATTTTATCTTGTATTTAGGGTTTTCTATTTTGCTTTATTTTGATCTTATCATACAAACCCTAATTACTAATCATGGTATGTAAAGCGGTAAATTGCGTAATGTAAATATTACTAAGCTAATACAACAATTTCATGGGAGAGGGGAATACAAATTTGAATGGGGATTTGCAAGAATGTAAACCTAAATAAATAATTACAACCAAATCGAATTTGTGCGAATTAGAATAAATACAATATTCAAAGATGCAACATAATTTACATGTAATAAAAGATTTTTTTGTTTTGTTTTTTATATAAAAGAAATTTTAATCTAAACCTAAAATTATAAGGAAAAGAAATTAAATTTTAAAAGGGAGGTTTTAACCCTAATTTCTATTTTAAAAGAAAATGAGGTTCATATGTATTATTTTTTTTAAGTATTTTGTATTAAATAATATTGAATAAAAATAATAAAATTTTATATATGCAAAAATAAATATTTATAAGTATGAAATGAAAAAATAAATTAAACTAAACATATTTTGATTATATTTTACAAGTTATTAAAAAACTGCATGATATATATTAAGAATAAAATATATTTCTATGTGAAAAATAAACTAAAATAAAATGCAATATTATGAAATTTACATTTTTTAGGATTTTTTAGGTATCAAAGAAAATATTTAATATATTAAAAATGAAAATAAAACAAAAAATATAAAAATATAAAAAGTTGGCAGGGGGTGATATAGCAAACCTGGCAGCAATGTTAGTAAAAAATGCCAAGCCCAAGACTAAGCCCAAACCTGCAAAAATGACAAAAACTGGAAAAATGGAAAAATATGGAAAACAAAAGTAGCGCCCAGGTTCGAACCCAGGACATGGGTTTTACCAGCGCGCTACTTTGCCACTGGGGTGGCTATACATTCATTGTCTTAAGGAAAGCAAAAATAATATAACATAAAACAAGTCCTTGCCATGTACTTCATCTTCTTCCTCAAGCTTGGCCAGACATCCTGTAACTCTCTTATACTTCCATGAAAATGAAAACTCATAACATGAAAGTTGTAGTATTTGAACTCACGATTCCAACCATATAAGTTATGTGAACTAACAATCAAAGGTCAGAAAGAATTTTAACAACCCTAAATTTAAACCTAATATTTTCAGAAATTTAAAGTTCTAAATTCTCTCAGCTCAAGTAAAATAAATGCAAGATAAAGGTATGTACAGTTTCGTTGTAATGAGGACTACATTATTTATTCACAAATCGTGACCAATGGTTGCTTGTACAAAGAGATAGAAGTTGAGATTTTACCTCTTTCAGTTGGAATCATGGATGGAACTGGAGTGAGTTTGATGGAGGCCTGATGCTTGCTTGAGCTTCCTTGAACTTCCTTGAATGTATTCCCACCCGCGCCTTGCTCTGAAAGAAACTGAAACTCCTTGGCCAAGTCAAACTGCAAGCTTTGAAAGCAACAATGGCAGATGATGGAAAAGTGGTTACAGAACATGTATGATGGCCTGGATTGGTTTGATATCAAGTAGGTAATATGTTTTGATGATCAAGAATGGAAACGCACGAGCCAAATGGAAGATGGGTATGCTTATGCCAAAACTGCAAGTTTGGATAGATTTCTGGTGTTTTTTTACTTAGGAGTGTTTCAGACCTTAACCAATCGTCTGTTAAGTTGTATTATGTTTGTATATTAGTATGGAATTGGTTTCATGTCAACCCTCTTGCAGTTGTGCCAGTTCTAGCCTTTTTGCCACTTTTCTTGCATTTGAAGTAAAGTGAAGGGACAATGCTTGCCATGCTTGTACTTGCTATTTTAGGGTTGGTATCAAGTTGTACAATTTTCTTTAGACCTGTGAGACTTGTATGTACAATGGAGATAGGTTCAATGCTCAAGAATTGGAAAGTAGCAAAAGTTGTGCTTTTCCAAAATGGCAATGGTCACTTTATGCCATTTATGGAATTGCAACTTGGGTAATGGCTCTAGGGAATGGATCAAAGCTTTGTCAACTGAGTAAGCATTAAATTAAGGAGTGAGGAACAAGTTTGGGACCTTTAAAGCATGTATTAGGCAGCATAGGTACTGATTTCAACTTTGTTCTTCATGAAAGGGCTTGGACAAAAAGTGAGAAAATGCCAAATTCATCTCTTCGATTCTCCCTACTCAAAAATGATCTTGAGGAGTTCTGGGACATTTTGGAAAGCTTGAAATGTTCTCTATAATTAATCTTTGAAATTAATTTTGAGATACCTCTTGGAACTAGGTGAAAAATTGCCATGAATTTGCGTCCAAAACCTGCCTAAATTAGGGCAAACTTTCACTAAGTTATTTAGTTCATGACCATGTATTCATAAATTTATATCTTGAGATCCAAGAATCTTTAGGGAAAAGTGTGTGTATAAAAGTTGTATATTTCATGGAGTTCTACAAATTTCATGTTGGGAATTTTCTTTGAATCATTATGCATCATGGTGAAAAATTGGCCTAAAGTTGAGAAAAATAAGAAATTTTCTATATTTAGAAAATTTTCTAAGTTAAGAAAAATTTCAAATTCAAACCCTAATCTTCAAACTTGGATTTCTTGATGAATAAGTTTCACATTTTGACATGTTTTGATGAATTAGGACCCTTGGCACTTGATTTTGACCAAAAAGTCAAAGTTTGACTTTTCAGTGTATAGTTGACTTTTGATCAGTTGACTGCAAATTTCATCTGACAATCCAATAAAATTGAAATGTTTTGAGCCATGTAATTAAGTCAAGATGATGTAATTGAATCCTTGAAACCATGCCTTAACTTGATTGGTCATTTGCTAGGTTAAAAATCAGAAATTGCCCTTCTTCAGCCAAAACCCTAATTTTGACCATTTTGCCCTTTTGATGATTTGATCAAATTTCTTGAGGAATTGTGATCCAAACTTGACCAAATGATACATATGAGTCTAAAATGTTGATGTGGATCAAGAATGATGAAGTTTGACTGTAAATTGGCCATGGTTGACTTTTTCCCTAATATAGCTGATTTTTAGGTCAATTGTCCAATTGACTGATCAAAAATATTGTACAAGGCTTGAAACTTGTCATGAGTGATCTTAGGTGTCCATAATGATGTTTGAAAGTCATATGAAGCATTGATAGTCCAAAAATCCTTGTGCAAACTCAAACCCTAATTTTGGGTTATTAGTGCAAGATGAGATGTCTTGAGCTGACCAAACCCTAATCCAGTCTTGAGTCAAAGAGATCTTGTGAGAAAAGTCTTGATAAATGAGAGGGCAAATTTTGGGGTACAACACTTAGTCATCCTTGAGCAATTGAGGACCTCTAGAGACATGTATTGAGTGAAATGAGATGGAAAATTTTGCGGTACAACAAAGACAAAATTCATGAAAACAAACACCTTGCACACTTGCACCTCTAGGGTATATCCCACTTGTTTCCTTCAAATAAATAGTCATGTCCCTCGAACGTGGGATACTTTAGCAAAGACCCTCGATTAAAAGATCATAGTCCCTCAACTACCCTTCGTTGTTGCCTTCGGTAAACGATCTTGGACCTTTACGACAAATTGCTAAGGTATCCTACAATGTTTCCTTCAATGACTGTACGATGACCCACACCGGTCCCTTCACATATAATGATATGGTTGCTTACTAACTAATGGTAAGATAACACCATCTAAAGGAGGAGAAAAAGAACTAAGACTTTTTGAGTAGGTAGAAAGCTCGTAGTTACTTGCTCACAAATAAAACCATCTTCACACTTACACTTTCAAAACATATTTCCAAAAATAAACATATCTTTTAACTATTTTCAATACCAACACTTTGTATACATTCTCGCCGAAACGAGAATCATTGCAAAGTTTTCCAAAACAAAGGTGTTTTCAAAATATTTTCACTTACACCAAAATAAAAACATTTGCAAAGCATTTCAAAGTGAGTTAGCAACTAAGAGCCCGCAGGTAACTACGGATGAAAAGGATGCTAACACCTTCCCTTTTCATAACCTATCCCCCGAACTCAAGAAAATATCTTAAAAGGTCTGTCCTGCTCTTTTCACCCTTTCCTTTATTGAATAAAAGAAAAGTTGGTGGCGACTCTTGCTATCTACAACAATTGCGATAAAATTCAAAACACCCAAGTCAATTCTCCCACCATATTACACTTATTATACTTGGTCATGTCCCTTGAAAGTGGGGATACTTTGGCAAAAGACCCTTGATTCAACAATATCATCATGGTCCCTTCCGAATAAAGATCATAACCCCTCGATGACCCTCCGAGTTGCCTACAAAATGATCTAGTCCCTCGATGACCCTACGAGAAAAATGATGATAGTCCATTCGATTCAATTGCTAAATTATTCTTACATGTTTTCTTAGATGACCATACAATGACCCTGCGTCTGTCCCTTCACATCTAATGGATATGATTACTTACTGTTGCACCCCAAAATTTTCCCTCTCATGTTTTCCAAAGTCTTCCCCCCTGCATGGTTGATCACAAACCCTTGCCTAAGGAAAAAGAAAATTTTTGAGTGGTGCTTTAAGTACCTTTCGATTGGCATTCTGAAAGACCCTTCGATTGGCATTCTAAAAGACCCTTCGATTGGCATTCTGAAAGACCCTTCGATTGGTATTCTGAAAGACCCTTCGACTGGCATTCTGAAAGACCCTTCGATTGGTATTCTGAAGGAGCCTTTCGATTGGCATTGTGGACAAGCACTTCGATTGGAATTATGTCAAAGCCCTTCGATTAGAATTTTGAAAGACCCTTCGATTGGTATTTTGAAGGAGCCTTTCGATTGGCATTATGGAAAAGCACTTCGATTGGCATTATGTCAAGGCCTTCGATTGGCATTCTGAAAGAGGCCTTCGATTGGCATTCTGAAAGAGGCCTTCAATTAGAATTCTGAAAGACCTTTTCGTTTGGCACCCTGGGCCAAGCCTTTCAATTGGCATGCCAAGGGATCCTTCGATTTAGCATTGTGTCAAGGCAGCTTCGACAGGGCCATTTGATGAACTCCTTCCAGGCCATTCGAAAGAGGCCATCAAGAGGGCGCTCCAAAAAAACATGTCCAGGTTCATTCAAGAGACACAAACATTTCAAAAAAGGAAATGTCTTAATGTGTCTGATTCTTGTCTCATGGCTTTAATGGCCTGTTTAATGGTTGTCTCTTGCCGTTACAAGACCCTCACACCCCTATAAATACAAGGGCCAGTGGCACATTATAGAGGACAAAAAATTATACAACGGAAAAAACACACAACAGGAGAACAAAAAACATTGGAGAGACGCTGCCCACAAAATCCATCAAAGGTTGCCAGAATTTTCCAAGCAAAGCCACCCTTCAGCAAAAGTAGCCAAGCCCAGATCGAAGGTTCCTACATCCAGGAAGCGCCCAAATCGAAGGTCCAATCTACTGGTAAGAGAGGGTAAACTGTCCAACCTTGTATTTGCATTACACATTCGTGCTTGTTGTTACCTTCAATTTACTATCCTAGACAGGATCAAAGGGCCTGGGTTTGGCCCCAGGTCATGTTCTTCGTTTGCTAACATTTGCTGCAGATTTAGCCTGAAAAGACTCAGTGCATGCAGGATCGAAGGGCCTGGGGTTCGATACCAGGCGCTGAATTTTATTTTGCTAACATACTTTTGCAGGTATAGCATCCCAGATCGAAGGAGACACCTTCTCTGGATTGAAGCTTCCCATAGTCCTCCTGGATCGAAGAAGGCATTTTTCCCAAGATCGAAAGGAAATCCCCTTCCCTGGATCGAAGGCTGTTCATGCCCACATCCTGGCCCAATCGAAAGAACCATGACCCTTTGGATCGAAACTTCCCAGGCCTCCAGAATTATGTTTTTTTTTATTTGCTGCCTGTTTCCTTCGTTTCTTTTTATCCTTATTTTGACTATTTTTATTTCTTTTTAATCAACATAAAATCAAAAAAACACAGAAACATTAGGCTAGTGTTTTCCTATTAAATTAATTTTGTTAATTAATCTTTTAATTATCTTAACGTTTTTCCAAAACTAAAATTAAGTAGATTTAGATCACTTTCTCAAAATAAAATAAAACTCAAAAAATATTTTATTTTTTTAATTAATTAATCATTAGTTAGTCTTAATTCTTAAATAAAAAAATGACGAAAAAATATGCTTTATTTAATAAAAAAGGGTCAAAACCCAAAGACACTCCGATTCATTTTATTTTCCGCGCGCGCTCATTTTATTGTAACTGCCTACTGGTTTGTAATAGCTTAACTAAGACCTTTTACTGCTTTTTATTCCCCCGAATTTTTGGACATGTAAATAATCCCCCTCCCCGAAGCCTTGTAATAGCGTAGGATTTACAATTCCCGCACTTTAAATTCCTGTACATATATTAACTGCTTAGATGTATGTTAACTAGGATTGTATGACAAGATCTATCTTAACTTAAAATCAACAGTAGCCCACCACAACATGTACAAAGATAATATAAACTGAAAATTGACACACTCGCACATGCCACTATTAGGGTATACCTCACTTGGTTTCCCCGAATGTGGTCATTGAGTATAGGATGTTTTAGAGGTCACCCTCCTGTCCAAAGATCAAAGTTGCCTTAAAATGGTTGCCTCGGAAAAATGATCTAAGACATTAGGGTTATTGCTAAAGCGTCCTAACATTGCTTTAGTGACCACACGTCCCTTAAATCGAATTGACCCGAAAACTCCAACAACGATGCTACCTATTCCTCAATAGTGGGATAGCATTGTCTAAAGGACATTTACACAGTTTAATTCCTTTTTTGAGTAGGTAGAGGTTCTTAAGTACTTACTCTTTTTAAAAAAACAAAACAAAACATTTCGCACTTACACTCTCTTAAAAAACAAAACTCTTTTCAAAACCCACAAACACAAAGAAAAGCAAACTTTTGAAAACATAGTGAGCAAGTACCTAAGAGCCCATGGATAACCATGGATAGAAAGGGTGCTAACACCTTCCCTTTCTATAATCTACCTCCCAAACCCGAGAAACATCTCGAAAAGGAATTTTTCTGTGCTTTTGTCCTTTCCTTGTTGGATAAAATAAAAGACGGTGGCGACTCTTGCTTACCACGACACTTTGCGAAAACAAACGCAAACGCGAACCAGCATTCCAAAACAGTCAGTTCTCGTTCCCACCGATCACAGAACTGGCGACTCTGCTGGGGATTTTATAAGTGAGGTGTACCTTAGGACTAGATCACTTGTGTTTTCAATTGTATTACTTTGTATGCTTTTAATTTTGTGGGCTTGTATCGGAGTTCTATAAATCCTCCACCCGGATTTGGGGGAAACATTCATAGATAGCAATACGTTGTGGAAACTGTGCGGGGTATACCGACACGGTTGAAGCAATAGCTATATTAGTGCGACATATTTGTGAGTACCGGTAGACTTTGAGTTAATCAAAGAGAATACGGGGCCGCTGAGTGATGTCACTAAGCACTAATGACCTAGAACCTTACTTGACCATCTTGGCCTTTTTAGGGGTAGTGAGATGACCGACTTTGGTGCAGTCCGAAGTTGGTAGATACTCGATACTACACTCATTGAGGATTGTTTTCTTGGAATATTTTGGTCGCTAGTTCAGTGGCTAAACCAAAACGATGAACATAGAAAAAAATCCAATGATATTGAGCTCCTTAGAACCCAATTACTATTTATAGGACAGGTTTTGAGCCAACTACACTCAAGAGGGTACTTACCTATGAAACTCCATGCCAGCCTAAACTTAAGGCTATTTGTGTGACTTGTGTGCTTTCAAACTTGAACTACTTGCACATTCTTTTTATCTGACAACATGAGTTCCTTGCAGGTTTTGTTTACAGTCCTTATCTAATAATTTGGACTTATTGCAGGGTGTACTTACATCACCTCACACTTTTGCTTAAATGCATAGCATACACATCATAACATCATGCCTTAACATTTCCTTAACCATTTCAAGGATCTCAAGGGCTTGTGATGCAGGTTATGGTAAATCAAAAGTCTAGCAAGGGGCAAAGGGGATTTATTTTCCTCTAGCCAATGCCATCTAAAGATCAAAACATGATAACTTGAGTCAGGGGCTATGACCCACTCGATATGGTGAGCTTGACTCTTGAAGAAGGACTCTCAGCAACATGAAGTTCCTTCAATCAAGCTACCAGATTCAGATTCTAACAGTTTCTTGTTTACCCCGCGAGATCTTTAAAAACATTGCATACATATAGCATACATATCATTGCATAACAGGTCTTCCAGTACAGGTCTCTCATCTTCCCACTATTTATTTCAACAATGGCTTTCCAACAAGACAACCAGGATCTTCATACTCAAGAGACTCAGTTCAGGGAAATATTCTTAAACCTATCCAAGGGGAAGGAAGAGTTGAGAACACTCCTCATGGGGAATTTGGTCAAGAAAAGTCCTGAAGACAATAAGGACGAATGACTGGAACAACTGCAAGCTGAGTTCAGTGCCATGAAAACCCAAATGCTGGGGCAGATGGCTCTTATCCAAGACTTATCTCAAAGACAAGAAGAGCTCAGGGTCCTCGTCAGCAAGATGCTTCAAAATAACCAAGTGGGGAAAACAACTAGGGTTGAAGATCAAATCATCGTTCAACCTCCTTTGAGACAAGAAGACAAAGGAAAAGCTCCCCAGCTTGCTTCAGGGTCACAAGCCCAGCAACAACCTCGCCAGCATCAACGGGGTAATCAACGTAAGGAGGTCGCGCCTAAAAGACAATTCACTAAGCTCAACATGTCACTGACTCAAGCGCTACAACACATGTTGAAGGCAGAGCTGATTACGTTAAAGGCTCCTCTCTGGAACCCAAATACTTATGCTCCTACCTATCATCCCAATGAAAGGTGTGCATACCACTATGACAGTCCGGGACATGACACAAACAACTGTTGGGCTCTGAAGAACAAGGTCCAAGATATGATTGATGCCAAGGAGATCAAGTTTGACCCTCCGGAGACTCCAAACATAATCACTGCTCCTATGACGAATCATTGAAAGCTTTTGTTCATTTGAATTTTCAAGTTGTAATTTTCTTTTGATTGTTCGAACATTTATTCATGTCAAACTTTATCACTTTATCAATGCATTGCATATGTCTATTTTGAATCAATCCATTCGTATTTCACTATATTCAAATTGCTTTTATTTTGATCAACTCTCGATTAAAAAATTCTAAGCCTTTAGAGGGAGGATGACGAAAACGATACCACGATCTTTACAGTATGCTTTTGAACAGACCCCACTGATGATGTACAAGCATTGTTTCAAATCCTAAACAGTGGAGTCATAAGGAAGATAATCCCTCGTTAACCCCTTTGAGCCAAAGAAGTTGGAGTTTTTCTTTTCACAAATTAAAACCCTTAATTATAACCTGGGGCATGGTAGTTTTCTCAGTTGATCCAGGTGCACAATGAATGGCATCAGAGAAGTCCTCCCAAAACAAGAGACAGTGATGGTTCCGAATAATCGTAAGGACAGGCAGTCATTATCTCTCAGAAATAAAAGCCCATTAAGTCAAAACCTATGAAGGAGACTTACAAAACTTGGGCATCCCGCTGACTGTGAATACAAAAAGAAATAGTTCAGGCAAAAGACAGGGATAATACAAAAAAAAGAGGTCCTACAAACTCTCGACAAAAATGACTTCCTGTTCAAAATAAACTATCAGTATCCGAACCATCACCGGAATATCAGAGCAAAGACTCAAACAGGATCTAATGCACGATTAGCTGAGTTTAGGATCGAAGAACATCACGAAGAGCAGGTGGGTACAAATATACTTTGAGCCTTTATCCTTTGTTTCTTAAACCGTGAACCAAGCCACGTTACAACCCTTCAAAAGTCCTAACTGAAGCATGGGTTAGTCCGAAAGCATACTGTTACAAAAGGTATCCTGACTCTTGTAGGGCTTGCTGTAAATCCTGAGTTGACATCGCATTTTACAAATTTTTTTTGCCTGTTTTATTAAAAACTGCGTTTTCAAAGAACTTCAAAACAGACATAAGCTTTGCATTCTTAAAATAACATTGTTTGCATATGACTATTTGTTCAACATCACAGAAATTCGCACGACGCATATCTAGTGAATAAAGAACCTTTTCAATAAAAAGGGTCACCTCAAGTGGAAAAAACACTTCCAACCAAGGGGCACGGCATGAGCATTGTCTATCATCTGGGGCAGTCAAGTCAAGGTTCAAGGAGTCTCTCAAAGATGCCAAATAGCCAGGGGCAGATCTCCATCTGAATCACTTGGGGCATTGGACATGAATTCCAGCAACTAATCTTGTATGATCAAATGAACATCTTCTGGTAGTATGGCAACACAACCTCCCTACATCCTGAGAGCATGGACATAGTCAAAAAATACTACGCATAATCAAAGACCCGCTAGTTTGACTGGCCTAGGCAAAAATAAGGGCTTCCCGACGAACCAAAAGGGTTCGGGCAAAATAAGGGATGAAAATGAAAAATTTGTACACCCAGCAAGTCGAAAACCTGAAAAGGCGGCTTGGGCAAAAAAGGGTATCCCGATGGACTGAAAACCCGAAAGGGCGGTCCAGGCAAAAATTAGGGATCAAAGCGTACGACTATGTCCCGTCATCTCGTCACTTGCCTACCAGAAGAAGATTTGTCACTTCAATCGGCAATGACCAAGCACCTCATAGGTTGGGATAATACTCGATCCACAGGGCCTCCCCAGGCACCTTCTCCCACAAAAAACAGGGGCAAATAAGAATTGTCCGAACTGTACAAGTCGCTCTGTCCACCAGGTGCCAAGGTATATATTCGGCTGAAGAATATGGCTAAGATACTTTCACTCCCCGCAGAGTAAGACAGTAATGGTGGCTCTACCGGCTGAGACTTGCAGCTATGTACAAATCAACAATACTCTCCCCAAGCAGAGTTGGTCTACCATCAGCCCTAAAAAAGTTGGGTATCCCCAGAAGGTCTTAATATTCCCCAGCGGAGTATAAGGATATTCCCCAGCAAGCATAAGAGTATCCCTGGCAGTCTTAATATTCCTCAACGGAATATAAGAATGTTCCCCGGCAGAATGCAAGGTACCCCCAGTGGAGCCATTTCCCCAGCGTAGTCTAAAAAAGTTTCCCAAATGGAGTTAAATCATCTTCCCCAATAGATTCTGGAAGCTTATCCCCTGCGAAGCACAAATAAGTCTCCTCAGCCAAATTCAGAGATTATCCTCAGCAAGTTGCAACTGAAAGATCATCCCTAGCGAAGTTCTTTCTTTCCCCAAGCAGGACTTCTATCCTCAACAGATTCAATATCACCAGCAACAGTAATCCATCCCCAGCGGAGTTCATCATTGAAATCCCCAACAGAGCTTATCAACGGAATCCCCAGTGGAGTTATCGTTAAAATCATCAGCAGAACATCTCTCCCCCACAGAGTAATTCCCTTCGGAGTCATCTCCTCATCAGTTTATTCCCCAACGAAGTCATCCTCTCCTGCAGGTTTATTCTTGCAATCATCTTCGTTCGTCATCCCCAGCGGAAACGAAGAACTCAACTCTATTCTCCAGTAGCTCCGGGATTTATTTTCCCCAGCTAAAAACATCACATCTTCACACATCATGCATACGCATCATACAACACAAATCTCATTTATTTTGAGAACATCATGACATCATGCATCATGACATTGCATACAACTAACATTTTACCTTTTTAGGAAAAGGTCAATCAAAAGATGGCTACCATCAACCTTTTCAGGTCCCAGTTTAATACCTGTAGCAAGCCAGCAAAATATCTGTGGACGAATGATTATAGATTAATACCTGTAACAAGCCAGGAAAATTATCTACATGAAGAGATTGCAGATTAATACCTGTAACAAGCCAGGAAGACCTTTCTTTCTCAGGTCAGAGATCAATACCTGAAACCATCCAGGACAGATATCTCCTCGACCAACCTTTTCAGGTCCCAGTTTAATACCTGTATCAAGCCAGGAAAATATCTGTGGACGACTGATTGTAGATTAATACCTGTAACAAGCCAGGAAAATTATCTACATGAAGAGATTGAAGATTAATACCTGTAACAAGCCAGGAAGACCTTTCTTTCTCAGGTCATAGATTAATACCTGAAACCAGCCAGGACAAATATCTCCTCGACCAACCTTTTCTGGTCCCAGTTTAATACCTGTAGCAAGCCAGGAAAATATATGTGGACGACTGATTGTAGATTGATACCTATAATAAGCCAGGAAAATTATCTACATGAAGATATTGAAGATTAATACTTGTAACAAGCCAGGAAGACCTTTCTTTCTCAGGTCAGAGATCAATACCTGAAACCATCCAGGACGGATATCTCCTCGACCAACCTTTTCAGGTCCCAGTTTAATACCTGTATCAAGCCAGGAAAATATCTGTGGACGACTGATTGTAGATTAATACCTGTAACAAGCCAGGAAAATTATCTACATGAAGAGATTGAAGATTAATACCTGTAACAAGCCAGGAAGACCTTTCTTTCTCAGGTCAGAGATTAATACCTGAAACCAGCCAGGACAGCTATCTCCTCGACCAACCTTTTCAAGTTCCAGATCAACACCTGTAGCAAGCCAGGAAAATATCTGTGGACGAATGATCGTAGATTAATACCTGTAACAAGCCTGGAAAATTATCTACATGAAGAGATTAAAGATTAATACCTGTAACAAGCCAGGAAGACCTTTCTTTCTCAGGTCAGAGATTAATACCTGAAACCAGCCAGGACAGCTATCTCCTCGACCAGCCTTTTCAAGTTCCAGATCAATACCTATAACAAGCCAGGAAGGCTATCTGTGAACGACTGATTGTAGAGTAATACCTGTAACAAGCCAGGGAAACCATCTACACGAAGAAATTGAAGATTAATACTTGGAACCAGACAGGACAAGTTCTATAACCTCAACGGTATACTCCCTTTGAGCACGAGTCAGTTCCTAGATCTTGATGTTTTCCACCGTCAAAGTGTGGGCAAGTTCTATAATCTCAGCGGTACACTCCCGGTGGGCACGAGACAGTTCCTAGATCTTGATGAAGATGTTCCCCCCAGTTGAATTATGGACATGTTCTTAAAACTCAGCTGAAGCATTCTCTCAGTTGAAGTAACAGGCAGGTTCCTAAATCTCAACAAAATTAGACTTCCCTAGTGGAATCTTCTACAACAACAGGTATGCAAGTTCTCACTAAGGAATATCTTATGTGATCGACATTTCTGCAGATGGCATCTTTAAGCCCATCTCCTACCAACAATCTCCAAATGGCATCTGTAGGCTTATTCCCTACATCACAATGCTGATACTACACCATGCAAGTGCAAATTTCTGGGCACTCTAGTGTTCAATTATCTTCCACCTTCGGATCATGAAAGGCTCGAAAGCCAATCTATATCCTCAGGTTTAAGAAAATTGAACAGGGGAAACTGTTGCACCCTAAAATTTGCCCTTTCATGTTTTCCAAAGTCTTCCCCCTGCATGGTTGATCACAAACCCTTGCCTAAGGAAAAAGAAAATTTTTGAGTGGTGCTTTAAGTACCTTTCGATTGGCATTCTGAAAGACCCTTCAATTGGCATTCTGAAAGACCCTTCAATTGGAATTCTGAAAGACCCTTCTATTGGCATTCTGAAAGACCCTTCGATTGGAATTCTGAAAGACCCTTCGATTGGTATTGTGAAGGAGCCTTTCGATTGGCATTATGGACAAGCACTTCGATTGGCATTATGTCAAAGCCCTTCGATTAGAATTCTGAAAGACTCTTCGATTGGTATTCTGAAGGAGCCTTTCGATTGGCATTATGGACAAGCACTTCGATTGACATTATGTCAAGGCCTTCGATTGACATTCTGAAAGAGGCCTTCGATTGGGATTTCTGAAAGAGGCTTTCGATTAGAATTCTGAAAGACCTTTTCGTTTGGCACCCTGGGCCAAGCCTTTCAATTGGCATGCCAAGGGATCCTTCGATTTAGCATTGTGTCAAGTCAGCTTCGACAGGGCCATTTGATGAACTCCTTCCAGGCCATTCGAAAGAGGCCATCAAGAGGGCGCTCCAAAAAAACATGTCCAGGTTCATTCAAGAGACACGAACATTTCAAAATAGGAAATGTTTTAATGTGTCTGATTCTTGTCTCATGGCTTTAATGGCCTGTTTAATGGCTGTCTCTTGCCGTTACAAGATCCTCACACCCCTATAAATACAAGGGCCAGTGGCACATTACAGAAGACAAAAAATTATACAACGGAAAAAACACACAACAGGAGAACAAAAAACATTGGAGAGACGCTGCCCACAAAATCCATCAAAGGTTGCCAGAATTTTCCAAGCAAAGCCACCTTTCAGCAAAAGTAGCCAAGCCCAGAAGCCCAGATCGAAGGTTCCTACATCCAGGAAGTGCCCAAATCGAAGGTCCAATCTACTGGTAAGAGAGGATAAACTGTCCAACCTTGTATTTGCATTACACATTCGTGCTTGTTGTTACCTTCAATTTACTATCCTAGATAGGATCAAAGGGCCTGGGTTTGGCCCCAGGTCATGTTCTTCGTTTGCTAACATTTGCTCCAGATTTAGCCTGAAAAGACTCAGTGCATGCAGGATCGAAGGGCCTGGGGTTCGATACTAGGCCCTGAGTTTTATTTTGCTAACATACTTTTGCAGGTAGAGCATCCCAGATCGAAGGAGACACCTTCTCTGGATTGAAGCTTCCCATAGTCCTCCTGGATCGAAGAAGGCATTTTTCCCAGGATCGAAAGGAAATCCCCTTCCTTGGATCGAAGGTTGTTCATGCCCACTTCCTGGCCCAATCGAAAGAACCATGACCCTTTGGATCGAAACTTCCCAGGCCTCCAGAATTATGTTTTTTTTATTTGCTGCCTGTTTCCTTCGTTTCTTTTTATCCTTATTTTGACTATTTTTATTTCTTTTTAATCAACATAAAATAAAAAAAACACAGAAACATTAGGCTAGTTTTTTCCTATTAAATTAATTTTGTTAATTAATCTTTTAATTATCTTAACGTTTTTCCAAAACTAAAATTAAGTAGATTTAGATCATTTTCTCAAAATAAAATAAAACTCAAAAAATATTTTATTTTTTTAATTAATTAATCATTAGTTAGTCTTAATTCTTAAATCAAAAAATGACAAAAAAAATGCTTTATTTAATAAAAAAAGGGTCAAAACCCAAAGACACTCCAATTCATTTTATTTTCCGCGCGCGCTCATTTTATTGTAACTGCCTATTGGTTTGTAATAGCTTAACTAAGACCTTTTACTGCTTTTTATTCCCCCAAATTTTTGGACATGTAAATAATCCCCCTCCCCGAAGCCTTGTAATAGCGTAGGATTTACAATTCCCGCACTTTAAATTCCTGTACATATATTAACTGCTCAGATGTATGCTAACTAGGATTGTATGACAAGATCTATCTTAACTTAAAATCAACAGTAGCCCACCATAACATGTACAAAGATAATATAAACTGAAAATTGACACACTCGCACATGCCACTCTTAGGGTATACCTCACTTGGTTGCCTCGAATGTGGTCATTGAGTATAGGATGTTTTAGAGGTCGCCCTCCTTTCCAAAGATCAAAGTTGCCTCGAAATGGTTGCCTCGGAAAAATGATCTAAGACATTAGGGTTACTGCTAAAGCGTCCTAACATTGCTTTAGTGACCACACGTCCCTTAAATCGAATTGACCCGAAAACTCCAACAACGATGCTACCTACTCCTCAATAGTGGGATAGCATTGTCTAAAGGATATTTACACAGTTTAATTCCTTTTTTGAGTAGGTAGAGGTTCTTAAGTACTCGCTCCTTTTAAAAAACAAAACAAAACTTTTCGCACTTACACTCTCTTCAAAAACAAAACTCTTTTCAAAACCCACAAACACAAAGAAAAGCAAACTTTTGAAAACATAGTGAGCAAGTACCTAAGAGCCCATGGATAACCACGGATAGAAAGGGTGCTAACACCTTCCCTTTCTATAATCTACCTCCCGAACCCGAGAAACATCTCGAAAAGGAATTTTTCCTGTGCTTTTGTCCTTTCCTTGTTGGATAAAATAAAAGACGGTGGCGAATCTTGCTTACCGCGACACTTTGCAAAAACAAACGCAAACGCGAACCAGCATTCCAAAACAGTCAGTTCTCGTTCCCACTAATCACACTTACCAACTAATGGTATGGATGATACTATCTCTAAAGGAGAAGGAAAATTACAAGAAATACTTTAGTGGGTAAGAACTCTTGAATGCTTTCTCACAAACAAAACATTTTTACACTACACTTTCAAACAAGATATTTTCTAAAAAACACTTTGTATATATTCTTGAGGATTGATATAAGAATTATTACAAAGTTAGCCTTATATTAGTGTCGTACCCCAAAATTTTCCCTCCCATCTCTCATAGATTTTTCTCACAAAAATTCCACTAAGTCAAGGCTGCACAAAATTTGCTTCGATTAAGCACCTAACCTCCTTCAAGCTTACTTCAAATTTCCAAGTTTCGATTGAAGCCTTGGCCTTTTGCTTGTTTGTTGTATACAAGCTTCGACTAGGCATTTTTTCCTTTGAAACAGCCTCCTTCGATTCAAAAGGGAAGAGCCTCCTATTGGTGTCCTTCGATTTAAAAGTTAGTGGCTTCCTATAGGCTTATTTCGATTCAGAGGACATTGGCTTCTTACTGGTTTCTTTTGATTCAGAAGGTGTTGGAAATAGCCTCCTGCAACTTTCCTTTGATTCAGAGGACAAGTGCCTTCTCTATGCTTGCCTTTAATTCACAAGGCAGAAACTTCCTTCATGCCAGCAGGCACAAGACAATGGCCTCCTACATACATCCTTCGACTGCACCATTGGCTTTACCTGCTTGCTTGATTCACAATGCATTCCTGCTTTGATTGAGCAAGGGCCTCTGCAGGTTTGTCTTGGTGATTACCTGCATGCAAGTTTGATTCCTACTTCGATTGGGCATTTGATTTCTTTGGAGTAAGCTTGATTCCTGATTCGACTGGGCAGTATCTCCTTTGGAAATCTTGTTTAGACACGCATAGTTTTTACTTTGTTGTCCCATTCGTAGGAATTGCAAGTGATGTACACAAGTGATGCATGCAGTCCCTTCAAAAGAGCATACGCATTGGTTCAAAACGAAGGATATGCACCTTGGTGGCCCATCCGAAGAGGGCACAAGGCATACATATAGACTATTCGAAAGACATTCAAAAATCCATTTGAAGGAGACATCCAAAAGGCCCATTCGAAGGGTACACAAAAGGCCCATTCGAAGGAGGCAACTAAAGGCCCATTCAAAGGATATACAAGAGGTCCAAACGAATGGCAGAGGCTGAAGGTATTCGAAAGTCAAAGGTGTCCACATTCATTCAAGTTCAAAAAGAGACAAGAATTCCATGTCTTTTTCCAAAATTCAAATTCTCATTCATGGCCTTAAAGAACATGTTTATGCTTGTTACTACCTTGCTACCTTGTCCCCTCCTTTCCCTCTATATAAGGAGCACACTAGCAAACTCAAAAGAGGACGAAAAAAAGAGGAGAGACCCACAAGAAAGAAAGACACACACACACGTTGCCTCATAAGCATACTGAAACTATCAAAGTCCTTACAAATAGTCCCAATTGAAGGAGTCTTCAGCAACACCCTATTCACTCCCTAAAGTCTGCAGGAAGTGTTCCTAATCACCAGCCCCTAAGAAAGCAATCTCCATGCTCAGAAGTGCCAAATTGAAGCTTCCAACTGTTGGTAAGATTGGTAAAGAGATCAAACTTTGTATGTGCATGATATATTAAGGACCTAGGTTCGACACCCAGGTCTGCATTTTTTTTCTTCTAACATTTGTTGCAGATCCAGCCTGAATAGGCCAAAGCGCGCAAGATCGAAGGACCCAGGTTTGATACCCAGGTCCTGCATCCTTATTTGGCTAATATTTTTCTTGCAGTTTAAAATCGAAAGGCAACATCCACCCCAGGATCGAAAGGCAAAGCATCCCTTCTTGGATTGAAAAAAAACCACATTCCCCTCTGGATCGAAAAGCCCATCATTCTCCCTGAATCAAAAGGCCATGTTTTCCCTTTGAATCGAAGGAGGGTTCTTCTATCTTTAATTTTGCTTTATTCATTTCTTTATTGATTTTAAATTAACTTTAAATCAAAAAAATCACAAAAAAGTATTAAGTTAGTATTTTTAATCAAACTAATTTTTTAAATAAATTAAATAAATATTTTAACTATTTTCTTTAATTTAAAATAAATTAAAATACAGAATCTAATTTAGCTTTAATTATTTTCTTTTCATAATAAAAACAATAAAAAAAACATAGATTTTAGTTAATTTTGTTTTCTAATTAAATTTTAGGTATTAATCTCACTTAGTTATTTTCTTAAAATAATTTAAAATAAACCAAAAAAGATTTTCTTATTTCATTTAGATTTGTTTTAGGTTTTAGACGTCTTTACCTTTCGCGCGTTATTTATTCTCGCATTTTTATATTATTGTACCTGTATACTGGATGTAATAGATTAAAATAGGACTTTATCGCTTTCTTTATTTTCCCCCATTTGAACATGTAAATACCCCCTCCCCGAAGCACTGTAATAGCGTAGATTTAAATTCATGCACTTTAAATTTCTTCTAAATATTGGTTGTTAATAATTAGGCTTGTATGAAAAGACTGAAATCAAACGCTAGCAAACTTAATACAAGACTAAAATAATTGAATATAACACACCATGCACATATTCAGCTCTAGGGTACCCCACTTCGGCTGCCTTCGGAAAACAGTCACAATTCTCGAAACGTTAGATTTTTTAGTGACTATCCTCCTGTTTAAAGATCACTAGTCCCTCGATGTCCCTCTCGATGTTGCCTTGGTTAAAAGTGATCTCAGAACTTTAGGGTGGTTACTAAAGCTTATTGCCAAGTTGCCATCGTGATTGTAACGTCCCTTCGAATGTCCCTCATACATCCAATGATAGGGATACCTACTCACTAATAGTAGGATAGCACTGTCTAAAGGATAGGAGGAAAATAACTACCTTTCATGTTGTTAGATGCTTGCTCAAAACTTTCACACTTACACATAAACATTTCAAAACACTTTAAAAAACATTTGCTTTGTCAACACTCTTGAAGACTGATACAAGAGTTATCACAAAGCGAATCGCCACACTAAGGCATTTTCAAATACTTTTCAAAATCACAAAGCACAAGCAATTTTTAAAACATGATCTAGCATCTAAGAGCCCGTAGATAACTACGGATGGAAAGGATGCTAACACCTTCCTTTTCCATAATCTACCCCCCTTACTAAGAAAATTCTCGAAACGGTCTTTTTTTGTTCTTTTCAACCTTTCCTTAATTTGGATAAAAGAAAAGTCGGTGGCAACTCTTGCTTACCGTAACATTTGCGAACACAAATGCAAAAACAATATTAACAGTCGGTTCTGCCACCGTATCACAGAACTGGCGACTCTGTTGGGGATTTACAAAAAGTGGGGTTACCTTAGAGTCTAGTTCATTGTAAATTGCTTTACCTTGTATGCTTTGTTTGCTTTACTTTTAAGGGCTTTGTTCAGGTTACTATAGATCCTACACCCGGATCTGGGGCACCTTTTATGCAAGTAGCAATAGATCTTGGAAACTGTGTGGAGTATACCGACACGGTCAAAGTGATAGCTACGTTGATGTGATACTTTGGTTGGTACCGGTAGCCCTTGAGTAGTCAAGGAGAATACGGGGCCGCTGCATGGTGTCATGAAGCATCAACTGACCTTAGAACCTTTAATTGAACAACTTGGACATTAGGAAGTAGTGAGATAGCCGTCTTTGGTGTAGTCCTAAGTCGGTTGATACTCGATACTACATTCATTGAGATTTGACTCCCGAGTTTTGTTTGGTGGCAAGTCAGTTGTCGATCAAAACGAAACTTGTGGGAAAAATCAATGATATTAAGATCCCTTAGAATCCGGTTACTATTACTAGGACAAGTTGAACTAACTAAAATTCAAGAGGGTACTTACCTACAAACCCCTTGCAAGCCTAAACCTAAGGCTGCTTGTGTGATTTGTTTGCTTTCAACTTGAACTACTTGCAGAGTTTTATTATCTAACAACATGATTTCCTTGCTGGATTTGTTTACAATCATTATCCAATAAACTGGTTTTCTTGCAAGACATCCTTATCTTCATCACCCTGCATTTTTGCTTGATGCATAACATATACATCATAGCATCATACCATAGCATTTACTTAACCATTTCAAGGATCTCAAGAGCCTGTGATGCAAGTTATGATAAAGCAGACGTCTAGCAAGGGGCAAGGGGATTTATTTTCCTCTAGCTAATGCCGTCAAAAGATCAAAACACAACAACTTGAGTCTAGGGTTATGGCCCACTCCACATGGTGAACTTGACTCTCGTAGAAGGACCTTAAACGATATGAATTTTTTCAATCTAAGCTACAGTTGGATTCTAACATCTTCTTGTGTTTACCCCGCGAGATCCTTGAAAACATTTACACATCATGCATGTCATTATATAACAGGTCTTTCAGTATAGGTCTCTCACGTTCTCGCTGTTTATTTCAGCAAGGGAAATGGCTTTCAAACAGAACAACATAGATCTCCAAACTCAAGAGGCTCAGTTCATGGAAATGTTCCTCAACCTATCCAAGGGGAAAGAAGAGTTGAAGGCACTCCTTGTTGGGAACTTGGCCAAGAAAAGTCCTGAAGGCAACAAGGATGAACAGTTGGAACAACTGCAAGCTGAGATAGAAGCAATAAGAATCCAGATGCTGGGGCAGATGGATTTTATCCAAAGCCTAGCCCGAGGACAAGAAGAGCTGAGATCCCTTATCAGCAAACTTTATCAAGACGAATGCAACCGTATGAAACAAACAGTCGAGGTCGGGGATTAAGTCATTAATCAGCCCCCGATGAGACAAGAAGTGGGTTTGGTGGAGAGTGAACCGTTCTAAAATGCTGCTGCGTCACAACCTCGCCAACAAAGATAGGGTAATCAGCGTAAGTGGAATACATCTAAAAGACGCTTTACCGAAATCAACGTGTCATTGGCTCAAGCATTGCAACACGTGTTGGAGGCCAAGATGATTAAGTTGAAGGATCCTCCTCAAAATCCCAACATTGCTTCCCCAATGTAAAATCCAAATGCAAGGTGTGCGTACCACTCCAATAGTCCCGGACATGACACTAATAGTTGTTAGACATTGAGAAATAAGATTCAAGACTTGATCGACGAAGGAGTGCTGGAGTTCGCACAAGATGGTCAACTGGAATTCTTCTGCCATTATTTAAAGGCACACCATCTGAAGTGACAAGACAAGACAAAGAGGCTTTTTGTTCATCTAGAATTTTTCAATTTGTAATTTCTTTTGATTGTTTGAACATTTGTATGTCAAACTTTGTTATTTTATCAATGCATCGCATATGTTTTGTCTTGAATTATTTCATCCGTATTCATTATATTCAAATTGTGTTTTTACTTCCTTTCATGATATTCAACTCTCGATTAAAAGCTCTAAACTTTTATAGGGAGGATGACGAAAATGATACCACGGTCTCTACAGTATGCTCTTGAACAGACCCTGCTGACGATGTACAGACGTTGTTCCAAATCCTAAACAGTGGAGTTATAAGGAAGATAATCCCTAATCAACCCCTTTGAGCCTAAGAAGTAGGTGTTTTCACACAAATTAAAATCCTTAATCATAACCCGGGGCAGGGTAATTTTCTCAGTTAATTCAGATGTGCATTCAATCGCAAACTTTCCCCTTCATACACGACAAATAATGTATAAGATGCTCTACAAAAGATGGTGATGGTTCCGCATAATCATTAAAGCGGGCAGTCATTATTTTTCAAAAGAAAAGCCCATTAAAGTCAAAAACCTATAAAGAAGACTTAAGAAAAGTTGGGGCAGCCCGCTGACTGTAAACACAAAAGAAACAGTTCAGGAAAAAGTAGGGATAAAAAAATAAAAAAAGAGGTCCTACAAATCCTAAAAAAAACGGTTACCAAAATGACTGCCTTCTCAAACGAATGTTCAATTCTTGAACCATCACCAAGTATCAGAGCAAAGATTCCAGACTCAATTGGGATCTAAACACACAATTAGCTGAGCATAAGATTGAAGAAAATCACGAAGAACGGGTTGGGTACAAATAAAATTTGAGCCTTTATCCTTTGTTTCTTAAACTGTGAACCAGGCCACGTTATAACCCTTAAAAGTCCTAGCTGAAGCATGGGTTAGTTCGAAAGCATATTGTTACAAAAGGTATCCTGACTCGTGTAGGGTTTGCTATAAATCCTGAGCTGATATCACACTCTTACAAAATTTGTTTGTTTTACTATAAAAATTAATTTTCAAACTTTAAGACAAGCATAAGCTTTGCATTCTTAAAATGCCATTATTTGTATATGATTGTTTGTTCAACAGCAGAGAAATTCGCACGACGAATATTCGATGAACAAAAATCCTCTCAGTGGACAGAATCACCTCAGATGGAAAAACATTCCAGTGACATTCCTTTCATAATCAAGGGGCATATAATGGTGTCTGTATGATCTGGGGAAGTTAAGTCAAGGTTCAAGGAATATCTCAAAAAATGCCAAAAAGCCAGGGGCAGATCTCCATCTGAATCACTTGGGGAATTGGACATGAATTCCAGTAGTGAATCACATAAACATTTTCTAGAATTTCTGCAACACTTGTTGTCATAGGTGGTGACAACTCTCCATATCCTATGAACGCAGACATAGTTAGAAAATACTACGCATGAAAAAGACCCACTAGGTTGACAGGCCTAGACAAAATTAAGGGCATCCCGGCGAACCAAAAGAGTTCAGGCAAAAATTAGGGATTATAAATAAAATTGTACACCCGGCAAGTCGAAAACCTAAAAAGGCAACTTGGGCAAAAAAAGGTATCCCGGTGGACTGAAAACCCGAAAGGGCGGTCCAGGCAAAAGTTAAGGATTAAAGCGTACAACTACATCCCGTCATCTCGTCACTTGTCTATTAGTAGAAGGTTCATTACCCTGATCTGCATTCACCAAGGACTCCAAGAGTTGGGATAACAGTTAAACCATCTACAAAATCCCAACAGATATTTTCTCCAGCGGGTACTGAGGCAGGGTATTCTACTACAAGGTTACTACCATATTCTTAGCATGCAGCCTAATGATGGCAGGTGTTCTCATACCCTCGGCAGACCAAGAATCTCCAACTACTGCTCCGACATCTAAAAATTTCCCAATGAAGTCACCAAGCTTCTCAGGATTTCCCAGCAGGATCTCACAAAATCCCCAAACGGATTACAGAGTTTCCCTTCCCCAACAGATTTCTTCTCAAAACAACAAAACAGGAATCCCCAGCAGAAACATTCTGAATATTCCATATTCTCTCCTAGAAACAGTGCAGATACGATCCAGAGATGGATGTCATTCTGACACTTATTCCAGACTATCATCTAGAAACGGTTCAGGTACGATCCAGAAACAGATATCATCCTGACACTTACTCTAGATTCTCATCTAGAAACAGTTCAGGTACGATCCAGAAACGGATGTCATCCTGATACTTATTCAGATCATCTTCTAGAAATGGTTCAGGTACGATCCAGAGACGGATTTCATCCTGATACTTATTCAGATCATCTTCTAGAAATGGTTCGGGTACGATTTAGAAATGGATGTCATCCTGACACTTACTCTATATTCTCATCTAGAAACGGTTCAGGTACGATCCAAAGACGGATGTCATTCTGACACTTATTCCAGACTATCATCTAGAAACGGTTCAGGTATGATCCAAAAACGGATGTCATCCCGACACTTACTTCGGATTCTCTCCTAGAAACAGTGCAGATACGATCCAGAGACGGATGTCATTCTGACACTTATTCCAGACTATCATCTAGAAACGGTTCAGGTACGATCCAAATACGGATATCATCCTGACACTTACTCCAGATTCTCATCTAGAAACAGTTCAGGTACGATCTAGAAATGGAGGTCATCCTGATACTTATTCTAGATTATCTTCTAGCAATAGTTCAGGTGCGATCCAGAGACGGATGTCATCCTGATACTTATCCAGATCATCTTATAGAAACGGTTCAGGTACGATCCAGAGGCGGATGTCATCCTGATACTTATTCCAGACTATATTCTAGCAACAATTCAGGTACGATCCAGAGACGGATGTCATCCTGATACTTATTCAGATCATCTTCTAGAAATGATTAAGGTACGATCCAGAAACGGATGTCATCCTGACACTTACTCCATATTCTCATCTAGAAACGGTTCAGGTACGATCCAAAGACAGATGTCATCCTGATACTTATTCCAGACTACCTTATAGCAACAATTTAGGTACGATCCAGAGATGGATGTCATCCTAATACTTATTCAGATCATCTTCTAGAAACAGTTCAGGTACGATCCAGAGACGGATATCATCCTGATACTTATTCTAGACAATCTTCTAGCAACAGTTCAGGTACAATCTAGAGACGAATGTCATCCTGATACTTATTCAACACATCTCCAGATACAATCATGACATGGATTCAGTCTGACAATCCTCAAACAGTCCATGAAGTTTACCTTCCCCAACAGAGTTTATTTCTCTAACAATCGAAGTTCATCTCCCAGCATTTTAACTTCAAACAATCAGTGATTTATTTTCCCTTGTTCAACAATACTGCAATAGAACAACTGATACGTTCATACATTGCATTCATATATCATTTCTACAAACATCATAGCATATACAGTACAAATGCATATATCACAATCTCATATATTTTGGGAGCATCATGCAATTCATACATCATGACATCGCATGAAACTGATTTTACCTTTTCAAGTTAAATTAGCGGATATACAAACACCATCAACTTATACAGTAGGTCAAAGATTAATACCCAAAACCAGACGGGGAAACTATCTATACGACCAAGTGGTATGAACTCCCGAAGCAAGACAGGTTTACCAACAAATAAAATAAGTCCCAGGTTAATATATGTAACCATCCAAGATAACTATCTGTGGATGAATAACTGTGGATTAACACCTGTAACCAGCCAAGAGAACTATCTACATAAAGAGATTAAAGATTAGTACATGTAACAAGCCAGGAAAACTGTCTTTCTTTCTCAGGTCAGAGGTTAATACCTGTAACAAGCCAGGACAACTATCTCAGCAACCGACAATTTTCAAGTTCCAGATTAATACCTAAAACCAGCCAGGAAAACTATCTTTCTTTCTCAGGTAAGAGATTAATACCTGTAACGAGCAAGGAAAACTATCTCAGCAACTGATAATTTTCAAGTTCCAGATTAATGCCTAAAACCAGATAGGACAACTATCTGTGAACATTTGATTTATAGATTAACACCTGAAACCAGACAGGAAAACTATCTACATGACCCGACGGAGCAATCTTACATGGGTTCCTTCTTATATATCTCCGGGTGCAGACTAACACAGACTCATCCTGGAACAGCCCTACGCAGGTTCTTTCTAATGCATTTTCAGATGACAGTCAACTTCACTATCCTCAGCAAGTCACTGTAAAGCCTAGATTTCGACCAGATAACGACTAACTTTCATCTCCCCAGTCAAGATATAACTCCTAATAGAGTAATGGACAACTGAAGTTCCTAAACTCTATTCCCAACAGAGTTATCCTCAAACAGGAGAACAATAAAAAATCACATTCCCCAACAGACTCCTTCTCAGACAGCAGGAACAGGAACCCTCAAAGGGACCATGTGTGAAATCAACATCTTCTTTGGATGGCATTTTTAAGCCCATCTTCGACGACTCTCTGTCATCTTCTCTAAATGGCATCTGTAAGCCCATTCCCAACATCATCAACTAACAGTGTCACTTCATGCGAGTGCAAATTTCTGGGCACTCTAGTGTTTAATCATCTTCCACCTTCAGATCAAGAAAGGCAGATAAGCCAATCTAAATCTTCAGGTTTAAGAAAATTGAACAGAAGCAATTGTTGTACCCCAAAATTTGCCCTCCCATCTCTCAAAGATTTTTCTCACAAAATTTCCACTAAGTCAAGGATGCAGAAAGTTTTCTTCGATTGAGAACCTAACCTCCTTCAAGCTTGCTTCAAATTTCCAAGCTTCGATTCGATCCTCGGCCTTTTGCTTGTTTGTTATATACAAGCTTCACCTGGGAATTCGTTTCCTTTGAAACAACCTCCTTCAATTCAAAAGGGAAGAGCCTCCTATTGGTGTCCTTCGATCCAGAAATTAGTGGCTTCCTATAGGCTTCTTTAAATTTAGAGGGCGTTGGCTTCTTACTGGTTTCTTTCGATTCATAAGGTGTTGGAAATATCCTCCTACAACTTTCCTTCGATTCAGAGGACAAGTGCCTTCTCTACGCTTGCCTTCAATTCACAAGGCAGGAACTTCCTTCATGCCAGCAGGCACAAGGCAATGACCTCCCGCATACATCCTTCGATTGCACCATTGTCTTTACCTGCTTGCTTGATTCATAATGCATGCATGCTTCGATTGAGCAAGGGCCTCTGCAGGTTTGTCTTGATGACTACCTGCATGCAAGTTTGATTCCTGCTTTGATTATGCATTTGATTTCTTTGGAGCAAGCTTGATTCCTGCTTCGTCTGGGCAATATCTGCTTTGGAAAGTTTGTTTCGACACATATAGTTTTTACTTTGTTGGACCATTTGAAGGAATTGCAAGTGATGCACACAAGTGATGCATACAGTCCCTTTAAAAGAGCACACACATTGGTTCAACACGAAGGATACACACCTTGGTGGACCATTCGAAGAGGGCACAGTGCATACATATAGACTATTCGAAAGACATTCAAAAATCCATTAGAAGGAGACATCCAAAAGGCCCATTCGAAGGGTACACAAAAGGTCCATTTGAAGGAGGCAATCAAAGGCCCATTCGAAGGATATACAAGAGGTCTAATCGAAGGGAAGGGACTGAAGGTATTCGAATGTAAAAGGTGTCCACATTCATTCAAGTTCAAAAAGAGACAAGAATTCCATGTATTTTACACAAATTCAAATTCTCATTCATGGCCTTAAAGAACATGTTTATGGCTGTTTACTACCTTGCTACCTTGTCCCCTCCTTCCCCTCTATATAAGGAGCACACTAGCAAACTCAAAAGAGGACGAAAAAAAGACACGCACACGCTGCCTCATAAGCATACTGAAATTATCAAAGTCCTTACAAATAGTCCCAATCGAGTGAGTCTTCAGCAACACCCTACTCACTCTCTAAAGTCTGCAGGAAGTGTTCCCAATCACCAGCCCCTAAGCAAGCAATCTCCATGCCCAGAAGTTCCAAATCGAAGCTTCCAACTATTGGTAAGATTGGTAGAGAGATCAAACTTTGTATATGCATGCTATATTAAGGACATGGGTTTGACACCCAGGTCAGCATTTGTTTTGTTTCTAATATTTGTTGTAGATCCAGCCTGAATTGGCCAAAGCGCGCAAGATCGCAGGACCTGGGTTTGATACCCAGGTCCTGCATCCTTATTTGGCTAATGTTTGTCTTACAGTTTCAAATCGAAAGACAACATCCACCTCTAGATCGAAAAAAAAAGCATCCCTTCTTGGATCGAAAAAAAATCACATTCCCCTCTGGATCGAAAAGCCTATCATTCTCCCTGAATCGAAAGGTCATGTTTTCCCTTTGAATCGAAGGAGGGTTCTTCTATCTTTAATTTTGCCTTATTCATTTCTTTATTGATTTTAAATTAACTTTACATCAAAAAATCACAAAAAATTATTAAGTTAGTATTTTTAATCAAACTAATTTTGTAAATAAATTAAGTAAATATTTTAACTATTTTCTTTAATTTAAAATAAATTAAAATCCAGGATCTAATTTAGCTTTAATCATTTTCTTTTCACAACAAAAACAAAAAAAAACTTAGATTTTAGTTAATTTTATTTTCTAATTAAATTTTAGGTATTAATCTCACTTAGTTATTTTCTTAAAATAATTTTAAATAAACAAAAAAAATATTTTCTTATTTCATTTAAATTTGTTTTAGGCTTTAGACGTCTTTACCTTTTCCGCGTTATTTATTCTTGCATTTTTATATTATTGTACTTGTATACTGGATGTAATAGATTTAAATAGGACTTTATCGCTTTCTTTATTTTTCCCCATTTGAACATGTAAATACCCCCTCCCCGAAGCACTGTAATAGCGTAAATTTAAATTCCTGCACTTTAAATTTCTGATAAATATTGGTTGTTAGTAATTAGGCTTGTATGAAAAGACTGAAATCAAACGCTAGCAAACTTAATACAAGACTAAAATAACTGAACATAACACACCATGCACATATTCACCTCCAGGGTACCCCACTTAGGTTGCCTTTGGAAAATAGTCACAATTCTCAAAACGTGAGAAGTTTTAGTGACTATCCTCCAGTTTAAAGATCACTAGTCCATCGATGACCCTCTCGATGTTACCTCGGTTAAAAGTGATCTCAGAACTTTAGGGTGGTTACTAAAGCTTCTTGCCAAGTTTCCTTCGTGACCGTAACGTCCCTTTGAATGTCCCTCATACATCCAATTATAGGGCTACCTACTCACTAATAGTAGGATAGAACTGTCTAAAAGATAGGAGAAAAATACCTACCTTTTCGAGTACAAGTAGATAGTTGTTAGATGCTTGCTCAAAACTTTCACACTTACACATAAACATTTCAAAACACTTTAAAAAACATTTGCTTTGTCAACACTCTTGAGGATTGATACAAGAGTTATCACAAAGCGAAACGCCGCTGTTGTACCCCAAAATTTTCCCTCTCATATTTCTCAATACATGTCAAGTGAGGTCCTCAAATTGCTCAAGGAAGTTCAAAAGTTGACCAGACAAACTCTCTCCTAAGGCAGTCTACTTCAAATTAGGGTTTCATTTTGCATCAAGATGCTTGAGTCCAAATGATCCCAAATGCTCACCATTGTCCTAATATGTTCTCAAGATCATCCATGTCAATTTTCAAGCCTTGCAGAAGAAGTTTGCTCAGTTAATTGCTCAAAGGCCTGAAAATCAACTGTACTAGGTCAAAAGTCAACTATGACCCACATGCTGTCAAACTTCAATATTTTTGGTTAACATCCTCATTTTGAAGTAAAATTCATCATTTGATCAAGGATTGATCATTATTTATCAAGGATTGCTCACAATTCATCAAAACCCAAAAGTTGCTAAATTAGGGTTTTGTAGGAAAAGTCAACTCAACTTTGACCAAGCATAACTTTCTCATACTTCATCAGAAATGACCCATCCAAAGCTCATTTTGAAGGGGGTGAAATTATATACAATTAATCTTCATCACAAAAGTTCAAAATATGCACTCATAAGAAGATATGAATTTTGACATTATAGGTCATTTTGGAAAGTCAACAAAAACACCTTTTGGGTCAAAGCTTCATACATGAACATGGAAGACTAAATTGATATGAGACTTAAATGGTTGCTTAGAGGAAAACCTAAGCTTTCTAGAAAGTCCAAGAACACCTCTCTAGGGTCAAAATTGAGAGAGTTATGCATTAGCCAAGTTTACCATTTTTGCAAAATTGCCAAAAGTCAACATTGATCAAAATTGCATTTTTTCCACATGGGCCCATATTTTCAAGATTGCATCTCATTCCTAGCATAGTCCACGACCTATGGGGCCCTCCATGCTTTATTTATTTATTTTATTTTGATTTTTATTCATTTAAAAGTCAAATAAAATCAAATAAATCGAAATAAATCATATAATGTGTTTTAGGGATGATTTTTGCATTGAAGGAAGATCTTATGTGCTGTCAAATGATAACCAATTCGTGCAAGACTGATTTGGGTTGAAAAATATTAGATTGAAGCAAATTTGGAAAGATATCATATGCCATGAAAGACCAAATCAAACCTTCACAATGGGCAAGATTCAATTGGTTTTTATTGACCTAATATGTTGCATTACATATACAGAAGGGATCCAAGGCAAGGAATGGGGTTGGACACTCGTGCAGAGCAAGAACAAAATTAAAAAATTTCAAGAAAAAGTGCAGATTGAATTCCAAGTTACATGCCATCTCAAGCCATCCTGGCCTTACCAATCGATTGATGGACGCCTTAGGAACATGTTCCAATCACTAGCAAGCCTTCCCACGTCCTAAAACACGTTGTAGCAGTCACACGGTTATCTTGAAAAACTCGTTTTCATTTTCATTGATTTACACATCATATGCATGTTTTGATTACATATTCTTGTTCCTTATTGAATTTGCAAGCTAATCATTCTATTCAATTGCGTTTTTGATGATTGTATGTAAAACTGCCATGGCTAAGGTTTCTTGTTTAGTTTTAGGGCTTTGCAATACAGGTTAAATTGGACGTTGATTCTGGTACCATGATACTCGTGATGATGAGACGAGTTAATTGGTACCAACCATGGTCATTTATCATGCTTGTAGACAATTTTTGAGATATACAGGTTTGTAGCTACAGCGCAACATCCGTAGGTAAAGATATCTTGGGCTAAAACGACGGTTGGGAGGAAGAAGATGATGCGTGGCACTCCCTGGTTGGGTGGTTTAAACTTTAGCCCGTTTTTTTCCAATTAACTACCTTGTTTTATATATTATGCATTATTGTTATTATGTGAACATATGAAGCGCGTGGTACAGATGGTTTGGTGTGTTTGGTGTTGGGCATAAGGACCTGGGTTAGATCCCCAGGTCCCAAACTTTGTTCATGTTATTTTTCAATAGGCAATCAGGTACACTGCACCACATAACGTCCACCATAGGCCATTCAATTTCCAACACCAGATCCATCAGCAATCTGGATCCAACGCTCAAGTAGCAAGAGGTCCACCATGCGCCTCAGGTCAACGCATGCATTGAAACAGGCAAAGTCAAAAGGGCTGAGTTTGATTTGGGCCCAGAATTTCCTTTGCACACCCCTAATTGCTAAATAACATTAGGCCCATCTCTAACCTTTTTTTTTTAATTTATTTCTTTTCTTTAATTCTTTTAATTTTCTTGTAATCATTCTAATTGGCAAATTAATCATTTTTCATAAAAAGTCATAAAATCAATAATTCACCAAAAGAATTAGGATTAGCCTTTTTTATTATTATTATCAAAATTAATTTAATTTAGTTTAACTTAGGAAAATTGTAATTTATTTTCATAAATAAAATCAAAATAGAAATTAGGTTAAAACTTTTGATTTAATTTTATTTTTGCTCTTTTCCTCAAATAAATAAAAATGCAAAAAATAAGTTTTAGGATAAATTAATTTATTTTTCTTAATTTAAAATCAATTAGAATTAGGATTTTCTTTTTAATGATTTCTTTATTCTTCTTAAATAACAAAACAAAACAAAAACATTTTCTTAATCAATCGCAATTAGGTTTAGTCAAGGGTCAAAACCCTAGTTGTCTCGTATGCGATTCATCGCGCGCGTGTTAATTATTTTTGCTAATATTTCTGTAACTGTTCATGGGTTGTAATAGTTTAATCTAGGACGTTTTACTTATCGCTTTTTCACGGGGTTTTGGCTATGTAATTAATCCCCTCCCCGAAGCCTTGTAATAGCGTAGATTTACTTCCTCGCATTTTAATTCCTGCAAATATTTGACTGTTTAGATGTATGCTAATAGGATTGTATGGAAAGAATGCATGACAAATTAATACGGTTAGAAAACCCTAATGTGCAAAGATTAAAACTGAAAACAAATCACTCGCACATATTACTCTTAGGGTATACTCTCGCTTCGGTTGCCTTCGGTAAACGATCATTAAGTATAGGGTGTCTTAGTGGTTGCCCTCCTGTCTAAAAAGATCAAGTGTCCCATTCGAATGTTGCCTCAAAAATGTTGCCTCGAAAATGTTGCCTCGAATATGATCTTAAGGCTCTAGGGTTGTTACTAAGGTGTCCTAATATTGCTTTGGTGATCGTACGTCCCTTTAGAATTGACCCTTACAAATTCCAACGATGGTGCTACCTATTTCTCAATAGTAGGATAGCGTTGTCTAAAGGAAACAAGAATAGAAATAATCTTTTTTCGAGTAGGTAGATGCTAGTAGGTACTTGCTCAAATAAAAACTTTTCACACTTACACTTTCTCAAACAAATTTTCAAAACAACTTCTTCACATCCTTGAGGACTGATACAAGGGTTATCACGAAGTAAAACATTTTCAAAATAAAGCACATACACAAGCAATTTTAAAGATGAGCAAGTACCTAAGAGCCCATGGAAAACCATGGATAGAAAGGGTGCTAACACCTTCCCTTTCTATAATCTACCCCCCGTACTCAGAAACATCTCGAAAACGGATTTTTTTTCCTCTACTTTTTTCCTTTCCGATTGGATGAAATAAAAGTCGGTGGCGACTCTTGCTTACCGCGACATTTTGCAAATGCAAACCAGCATTCAAACAGTCGGTTCTGCCACCGTATCACAGAACTGGCGATTCTGCTGGGGACTTATTTATAAGTGGGGTATATCTTAGGATCTAGTTCATCATAATTGCTTCTCTTGATTTCTTTGGTTGCTTTACTTTTGAGGGTTTTTTTTGGGGTTACTATAGATCCTAACCCGGATCTGGGGATACCTTTTAGGTAAGTAGCAATAGACTGTGAGGGAACTGTACGGCGTAGACCGATACGGTTGAAGCAGTAGCTACGTTGATGTGGCACATTGGTTGGTACCGGTATCCCTTGTGGAGAAACGAGGAGAATACGGGGCCGCTGTGTTGTGTCGTTAAGCATCAACTGACCTTAGAACCTTTAATAGCCCAACTTGGCCATTAGAAAGTAGTAAGATAGCCGGCCTCGGTGTAAAGCTGAGAACTGGTTGATACTCGATGCTACACTCATTGAGACCATACTCTCGAGATAGTTCCGGCCGCAAGAAAAGATTACGTGAGCTGAAACCATAACCGATGGATGATGGTCAGTGATATTGAGATCCTCTAGAACTCGGTTACTTTTTTTCTAGGACAGGTTGAAACCAACTTAACTTCAAGAGGGTATTACCTTTGACCTAATGCAAGCCTTAAACCTAAGGGTCTTGTGTAATGTGATTGTGTTTGCAATACCTGTTGTTTGCTATACCTGTGGTTTATCATGACATCATGCATCATAACATGGCATTCATGCTTCATTACACTAACCATTTCAAAGACCAAGGGAATTTATCTTTGTTCTGTTTTGCAGATCATGGCTTCCGTGCGTAGAAACACCGTCCGAGTCAACTTTGTGCAAATACTTGCCCAACTTAAGGAGTTAGCATCAAGAGTTTCTGAAACGTCTACTTTCATTAAGAGACACAGTCAACTTCTCAGCATGGTTACTTCAAATCTTGACGAACAGATGATGAGCGTACTATTTCAGTTCTTCGATCCTGTGCATCATTGCTTCACCTTTCCAGATTACCAGCCGGTACCCACCTTGGAAGAGTTCTCTCATCTATTGGGCATATCCATTCTTGAACAGGTACCCTTCACAGGTATGGAAGAAGTTCCTAGACCAGAAGACATTGCCTCAGCTCTGCATTTGAAACGGGCTGATGTAGTATCCAATTGGGAAACACGAAGCGAGGTCGAAGGTTTTCTAGTTAAATTTCTGATAGACCAAGCTCAACTATTTTGGGATAATTTGGATTTTCAGGATTTTGAAGATGTCTTGGATTTTCTTATCTATGGTTTAGTTCTCTTCCCTAATCTGGACTCCTTTGTAGATATGAATGTTGTCAAGATGTTCCTTTCTCGCAACCCTGTGCCTACCATGCTGGGAGATATCTTACATGCTCTCTATACTCGTACTATGAGGAGAAGAGGGACTCTCATGTGCTGCATGCCGTTGCTGTCGAGGTGGTTTATTTTGCACCTCCCTAAGTCTGTGCTAAAGAATGAAGAAGGTTTGGGTTGGTCCTACAGAATAATGTCACTTGCTCATATAGATATTCTTTGGTGTTCTCGGACTATGGAAGACATTGCTATTATTGACCGTTGTGGAGGATACCCTAATGTCCCATTGCTTGGAATCAGAGGAGGTATAACTTACAATCCTTATCTAGCTTTGCGACAATTTGGTCGTGCACGAAGAGATGGTCCCCATGAGTTACTTCTTGAGGACATTGTATTCGACTATAAGGATGACGTTAAGGAGCATCGCCGGAGGTTTATACGAGCTTGGGACATGGTAAACAGATCTGACCCCGAAGATTTGGGATCAAAGACTTCCCTTCCTATGCAGCCTTACCTCCAATGGGTCCGAGCTCGTGCCCAGAAGCTTATGATGCCTTATGAGGCCGTATTACCAGTGATTATGGAGCCCACTAACGAAGAAGGCATTCCTTAAACGGTTCTCTATCCTTATATGCCCACTGATCCAGGGGAGTTACATAGGTCTTGGATTCAGGTGAGGAATGAGCGGGATACTTATCGGGAACAATACCATGAGAAAGAAAGGAAGATTTTGAAGCTCACCAGGCAGCTCGAGGAAGAAAGAGTGATCAATGACTATATCATCACAAAGAGGAAGCGACCATGGGACTTTTGATTTTTCTTTTTCTAGTTTTAGATTTGTTTCATTTACTTCTTTGTAAACGCCTTAAAGGCATTATTGAACCTTTCAAAGTTAATCTAATAAAGTTTATTTATTTTTGGTTTGCAAATTTAAATCTCCCAAAGTCTTTGAAATCATTACATGTGCATCCCATTATCATGCATATCATTACAGGTACCCTTACAGGTTTCTCATCTTCTTCGCTGTTTATTTCAGCAGAAATGTCTTCCGATCAAGCCATCAACGATCTTCAGGCACAGAACGCCCAATTCCAATAGATGTTCATAAGTCTGGCTAAAGGGCAAGAGGATCTGAAGACCCTTATTCTAAAAGAGAATAAGAAGAAGAAGAACAAGGTCAGTATTCTGAACATGGGTAGAAGATTCGGAGAAAGGTTGAGACAAGCAGCTGATATGACCTCCTCATCCAAGGACGGGGAGAACCAAGAAAGGGAAAAGGACCATAGTCCTGCAGTTTCTAATAATGATACAGATTACAACGATGAGCAATATCCTCTTGTTGAGGATAGGTACAAGCAGTTAGAAGACCGTCTAAGTGCTATGGAGATTCAGAAAATACCTGGTTTGGATTTCGGAGAATTGGGACTGGTATCGAGAGTGGTCATCCCTCATAAGTTCAAAGCTTCAGTTTTCGCCAAGTACGACGGAGTATCCTGTCCAAAAATCCATCTCTGCTCGTATGTCAGGAAAATCCAACCCCACACTGCTGATAGAAATTTGTGGGTGCATTTATTTCAAGATAGTCTGTCAGGGACTCAACTTGAATGGTTCTATCAATTGGAGGGGGCCAGTGTCCGAAACTGGGAAGACCTTGCTACTTCTTTTTACAAGCAATATCACCTTGCTCCCACTCGTACTCAGCTCCAGGGTATGTCCATGGGTGCAGGTGAAGGTTTTAAGGACTATGCTCAGAAGTGGAGAGACTTGGCTGGAAGAGTTCAACCCCCTTTGTATGATAGAGAGTTGGTGGATATGTTCCTTGGGACGCTATCTGGTCCATTTTTCAACCACTTGATCGGCAGCTCGACATTTGGTTTCACTGAGTTGATTTTGACTGGAGAAAGAGTGGAGGCTAGCATTCGGAGTGGTAAAATACAAAAGGATGCCTCTTCGAGTTTGGTAAAGAAGCCTTTCACTGGTAAGAAGGAAGCTAGTGCAGTCTATATCCCAAGGGGCCAGAGCAGATCCGAACACCGTCAAACGGTAAATGCTGTAGTGATACCAAGACCCGCAGTTGCTCCAAAACACAACAATCAATAAAGGGTGGAAAGACCACAGCGGCAGTTTACCCGCATCAACATAACACTGGCTGAAGTATTACCTCACTTGCTGAAATCCAACTTGGCGACCTTGAGAGAGGCTCCCAAGAATCCAAACACTACTTCTCCCAGATATAACCCCAACCCGCGGTGCGCCTACCATTCTGAGAGTCCAGGCCACGATACAAATGATTGTTGGGCTCTGAGAAACAAAGTGCAAGATTTACTCGAAGCCAAAGAGATTGGGTTTGATGCTCCAGAAAAGCCGAATGTTATAATTGCTCCCATGCCCAAACATGGTCGTAGAGTTAATGTTGTTGATACCGATTTGTTTGTGACCTCTATTGAAGAAATTTCCACCCCCTTATGACGGTTAAGAAGAATTTGTTGTTGGCCGGTTTATTTCCAGGTTATGGTGAAGGTTGCCACATGTGTTCGACTCTACCTTCCGGTTGTTGTTTATTGAAGTCAGGTGTTCAGTGCCAGATGGATAATAAAGAGATTTTGTTCGAGAAGACTATGATTCCCGTTGTTCCCACTGAAGATGTTGCCATCATAACCATTTCTGCCAATCCTTCCAAGGTTTCCTCGAGAAACCCGTTAGGGTTACATTTGTTCAAAGAATTACTCTACTGATCACTGTTCCTGGTCCCATCCCGTACACTTCAGACAAGGTTGTCCCATGGCATTACGGTGCTGATGTGTACTATCATGGCAATAACACAAGATCTGAAGAATGAAGAAGTTGATACTGATGTCAGTAATATTGTCGGGACTAGTAAGGTTACCCGAAGTGGAAGGGTTTTCTCTTTTGAGATTGCTCCAAAGATCATCAAGCCTACTGTTATTCCAACTTCTGCTCCAACCAGTACTCTTGACATTTCTCTTGTTCCAACGCCAGTCATTACCCCTGCTACTGAGCCATCTGGGACTCGGGGCAAGGAAATTATAGGTGAGTCTGCCCGGACGGAGGCACCTAAGAAAATCATTGTGGAAGCCTCTAAACAATAAATAGAGGAAATACTGAAAATTATCAAGAAGAGCAATTACAATTTGGTCGAGCATCTGGGGCAGACCCCATCAAAGATCTCTATGTTGTCTCTGTTGTTGTGTTCTGAAGCCCATGCGAAGGCTTTAATTGCATTTCTCAAGACTGCACATGTGCCGCAGGAAACTTCAGCAGATCAGTCCAAAGATTGCGTGGCCAGCCTAACTGCTGACAATAGGCTGGGTTTTTCAGATGCAGATCTGACGCTGAAAGGAAGGAATCATAATGATGCTCTGCATGTCTCGATTGAGTGCAGGGGCACCACTATGGCTCATGTGCTAGTAGATATTAGATCTTCACTGAATGTGCTGCCAAAGAAAGCGTTGGACCGTTTGGATTGTGAGGGTTTGACTCTAAAGCCTAATAACATTGTGGTAATGGCTTTTGACGGATGAAAGAGAATGGTGCACAGGGAGGTGGACATCCCTATCAAAATAGGCTCTCAGACCTTTGGGTCCACCTTCTACATAATGGATATCGGGCCGTCGTATTCTTGCTTGTTGGGTCGTCCTTGGATCCATGAGGCTGGGGCAGTTACTTCCACACTCCATTAAATGCTAAAGTATCCGGTGAAGGGGAAGATCGTCACGGTGCGAGGGGAGGAAGAATATATGGTGAGTCACCTCAATTCCTTCCGCTACATAGAAATGGACGGGGAATTCATACAAACCCCTTGTCAGAATTTCGAAGAGGTCCCTCAAGTTTTGGCATCAACTGAAGTTACTACCAACAAACCTCCGTTGAAGATGGCTTCTCTCAAGGACGCCAGGGCTGTGGTTGAAGAATGTGGGTGTACCAATTGGGGCCAGCTACCTGATTTCACTCACAAAACAGACAAATTTGGTTTAGGCTTTACTACAAGGGCTCAAAGGGTCGTTAGGCGCGCACGGATTAGAAGACCTCCTTTACACATCAGCAATCGGGGAGTTAATGCAATTGAAGACAATGAAGAGGATTCAGACATCGACAGCTGGATCTACCCAACAACCAATGGTGGACCGAATAACTGGACGGCTAGGGACTTCATACCTGTTTCTTTTATTTCGCAGTAATTGACTCATTTGTTTTAAGATTTGTAATAAACAGTTTGAAACTTTTTGGCCCGGTGCCTTGCCCGAGGTACCTTGGCTTTGCTTGTGAGGGCTTATTATTTGTCATTTCATATATCATTAATAAAGCATTGGACGTTTCTTGCATACAAATTTTGCGCTCCTAGTTTTTCTTTTCTGTCTCGCACTTTATCAAAACAGTTATTCTCTTACACACACTCACGTATCATACTGCAGATCCATATCCACTCTGGATTCCATTGATAACAGCTCTGCTATTGCCAGTTATGACTTCAAAAATCCGACCAACCAAGCCGAGGACGAAGGTGAGGATGATTGTGAGGTGCCTGGAGAACTTGCTAGACTATTACAGCAGGAAGAAAGGGCCATACAGCCTCATGAAGAGCCAGTTGAGTCAGTGAATTTGGGTACAGAGGAAGACATGAAAGAGGTTAAAATAGGTGTGAATCTAGAGCCTAGTGTCAAACAACGGTTAATACAGATGTTACACGACTATGTTGAGATCTTTTCCTGGTCCTATGAAGACATGCCTGGTTTAGACACTGATATTGTGGTACATCGCCTCCCGACTAAAGAAGACTGTCCTCTGGTAAAGCAGAAGGTCCGCCATATGCACCCTGAAATGTCAGAGAAAATCAAGGCAGAGGTCATGAAATAGTTCGACGCAGGATTCTTGGCTGTTAGTTCTTATCCATAGTGGGTTGCCAATGTCGTTCTGGTACCTAAGAAGGACGGTAAGGTAAGGATGTGTGTGGACTACATAGATCTGAACAGGGCAAGCCCCAAGGATGACTTCCCACTTCCTCACATTGATGTTCTAGTCGACAACACTGCACAACACAAGATCTTCTCCTTCATGGATGGTTTTTCTGGATATAACCAAATCAAGATGGCTCCTGAGGACTGGAGAAGACAACCTTCGTTACACAGTGGGGCACCTACTGTTACAAGGTAATGTCTTTTGGGTTGAAGAATGTTGGGGCAACTTATCAGTGCGCCATGGTCGCTTTATTCCACGATATGATTCACCATGAGATCGAGGTTTATGTTGATGACATGATAGCTAGGTCCAAGACTGAGGAAGAGCACCTTGATCATCTCCAGAAACTGTTTGACAGGTTGAAGACGTACAAGCTGAGGTTGAATCCGAACAAGTGTACCTTCGGGGTAAGGTCTGGAAAGCTTTTGGGTTTCGTTGTCAGTGACAAAGGTATTCAGGTAGACCCCACAAAGGTAAAAGCCATACAAGAGATGCCGGCTCCCCGCATAGAAAAAGAAGTCAGAGGTTTCTTGGGATGTTTGAATTACATCACCAATTTCATTTTGCATCTGACTGCTACTTGTGAGCCAATCTTCAAGTTGCTGAAGAAAGATCAAGTTGTAAAATGGAACGATGAATGCCAGGCCGCTTTCGAAAGAATCAAGGAATACCTTTAAGAACCGCCAATTTTGATGCCTCCAGTTGAAGGAATACCTTTTATTTTATACTTGATAGTGCTAGACAATTCAATGGGGTGTGTGCTGGGGCAGCATGATGAGTCTGGTCGAAAAGAGCATGCCATTTATTATCTTAGCAAAAAGTTTACCGACTGTGAGACCCGATACTCATTTCTCGAGAAAACTTGTTGCGCTTTGGCATGGGCTGCTCACCGACTGAGACAGTATATGCTAACTCACACTACTTTGTTGATATCAAAAATGGATCTGATCAAGTATATTTTCGAGAAGCCCGCTCTCTCCAGAAGGATAACAAGATGGCAGATGATGTTAACTGAGTATGAAATCCAATACACAACCCAAAAAGCAATCAAGGGGAGTGTATTGGCGGATCATTTGGCGCATCAAGCCGTGGATGACTACCGGTTCATGAATTTCGAGTTCCCGGATGAGAATATCATGTTGGTAACCGACTGCGAAGAACCTGGACCGGATGAAGGACCCGAGGAGGGATCCCGATGGTCTATGTATTTTGATGGAGCCTCAAACGCGTTGGGTAATGGCATTGGCGCGGTAATTATATCTCCTAAAGGCTGTCATACTCCATTCACCGCCCGATTATGTTTTAACTGCACCAACAATATGGCGAAGTATGAAGCATGTATCATGGGTCTTCGAGCTGCTATTGACCTGAGGATTAAGTTCTTGAGTGTATTCGGAGATTCCGCTTTGGTAATTAGTCATATCAAAGGCGAGTGGGATACAAAGCACCAAAATCTCATTCCTTACAAAGAGTATGTGCTGGCATTACTCCCACACTTTGAGGAGATAACCTTTGAACATTTCCCAAGAGAGGAGAACCAGTTGGTGGAAGCGCTAGCTACCATGTCTTCTATGTTCAAAGTTAGGTGGGACAATGAAGCTCCCCATGTTACCATTGAGAGGTTGGATGAACCGGCACATTGTTGTGACATTGAGACCGAAGAAGTGGCAGATAAACCCTGGTTTCATGAGGTAATGAGGTATCTTGAGGCTCAAGAATACCCTGAGGGGGCATCTATTAACGATAAGAAGTTTCTAAGAAGGATCGCTGCGAAGTTCTTCATTAGTAACGGAATCCTCTATAAGCATAACCATAATTCAACCTTACTGCGGTGTGTAGACAAGAGCGAGGCAGAAAGAATCATGACAAAGTTACATGAGGGTACCTTCGGAACTCATTCCAGTGGACATACCATGGCGAAGAAAATCCTACGGGCATGATACTACTGGTCCATTATGGAAGCCGAATGTTATCAGCACTCTCGAACCTGTCATAAGTATCAAGTCTACGCTGATAAGGTGCATGTGTCTCCAGTTCCCCTGAATGTCTTGACAGCTCCTTGGCCCTTTGCAATGTGGGGCATCGACATGATCCGAGAGATCAGACCTACTGCATCTAACGGGCATCACTTCATTCTGGTAGCAATTGATTATTTCACCAAGTGGGTTGAGGCGGCTTCCTTTGCTACAGTAACCAAGAACGTCGTGACGCGGTTCATCCGACACAATCTGATTTGTCGATATGGTGTCCCAAAGATAATTATCACTGATAATGGTACAAATCTCAATAATATGATGATCACCGAGCTCTAAAAGATTTAGCATCATAACTCTTCTCCCTATCGGCCGAAGATGAATGGCGCTGTTGAAGCAGCTAACAAGAACATCAAGAATATTATGCAGAAGATGACGGTGACATACAAAGACTGGCACGAGATGTTACCATTCGCTCTTCATGGGTACCGTACCTCAGCACGGACGTCGACAGGGGCAACACCCTACTCTTTGGTGTATGGCATGGAGGCAGTCCTACCCATCAAAGTCCAAATACCCTCTCTCAAGATTATGAAGGATGCGTGTTTGAACGAAGACGATTGGATCCAAACCCGACTTGATCAGTTGAATTTAATCGATGAAAAGAGACTTATTGCTAGCTATCATGGTCAAACGTATCAAAAGCGAATGATCAAGGCTTTTAACAAGAAAGTCAGACGTCAAGAATATCAAGTCGGGGATCTAGTGATCAAACACATCATACTACCGCAAGGTGATCCCAGGGGAAAATGGACTCCCACATGCGAAGGGCCATTTATGGTTAAGAACATTTTCTCGGGAAGAGCTATGATTCTAACCACCATGGATGGTGACGACCTTCCTCACCCCGTCAATGCATACATAGTGAAAAAATACTACGCATAATCAAAGACCTGCTAGGTTGACTGGCCTAGGCAAAAATAAGGGCTTCTCGACGAACCAAAAGGGTTCGGGCAAAAGTAAGGGATGAAAATATAAAAAAAAAACTGTACACCCGACAAGTCAAAAACCTGAAAAGGCAACTTGGGAAAAAAAGGGTATCCCGGTGGACTGAAAACCCGAAAGCGCGGTCCAGACAAAAATTAGGGATCGAAGCGTAACATTATGTCCCATTGGATCATCTTGCAACCAGACTTCGGTATCGACTATCAAGCTCAGATGGCGCCAATCAACCTGATCCACCTTCGACCAAGCAGCAAAGTGATGAGACGCTTGAAGATATAAAGGCAATAGAAGAGTTGGAACCCAATGGGGTTGTTTCACATAGCTGTTTTTCTTTCTTTAACACAAATTGTAATTTCCATCTTTCGGCGGCGTTCTCTTACTAGGACGTCAACCTCTTTGTACAAAAATGCCTATTGCATGCCAATTTAAAAATCAATACAATTCATCTTTGCAAGAAATTTCAATTTGTTTTTCTTTTTTCTGTTTTGTTTTGCAAGAACATCCAATGTTTCATTTTTTATATATGCATTTGAAAATGATTGTTGCTCAAAGCATCTTACGTAAGAAACAAAAGACGATTACGCATAATTACAGGAACATGGGAAAACAAGAAGTGCCCAAACCTTACTGTTACTCTACCCATCAGGTACAGGGATAGAGCCAGCTTGAGAATATGAGTAGTGGTACATACACTCCCCACAGAGTAAAAAGTATCCAAAGACAGTGATGTTAGCTTTCTCGAATAGGACATAATTCTCCCCAGCCGAGGTTCACAATCGCGAGTGAGTCAGTTAAATTCTTCCCCAACCAGAGTTTATTTCTCTGATAAGAAGAAATTTAATCTCCAGCAGAATTCATTATCACCAGCAACGGAAATTCATCCACAGCTGAGTTATTTCTCCAAGTCAGCAGATCTAGCAACAGAGTATCTCCTCTCCAACAGAGTTATTCCCCGCAGATTTATCCTTAGACAGAGTCTCGTCCGGTAGAATATTTACCAGCCAAGGGGCAAATCCCCAGCATAGTCATCGTTGTTCACCATCCCCAATAGAAGTAGAGGAACTATGGTTCCTTACAAGCAGTCAAGAATAATATTTCTCATATCCTCCAAACAGCAGTCACTGATTTATTTTCCTGGACTCAGATTATTATGACAGCATTTCATGTTCATACATCATGACATGTACATACATTACATATAACATAATCTCATTTATTTTGAGAACATCATTATACAATGCATCTCATGCATCACGCATAACTAACCCTGTATTTCTTTCAGGAAAGACATTTATTATCAACAATTTCTAGCAGGTCCATGATCAACACTCAAAGCTAAACAGAGTAATCATCAGTGCAACAAGAACAACCTTACCCAGGTTCCCTCTGCAGTTTTACCCAAACTCATTCCGAAGCATCCCTATTATCCAGGCTTTCATCTCGAAGTAACCCTACTATCCAGGTTCCTTCTCACAACCCTACTATCCAGGTTTTCATCTTGAAGTAACCCTATTATCCAGGTTCCTTCTCACAACCCTACTATCCAGGCTTTCACATCGAAGTAACCCTGCTATCCAGGTTCCTTCTCACAACCCTACTATCCATGCTTTCATATCGAAGTAACCCTACCAGCCAGGATCCTTCTCACAACCCTACTATCCAGGCTTTCATATCTAAGTAACCCTACCATCCAGGTTCCTTCTCACAGCCCTACTATCCAGGCTTTCATATTGAAGTAACCCTACCATCCAGGTTCCTTCTTACAGCCCTACTACCCAGGCTTTCATATCGAAGTAACCCTACTATCCAGGTTCCTTCGCACAGCCCTACTACCAAGGATTTCATATCAAAGTAACCCTACTATCCAGGTTCCTTCTCACAGCCCTACTATCCAGGATTTCACATCGAAGTAACCCTACTACCCAGGTTCCTTCTCATGACCTTACTATTCGGGTTCTTCCTCTCTTATCCTCAGACAGCAGTCCACAACACTATAAGACCGGGACACGATCAAACACACTTGATTTCACATTTCCCCAGAAAGTCGCGGTGCAACATATACCCCGACCAGACACACAGTTCACTTCCGCCTCCTAAACCAGAATTATTCCCCAGAAGAGTAACGGACAACTGAAACTCCTAAAACTCTTTTTCTCTCAAGATAGAGACCAGCATTCCCCAGCGAAGTCCTCCTCAACAACAAGTATACGGGTTCTCACAAAGGAATCTCTTATGCAATCGACACCTCTTTGGATAGCATCTATAAGCCCATTCCCGACATCGCAAGTCAAGTATCACTTCATGCGAGTGCAAATTTCTGGGCACTCTAGTGTTCAATCATCTTTCACCTTCAGATAACGAAAGGCAGACGAGCTAATCTACATCCTCAGGTTTAAGAAGATTGAACAGGGGCAGCTGTTGTACCCCAAAATTTTCCCTCTCATATTTCTCAATACATGTCAAGTGAGGTCCTCAAATTGCTCAAGGAAGTTCAAAAGTTGACAAAACAAACACTCTCCTAAGGCAGTCTACTTCAAATTAGGGTTTCATTTTGCATCAAGATGCTTGAGTCAAAAGGATCCAAATGCTCACCATTGTCCTAATATGTTCTCAAGATCATCCATGTCAAGTTTCAAGCCTTGCAGAAGAAGTTTGCTCAGTCAATTGCTCAAAGGCCTGAAAATCAACTATAGTAGGTCAAAAGTCAACTGTGGCCCACATGCAGTCAAACTTCAAGATTTTTGGTCAACATCCTCATTTTGAAGTAACATTCATAATTTGATCATGTGTTGATCATGATTCATCAAGGATTGCTCACAATTCATCAAAACCCAAAAGTTGCTAAATTAGGGTTTTGTAGGAAAAGTCAACTCAACTTTGACCAAGCATGACTTTCTCATACTTCATCAGAAATGACCCATCCAAAGCTAATTTTGAAGGGTATTAAATTCTCTACAATTCATATTCATTCCCTAACTTCAAAATATGCACTCACAAGAAGATATGAATTTTGATATTATAGGTCATTTTGGAAAGTAAACAAAAACACCTTTTGGGTGAAATCTTCATACATGAACATGGAAGACTCAATTGATACGAGACCAAAAGGGTTGTTTAGTGGACATCCTAAGCTTTCTAAAAAGTCCAAGAACACCTCTCTAGGGTCAAAATTGAGAGAGTTATGCATTGGCCAAGTTTACCATTTTTGCAAAATTGCCAAAAGTCAACATTGATCAAAATTGCATTTTTTCCACATGGGCCCATCTTTTCAAGATTGCATCTCATTCCTAGCATAGTCCACGACCTATGGGACCCTCCATTATTTATTCATTTATTTATTTAATTTATTTTGATTTTTATTCATTTAAAAGTCAAATAAAATCAAATAAATCCAAATAAATCATATAATGTGTTTTAGGGATGATTTTTGCATTGAAGGAAGATCTTATGTGCTGTCAAATGAGAACCAATTCAAGCAAGACTGATTTGGTTTGAAAAAGATTGGATTGAAGCAAATTTAGAAAGGATATCATATGCTATTGTTGTACCCCAAAATTTTCCCTCCCATTTCCTCAACATTTTCTCATCACAAGACCTTTGAAGATCAAGATCTAGTTAGGGTTTCCTCTACTCAAGACTTCTCCTTGCACTGTAGACTCAAATTAGGGTTTGTATTTGCCCTAGGATGTTTTGACCTAAAATGCCTAAAATGACTTCCATGCTTCATGTTGGACTCCCAAGTTTACCTACACCAAGTTTCAGGTCTTGATTCCAAGTTTTGCCCAGTCAATTGGACAGTTGACCTAGAAATCAGCTGTATTGGGGAAAAAGTCAACTGTGGCCAATTGACAGTCAAACCTCATGAAATTTGATCCACATCAACATTATGAACTCATATGAACCATTTGATCAAGTTTGGATCACAATTCCCCAAGAAATTTGATCAGATCATCAAAAGGGCAAAATGGTCATTTTTAGGGTTTTGACTGCACAAAGGCAATTTTTGACTGTTTGACCTAGCCAATGACAAACCAAGCTCCCACATGGACTCAAGGACCCCATGGAATTATCTTGACATGTTCATCAAGCTCAAAAGATCCCAAGTACACAAGATTGACAGTTGAATTTCCCAGTCAATTGATCAATTTTGACTGTATACTGAAAAGTCAAACTTTGACTTTTTGGTCAAAATCAAGAGTCAAGATTCATTTTTCATCAAAACATTCCAAATCATGAAACTTGTTCACCAAGAAATCTCAAAATACAAATTAGGGTTAGAAAATGGAATTTTTCATAACTTAGAATTTTTCTAAGTTATGGAAAACCCTAATTTTTTCCCAACTTTACCCCATCTTTTCACCATGATCCATTTGGATTCAAACAAAAGTCAAAACATGAAAGTTGTAGCTTGTTGCATAATCTACAACTTTGATTCACAAAGTTTTCTCATTTGAAGCTTGTATCTCAAGTTATGATTTTTTGAATAAGGGCACTAAACCATCTTTTAACTTAGTGAAATTTGACCTATTTTGACAAGGTTTTCTACCCTACTTCAAGGCCACTTTTCATACCCTTCCACTTGGAATTTTGATTTGCATTTCAAAGATGGATTGTAGTACACATTCCAAGCTTTCCAAAATGTCCAAGAACTCATCAAACAACCCCATAACTTGAGAGATTCGAATTTCACAAGTTGGCAAAAATTCACTTTTGTTCTTCATCAAAGCATGTTCATAAACTTGGCAAATTTGAACTCAGCATAGTTTGTGCTACTTTGCAGGTCCTTAAACCACATTACACTCCTTAATTTAATTCTTGTTCATTGTGTCCAAGTGTTGTTCCATGAATTCAAGCATTATACACAAGATTGATCCATTTTTGGATAAAGTGAACTTTCCATTTTTACAAAAGTTTGCTTTATGTCAATTGGTAAATCAAACAAGTACATAGAAAATCTATTTAGCACAAGATTATGGGCATAACACACTGATCAAGAGGTGTTGATGCAGCACATTAGGGGGGCCTATACTGACCTAGAACACCAATTTGCTTTTGTTGCTTAGAAAAGAAGAAAAGTCCATAACTGGTGCCAACTTGAATCTCAGCTTACAAACACAACACAAAAGATATCAAACACATTCAAGATCACCCAACCAAGCTTTTGCACGAACCTTTTGCCTTTCAAACACTCTCCATCTCAGAAACACCACAAAACTGCTCAAACAGAGCAGGCCCTGCAGATTGAGTGCTATCTCTCAATCCCTTCGAGCATTTTGATCAAAACCTGTTCCTATACCTTCCTTATAACATATGCAAGCTATCCAGAAGCTAAGGCACGATCTGTAGTTGCTCTAACCACTTCCACCATTTTCACATCTTTGACTTGCAGGTGAAGTTCTACAGCTTGATACAAGAAGGTTCAAGACAAAGTAAGCATTGAAAAAGCATCCCTGGACCTCAAGGAAGCTTTTCCAATCATTACATTGCACTGAAAGTCTCTCATTCTCCACATAGAAGTTCAACTGCACAGGTAAAAGTTTGAATTCGTATCTCTCTTATTATGCATCTTTAGTCTTAAGTTTGTGAAGAAACAAGGTCCTACTCATAGCCCTGAACATGTACATAGCTTTACTTTTCATTTCTTTTGTCTGAGTAGAGAGAATTTAAGCTTTGAAAATGGTAGAAAAACTAGGTCAGAAAAGAGGGGGAGAGAAATTCTCCCTCATCTTAGAGAGATAGGTCAAGTTCTTTATATGGTTAGAACCGTCTCTTCATGCTGAACATTTCTTGTGTTATGAGTTTTTGCTAAAAAGCCAGGAATCAAGAGTTAGAAGGAACTGAACATGGCGCGCGTTTTTTCAAATAATCTGTGCTGGAGGTTGAAGAAGGAGTGAAGTGGGCTGGGCCTGTGCTATTTTTGCTTTTCACACCATCTTTTTTGGTTTACACCCCCCTGAGCCCATTTGCTTATTTTTTAACATTTTTGACTTTTTCTTTTTTGATTGACTTTGTTTATTTTTTCTCATGACATTTAAAAATTAAAAAATATTTTTTTATCATTTTTTGCATTTATTGCATATTTATTTGTTTATTTTCTTTGTTTGTATATAATATATATATGTATTATTATTAGAATAATAATAAATAATGTAAATACAATTTTTATTTTTTATTTACTTTCTGAAAATATTTTACACAAAAAAAATACTCTTTTATTTATTTTATTAAAATATTAAATAAATATTTATTTTTAGAATAATACATATTTAGGGATATATATATATATATATATATATATATATATATATATATATATATATATATATATGTGATTATTAATATATTTAAGACAAAAAATATAAAAATACTTGATTTTTTCATTTTATTAATATTTGATATAAAAATACCTTTTTTCACAATACACTTCATTCTATTTTATTTTTGTACATAATAAATAAATAGTTGAATTAAATTAGAAAATAATACCCTTTTTCTTTAAAATTAGGGTTTTTGCCCTAAATTCAAATACTCAAAAAAATATACATTGTTATTTTCTTTTCCCTTTTACATAAATAATATTTTCTCATACACATAAAAACTTTCCTTTTGCATTTCACATATTTGTTTAATTTACATTTAATTATGCATCATTTAAATTGCAAATATTCAATTGATGTAATAATTTAGATTTAAATTCTTGTCAATATCCCCATTTGAACATTTGTACCCCCCTTCCCATATTTGGTTTTGTAATAGCTTAGTAATTTTGATTTCGCACTTTATTGCTTTCTAATGATAACATGTTAGAATTAGGGTTTGTATGCGAAAAAACGATAAAAAATAGTTTGACCTAATACAAGATAAACAAGCATGAAAATGGACACACAAATCACACTTGCACCCCCTAGGGTATTCCACTTGTTGCCTTCAAATAAATGGGCCATGTTGTATGTTGAACATCTTTGGGCAAAGCAAACAATTTGAATGATCATAGTCCCTCGACAAAAACTTTGCAAAACAAACAAAAACAAATGATCAAGTCCCTTAGAGAAATTGCCCAAAGACATTTAACGCCGTTGCAATTATGGTCCATACGATGACCCGCGCCTGTCCCTTTCACATCCTAACACAAGGTTGCCCACCAAATACAATGGTGGAGCAAACTTGCTAAAAGGGTTAAAGTATAGCACTGATCTTTTGAGAAATTTAGAAGTAGATAACCTCTTAGTTACTTGAGTCAACTTGCAAAGCAAAACACTTGCCTAATTTCAAAATCACACCTCACAACACTTTCAAAACAACTTTCAAAAACAAATGAAAACTTTTTCAAAAAGACATACATCTTTGTATACATCCCCACATGGATCATTACAAAGGTTGCCACCACATTGGCCTCTTTTCAAAACATTTTCAAACCCACACACTCAAGCACCATTTAAAACAATTGAAAACAAAAGGCAAGTGATCTAAGCAAGTAACTAAGAGCCCATGGATAACCATGGATAGAAAGGGTGCTAATACCTTCCCTTTCTATAATCTACTCCCCGAACCCAAGAAAACATCTCAAAAGGTTTTTGCTGTGCTTTTTAACCTTTCCTTAGGATAAAATAAAAAGTCGGTGGCGACTCTTGCTAACCGCAACATTTGCGAATACAAACGCAAACCTCAAGTCAGTTCTCCCACCGTATCACAGAACTGGCGACTCTGCTGGGGAGAACTTCTAAAAGTGGAGTAACCTTAGGGTTTAGATCACCTTTGTTTTCAATTGTTTGCTTTGTTTGCTTTTACATTTGTGGGCTTTGTATCGGAGTTTCATAGATCCTAACCCGGATCTGGGAAAAACCCTTTTTAGGTAGCATAATCTGTGAGGGACCTGTCCGGCGTAGACCGACATGGGTGAAGCAGTGGCTACGTTGGTGTGGCATCTTAGTCTGTACCTATATCCCTTGTGTTGTAACGGGGAGAATATAGGTCTTCTAAGGAGTCATTAAACACCAACCAACCTTAGAACCCTAAATTGACCAACTTGGCTATTAGGACAGTAGCAGTATGCTACACTCATTGAGGCTAAACTCTCGAGATGGTTCTGGCCGCGAGAAAAGATTGCGATGCTGGAGTTATGACCGATTGAGGGTAGCCAATGATTTGAGATCCTCTAGAACCCGGTTACTTTTGATAGGACAGGTTTTAACCAACAAAACCAAAAAAGGGTAATACCTGAAACTCATGCTGGCCTGAAACCTAAGGATATCTTGTGTGACTTGTGTGCCTTATCTGTCTATGTGAATATTTGTGGTGTGTTTCATCATAGCATCATTCCATCATACCATTGCATGCATCCTGTGTAAAAGGCTAACCCATTTCAAAGACAAAAAGGTTTCACCTTTGCTCTGTTTTGTAGGACATTATGATGCCCGTGCGTAGAAATACTGTCCGGCTCAACTTTGTTCAACCACCAGTTTTACTCAAGGATCTGGTTGAAAGGATTCCAAACACTACCTCCTTCATCAACAGACATGGTTCCCTCCTTGGCTTGATCACTGCAAAATGGGACCAACAATTGATAAGTGTTCTGACCCAGTTTTATGACCATCTGCATCACTGTTTCACCTTTCAAGACTTCCAGCTGGTTCCTACCCTGGAAGAATTTTCTTATTTGCTTGGGATTCCTGTCTTGGAACAAACTCCTTTCACTGGTTTGGAAAAGACTCCTAGGCCTGAAGAGATTGCTGCAATTCTCCCCTTGACCAAAGAAGAGGTGTTGTCCAATTGGGAAACTAGAAATGGGATCAAGGGCTTTTTGGTCAAATTTTTGGTTGGCAAGGCTAATGATTTCTGGAATGACTTGGACTTCAAGGCATATGAGGATATTCTGGCTCTTTTGATCTATGGTCTGGTATTGTTTCCCAACCCTGACACCTTTATCAGTATCCATGTCATAAGAATCTTCATGTCTCGGAATCCGGTACCCACTCTCTTGGGTGACATTCTACAACAACTCTATGCTCGTACTGCTCGAAAACGGGGGACTCCGTGGTGTTGTGCTCCTTTGCTAGTAAGGTGGTTTATTTCGCACCTTCCTAAGTCCGTGCTGAAGAATGAAGAAGGAAAAGGTTGGGCTCGGAGGTTAATGTCTCTCGCAGATAAGGATATCACTTGGACTCTCAGAGGTTTGGATGAGGTAGCTGTTATCGACCGTTGCGGAGAATACCCTAATGTCCCGTTGATTGGTATCCAAGGAGGAATCTCTTACAATCCGTGTTTAGCTCTCCGTCAGTTTGGAAGAGCCAGAGGAGATGGGCCTCATGAAATGCTGGTCCCTCACTTCCATTTTGAGTTTCAGGCAGACAGTGACAAACTACGCCAGGGATTCATTAGAGCTTGGGACAGAATTCACAAAGCTGACCCACATGAGTTAGGACCAAAGACTTCTCTGCCATTGAAGCCCTATTGCAAATGGGTCCGCATCCGTGCTCAGGAGTTAGGTATGCCCTACGAAGCTGTTAGACCTCTCATTCTTGAGTCTCCTGTTGAAGATGGGATGCCTCCAACTGTCCTCCCTCCTCAGATACCTACTGATTTTGACACCATGAAGAGATCTTGGGCACAGCTAAAGGAAGAACGGGATTTCTATCGGGAAAAGTTCAACGAGCAGGAAAGGAAGATCCAAAGGCTGACTAAGCAATTGGAGGAAGAACGGGTCCTGAACAACTACATCAGCACTGAAAAGAGGAGGCCATGGGAGCATTGAGGAGCTTTGGATGTTTCTTTTTATAGTTTATTTCCTTTCCAGTATTTTTCATTCCTGTAATGCCTAAGGGCAAATTGTTGAACAATTGAAAACTTTAATCTAATGAAGTGTGTTTCCCTTTTTGTCTACAAAGTTGAATCTCATTTGTCTTTGAAAACATAAAACATACGCATTCCATTACACCATATGCATATCAGGTACCCTATTTCACAGGTTGCTTAATCTCCTTCGCTGTTTATTTTGCACAGTCATCATGAATCCAGAGTCCTCCAGCGAGCAGGCAATCAAGGCCCTTCAGGCCCAAAGTGCACAGTTTCAAGAGATGGTCCTAAGCCTAGCCCAAGGCCAACAAGAGTTGAAGACTCTACTCCTGAAGAAGAAGAAGAAAAAGAGGACTGCATTGTTCAACACCGAACGCAGATTTGGGAACACACTCCACAATGAAGCTGATCCAACCACTTCTTCTGCTGAGAAAAACAGTCCCCAAGGGGGAGGAGCTCCTAGTCCCGCAGTCTCCGACAACGAGACGGACTATAACGATGAACAATACCCACCTGCTGCTGACAGATACAAACAATTGGAGGACCGTTTGAGCGCCATGGAAATTCAGAATGTGCCAGGACTGGATTTCGGAGATTTGGGGTTATCTTCTGGGGTAGTCATTCCACACAAGTTTAAGGCGCCTGCCTTCGCCAAGTATGATGGGGTCTCCTGCCCGAAGCTGCATCTGAGGTCGTATGTAAGGAAAATCCAACCTTACACGGCGGATAAGAACCTCTGGATTCACTTCTTCCAAGATAGTCTCTCAGGGTCACAACTTGACTGGTTCTACCAATTGGACGGAGCTAGCATCCGGCACTGGGAAGATTTGGCAACTGCATTCTACAGACAATACCAATACAATTCTGATCTCGCTCCTACGCGTACCCAACTTCAGGGTATGTCTCTAGGAACGGGTGAAGGGTTCAAAGAGTACGCCCAAAAATGGAGAGATTTGGCTGGCAGGGTGCAGCCTCCATTAACTGATCGAGAGCTGGTTGATATGTTCCTGGGGACTTTGTCTGGTCCGTTTTTCAATCATTTGGTTGGTAACTCCTCCGCTGGGTTCACAGATTTGATATTAACGGGAGAAAGAATTGAAGTTGGCATCAGGTCAGGCAAGATACAGAAGGCTGCCTCTACAAGTGCTGAGAAGAGGCCATTTAAGAAAGAAGCAAGCGCCGTCTATGGCCCTAGAAGACAAGTCAAGCCCGAAAGTCGCCAAGCCGTCAATGCTTTGGTCATCTCCAAACCTGTTGCTGCTCCTCAGCAGTACAATCAACAAAGAAGCGAAAGGCCCAAGAGGCAGTATACCCGACTGAGTATGACATTATCTCAAATTTTACCCCAACTATTATCCACCAACCTAGTGACCCTCAAAGAAGCTCCTAAGGTCGTCAACACTGCGTCTCCTAAATACAACCCGAATGCCCGGTGTGCTTATCATTCTGATAGTCCCGGGCACACTACTGATGATTGCTGGGCCTTGAGAAACAAAGTGCAAGATCTGATCGACGCAAAAGAAATTCAGTTTGAAGCGCCAGAAAGACCAAATGTTGTAACGGCTCCTATGCCCCAGCATAGGGTAAATGCCATTGAGGAAGAAGTGTACGCTGTTTCGGTAGATGAAGTTGTTACCCCCCTGAAGACTGTTAAGAAGAACCTACTGCGGGCCGGTTTATTTCCGGGTTGCGGCGAAGGTTGCCCATTCTGTGCTATTTCCCCATTTGATTGTCCCTTGCTAAGGTTAGGCATCCAAGGCCTAATGGATAGCAAGGAGATTCTATTCAAAAAGACTGCTGTTCATTTGGTTCCGATGAAAGAAGTTTCTGTAATCACCATCTTCAAAAATCCAATCAAGGCTCTCCCAAAGAAGCCTGTTCAAATCTTGACAGTTGCGCCTGTAATCATTACTGTTCCGGGACCCCTCTCCTATGTATCTGATAAAGCTGTCCCCTGGCATTATGGGGCAGACGTGTATGTAAATGGAATCAAGCAAGAATTTGACGCTAGTATCTGCGATATCACCGGTCCAGCTAAAGTCACCCGCAGTGGCAGGCTCTTCTCGCCTGACATTGCGCCGCCCGCTATTCGAAAACCCCTCCTCATAAAACCTACAAGTTTACCTAGTCCTGTTGCTGATCAAATTGTGTCCCCTGCTGCCGAGTCATCAAATGCTCGGGGCAAAGGGATTGAAGAAGAGCCTGCCCGGATGGAGGCACCAATGCCCGTAAATGCTGAGGCCTCCCGACAAGAAATGGAGGAGATTCTGAAAATAATAAAGAAGAGTGATTTTAATGTTGTCGAGAAATTGGGGCATACACCCTCCAAGATCTCCCTGCTCTCACTATTGCTATGCTCCGAGGCCCATGCAAAGGCCTTGATCTCATTTCTCAAGACGGCCCATGTGCCGCAGGAGACGTCTGCAGTTCAGTTCACTGACTGCATAGCGAATTTGACGGCGGACAACGACTTGGGTTTTTCAGATGCTGATCTGACCGCAAAAGGGAGAGACCACAATGATGCCCTGCATGTCTCTATTGAATGCAGGGGCACTACTCTGGCGCATGTATTGGTGGACACTGGTTCCTCCTTGAATGTTCTACCGAAAAAGGCTTTAGATCGTCTGGATTATGAAGGCCTGGAGTTGAAACCCAGCAGTATCATCGTCAGGGCCTTTGACGGTTCCAAAAGGATGGTTCACGGAGAGGTTAACATCCCTATTCGTGTGGGCTCTCAAGTGTTTGACTCTACCTTTTACGTAATGGATATACGTCCGTCGTATTCTTGTCTGTTGGGTCGACCTTGGATCCATAAAGCTGGGGCAGTGACCTCCACCTTACACCAAAAGCTGAAGTATCCCGTCAGGGGGAAGATCGTCACTGTGCAAGGAGAAGAGGAGTATATGGTGAGCCATTTGAATTCCTTCAGGTACATCGAGATGGACGGAGAGTTCATTGAAACCCCCTTCCAGCATTTCGAGGAGGTACATCCAATTTCAGCAGCTGCAGAGACAATGGCCGAAGAGAATGATTCCTTGAAGATGGCTTCCCTAAGGGATGCCCGGGCTGTGGTTCAGAAAGGCAATTGTGCACACTGGGGTCAGCTTCCTGACTTCACTCAGAAGAACGACAAGTTTGGGCTAGGCTTTACTGCAGAGGCTCAGAAGGCGGTGCGCAAAGAGAAGATCGGAAAGGCTCCGGTGTTTATTTCCAGCTCAAGGGTGAACGCTATTGAGGAAGATGTGGAGGAAGCAGAGTTTGACAGTTGGATCTACCCGACTACCAGCAACGGACCTAGCAACTGGACAGCAAAGGGTTTTACCCCTATCACATTTGTCACGCAGTAATTGATTTCTTTTGATTTCCAAATTTGTAACAAACAATATGTTAAAACTCTGTTGGCTCGGTGTCCTACCCGGGGCATCGTAGCTCCATTTGTGAGGGCTTTTTGTATGACATTTTCATATATCATCAATCAAAACATTGGACGTTTGTTGCATTTCAAATCTTGTGCTCTTTTTTCTTTCTGTGTTATACATATTGCAAAACAGCTATATTTACACACACTCACTTATACAGGTTTCAATCCACTCTGGATCTCACTGGTAACAGCTCTGCTACCGCCAGTTATGACTTCGAAAATCCGATCAACTTGGCCGAAGACGAAGGTGAAGATGATTGCGAAGTGCCTGGTGAACTTGCGAGACTGCTACTTCAGGAAGAGAGGGCTATTCAACCACATGAAGAGCCTGTGGAGACCATTAACCTGGGTACTGAGACGGATAAGAAAGAGGTCAAGATTGGTGCCAATCTAGAGCTCAGCGTGAAGCAACGATTGATCCAAATGCTACAAGACTACATGGAGATTTTTGCTTGGTCCTATGAAGATATGCCTGGTTTGGATGCCGACATTGTAGTTCACCACCTGCCAACCAAGGAAGATTGCCCTCCAGTAAAGCAAAAAGTTCGACGGATGCGTCCAGAGATGTCTGAGAAGATTAAAGCCGAGGTGATGAAACAGTTTGATGCGGGTTTCCTTGCAGTAACTTCTTACCCTCAGTGGGTTGCCAATGTTGTGCCGGTACCAAAGAAGGACGGTAAAGTCAGAATGTGTGTCGACTACAGGGATTTGAACAGGGCCAGCCCCAAAGATGACTTCCCCCTACCTCACATCGACGTCCTTGTTGACAATACAGCTCAACACAAGGTGTTCTCCTTCATGGATGGTTTTTCAGGGTATAATCAGATTAAGATGGCTCCGGAAGATATGGAGAAGACTACCTTTGTGACTCAGTGGGGCACCTTCTGTTATAAGGTCATGCCATTCGGATTGAAAAATGCTGGGGCAACCTATCAACGTGCCATGGTTGCTTTATTTCATGATATGATCCATCATGAAATTGAGGTATACGTTGATGACATGATTGCAAGGTCTCAAACTGAGGAGGAGCACCTTGACCATCTGAGGAAGTTGTTTGACCGACTCAAATTATACAAGCTGAGGTTGAATCCCAACAAATGCACCTTTGGGGTAAGATCCGGAAAGCTGTTAGGTTTCATTGTAAGTGATAAAGGTATTCAGGTGGATCCTGCCAAGGTAAAAGCCATACAAGAGATGCCGACTCCAAAAACAGAGAAAGAAGTCAGAGGTTTCCTAGGACGACTGAATTACATTGCCCGATTCATCTCACATCTAACTGCTACTTGTGAGCCAATCTTCAAATTACTGAAGAAAGATCAAGTGGTACGCTGGAATGATGAATGTCAGGCCGCCTTTGAAAGGATAAAGGAATATCTCCAAGAGCCACCCATCCTTATGCCACCAGTGGAAGGAAGACCTCTAATACTATACTTGACAGTGCTTGATAATTCAATGGGGTGTGTGCTGGGGCAGCATGACGAGTCTGGCCGAAAAGAGCACGCTATTTATTACTTGAGCAAAAAGTTTACCGACTGTGAGTCTCGTTACTCACTGCTTGAGAAAACTTGCTGCGCTCTTGTATGGGCTGCTCGCCGGCTGAGACAGTATATGCTGACTCACACTACCTTATTGATTTCAAAGATGGATCCCATCAAGTACATATTTGAAAAGCCTGCTCTGTCTGGAAGAATAGCGAGATGGCAAATGATCTTAACAGAATATGATATCCAGTATACAACTCAGAAAGCAATTAAGGGAAGTGTACTGGCTGATCATTTGGCACACCAACCTGTGGACGATTACCAATCATTGAACTTTGATTTTCCGGACGAAGACATCATGGTGGTAACTGACTGTGAAGTACCTGGACCGGATGAAGGACCTGAGGAAGGATCCCGATGGTCTATGCATTTTGACGGAGCCTCCAATGCTTTGGGTAACGGCGTCGGCGCTGTAATCATATCTCCCAAGGGGACTCATACTCCACTCACCGCCCGATTATGTTTCAGCTGCACCAACAACATGGCAGAATATGAGGCATGTATCATGGGTTTACAAGCTGCAATCGACTTAAGGATAAAATTTCTAAGTGTCTTCGGAGATTCCGCTCTCGTGATCAATCAGATCAAAGGCGAGTGGGATACGAAACACCCGAATCTTATTCCTTACAAGGAGTATGTGTCGACCTTGCTCCCTCACTTTGAAGAGATAACTTTTGAGCATTTCCCCAGAGAGGAGAATCAGCTAGCGGACGCACTAGCCACGATGTCTTCAATGTTCAAAGTTAAATGGGACAATGAGGCTCCCCGAATCATAATCTAGAAGTTGGATGAACCGGCATACTGCTGTGAGCTCGAGGCTGAGAAGGTAACTGAAAAACCCTGGTATCACGAGGTGAAGAGGTACTTGGAAGCTCAGGAATACCCTGAAGGTGCATCCGTCAATGATAAGAAGTTCATGAGGAGATTCGCTGCAAAATTCTTCCTCAGCAACGGCATTCTCTACAAACGAAATCATGATTCAACCCTGCTACGTTGTGTGGATAAGGCTGAAGCGGAGAAAATCATGATGGAACTGCATGAAGGTACATTTGGAACACATTCCAGTGGACACACCATGGCTAAGAAAATCCTTCGGGCAGGATATTTCTGGTCCACAATGGAAGCCGATTGTTACCAGCACTCCCGAACTTGTCATAAGTGCCAGATCTATGCTGACAAGGTGCATATCCCTCCAGTTCCTTTGAATGTCCTAACGGCACCTTGGCCTTTCGCAATGTGGGGCATCGATATGATCGGTGAGATCTGACCAACGGCATCCAATGGGCATCGCTTCATCTTGGTGGCGATCGATTACTTCACAAAGTGGGTTGAGGCAGCTTCCTACGCAACGGTAACCAAGAGCGTCGTAGCACGTTTCATCCGGCATAATCTGATATGTCGGTACGGCGTCCCGGAAAGAATCATTACGGACAACGGTACCAATCTCAATAACAAAATGATCACTGAACTCTGTGAACAATTCAAGATACAGCACCACAATTCTTCTCCCTACCGGCCGAAGATGAATGGGGCTGTAGAGGCAGCCAATAAGAATATCAAGAAAATTGTGCAGAAGATGACAGTGACCTATAAGGATTGGCACGAGATGTTACCGTTCGCTCTTCATGGGTACCGCACCTCAGCAAGGACATCAACCGGGGCAACTCCTTTCTCCTTAGTCTATGGCATGGAGGCAGTCTTGCCGATTGAAATCCAGATACCCTCTCTCCGGATAATGAAGGATGCAGACCTGAATGAAGATGATTGGATCCAAACTCGACTTGATCAATTAAATCTGATTGACGAAAAGAGGCTCACTGCTATCTGTCATGGTCAAACGTATCAGAAACGGATGATCAGGGCATTCAACAAGAAAGTCAGACCGCAAGAGTATCAAGTTGGGGACCTGGTAATCAAACGCATCATCCTTCCTCAAAGTGATCCCCGGGGCAAATGGACCCCTACTTACGAAGGGCCATTTGTGGTTAAGCGTGTGTTCTCAGGAGGAGCCATGATCCTAACCACCATGGATGGTGACGACCTTCCTCACCCCGCCAATGCAGACATAGTAAAAAAATACTACGCCTGAATAAAAGACCCGCTAGGTTGACATACCTAGGCAAAAATAAGGGCTTCCCGGCGAACCAAAAGGGTTCGGGCAAAAATAAGGGATGAAATGAATAAAAATTTTTACACCCGGCAAGTCGAAAACCTGAAAGGGCGGCTTGAGCAAAAATGGGTATCCCGGTGGACTGAAAACCCGAAAGGGCGGTCCAGGCAAAAGTTAGGGATAAAAGCGTAGCGCTATGTCTCATTGGGTCACTTCGCATCCGGAATTCGGCGTCAACTACCTGGCTCCAGATTTCGGCATTGACCAATCGGCTTCATCTTCAACTAAGCAGCAAAGCGATGAGACGTTTGAAGACATAAAGGCACTAGCAGAGTTGGAACCCAGTGGGATTGTTCACATAGCTGTTTTGTTTTCTTTTTCAAAATGTAAACTCTATACTATTTGGCGATGTCCTCTTACTGGGATGTCGGTCTCTTGTACAAAAAACGCCTATTCACAGGCAAAGTTTAAATCAATACAAATTCACTTGTCCATACAAATTACCATTGTTTTCCTTTTTTTCTGTTTTGTCTTGCGAAGAACGTCCAATGTTCATTGTTGGTATATGCATTTGACATTAAATTGCTGATTCATAAATATTCGCATATGAAACAAGAGATTAATTACAGGTGACATCAAAGACAAGGGCAATGTGGAATTGTCTAAAGCAGTCTAGTTGTTTTGTCCGCCAAGGCACCAAGGTAGGTTCAACTGAAAAATGTGGCCAAATCATCTTAACTCCCCGCAGAATAAAACAAGGTTCAGCAATACTTTCCCCAAGAGAAGTTGATCCCCCGTCGATCCTGAAGAAGCCCAACATTCCCGGGCAGGTCTTAAAGCTCTTCCCCAGTAGATTCTGGAAGCTTATCCCCTGCAAAGAACGGCATCTCGCCCGAGTTTTATTTAGAGTTATTTCCTCACAAGGACTTATAACTGGGTTATCCTCAGCTAAAAGCCACGGAAGACCGTTCTCGGCAAAGTTCCTTCAATCCCCAGCGGAGTCTATCCTTAGCATTCCCAAGCAGAGTTTATATTCGGAGTTCCTCAGCAGAGTTTATCATCATTATCCTCAGCGGAATCCGTCATTAAAGTCCTCAACAGACCTCTCATCAAAACTTCGGCCAAGTATCTCTTCCACAGAGCAGCTTCCCGGCCGTTCGTCGAGGATTTATTTTCCTAAGATGAAATTACACTCATAAACATTTCGCATTTTCATACATCTTGCTTACATACATGGTGAAACGCATACGACATCTCATGTTGAACATCATGACATCATGCATATCATACATCATGACATTGCATACAACTTACGTCTTTGCCTTTTCAGGAAAAAGACAATCTCAAAAGCGATTACCTTCAACTGTCACAATTCCAGATTCGATACCTGTATCTAGCCAGGGCACGTCTGAAGAGTTCGAAGATTCGATTCCTGTATCCAGCCAGGGCACATCTATCAACTACAACAGCTCCAGATTCGATTCCTGTATCCAGCCAGGGCATATCTGTTGACCACATTTCCAGACTCGATTCCTGTATCTAGCCAGGGCACGTCTGCAGAGTTCAAAGATTCGACTCCTGTATCCAGCCAGGGCATATCTATTGACGACTATTTCCAAGATTCGACTCCTGTATCCAGCCAGGGCATATCTATTGACGACTATTTCCAAGATTCGACTCCTGTATCCAGCCAGGGCACATCTGTGAGCAACCGATTGTAGATTCGATACCTGTATCTAGCCAGGGCATATCTGCATAAGGAGACTGAAGATCAAACACCTGTAACAAGCCAGGAAAACATCCGTCTTTCTCAAATACACAAGTTCTCGCTAAGGAATCTCTTATGCGATCGACACTTCTAAATGGCATCTATAAGCCCATTCCCAACAAGGTTCCGTCACCTCTCCAGATGGCATCTATAAGCCCATCTCCCTATCCACCATCTCTCCAAATGGCATCTATAAGCCCATTCCCGACACCACATTGTTGAGACTCCAGCATGCGAGTGCAAATTTCCGGGCACTCTAATGTCCAATCTCCTTTTACCCTCGAGTCACGAAAGGCAAACTTGCCAATCTAACTCTTCAGGTCCAAGAAGATTGAACAGGGGCAACTGTTGTACCCCAAAATTTGCCCTCCCATTTCCTCAACATTTTCTCATCACAAGACCTTTGAAGATCAAGATCTAGTTAGGGTTTCCTCTACTCAAGACTTCTCCTTGCACTGTAGACTCAAATTAGGGTTTGTATTTGCCCTAGGATGTTTTGACCTAAAATGCCTAAAATGACTTCCATGCTTCATGTTGGACTCCCAAGTTTACCTACACCAAGTTTCAGGTCTTGATTCCAAGTTTTGCCCAGTCAATTGGACAGTTGACCTAGAAATCAGCTGTATTGGGGAAAAAGTCAACTGTGGCCAATTGACAGTCAAACCTCATGAAATTTGATCCACATCAACATTATGAACTCATATGAACCATTTGATCAAGTTTGGATCACAATTCCCCAAGAAATTTGATCAGATCATCAAAAGGGCAAAATGGATCACAATTCCCCAAGAAATTATGAACTCATATGAACCATTTGATCAAGTTTGGATCACAATTCCCCAAGAAATTTGATCAGATCATCAAAAGGGCAAAATGGTCATTTTTAGGGTTTTGACTGCACAAAGGCAATTTTTGACTGTTTGACCTAGCCAATGACAAACCAAGCTCCCACATGGACTCAAGGACCCCATGGAATTATCTTGACATGTTCATCAAGCTCAAAAGATCCCAAGTACACAAGATTGACAGTTGAATTTCCCAGTCAATTGATCAATTTTGACTGTATACTGAAAAGTCAAACTTTGACTTTTTGGTCAAAATCAAGAGTCAAGATTCATTTTTCATCAAAACATTCCAAATCATGAAACTTGTTCACCAAGAAATCTCAAAATACAAATTAGGGTTAGAAAATGGAATTTTTCATAACTTAGAATTTTTCTAAGTTATGGAAAACCCTAATTTTTTCCCAACTTTACCCCATCTTTTCACCATGATCCATTTGGATTCAAACAAAAGTCAAAACATGAAAGTTGTAGCTTGTTGCATAATCTACAACTTTGATTCACAAAGTTTTCTCATTTGAAGCTTGTATCTCAAGTTATGATTTTTTGAATAAGGGCACTAAACCATCTTTTAACTTAGTGAAATTTGACCTATTTTGACAAGGTTTTCTACCCTACTTCAAGGCCACTTTTCATACCCTTCCACTTGGAATTTTGATTTGCATTTCAAAGATGGATTGTAGTACACATTCCAAGCTTTCCAAAATGTCCAAGAACTCATCAAACAACCCCATAACTTGAGAGATTCGAATTTCACAAGTTGGCAAAAATTCACTTTTGTTCTTCATCAAAGCATGTTCATAAACTTGGCAAATTTGAACTCAGCATAGTTTGTGCTACTTTGCAGGTCCTTAAACCACATTACACTCCTTAATTTAATGCTTGTTCATTGTGTCCAAGTGTTGTTCCATGAATTCAAGCATTATACACAAGATTGATCCATTTTTGGATAAAGTGAACTTTCCATTTTTACAAAAGTTTGCTTTATGTCAATTGGTAAATCAAACAAGTACATAGAAAATCTGTTTAGCACAAGATTATGGGCATAACACACTGATCAAGAGGTGTTGATGCAGCACATTAGGGGGGCCTATACTGACCTAGAACACCAATTTGCTTTTGTTGCTTAGAAAAGAAGAAAAGTCCATAACTGGTGCCAACTTGAATCTCAGCTTACAAACACAACACAAAAGATATCAAACACATTCAAGATCACCCAACCAAGCTTTTGCACGAACCTTTTGCCTTTCAAACACTCTCCATCTCAGAAACACCACAAAACTGCTCAAACAGAGCAGGCCCTGCAGATTGAGTGCTATCTCTCAATCCCTTCGAGCATTTTGATCAAAACCTGTTCCTATACCTTCCTTATAACATATGCAAGCTATCCAGAAGCTAAGGCATGATCTGTAGTTGCTCTAACCACTTCCACCATTTTCACATCTTTGACTTGCAGGTGAAGTTCTACAGCTTGATACAAGAAGGTTCAAGACAAAGTAAGCATTGAAAAAGCATCCCTGGACCTCAATGAAGCTTTTCCAATCATTACATTGCACTGAAAGTCTCTCATTCTCCACATAGAAGTTCAACTGCACAGGTAAAAGTTTGAATTCGTATCTCTCTTATTATGCATCTTTAGTCTTAAGTTTGTGAAGAAACAAGGTCCTACTCATAGCCCTGAACATGTACATAGCTTTACTTTTCATTTCTTTTGTCTGAGTAGAGAGAATTTAAGCTTTGAAAATGGTAGAAAAACTAGGTCAGAAAAGAGGGGGAGAGAAATTCTCCCTCATCTTAGAGAGATAGGTCAAGTTCTTTATATGGTTAGAACCGTCTCTTCATGCTGAACATTTCTTGTGTTATGAGTTTTTGCTAAAAAGCCAGGAATCAAGAGTTAGAAGGAACTGAACATGGCGCGCGCTTTTTCAAATAATCTGTGCTGGAGGTTGAAGAAGGAGTGAAGTGGGCTGGGCCTGTGCTATTTTTGCTTTTCACACCATCTTTTTTGGTTTACACCCCCCTGAGCCCATTTGCTTATTTTTTAACATTTTTGACTTTTTCTTTTTTGATTGACTTTGTTTATTTTTTCTCATGACATTTAAAAATTAAAAAATATTTTTTTATCATTTTTTGCATTTATTGCATATTTATTTGTTTATTTTCTTTGTTTGTATATAATATATATATATATGTATTATTATTAGAATAATAAGAAATAATGTAAATACAATTTTTATTTTTTATTTACTTTCTGAAAATATTTTACACAAAAAAAATACTCTTTTATTTATTTTATTAAAATATTAAATAAATATTTATTTTTAGAATAATACATATTTAGGGATATATATATATATATATATATATATATATATATATATATATATATATATATATATATATATATATATATATATATATATATATATATATATATATATATATATATATATATATATATATGTGTGATTATTAATATATTTAAGACAAAAAATATAAAAATACTTGATTTTTTCATTTTATTAATATTTGATATAAAAATACCTTTTTTCACAATACACTTCATTCTATTTTATTTTTGTACATAATAAATAAATAGTTGAATTAAATTAGAAAATAATACCCTTTTTCTTTAAAATTAGGGTTTTTGCCCTAAATTCAAATACTCAAAAAAATATACATTGTTATTTTCTTTTCCCTTTTACATAAATAATATTTTCTCATACACATAAAAACTTTCCTTTTGCATTTCACATATTTGTTTAATTTACATTTAATTATGCATCATTTAAATTGCAAATATTCAATTGATGTAATAATTTAGATTTAAATTCTTGTCAATATCCCCATTTGAACATTTGTACCCCCTTCCCATATTTGGTTTTGTAATAGCTTAGTAATTTTGATTTCGCACTTTATTGCTTTCTAATGATAACATGTTAGAATTAGGGTTTGTATGCGAAAAAACGATAAAAAATAGTTTGACCTAATACAAGATAAACAAGCATGAAAATGGACACACAAATCACACTTGCACCCCCTAGGGTATTCCACTTGTTGCCTTCAAATAAATGGGCCATGTTGTATGTTGAACATCTTTGGGCAAAGCAAACAATTTGAATGATCATAGTCCCTCGACAAAAACTTTGCAAAACAAACAAAAACAAATGATCAAGTCCCTTAGAGAAATTGCCCAAAGACATTTAACGCCGTTGCAATTATGGTCCATACGATGACCCGCGCCTGTCCCTTTCACATCCTAACACAAGGTTGCCCACCAAATACAATGGTGGAGCAAACTTGCTAAAAGGGTTAAAGTATAGCACTGATCTTTTGAGAAATTTAGAAGTAGATAACCTCTTAGTTACTTGAGTCAACTTGCAAAGCAAAACACTTGCCTAATTTCAAAATCACACCTCACAACACTTTCAAAACAACTTTCAAAAACAAATGAAAACTTTTTCAAAAAGACATACATCTTTGTATACATCCCCACATGGATCATTACAAAGGTTGCCACCACATTGGCCTCTTTTCAAAACATTTTCAAACCCACACACTCAAGCACCATTTAAAACAATTGAAAACAAAAGGCAAGTGATCTAAGCAAGTAACTAAGAGCCCATGGATAACCATGGATAGAAAGGGTGCTAATACCTTCCCTTTCTATAATCTACTCCCCGAACCCAAGAAAACATCTCAAAAGGTTTTTGCTGTGCTTTTTAACCTTTCCTTAGGATAAAATAAAAAGTCGGTGGCGACTCTTGCTAACCGCAACATTTGCGAATACAAACGCAAACCTCAAGTCAGTTCTCCCACCGTATCACAGCTATGAAAGACCAAATCAAATCTTCATAATGGGCAAGATTCAATTGGTTTTTGTTGACCTAATATGTTGCACTACATATACAGAAGGGATCCAAGGCAAGGAAGGAGGTTGAACAGTCGTGCAGAGCAAGAACAAAACTAAAAAATTTCAAGAAAAGTGCAGATCGAATTCCAAGTTACAGGCAATCTCAAGCTATCCTAACCTTACCAATCGATTGTTGGATGCCTCAGGAACGTGTTCCAATCACTAGCAAGCCTTCCCACGTCCTGAAACACGTTGTAGCAGTCACACGGTTAGCTTGAAAAACTCGTTTTCATTTTCATTGATTTATACATCATTTGCACGTTTTGATTACTTATTCTTGTTCCTTATTGAATATGCAAGCTAATCAATCTATTCAATTGCGTTTTTTATGATTGTATGTAAAACTGCCATGGCTAGGGTTTCTTGTTTAGTTTTAGGGCTTTGCAATACAGGTTAAATTGGACGTTGATTCTGGTACCATGATACTCGTGAGAATGAGACAAGTTGATTGGTACCAACCATGGTCATTTATCATGCTTGTAGACAATTTATGTGATATACAGGTTTGTAGCTACAGTGTAGCGTCTGTAGGTAAAGATATCTTGGGCTAAAACGACGGTTGGGAGGAAGAAGATGATGTGTGGCACTCCCTGGTTGGGTGGTTTAAACTTTAGCGCGTTTTTTCCAATTAACTAGCTTGTTTTATATATTATGCATTATTGTTATTATGTGAACAGATGAAGTGCGTGGTACAAATGGTTGGGTGTGTTTGGTGTTGGGCGTGTTTGGTGTTGGGCATAAGGACCTTGGTTCAATCCCCAGGTCCTAAACTTCCTTCATGTTATTTTTCAATAGGCAATCAGGTACGCTGCACCCCACAACGTCCACCATAGGCCATTCAATTTCCACCACCAGATCCATCAGTAATCTTGATCCAACGCTCAAGTAGTAAGAGGTCCACCATGCGCCTCAGGTCAACGCATGCATTGAAACAAGCAAAGTCAAAAGGGCTGAGTTTGATTTGGGCTCAGAATTTCCTTTGCACACCCCCAATTGCTAAATAACATCAGGCACATCTCTAACATTTTATTTATTTATTTTATTTATTTATTTTCTTTAATTCTTTTAATTTTCTTTTAATCATTTTAATTGGCAAATTAATCATTTTTCATAAAAAGTCATAAAATCAATAATTCACCAAAAAAATTAGGATTAGCCTTTTTTATTATTATTATCAAAATTAATTTAATTTAGTTTAACTTAGGAAAATTGTAATTTATTTTCATAAATAAAATCAAAATAGAAATTAGGTTAAAACTTTTGATTTAATTTTATTTTTGCTCTTTTCCTCAAATAAATAAAAATGCAAAAAATAGGTTTTAGAATAAATTAATTTATTTTTCTTAATTTAAAATCAATTAGAATTAGGATTTTCTTTTTAATGATTTCTTTATTCTTCTTAAATAACAAAACAAAACAAAAAAAATTTCTTAATCAATCGCAATTAGGTTTAGTCAAGGGTCAAAACCCTAGTTGTCTCGTATTCGATTCATCGTGCGCGCGTTAATTATTTTTGCCAATATTTTTGTAACTGTTCATGGGTTGCAATAGTTTAATCTAGGACTTTTTACTTATCGCTTTTTCACGGGTTTTTGGCTATGTAATTAATCCCCCTCCCCGAAGCCTTGTAATAGCATAGGTTTACTTTCTCGCATTTTAATTCCCGCAAATATTTGACTGTTTAGATGTATTCTAATAGGATTGTATGGCAAGAATGCATGACAAATTAATACTGTTAGAAAACCCTAATGTGCAAAGATTAAAACTGAAAACAAATCACTCACACATATCACTCTTAGGGTATACTCTCGCTTCGGTTGCCTTCGGTAAACGATCATTAAATATAGGGTGTCTTAGTGGTTTCCCTCTTGTCTAAAAAGATCAAGTGTCCCATTCGAATATTGCCTCGGAAATGTTGCCTCAGAAATGTTGCCTCGAATATGATTTTAAGGCTCTAGGGTTATTACTAAGGTGTCCTAATATTGCTTTGGTGATCGTACGTCCCTTTCGAATTGACCCTTACAAATTCCAACGACGATGATACCTATTTCTCAATAGTAGGATAGCGTTGTCTAAAGGAAACAAGAATAGAAACAATCTTTTTTCGAGTAGGTAGATGCTAGTAGGTACTTTCTCAAATCAAAACTTTTCACACTTACACTTTCTCAAACAAATTTTCAAAACAACTTCGTCACATGCTTGAGGACTGATACAAGGGTTATCACGAATTAAAACATTTTCAAAACAAAGCACATACACAAGCAATTTTAAAGATGAGCAGGTACCTAAGAGCACATGGAAAACCATGGATAGAAAGGGTGCTAACACCTTACCTTTCTATAATCTACCCCCCGTACTCAGAAACATCTCGAAAAAGGATTTTTCTGTACTTTTTTCCTTTCCGATTGGATGAAATAAAATTTGGTGGCGACTCTTGCTTACCGCAACATTTTTCGAACACAAAACACAAAATGCAAACCAGCATTCAAACAGTCGGTTCTGCCACCGTATCACAGCCGCACTAAAGCATTTTCAAATACTTTTCAAAAGCACAAAGCACAAGCAATTTTCAAAACATGAGCTAGCATCTAAGAGACCGTAGATAACTACGGATGGAAAGGGTGATAACACCTTCCCTTTCCATAATCTACCCGCCTTACTCAAAAAATTCTCGAAAAGGTCTTTTTCTGTTCTTTTCACCCTTTCCTTAATTTAGATAAAAGAAAAGTCGGTGGCGACTCTTGCTTACCGCAACATTTGCAAACACAAATGCAAAACCAATATTAACAGTTAGTTCTGCCACCATATCACAATTGGCATTTCAAAATATTTTTAAACAAATCACCAATAGAAAGCAAGTTTTTTTTAAAGTGAGTTAAGCAATTAAGAGCTCGTAGATAACTACGAATGAAAAGGGTGTTAACACCTTCCCTTTTCATAACCTACCCCCCGAACTCAAAATCTATCAAAGGTTTTTCCTGTTCTTTTCACCTTTCCTAATTGTTGGATAAAAGAAAAGTCGGTGGCGAATCTTGCTATCCGCACATTTGGATAAAACCAAAAAAATCATTTCTCCCACTGTATTACAGAACTAGAGACTATGTTGGGGACTTACTTAAAAAAGAGGAGTTACCTTAGAGTTTAGATCACTTTTACTTGCTTTAATTGTTTGAATGATTCACTTTACTTTAAGGGTTCATTCTTGGGTATTATTTCTTATGTGAAAGATCCTACACCCGAGTCTAGTGATTCCTTAGGTAAGTAGCAATAGATCTAAAAGACTTTACAACATAGACCGATATGGTTAACATGATGGCTACAGTTAGTGTGACACTTTGGTTTATACTGATGTTCCTTGAGTCAGTCAAGGATAACATTAGGCTTCTGTGTGGTGTCGTTAACACTAACTTACTTTTAGAACCCTAATTGACCCGTTTTGGCTATTAGAAAGTAGTGAGATAGCCGAATATTGGTGCATTCCAAAGTTGGTTGATACTCGAAGCTACGCTCATTGAGATTCGACTTTCAGGATGTTTTGGTGGCAAGCCGGTTTCCATGCTAAATTAAAGCCTGCGAGAAAGATCCATGATATGAGATTCTTAGAACCCGATTACTATTTTAGGATAGGTTGAGCCAACTTAACTCCAGTGGGGAAGGGTATTTACCTATTGAATTCTTGCAAGCCTTTAAACCTAAGGCTCTTCTGTGACTTGTTTGTGTTTCCTACTTATTTAAACATGAACATAACATTATAACATCATACCATCCTAACATAATATTTTCACTAACCATTTCAAGGACCTAGGGATTTATCTTTGTTCCTTGTTGCAGGTTATGGCCTCCACCCGCAGAAATACTATCTGAATTAACTTTGTAAGGATACCTTCCAAGCTTAAGGAGTTAGTATCAAAGGTTCCCGAAAACTCTCAATTCACCAAGAGGCATGGTTATCTGCTCAGTTTGGTCACCACAGGTTTTGAAGAAGACATGATGGGTGTTCTATTCCTGTTCTTTGATCCTAAGCATCATTGTTTTACTTTCCCAGATTATCAGTTGGTACCCACAATGGAAGAGTTTTATAAGCTTCTTGGAGTACCTATTCTTGATCATACGCCCTTCACTGGTTTGGAGAAATTTCCAAAGCCTGAAGTTATTGCAGCAGCCTTACATTTGAAGCGGTCAAACATTGTGTCTAATTGGGAAACAAGAAGTGGAGTTAAAGGTCTTATTGCTAAATTTCTGATAGAGAAGGCTCAGATGTTTCTATAAGCTATGTGTTTTCATACTTTTGAGGAGATCTTAGCTTTGTTGATCTATGGTTTGGTACTATTCCCTAATCCAGACCAACTCATAGATGTGAACACCATTAAAATATTTCTTACTCATAATCTTGTGCTTACTTTGCTTGGAGATATTGTGCACTCTCTTCACACTCGTACAATGAGTAAGCGAGGGATTCTCATGTGTTGCATACCTTTACTATCCAGGTGGTTTATTTCACACCTTCCCTGATCAGTGTTGAAGAATGGACAAAGTTTGAGATGGTCTTGAAGGATGATGTCACTCTATCATTCAGATATCTATTGGTGTTCCCGATCTCAGGAGGATATCACTATTATTGACTGCTATGGAGAATTCCCTAATGTGCCACTCCTTAGCATAAGGGGAGGCATTACTTACAATCCTTCTCTAGCTCTACGTCAATTTGGTTATGCTCGAAGAGATAATTCCCACTATATGCTTATCCAAGGTATTATATTTGATTACGAGAATGATCCTCAAAGTTACCTTCAAAAGTTTATATGTGCTTGGGGCATGGTAAATAACATTGATAGCAAGACTTTGGGACAGAAAAACTCCATCCCTTTGGAGCCCTACCTCAGATGGGTGTGATCTTGTGCTCAAAATCTTATAATTCCATATCCTGTTGTCCTACCAGTAATTATGGAGCTTGTTGTTGAAGGAGATATTCCTCATACCATTTCTCATCCAGATATGCCTACTAACCTTGAAGAGCTACATAAGTCTTGGATTCAATTGAAAGAAGAAAGGGACACCTTTGAGGCTCAATTATATGCTAGTGAGAAGAAAGTGTTAGAGCTGACAAAGAGACTTTACGAAGAACAGAGCCTTAATGCATATGTCAACAAAAAGAGGAAGTGTCCATGGGAGACTTGAGTCATAATTTGTTTCCTTGTAACCTTTTTTTTGTTTACATTGTAAGCCTAAAAGGCAGTTAGAATTTGAACTTACTAATAATAGTCTTTGTTTTTGTTCTCTTTTGATTAACAAATTTAAATCCCACGAGGTCCTTGAAAACATTGCCTATGCATCTACATGCCATACATATCATTACATAACAGGTTTCCAAGACAGGTTTCTCATCTTCTTGCTGTTTATTTCAGCAAAAAATGGCTCTCGAACAGACAGTAAAAAAACTCCAGGCTCAGAATGCTCAGTTCCAAGATATGTTCCTAAACTTAGCCATGTGGCAAGAAGAACTAAAGGCGCTTATCAACGAGAACAAGAAGAAGACAAATAAACCAATCGACATCCTTAACATAGGGATAAAGTTCATAGGTCCAGTCAAGCAAGCTTAATATCTTGATATCCCATTGGACAAAGACGACGAGCGGGATGAAGATGGTAAGAGTGTTAAAACTGAAAAAAAGTAACCATGGTTCTGATCAATATTGTAATGAAGAGAACGAAGACTATTTGGATGAACAATATCCCATGCTGGCGAGAAGTATAAGTTGTTAGAAGAGCGTCTCAAGGCTATGGAGATCCAGAAGGTGTCTGGCTTGAACTTTGAAGAATTGGGTTTAGTATCAGGATTCGGCATTCCTCCTAAGTTCAAAACACATACCTTTTCTAAGTAAGATGGCGTTTCTTTCCCAAAGCTGCATTTGAGATCATATGTTCAGAAAATTCAACCACACACTGCTGACAAGAAATTATGGTTGCATTTCTTTCAAGAGAGTCATACAATTGGAATGGTATTATCAACTCGAAGGTACCAATATCCATACTTGGGAATATTTGGCTGCAACTTTCTATAGACAGTATCCGTATAATTCTGATTTGGCGCCAACCCACATGCAACTACAGAGTATGTCCATGGGTTCTAAGGAAGGCTTTAAGGAGTATGCACAGAAATTGAGAGATCTTGCAGGCAGAGTTCAACCTCCTTTGGCCGATAGGGAATTGGTTGACATGTTCATGAGTACGCTAACATGTCCTTTCTACAATCACCTACTTGAAAGTTCTTCAGCCAGTTTCACTGAACTGATATTGACATGGGAACATGTTGAGAATGGAATCAGAAGTGGTAAAATTCAAGTGGATACACCTTTGAATACTGCAAAGAATTCATACAATGGTAATAAAGAATCCAACACCGTGTACGGCCAAAAGGGTCGTAGCAGGAGTGACCACAACCAATCTGTGGGGGCAGTTCTGATATCTAATTCGGCGCCAGTGCAACAACAATAAAATAATCAACGTAGGCAGGATGCACCCAGGAGACAGTTCACCAAAATCAACACACCGTTGTCTCAAGCATTGCAATACATGTTGAAGGCGGAGATGATTACATTAAAGGATCCTCCTCAAAATCCCAATATATCCTCTCCCCGTTACAATCCCAATGCAAGATGTGCGTATCACTCCAACAGTCCTGGACATGACACTAATAATTGTTGGGGTCTGAAAAATAAGATCCAAGATATGATTAACTCTAAGGAGATTGAATTTGATCATCCTAAGGCTCCTAATGTGATCACTGCACCTATGCCTAATCATGACAAAGGCGTTAATTCTATTGATGATGTTTCTTATGTTTCTGATGTGAGTTACTTGACTACTCCTCTTATGATTATCAAGAAGAAGTTGTTGCAAGCTGGTTTATTTTTGAGTTGCATTGAAAACTGCTACTACTGTGCGTCCCAATCCAATGGTTGTGTACTGCTGAAAGAAGGTATTCAATGTTTGATGGATGACCTTGTAATTCTATTTGAGAAGACTTCTTCTGTGGAGAGATTATGTAAAAGTATGTCTCATGGCCTGAAGCTTGAAGATGTGTCTGTGATTATAATTTTTGGTACTCCTGTAAGGATCACTTCTAAGGGTCTTGTGAAGATTATTGCCAAGCCTAGGGTTGCTCCTCTGATCATTACCATGCTTGGTCCAATTCCATATTCCTTTAACAAGGCCATCCCTTGTAATTATGGAGCCGGGGTCTACTACCATAGCGTCAAGCAAGAACGATTAGCTGTCGAAGATGAAAATATTAAAGTTATTGATCCCAATGTTCGCAACATTGCTGGGACTAGTAAGATTAGTAGAAGTGGAAGAGTTTTCTATCCAGAGATTTCTCCAAAGGATGTTACTACACCAATTCGTATCACTACTATTGAATCAAGTATTGAGACTCAAGGCAAAGAACAGATGACTGAGCCTGCCCAGACTAAAGCACCGAAAGAGGTTACTATTAAAGATACCTCCAAGCAAGAGATGAAGGAGCTATTGAAAATTATTCGAAAGAGTGACTATAAGATTGTTGAACAGTTGGGGAAAATCCCCTCCAAAATATATATGATATCTCAGTTGTTCTACTCTGAAGCCATGCTCTAGCTTTGGTAAAGTTTCTGAAATATGCTCATGTACTGCAGGAAATCTCTGTTGATCAGTTCGAAAATTGTGTTGTTAACCTGAAAATTGATAATAAGCTAGGATTTTCTAACGATAATTTAACTCTCGTAGGAAATAACCACAATAAGGCCCTGCATGTCTCTATTGAATGTAGGGGCACTACCTTATCTCATGTGTTGGTGGATAAAGGTTCCTCATTGAATGTATTGCCAAAAGGTGTTTTAGACAAACTTGACTATGAAAGGGTTGTGCTAAAACCCAGTGACGTTATGGTGAGAGCTTTTGATGGTTCAAAGAGAATGGTGCATGGATAAGTTTATCTTCCAATCAAAGTGGGTTCCTAGGTTTTCAACTTTATTTTCTATGTGATGGACATTCGTCCAACCTATTCCTATTTGCTTTGACGCCCTTGGATTCATGGGGCAGGCACTTCCACTTATACTTTAGACCAAAAGTTTGAGTATCCCATGTGTTGTACCCCAAAATTTTCCCTCCTCTTTCTCAAGACATTTCTCACAAGATCTCCAAAAGCTCAAATTTGCACAAGTGTTGACTAGGTCAAACCATCTCCTAAACATTGATGCCTCAAATTAGGGTTTTGATTTACACAAGGGTAATTGGACTTATAATGCCTCAAATGACCTTCATGGATCATTATAGACCTCCAAGAATACTCATGTCAAGTTTCAATTCTTGAATCACAAATTTTCTCAATCAATTGACCAGATGACTGAAAATCAACTATATTGGGTAAAAAGTCAACTGTGGTCAAACTATAGTCAAACTTCAAGATTTTTGGTCCACGTCAACATTTTGAAGTCATATTCATCAATTGATCAAATTTGGATCACAATTACTAAATAAAAATGTTTAAATTACCAAAAGGGCAAAATGGTCAAAATTAGGGTTTTGACTGTAATTGACCGATCATTGACTTTTGAACTAATACATGATCCAATGGCTTGAAGCACAATCTCAAGGATTCTAATACAACGTGTTGAACTAATCTCATGGCTCAAATCATCTTTCAAAATCAATGGATTGATAGTTGAGTTTTGGGTCAACTGATGAAAAGTTAATTGATGCACAAAAACTCAAACTTTGACTTTTTGATCAAGGTTTAATTTAAAAGATCATAATTCATCAAGACATTCAAAATATGAAGCTTTATCATCAATAAATAAAGAAAGTCAAAAGTCAATTTGAAAATTCAAACTTTTCAAGACTTAGAAATATTTTCTAAGTGTTTTTATACATGATAATTTCACTACTTCATGCCAATTTTCCACGAAGATGCAAGATGATTCAAAAGAAACTCTCAACATGAAAGTTATAGCTCTTGATGAGATCTATAACATTGTTTTAGAGGACTCATATCTAAAAAATGCTTAGATTTTGAGTTATAAGCCCATAAAGTCATGCACTTTTGCTAAAACACTTAGTGAAAAATTGACCTAGTTTAGGAAGATTTTTGACCTAACTTCTTGGCCATTTTTCACCAATCTCCAATAGGATTTTGTCAAAATAGTCAACATAAAGGTTGTAGAGGATGTTTTAAGCTTTCAAAAATGTCCAAGAAATTGAAGAGATCATGCTTGAGCTGGAATTTTTGAAGACAAGAAGTTGGACATTCATTCTTAAATTATAGGCCATTTCTATGATGAACAAGAAATCAAATCTCTTAGCCATGCTGTGTAATCTTGCTCTACAGGCTTCTAACTTGTATTTCACTCCATTATTAATTAATTACACAACTGATAGAGCCATTTCCAAGCATTTAAGCCATTGTCCAAGTGATTAATCCATTTTTGGCACAAAGGTAACATTGCCATTTTGGAAAAGCCAACTTTAATCACAATGTCAACTCCTTGAGCTTTGCACTTGTTCCTTCTGAACACACACAATCTCAAAGCCATAAGCAACTTATCTAAATTCTATAGTCATTTCATATCATGCTTGTACTATGCACTGGAACGGGGTTATCTCAATGTTGCTTCAAAACTAAGTCATCTAGCCATAACTTTGTAACTTACAAACCTGTTGATCTCCTTCCCTCCAACCCTTCCCTATAAATAGAGACACACATTGCAACATAAGACACAAATTAACAAGCCCTCAAACACCCTCATTCTCTCTCAAATCATAAACTGCAACACAAGCACAAAACCTTGTCATTTCTGACTTTGAAAACCAAACACAAAATCTACTTGTGTGTTTTCTCTTAAAATCATTCTAAAAGCTTACATACATCAAATACAACTCATCCCAGTCCCTGTTTCCTAACTGTAACTCCATTTTCACCATTGTCTAAACTCAAAAATAGAGCATTGCAGTTGGACTTCTCTAGACCATTTCAGTCACTCTCAACTCAAGTTAAGAATTGCATTAGCTTCCTAGAGGTCCAATGAAGTTAACCTGATCATTGCAGCATCTTGAAACAAGCTCAAACTCAAAACGCGAATTCCATTTTCAAGGTAAGTTTTCTGACTTTTGAACTCTTCATATAGGCATCATTAGCTTTCCATTTTTAAAGATAAAATATAGACATCATAGCCCAGAAACTGACCATGTCCTTAGAATTCATTTATGTTGCCTGAGTAGTAAGAATTTTAGAGTTGAACTTTCTGAAAAAAGTTAGGTCAAATTTGGTACCATTTAAAATTTATGCTCATCTTTGATCTATTATCTTAGTTATTTACATATTTGGAATCATGGTGAAATTTCTAACAAGTTTGATGTTTATAATTTCTGAAATGGTTGAAAAATGAGAAAGTTACAAAGCTCTGGTTATGGCGCAGGGTTGAAGATGAAGTACAGCCATGGACACGTTTTATTTTAAGTTTATTTATTGTTGTATTACTAACAGATGAACCAGCCACCCCAGTGGCAGGAGGAGCGCGTGTAAGGCATTACCCTATAAGGTCCTGGGTTCGAACCCGAGGGACCTTTTATTTTTATTTTCTAACATTTTTGTTTCATTTTTGAACAGCAAGCGTTAGGCTCCCTGTTGTTGGCCCTGACATGTTTGCTAATCTCTCACCCCCATTTCACTTTTGCATACACCAACCCAAATTATTTTCTTTTACTATTTTTTTTAATTGTTTTGTTTTATCATTTTTATTTTAAATCATAGAATCCTAAAAATCACAAAAATAATAGACTTAGACTTTTATTTAATTAATATAATTTTTGATATAAAAATTAATTTATTTTAATCACCCTTTATTTTATTAATTAATTTGTAAAGTAATTAGAAACTAGATTTTTTATTATTATTTCTTTTTACACATTAAAAATATTTTCCTAAATCCAAAAATCCAAAAATATTATTTTCTAAAAAACATTTAGAATTTTTATGATTTAATTTATTTTCATAAATAAATTAAATTATCACATCTTTCTTTTCATTTTTATTTTGAAAATAAAATAAAATTAGATTTAAGCTTCTAATTTATTTTCATTTCAAATTTCAAACTCTTTTTCTCAAATGTATAAAAACCTAAAAATATTTTCCTAACAAACTTAATTTCTTTTTCTTTTCTTAAATTTAATTGAATTAATATTGGACTTAGTTTTATTTTATATTTTCTTTTAATTTAGAATCTAGAAATTTAATTAATTATTTTCTTTCTTTTTTTACCTGTTTAATTAGAGCATTTTTCACACAAAAAACATAAAAACAATCTTCTTCCCAATTTTACTTTATTTTTACATTCTTGTACATTATTTAGCAATATTCAATATGGTTGTAATAGTAATTAGGGTTGAATTGCTTTCATTCCCCCATTTGTAAATTGTATCCCCATCCCCCAAGTGATGTAATAGCGTAGAACTTTAAATTTCTACAATTTATCGCTTTCAATATTATTCCTAGTAATTAGGGTTTGTATGGCAAGACACAAAATCAACAAATAGATAACCCTAATTGAAAACAAAAAGCATGAAATCAGAACATAATTCACACCTGCACCTCTAGGGTTAACCCATACTTGTTGCCTTAGAATAAACAAGTCATGTCCCTCGAACGTGGGATACTTTAGTAAAGACCCTCGATTACAAGATCGTAGTCCCTCGATGACCCTTCGATGTTGCCATCGGTAAATAATCTTAGACCCTCATGACAAATTACTAATGTATCCTACAATGTTGCCTTCTATGACTGTACAATGATCCACGCCTGTCCCTTCACATCTAATGATATAGTTGCTTACCAATCAACGGTAAGATAGCAATATCTAAAGGAGGAGGAAATGAAAAAAAGACTTTTTGAGTAGGTAGAACGTTCATAGTTGCTTGCTCACAAAATTTCAAAACATCTTTCAAAAACACCAAACACTTTTCATGAACTATTTTCAAAAGTCAACACTTTGTATACATTCTTATAGAGACGAGAATCATTACAAAGTTCGCCTAAACGAAGGCACTTTTTGAAAATACTTTTAAACCATCACAAACACATTTTACAAAGCATTTCAAAGTGATCTAGCAAATAAGAGCCCGTAGATAACTACAGATGAAAAGGGTGCTAACACCTTCCCTTTTCATAACCTACCCCCCGAACTCAAGAAAAATATCTCAAAAGGTTTTTCCTGTTCTTTTCACCCTTTCCTTTATTGGATAAAAGAAAAGTCGGTGGCAACTATTTCTATCCGCAAAAATTGCGATCAAACGCAAAACACCCAAGTCAGTTCTCCCATCGTATTACAGAATTGGTGACTCTTCTGGGAAATATCTTAATAGTGGGGTTACCTTAGAGATTAGATCACCTTTAAACTGCCTTCTTTATTTGACTTGTATGATTTACATTATGGGTTATGTTTGGGTTTTTATAGATGCTCTACCCAGATCTGGGAACATTATTAGGTAAGTTGCAAAGATTATGGAGACTGTACGGTGTAGATCGATATGGTCGAAGCAATAGCTATGTTAGTGTGACACATTTGTGGGTACCGATATCCCTTGTGGCAAATCGAGGAGAATACAGGGCCGCTGTGTGGTGTCATGAAACACTAACTGACCTTAGAACCTTTAGCTTAATAACTTGGCCATTAGGAATTATTGATATAGCCAGTGTTATACCCCAAAATTTTCCCTCTTATTTATCAAATATTTTCTCACAAGATCTCATTTGGTTCAAGACTGCACAAGGTTTGATCAGTTCAACACACTTCCTTAAGCGCTGATGACTGAAATTAGGGTTTGAGATTGCACAAGGATAATTGAAATTTCAATGCCTCATGTGACTTTCATGGACCATTATGGACCCCCAAGATTACTCATGGCAAGTTTCAATCCTTGGATCATATTTTTGCCCAGTCAATTGACCACTTGACCTAAAATCAATTGTATTGGAGAAAAAGTCAATTATGGCCAATTTACAGTCAAACTTCATAATTTCGACCCATATAAACAATATAAACTCATATGTATCATTTGATCAAGTTTGGACCATAATTCCTCAAGAAATTTGACCAAATCATCAAAAGGGCAAAATGGTCAAAATTAGGGTTTTGACTGAGAAAGGGCAATCTTTGATTTTTGACCTAGAAAATGGTTAATTGGTTTGAGGCATAATCTCAAGAGTTAAATTACATCATTTTGACCTAATGTCATGACTCAAAACATTGCTCAAGATCAATTGGATTGATAGTGGATTTTCAGACAACTGATCAAAAGTCAACTGTACATTGAAAAGTCAAACTTTGACTTTTGGTCAAAATCAAGTGTCAAAGATCACAATTCATCAAAATATGTCAAAATATGAAAATTCTACATCAAGAAATCAAAAAGTCAAGATTTCATTTTGAAAAGTCAAAGTTTTCAAACTTAGAAATTTTTCTAAGTGTTGAAAACTTCATGTTTTTTCACAACTTTGAGCCAAATTTTCACAATGATGCAAGATAATTCAAAAGAAACTTTCAATATGAAAGTTATAGATCTCAATGATATCTACAACATTTCTTTACACGAATTCTCCTAAAAATTCTTGGATCTCAAGTTATTAATCCATGAAGTCATGGTCTTGAAACTAAACACTTAGTGAAATTTTGAACATTTTTGGTCAGGATTTTGACCTAACTTCTGATCCAAGTTTCACCTAGTTCCATTTGGATTTTGAAAAAGTGATTGAAATAGGGGTTGTAGAGCACATTACAAGATTTCCAAAATATCAAAGAACTCCTTGAGATCATTTGTGAGCAAGGAGAATCAAAGGTCAGAAGTTTGGGTTTCAAGTTATTTTACAAGGCAAATTTTGTGATGAACAAAATTCAAATCTCAAACCTATGCTGCATAATATTTGCTTTGAAGGCCTCAAACTTGTTAGGCACTCCATAATTAAATTATTGTGGAGTTATTATAGGCCTCAACTCAAGCATTGAATGCAATTCCATGCTTTATATCCATTTTAGGAAGAAAGTGCACAATGCCATTTTGAAAAAGTAGCTTTATACACAAAACTTGTTCTTGAGCCTTGCAATTGCTTTCTTCTGATCATACAGGTCTGTGATACGGTGGGAGAACTGACTTGAGGTTTTGCGCTCGTGTTCGCAAATGTTTCGGTTGAGCAAGAGTCGCCACCGACTTTTTATTTTATCCTAAGGAAAGGTTAAAAAGCACAGGAAAAACCTTTGAGATGTTTTCGTGGGTTCGGGGAGTAGATTATAGAAAGGGAAGGTATTAGCACCCTTTCTATCCATGGTTATCCATGGGCTCTTAGTTACTTGTCTTAGATCACTTGCCTTTGTTTTTCAATTGTTTTGAAATGGTGCTTTGTGTGTGGTTTTGAAAAATGTTTTGAAAAAAGATGCCTTGTCTAGGCAACCTTTGTAATGAATCATGTTTGAGTATATACAAAGGTGTTTGTCTTTTTGAAAAGTTTTTCAATGTTTTGAAAGTTGTTTGGAAGTTGTGTTGTGAGGTGTGTTTTTTAAAAGTAGCAAGGATGTTTTCTTTGCAAGTTTGATCAAGTAACTAAGAGCGATCTACTCTAAATTTCTCAAAGATATTTCTCATGTTTTAACCCTTTTAACAATGTTGTTTCACCATTGTATTTGATGAACAACCTTGCGTTAGGATGTTAACGGGACGGGCGCGGGTCATCGTTTAGACCATAGAGGCAATAGTGCCAAATATCTTTGGCAATTTTCTCAAGGGACTTGATCATTTTAGGCAACTTGATAGCGTCATCGAGGGACTATGATCATTTGATTTGTTTGTTTTTCCAAAGACACTTAACATGAAACTATGGCCTATTTTTAAGGCAACAAGTGGATGTAACCCTAGGGGTGCAAGTGTGTTTTAGTGTTTTGTTTTTCATGCATGTTTATCTTGGATTTAGGTCAAACTACTTGTTGATTTTATTTGCATACAAACCCTAAGTCTAAACATGGCATAATTGAAAGCTTTTAAATGCGGAAATTTAAATGCTAAGCTATTACAACAATGATTATGGGGAGGGGGGTACAAGTTTGAATTTGGGGGATATTTGACAAGAAATTAAATTCTAAACTATTACATCCATATCGAATATACAAATATTTAATTATACAATGTAAAGTAAATACAATAAATATGCAAAATGTATTATGCACAAAAATTATTTTTTATGTATGTGAAAGTATTTTTTCATGTGAAATATAAACAAAAATAAAAAGGTCAAATTTTGAATATTTTCGTCATTTAGGGTAAAACCCTAGTTTTTTTTGAATAAATAGTATTTATTTACTAATTATATACAATATTTATTAATTATATACAAAAAATAAAAAAAGGAAGTATATTGTAAAAAAAAGTATTTTTTAGTGTCATATATTAATAAAAATAAAAATGTATTATTTTTACATTTTCCCCCTAATTATCTAATAAAATATACAAGTATTTATATTATATATTAAATATACTAAATATATACAAGAATAAAATATTAATTATTTACAAAAAAAAAGTATATTTTAGAAAATGTTTTCAAAATGTAAACAAAAAATAATAACTGAAAAAATATTTATTTTTTGTATTATTTTTAGGGTTTTAAATAAAAAGTATATATATTTATTTACATATATATATATGCTAACTGAAACAAATAAATGCCAAATAAATGCAAAAATGTGAGAAAAAATATTTTTAGTGTTTTTTCATGTTTGAATAAAAATATAAAATCATAAACAAAAAGAAAAATGAAAAAATAATAAATATTTCACACAATGGGCCAGGGGGTGTAAATTGGAAAAGGGGGTGCAAAGAGCAGGACTGACTCAGGCCCAGCCCAAGCCAGTCATCTTCAACCTTCAGCATTGTTTGAACAAGCAAAAACGCGCGTTTCTTAACTCCTGATTCCTGGACTTTCATGCAAAACTCATAACACCAATATTATAGAGCATCAAGAGACGAATTCAGACATATAAAATACTTGACCTAACTCTAAGAAACGAGGGAGAATTTCTTCATCCCCAATTTCTGACCTAATTATTCTTCAATGTTCATGGCCAAAATTCTCAAAGCATACTCAATATAAATGAAAAGTAAGTACATGGATGGCTTCAGGGCTATGAGTAGGACATGTTTCATTCACAAACCTAAGCCTAACTCTTCCTAGATTGAGAGATAGAAGTTCATGGTTTTACCTGTTTCAGCTTGAGTCGTGTACAGCAATATGGCCAACTTTAATGGAGTTTGAACTTTTGTACAGCTTGCCTGAAGTCCAAGGATGCTTCTCCAACACCTAGCTTGCTTTGAAACTCTCTGAATCGTGCTATGGAAGTTCACCTGCAAAACTGAAAAGTGAAAATGGCAACAGAGGTTAGGGATGTTACAGCTTGTGTTTGAGGCTTGGGATAGTTCCAATGGATGATATAGAATGTATTTGAACTGATTTTAGCCAAAGTGCACGGGTGGAATGGATTGTGGAAGTCAAACTGCAACAGATGCCCTATTTTGCAGCAAAATGGTGTTTTGATGTCTGAGGAGGTTTGAGGGGTGGTTGATTCGTGCCTTAGGCTTGCTTGGATGTATGAAAGATGTTTGAAAGGTTTTGGTTTGGCTGTGTTGACAGGAATGAGAGATAGACTTCAGTTTGCAAGCTTTCTTCAAATGTAAGCAAGGATAATGTAAGTGTTTATGCAGGCCTGTACCACCCTCTATGTATGCTGCATATCTTTCTCTTGGTAACACAAATTTGTGGACTCTATCTAGCCTCTAAGATCTGGCCCCATGCCTCTTGGATTTGGTATTTGACATAAAGCACTACTTTTCAAAAATGGCAAGTTTGCTTTTTCTACTTAAGGGATAATTCAATGTGTAATGACCAAATGCACTAAACAATGCTTGAACACAATGGTTAGGCATTTAATTATGGAGTGCAAACTTGGTTTAGAGGCCTGCAAGCAAGTACCAAGCATGCTGATTTGAAAATGAGACTTGTATGAACATGTATTTGGTTATGAACAAAAGTGGATTTTTCCCAACTTTGCAAATTCGATTCTCCCTAACCACAAGGGTGTTTGAGAAGTTATTGGACAATTTGGAAAGCTTGGAATGTGTAATACAATCCATCTTTGTAATGAAAATTGATACTCCAAGTGGAAGCATGTGAAAAATGGCCAAGAAGTTGGACAAAAATCCTGCCTAGAATAGGTCAAAATTTTTCTAAGTTAAAAATGTTTTGCACCCTTGTTCCAAAAATCATAACTTGAGATACAAGCTTCCTTTGAGAAAACATTGTGAATCAAAGTTGTACTTTTTGCTATGGACTACAACTTTCATGTTTCAAGCTTTGTTTGAATCCATTTGTATCTTGGTGAAAAAATGGGACAAAGTTAGGAAAAAAATAAGGAAGTTTCATAACTTAGAAAAATTCTAAGTTATGAAATTTTCTCATTTTAAACCCTAATTTGAAAATTTGGATTTCTTGATGAACAAGTTTCATAATTTGACATGTCTTGATGAAAAATGAATCTTGGCACTTGATTTTGACCAAAAAGTCAAAGTTTGACTTTTCAGTATACAGTCAAATTTTGATCAGTTGACTGCAAAATTCATCTGTCAATCCTATGCATTTGAGATCTTTTGAACTTGTTGAATGGGTCAAGACAATGCCATTGAGTCCTTGAGTCCATATGTGAGCTTGGTTTGCCATTGGTTAGGTCAAACAGCCAAAAATTGCCTTTGTGCAGTCAAAACCCTAAAAATGACCATTTTGCCCTTTGGGTGATCTGATCAAATTTCTTGTGGAATTGTGATCCAAACTTGACAAAATGTTTCATATGAGTTCATAATGTTGATGGGGGTAAAAAATCATGAAGTTTGACTGTCCATTGGCCACAGTTGACTTTTTCCCAATACAGTTGATTTTTAGGTCAACTGTCCAATTGACTGGATAAAAATTGGAATCAAGGCTTGAAATTTGGTATGGATAAACTTGTAAGTCCAACATGAAGCATGAAAGTCACTTTGGGCCTTTTAGGTCAAAACATCTCTGTGCAAACTCAAAACCTAATTTGGGTCAACAGTGCAAGGAAGGGCCTTGAGCAGAGCAAACCCTAACTTGATCTTGAGTTCCAAGAGTCTTGTGATGGGAGAAAATGTTGATGAAATGAGAGGGCAAATTTTGGGGTAAAACAGTTGCCCCTGTTCAATCTTCTTGCACCTGAAGAGTTAGATTGGCAGGTTTGCCTTTCGCGACTCGAGGGTAAAAGGAGATTGGACACTAGAGTGCCCAAAAAATTTGCACTCGTCAAAGCGTAGTTGAGGGAATGGGCTTAAAGATGCCATTTGGAGATGGGCTTAAAGATGCCATCTGGAGGAGAGACAGAATATTGTCGGGGATAGGCTTAAAGATGCCATCTGGAATGTTTGTTGAACTGTATGTCGTTGATGAGTGAGTGAATATCAGAAAGGTATCTATGTTTGGAATATCTCTGGACTGGGGGTCTGAATAAGCAATAGATTGACATCTGTGTTTGGAGAATCCGTAAACTGTTTTCTTAGAGTTGAATAAGCAATAGGTTAACATCCGTGTCTGGAGAACCCGTGAACTGTTTTCAGAAGTCTTGAAGTTGAATGAGCAATAGATCAGCATCCATGTTGGGAAGCGTCCGTGAACTATTTTCAAAAGTTGAGTCTGAACAAGCGATAGATTAACATCCATATTTGGAGAACCCGTAAACTGTTTTCAGAAGTCTGGAATCTGAACAAGCAATAGGTTAACATCCGTATCTGGAGAACCCGTAAACTATTTTCAGAAGTTGAGTCTGAACAAGCGATAGGTTAACATCCGTATCTGGAGAACCCATGAACTGTTTTCAGAGGTCGAAGCTTATCAATCTTATCCTGAAAAGGGTAAAATGTTAGTTAAACACAAGGTTATGTTGCATGATACGTATGATGCAATGAATTGCGTTTCATCAATGTTTATGATATATGAATGTAATGGATGTGTATGTAAGCTGAGTAGTTGTCTTGCTAAGGAAGATAAATCCTGGATAATGAAATCTTCGACTGCTGTCGGGGATTGCAAGAATCTTTGACTGCTGCAGGGGATTGCAGGAATCTTTTGATCGTTGAAACTGAGAAGTCCTGGGACCACTATTGGGGAATCAGGATCTCGGGTTGTATGCCAATCTACTGGGGATTCCTATTTTGAGGAGATCTTCACTGGGGAATATCTGAATACTCTGTGAGGGATTGAGAATGAGAGTCTTCAATCTGTTAAGAGAAAAAAGATTTTTAGGAGCTTCAGTTGTCCGTTATTCTGTTGGTGGTTGTAACTTCCAGCAGGTGATGAAGGAATTTTTTATGATGACCGCAACTTCCAGAAGGAAATTTTTGAACGCTCTTGAATTCCAGCAGGTGATGAAGGAATTTTTGATGATGACCGCAATTTCCAGAAGGAAATTTTTGAACGCTCTTGAATTCCAGCAGGTGATGAAGGAATTTTTGATGATGACCGCAATTTCCAGAAGGAAATTTTTGAACGCTCTTGAATTCCAGAAGGTGATGAAGGAATTTTTGATGATGACCGCAATTTCCAGAAGGAAATTTTTGAACGCTTTTGAATTCCAGCAGGTGATGAAGGAATTTTTGATGATGACCGCAATTTCCAGAAGGAAATTTTTGAACGCTTTTGAATTCCAGCAGGTGATGAAGGAATTTTTGATGATGACCGCAATTTCCAGAAGAAATTTTTGAACGCTCTTGAATTCCAGCAGGTGATGAAGGAATTTTTGATGATGACCGCAATTTCCAGAAGAAATTTTTGAACGCTCTTGAATTCCAGCAGGTGATGAAGGAATTTTTGATGATGACCGCAATTTCCAGAAGGAAATTTTTGAACGCTTTTGAATTCCAGCAGGTGATGAAGGAATTTTTGATGATGACCGCAATTTCCAGAAGGAAATTTTTGAACGCTTTTGAATTCCAGCAGGTGATGAAGGAATTTTTGATGATGACCGCAATTTCCAGAAGGAAATTTTTGAACGCTCTTGAATTCCAGCAGGTGATGAAGGAATTTTTGATGATGACCGCAATTTCCAGAAGGAAATTTTTGAACGCTCTTGAATTCCAGCAGGTGATGAAGGAATTTTTGATGATGACCGCAATTTCCAGAAGGAAATTTTTGAACGCTCTTGAATTCCAGCAGGTGATGAAGGAATTTTTGATGATGACCGCAATTTCCAGAAGGAAATTTTTGAACGCTCTTGAATTCCAGCAGGTGATGAAGGAATTTTTGATGATGACCGCAATTTCCAGAAGGAAATTTTTGAACGCTCTTGAATTCCAGCAGGTGATGAAGGAATTTTTGATGATGACCGCAATTTCCAGAAGGAAATTTTTGAACGCTCTTGAATTCCAGCAGGTGATGAAGGAATTTTTGATGATGACCGCAACTTCCAGAAGGAAATTTTTGAACGCTCTTGAATTCCAGCAGGTGATGAAGGAATTTTTGATGACGACCGCAACTTCCAGAAGGAAATTTTGAACGCTCTTGAATTCTAGCAGGTGATGAAGGAATTTTTGATGATGACGGCAACTTCCAGAAGGAAATTTTTAAACGCTCTTGAATTCCAGCAAGTGATGAAGGAATTTTTGATGATGACCGCAACTTCCAGAAGGAAATTTTTGAACGCTCTTGAATTCCAGCAAGTGATGAAGGAATTTTTGATGATGACCGCAACTTCCAGAAGGGAATTTTTGATGATGACCGCAACTTCCAGAAGGAAACTTTTGAATGCTCTTGAATTCCAGCAGGTGATGAAGGAATTTTTGATGATGACCGCAACTTCCAGAAGGAATTTTTTGAACGCTTTTGAATTCCAGCAGGTGATGAAGGAATTTTTGATGATGACCGTAATTTCTAGAAGGAAATTTTTGAACGCTCTTGAATTCCAGCAGGTGATGAAGGAATTTTTGATGATGACCGCAATTTCCAGAATGAAATTTTTGAACGCTCTTGAATTCCAGCAGGTGATGAAGGAATTTTTTATGATGACCGCAACTTCCAGAAGGAAATTTTTGAACGCTCTTGAATTCCAGCAGGTGATGAAGGAATTTTTGATGATGACCGCAACTTCCAGAAGGAAATTTTTGAACGCTCTTTCACCATGAAATGTAAATTTGCTTTGGAGAATAAATCCTTGACAAATGTTGGGGAAATAAACCCATAACCGAAGCTGGGGATTGAAAATACTTTGATTACTGAGGGCGAGAAATCCTTGCTGACTACTGATTGCTTGGGGAACAAGATCTTTAGTTGTTGAGGGATCTCAGGACCACTGCTGGGGTTTGAAGAATCCTTGGTGACTTGTGAGGAATGAGAATTCTGATGATCTCTACTGGGGAGTCCAGAACCTGGTAGACTTATGCTGGAGAAGTAAGACCGAGAATCTTCAATCTGATGGGAAGTATCTCTGTGGGGAGAATGTTCACTAGTATGGTTCCGCTGGGGATTGATAGTTGGAAGTTTTAGCTCCGCTGGGGATTTCCTCTAAAAGGGCATCAAGATATCTATCTGTACCTTCAACCTATCAGCAATCATCTTTCTAGATTTGTAAGGAAATGATGATGTTCAAATGCATATGCCTATTTTAACAAAACATTGGACGTTTCTCAAATAAAACATAAGTGTAAAAAGCAAAAGAAAGACAAAGCAAATTTCTGTATTTGGGAAAGTGTTTGTATTAACTTTTTATGAGTATCTTTGTACAAAGGAGACAGACATCCTAGTAAGAGAATGTTGTCGCAAACATTGAGAATTTTATACAGAAAAAAGATGGCTATGTGCAACAATTCCATGGAATTCCATTCTGTTATAGCCTTCATAACTCTGAATATCTTGTCCATTCAATGCTTCATTCGCCGATGACTGGATTGATCAGAAGCTCGGAGCTTGTTGATGAAGAGATTGTTCTTTAAAGTGATCCGACGAGACATAGTCATACGCTTTAATTCCCTAACTTTTTCCTGAATCGCCCTTTCGGGTTTTCGATCCACCGGGAAACCCTTTTTTGCCCAAGTCGCCCTTTCGGGTTTTCAACTTGCCGGGTGTACAGATTTTTTTTATTTTATCCCTAATTTTTTCCTAAACCGCCCTTTCGAGTTTTCGATTCACCAGGATGCCCATTTTTGCCCAAGTCGCGCTTTCGGGTTTTCGACTTGCCGGGTTGTTTCATGCGTAGTATCTTTTGACTATGTCTGCGTTCGCAGGGTGTGGCAAATCGTCGCCGTCCATGGTGGTCAGAATCATTGCACCACCAGAAAATATGCTCTTGATCATAAACGGTCCTTCGTAAGTAGGAGTCCATTTTCCCCTGGGATCACTTTGCGGCAAGATAATCCGCTTGATTACAAGATCTCTGACTTGGTATACTTGACGTCTGACTTTCTTGTTGAAAGCCTTGATCATCCGTTTTTGGTACGTCTGACCATGGCAAACAGCAGTGAGTCGCTTCTCATCGATCAAATTGAGTTGATCAAGTCGGGTCTGAATCCAATCGTCTTCACTCAAACCAGAGTCTTTCATAATCCTTAGGGAAGGAATCTGAACCTCCATAGGTAGGACAGCTTCCATGCCATATACCAAAGAAAATGGGGTTGCCCCTGTTGAAGTACGTGCCGTGGTACGGTATCCATGCAGAGCAACAGTAACATCTCATGCCAGTCCTTGTAGGTAACTGTCATTTTCTGGATGATCTTCTTGATGTTTTTGTTCGCAGCTTCAACAGCACCGTTCATCTTTGGCTGATAGGGAGATGAATTGTGATGATAAATCTTGAACTGTTCGCATAGAGCGGTGATCATAGTATTGTTCAGATTTGTACCATTGTCTGTGATGATCCTGTCGGGGACACCATACCGGCATATGAGGTTCTGCTTGATGAAGCGGGCAACCAAATTCTTTGTAACAGAGGCAAAGGAAGCTGCTTCGACCCACTTGGTGAAATAGTCAATAGCGACCAGGATGAAGCGATGTCCATTGGATACCGTGGGCTTGATCTCTCCAATCATGTCAATGCCCCATATTGCGAATGGCCAAGGAGCTGTCAAAACATTGAGAGGAACAGGAGGAATATGAATCTTATCGGCGTAGACCTGACATTTATGGCAAGTACGGGAATGTTGATGGCAATCAGCTTCCATGGTAGACCAATAATAGCCTGCCCTTAGAATCTTCTTAGCCATCGTATGCCCGCTCAAGTGGGTGCCAAATGTGCCACTGTGTATCTCAGTCATGATCAACTCTGCTTCAGCTTTGTCTACACATCGGAGTAAAACACAATCATGGTTGCGTTTATAGAGGATGTAGTTTCTTAGGAAGAACTTGGCCGCAAATCTCCTTAAGAACTTTTTGTCATTGACGGAAGCTCCTTCGGGATATTCTCTAGTCTGGAGATACCTTTTTATTTCATGAAACCAGGGTTGTTCCACTACTTCTTCGATATTAATCTCATGACAAAGCGCAGGTTCATCCATTCACTCGATGGTGATTTGGGGAGCCTCGTTATCCCAGTTGAGTTTAAACATGGAAGACATTGTAGCCAGAGAATCTGCTAGCTGGTTTTCTTCTCTCGGGAAATGCTTGAAGGTGATTTGCTCGAAATGAGGCAACAATGTCAGGACATGTTCTTTGTATGGGATAATATTAGGATGTTTGGTATCCCACTCTCCTTTGATTTGACTGATAACCAAAGCCGAGTCCCCAAATACGACCAAAGATTTGATCCCCAAGTCTATAGCAGCCTTGAGACCAAAGATGCAAGCTTCATATTCGGCCATGTTGTTGGTACAGCTGAAACAAAGTCGGGCCATGAAAGGTGTATGACAACCTTCTGGGGAAATGAGTACCGCACCGATACCGTTTCCAAGTGCATTTGAAGCACCATCAAAGTACAGGGTCCATCGGGATCCTTGTTCAGGTCCGTCATACGGTCCGTTACCTTCAATGTTATCCAATGTCATGATGTCCTCGTCCGGGAAGTCGAATCTCATGGGTTGATAATCTTCGATAGCTTGATGAGCTAGATGGTCAGCTAGTACACTCCCTTTTATAGCTTTTTGGGTGGTATACTGGATGTCATACTCAGTCAGGATCATTTGCCATCTAGCAATTCTTCCAGATAAAGCAGGCTTCTCGAAGATATATTTGATCGGGTCCATTTTGGAAATCAACAAAGTGGTATGAGTCAACATATACTGCCTTAGTCAGCGAGCAGCCCATACCAAAGCGCAACAAGTTTTCTCGAGCAGTGAGTAGTGAGTCTCACAGTCGGTAAACTTTTTGCTAAGGTAATAAATGGTATGCTCTTTTCGACCAGACTCGTCATGCTGGCCCGGTACGCACCCCATTGAGTTGTCCAAAACAGTCAGATACATGATTAGTGGCCTTCCTTCGACGGGTGGCATCAGAATAGGAGGTTCTAGAAAATACTCCTTGATCTTATCAAAAGCAATTTGACAATCATCGTTCCATTCGACTACCTGATCTTTCCTTAATAGTTTGAAAATTGGCTCACAGGTAGACGTCAGGTGAGAGATGAACCTGGCGATATAGTTCAAGCGTCCCAAGAATCCTATAACCTCCTTTTCAGTACGGGGGGCAGGCATTTCTTGTATAGCCTTTACTTTTGCTGGATCGACCTCAATGCCTTTGTTGCTGACAATAAATCCCAGAAGTTTACCAGACCTAACTCCAAAAGTGCACTTACTTGGATTTAGCCTGAGTTTGTATTCCTTCAACCTGGCAAACAGCTTTTGCAAATGTTCGAGGTGTTCCTCTTTTGTTTGTGATCGAGCTATCATGTCGTCTACGTAAACTTCAATCTCATGATGTATCATATCATGAAACAAATCTGCCATGGCGCGTTGATAAGTTGCCCCTGCGTTCTTCAGTCTGAATGGCATCACCTTGTAGCAGAAGGTGCCCCATTGTGTAACAAAGGTTGTTTTCTCCATGTCCTCGGGGGCCATTTTGATCTGGTTGTAGCCCGAGAATCCATCCATGAAAGAAAATACTTTGTGCTGAGTCGTGTTGTCAATCAAAATGTCGATATGTGGTAGCGGAAAATCATCTTTAGGGCTGGCCCTGTTCAAATCCCGGTAGTCCACACACATTTTGACCTTGCCTTCTTTTTTGGGAACGGGAACAATGTTAGCAACCCATTATGGATAGGATGTAACATCCAGAAAGCCAGCGTTGAATTGCTTCATTACTTCAGCCTTAATCTTCTCAGACATGCCAGGCCTCATTCGGCGGACTTTTTGCTTGATCGATGGACAGTCCTCTCTTGTAGGGAGACGGTGAACCACGATGTCTGTGTCTAACCCTGGAATGTCTTCATAAGACCAGACGAAGATTTCAATGTATTCATTTAACAGCTGTATTAAGCGCTCCTTGACACTTGGTTCCAAGCTGACACCCACTTTGACTTCCTTCATGTCTTCCTCTGTTCCTAAGTTGACTTTTTCCAACAACTCTTCATGAGGTAAGATGGCCCTCTCTTCTTGTTGTAGAAGTCTGGCTAACTCTCCCGGTACTTCACAATCTTCGTCATCTTCGTACTCAGCCTGATTGACCAAATCTTCAGAGTTATTGTAAGGGATAGCCATCCTTAAACAAACAAAAATGCAAAAGGAAAGAAAATGAACGCAACAGTTTATAAATGAAAAACGTCCAATGATTCATTAAACATGGCATATGATTATGAAGAGAATCAAAACCCTTACAAATGGACCTACATGCCCCGGGCAAGGCATGAGATGAAAAATAGTGTGCAGATTATTACAGACCAACAGGAAATGGAGGGGAGGGGAATTCAAGAACTCTCCTAGCTTCATTCTCAAATCTCCTTCCCAGTGTAGCTACCCCAACTCTTTTCTTTTTTCTTTTTTTTTTCTTTTTCTTGCTCTTTGTACCCTAACAGTGCTTTAAGATCCTCCTGACCCCTTGCTAAGGTCATGAGAAGCTGTTGAAACTGTGAGTTCTGCCCCTGCAGATCTTTGACCGTCTGCTCAATATCCATCTTACTGAAATAAACAACAGAAAGATAAGGAACCCTGGCGTGAAGACCTGTTTATGCATATGATGAATGATATGTTTATTCATGTAATGCATTCAAGGATTTAGAAATTCAAAATTGTTGCAGACAAAAAGAACGCACGTCATATTAATAAGAAGAAATTTTTTCAGTGCATAAATGCCCCATGGGCCAAATATTACAAAAACTTCTTAAGGTAAAAAGACGTTGTGCATCCTCTTTGGTGCGATGTAAGTGTTGAGGGTCTCCTCCTCGTGAAGTCGGCGGGTAAGCTCCAAAACCTTCTTCTCACTGGCGTAGAAGCTGGCTTCAAAAGTATCCCTTTCTTCCTTGAGTTGGATCCAACTCTTCTGCATTTCCTCCCATGATGTTGGCATGTCAGGATGTAGGATGGTGTATGAAACCCCTCCTTCCTTAACAGGCTCTTTGATCAAAGGGAGAATGTGAGGGTAAGGCATCATAAGACTCTGGGCGCGGGTCCGTACCCACTTGAGGTAAGGATCAAGAGGGATGGAGTTCTTGTGCCCCAGTGTCTTGCTATCTACCTTGTTAGGCATCCTCCAAGCTCTGATGAATCTTTGGTGAAGTCCTTGCGCATCGTTGTCGAAGTCAAAAACTAGGTTAGGAATCAGCATGTCATGAGGGCCCTCCCTCCGAGCGTATCCAAATTGTCTTAAAGCCAGACAGGGGTTGTAGGTAATGCCTCCCCTAATGCCAAGTAATGGAACATTAGGGAACTCACCATAACGATCGATGATGATGACATTTTCTCTGGACCGAGAACACCAATGTACATCAGAATGTGTGAGGGTAATCAATTGTTGTGACCACCTTAAGCATTGTTCATTCTTCAAAACAGATTGTGGAAGGTGAGAAATAAACCACCTTGCAAGGAGAGGAGTACAACACATGAGAACACCTCTCTTCCTCATTGTTCGTGTGTAAAATGAGTGGAGGATGTCCCCAAGCAACGTAGGTATGGGATTCCTGGATATGAAGATCTTAACAGCATTCACATCTATAAGTTAGTTAGGATTTGGGAACAAGACCAACTCGTAAATGAGGAGTGCCACAATCTCTTCAAAGGCTTGTAGATCCAGGGAATTCCAACACTCTTGTGCCTTCTCAAACAAGAATTTTGCCAAGAAGCCCTTGACACCACTTCTGGTTTCCCAATTCCCCTTGATGTCAGATGGTTGCAAGTGTAGTGCTTGAGCAACATCTTCAAGTTTTGGTTCTTTTTCCGTACCGTTGAAAGGTAGTTGATTAAGAATAGGAATTCTCAGGAGTTGAGAAAATTCCTCCAAAGTAGGCACCAATTGGTAGTCGGGAAATGTGAAACAGTGGTGAAGGGGGTCAAAGAATTGGAACAACACTTTCACCATGTCTTCTTCAATGCTGGTGTTGACTAGGCTGAGCAGTCTACCATGTCTTTCACTGAAGAGAGAGATTTCTGGGATTCTGGATGTAAGCTCCTTGAGTTGAGGAGGGATTCTCACAAGGTTGACTTGGATAGTTTTCCTGCGAAGAATTTCCATGACCTACAAAACAAGAACAAAGATGAAGATCCAAACCCTTGAAATGGTTAGTGGATGCATATGATGCTTTATGATGTTCATGATGTATGCACAAACACATGTACAAGCAATTCACACAAAACCCTAGTTTCAGGCTTGCACGGGGTTTCATAGGTAAGTACCCTCTTGTGTGTAGTTGGCTTAAAAACCTGTCCTATAAATAGTAACTGGATTCTAAGGAGCTCAATATCATTGGATTGTTTTCCATGTTCATTGTTTTGGTTTAGCCACTTAACTAGCGACCAAAATATTCTAAGAAAACAACCGTCAATGAGTGTAGTATCGAGTATCTACCAACTTCGGACTGCACCGAAGCCGGTCATCTCACTACCCCTAATAAAAGGCCAAGATGGTCAAGTATGGTTCTAGGTCATTAGTGCTTAGTGACATCACTCAGCGGCCCCGTACTCTCCTTGATTGAACTCAAGGGTTACCGGTACTCACAAATATGTCGCACTAATATAGCTATTGCTTCGACCGTGTCGGTATACCCCGCACAGTTTCCACAACGTATTGCTATCTATGAATGTTTCCCCAAATTCGGGTGTAGGATTTCAAGCCCAAACAAGAGAACCAAAATGTAAAGCAATCAAAGCAAACAATTAGTCATGTAAAAGGGTGATCTAAGCCCTAAGGTTACTCCACTTAAAAAGTAATTCCCCAGCAGAGTCGCCAGTTCTGTGATACGGTGGGAGAACTGACTTGAGGTTTTGCGCTTGTGTTCGCAAATGTTTCGGTTGAGCAAGAGTCGCCACCGACTTTTTATTTTATCCTAAGGAAAGGTTAAAAAGCACAGGAAAAACCTTTGAGATGTTTTTGTGGGTTCGGGGAGTAGATTATAGAAAGGGAAGGTATTAGCACCCTTTCTATCCATGGTTATCCATGGGCTCTTAGTTACTTGTCTTAGATCACTTGCCTTTGTTTTTCAATTGTTTTGAAATGGTGCTTTGTGTGTGGTTTTGAAAAATGTTTTGAAAAAAGATGCCTTGTCTAGGCAACCTTTGTAATGACTCATGTTTGAGTATATACAAAGGTGTTTGTCTTTTTGAAAAGTTTTTCAATGTTTTGAAAGTTGTTTGGAAGTTGTGTTGTGAGGTGTGTTTTTGAAAAGTAGCAAGGATGTTTTCTTTGCAAGTTTGATCAAGTAACTAAGAGCGATCTACTCTAAATTTCTCAAAGATATTTCTCATGTTTTAACCCTTTTAACAATGTTGTTTCACCATTGTATTTGATGAACAACCTTGCGTTAGGATGTTAACGGGACGGGCGCGGGTCATCGTTTACACCATAGAGGCAATAGTGCCAAGTATCTTTGGCAATTTTCTCAAGGGACTTGATCATTTTAGGCAACTTGATAGCGTCATCGAGGGACTATGATCATTTGATTTGTTTGTTTTGCCAAAGACACTTAACATGCAACTATGGCCTATTTTTAAGGCAACAAGTGGATGTAACGCTAGGGGTGCAAGTGTGTTTTTGTGTTTTGTTTTTCATGCATGTTTATCTTGGATTTAGGTCAAACTACTTGTTGATTTTATTTGCATACAAACCCTAAGTCTAAACATGGCATAATTGAAAGCTTTTAAATGCGGAAATTTAAATGCTAAGCTATTACAACAATAATTATGGGGAGGGGGGTACAAGTTTGAATTTGGGGGATATTTGACAAGAAATTAAATTCTAAACTATTACATCCATATCGAATATACAAATATTTAATTATACAATGTAAAGTAAATACAATAAATATGCAAAATGTATTATGCACAAAATGATTTTTTATGTATGTGAAAGTATTTTTTCATGTGAAATATAAACAAAAATAAAAAGGTCAAATTTTGAATATTTTTGTCATTTAGGGTAAAACCCTAGTTTTTTTGAATAAATAGTATTTATTTACTAATTATATACAATATTTATTAATTATATACAAAAAATAAAAAAAGGAAGTATATTGTAAAAAAAAGTATTTTTTAGTGTCATATATTAATAAAAATAAAAATGTATTATTTTTATATTTTTCCCCTAATTATCTAATAAAATATACAAGTATTTATATTATATATTAAATATACTAAATATATACAAGAATAAAATATTAATTATTTACAAAAAAAAGTATATTTTAGAAAATGTTTTCAAAATGTAAACAAAAAATAATAACTGAAAAAATATTTATTTTTTGTATTATTTTTAGGGTTTTAAATAAAAAGTATATATATTTATTTACATATATATGCTAAATGAAACAAATAAATGCCAAATAAATGCAAAAATGTGAGGAAAAATATTTTTAGTGTTTTTTCATGTTTGAATAAAAATATAAAATCATAAACAAAAAGAAAAATGCAAAAATAATAAATATTTCACACAATGGGCCAGGGGGGTGTAAATTGGAAAAGGGGGTGCAAAGAGCAGGACTGACTCAGGCCCAACCCAAGCCAGTCATCTTCAACCTTCAGCATTGTTTGAACAAGCAAAAACGCGCGTTTCTTAACTCCTGATTCCTGGACTTTCATGCAAAACTCATAACACCAATATTATAGAGCATCAAGAGACGAATTCAGACATATAAAATACTTGACCTAACTCTAAGAAACGAGGGAGAATTTCTTCATCCCCAATTTCTGACCTAATTATTCTTCCATGTTCATGACCAAAATTCTCACAGCATACTCAATATAAATGAAAAGTAAGTACATGGATGGCTTCAGGGCTATGAGTAGGACATGTTTCATTCACAAACCTAAGCCTAACTCTTCCTAGATTGAGAGATAGAATTTATGGTTTTACCTGTTTCAGCTTGAGTCATGTATAGTAATGTGGCCAACTTTAATGGAGTTTGAGCTTTTGTACAGCTTGCCTGAAGTCCAAGGATGCTTCTCCAACACCTAGCTTGCTTTGAAACTCTCTGAATCGTGCTATGGAAGTTCACCTGCAAAACTGAAAAGTGAAAATGGCAACATAGGTTAGGGATGTTACAACTTGTGTTTGAGGCTTGGGATAGTTCCAATGGATGATATAGAATGTATTTGAACTGATTTTAGCCAAAGTGCACGGGTGGAATGGATTGTGGAAGTCAAACTGCAACAGATGCCCTGTTTTGCAGCAAAATGGTGTTTTGATGTATGAGGAGGTTTGAGGGTGGTTGATTCGTGCCTTAGGCTTGCTTGGATGTATGAAAGATGTTTGAAAGTTTTTTGTTTGGCTGTGTTGACAGGAATGAGAGATAGACTTCAGTTTGCAAGCTTTCTTCAAATGTAAGCAAGGATAGTGTAAGTGTTTATGCAGGCCTGTACCACCCTCTATGTATGCTGCATATCTTTCTCTTGGTAACACAAATTTGTGGACTCTATCTGGCCTCTAAGATCTGGCCCCATGCCTCTTGGATTTGGTATTTGACATAAAGCACTACTTTTCAAAAATGGCAAGTTTGCTTTTTCAACTTAAGGGATAATTCAATGTGTAATGACCAAATGCACAAAACAATGCTTGAACACAATGGTTAGGCATTTAATTATGGAGTGCAAACTTGTTTTAGAGGCCTGCAAGCAAGTACCAAACATGCTGATTTGAAAATGAGACTTGTATGAACATGTATTTGGTTATGAACAAAAGTGGATTTTGCCCAACTTTGCAAATTCGATTCTCCCTAACCACAAGGGTGTTTTAGAAGTTCTTGGACAATTTGGAAAGCTTGGAATGTGTACTACAATCCATATTTGTAATTCAAATTGATACTCCAAGTGGAAGCATGTTAAAAATGGCCAAGAAGTTGGACAAAAATCCTGCCTAGAATAGGTCAAAAAATTTCTAAGTTAAAAATGTTTTGCACCCTTGTTCCAAAAATCATAACTTGAGATACAAGCTTCCTTTGAGAAAACTTTGTGAATCAAAGTTGTATTTTTTGCAATGGACTACAACTTTCATGTTTCAAGCTTTGTTTGAATCCATTTGTATCTTGGTGAAAAAATGGGACAAAGTTAGGAAAAAAATAAGGAAGTTTCATAACTTAGAAAAATTCTAAGTTATGAAATTTTCTCATTTTAAACCCTAATTTGCAAATTTGGATTTCTTGATGAACAAGTTTCATATTTGACATGTCTTGATTAAAAATGAATCTTGGCACTTGATTTTGACCAAAAAGTCAAAGTTTGACTTTTCAGTATACAGTCAAATTTTGATCAGTTGACTGCAAAATTCATCTGTCAATCCTATGCATTTGAGATCTTTTGAACTTGTTGAATGGGTCAAGACAATGCCATTGAGTCCTTGAGTCCATATGTGAGCTTGGTTTGCCATTGGTTAGGTCAAACAGCCAAAAATTGCCTTTGTGTAGTCAAAACCCTAAAAATGACCATTTTGCCCTTTGGGTGATCTGATCAAATTTCTTGTGGAATTATGATCCAAACTTGACCAAATGGTTCATATGAGTTCATAATGTTGATGTGGTTAAAAAATCATGAAGTTTGACTGTCCATTGGCCACAGTTGACTTTTTCCCAATACAGCTGATTTTTAGGTCAACTGTCCAATTGATTGTGCAAAAATTGGAATCAAGGCTTGAAATTTGGTATGGATAAACTTGTAAGTCCAACATGAAGCATGAAAGTCACTTTGGGCCTTTTAGGTCAAAACATCTCTGTGCAAACTCAAAACCTAATTTGGGTCAACAGTGCAAGGAGGGGCCTTGAGCGGAGCAAACCCTAACTTGATCTTGAGTTCCAAGAGTCTTGTGATGGGAGAAAATGTTGATGAAATGAGAGGGCAAATTTTGGGGTACAACAAGGTCCTATAACTCAATAGAAGTTTGTCTCAATCCTTACAATCACTCATCCCATGCTTGTACTTCATCATGGAACCATACTTTCATTTTTCTTCAAAATCAAGCAACCTTGCCATAACTCTAGAACTCAAATCCTTTGTGCAAAACCTCTCCAACCTTTTGCTTATAGATACACAAGTCATTTTCAAGAAAATACACGCATGCTTAAGCCTAAAAACTCACAAGAACTCAGAATTGCATCTCATACTTCCATTGTTGCATATTCTGGCCAGAAATCCCAAAATCAAAACCTATTCGTGCGTTTCTTGGCCTTTTGCTTCTAAAAGCTTCCAAGCATCATACACAAGCCATCCCTGTCCCTGTTACATGACTGTAACACCATCTTTCTCCATTTCCAAGTTCAAAAATAAAGCATCACAGTTGGACTTCTCCAGACCATTTCAGCCACTCTCCAACCAAGCTAATCATTGCATTAGCTTCTTGGGACCTCAAGGAAGCTAACCCGATCCTTGCAGCACCTTGAAACAAGATCCAACTCGAAACACGAATTCCATTTTCAAGGTGAGTTTTCTGAATTTTGAACTCTTCATATAGGCATCATTTGCTTTCCATTTGTGAAGATAAAATGTAGATATCATAGCCCTGAAACTAACCATGTCTTCAGAATTTGGCACCATTAGAAATTCACATTCATCTTTGATCTATAGTTTTAGTTATTTACATTTCTGGAATCGTGATGAAATTTTACACAACTTTCATGTTTACATTTTTGCAAATGTTTGAGAAACGAATAAGTTGCAGGGATTCTGGCTAGAGGTTGAAGATGAAGTACATTTAGGGCAAGACTTATATTATATATTTGTTGTTTTGTTTAAGTTAACGGATGTATCACCACCCCAGTGGTTAAAGCGTGCGCCTGTCACCCTTAGGTCTTGGGTTCAAGCCCCAGTGTGACCTTTTTCATTTTTTCCATTTTTTTGACATTTTTTTGTTTTTTTTGCAGCGCCTGGGCCAGCAGTTTGGGCCTGACATTTTTTTTCTTACAATACTCCATGTTTCACTTATCAACCCCCCTGACTTTATTTTTTATTTTTATTTTATTTTTACTTTTTTATCTTTTATTTATTATTATTATGAATATTATTATTAATAGTATTATTATTATTATTTTCATTAATAAAAAAAAATCCAAAAATATTTATATTTTATTATTTATATTTATTTAGTTTATTCTTCTTTACAAATAAAAGAACAAAAACATTTTCTTTAATTAATTTCTTGTTTTAATACTTAGATAATTTAATTTTAATCATTATATTATATTTCTTGTAAATTAAAATCAATTTAGAATATAGGACTTTTATTTAATTATTTTTATTTACTAATTTAATTAAATTCATTAAAAAAACCATAAATAACTTGTTTTCCTTAAATTAATTATTTTACTAACTTAATCCTAATTTTCTTATTTTTAGTTAATTATTTTATTTCTATTTAATTAAATCAAAAAACCCTTTTCATGAAAAAACCAAACAAAAATCATATTTTCTTTTTACATTTACATTCTTGTATTTTATTTGTTCATTTTGTATATTTATTCAAATTAAATATGGTTGTAATAATTATTTAGATTTAATTTCTTGCAATATTCCCAATTTCTTACAATATTCTCCATTTGTAATTTGTACACCCCTCCCCTAAGTATTGTAATAGCTTAGTATTTTTATTTTCCGCAATTTAAATGTTTTATATACAAATGCTAGTAATTAGGGTTTTGTATGAAAAGACTAAAACTAACAAGTAGCAAACCCTAATCAAAGACAAATCAAGCATGTAAATCAATACATTTGCACACAAACACCCCTAGGATAAAACCACTTGGTTGTCTTACAAAATAGCCATATTATGCATGTGAGGTATCTTAGTAAAAACGGTCAAATATACAAGATCATAGTCCCTCAATGATGCTATCTATGTTGCCTTTCAAAATGATCTTAGTCCCTAAATAAAATTGCTAAGATATCTTGCAATATTGCTAATCATGGTTATACGATGACCCACGCCCGTCCCTTTTACATCCAAAGATAAGGTTACTTACCAAATCAATGGTAACATAACAATGTCAAAGGAAAGAGGAAATGAATATGAAAGACTTTTGAGTAGGTAGAATGTTCCTAGTTACTTGCTCAATTTCAAAACAAAAACATCCTTTCTATTTTCAAAAACAATCACCAACACTTTCAAATACGTCTTTCAAACTTGAAAACATTTTCAAAAGATCAAACACTTTGTATACATTCTTATGAACGAGAATCATTACAAAGTTTGCCTAAACAATGACCTCTTTTCAAAATACTTTCAAAAACCACACAAAGCACAATTTCAAACAAAAGCAAGTGATATAGCAAGTAACTAAGAGCCCATGGAAAACCATGGATGAAAAGGGTTCTAATACCTTCCCTTTTCATAATCTATCCCCCCGAACTCAAGAAAACATCTCAAAGGTCTTTCCTGTGCTTTTTCACCTTTCCTTTTGGATAAAATAAAAGTCGGTGGCGACTCTTGCTAACCGCAACACTTGCGATCAAACACAAAACAACCAAGTCAGTTCTCTCACCGTATCCCAGAACTGGCGACTCTAATGGGGAGAATTTAAAAGTGGGGTTACCTTAGGGTTAGATCATATTTACTTGCTTTCATTGTTTGACTTATATGCTTTACATTACGATTCTTTGTTTGGGTTTGAATCCTCTACCCGGATTTGGGATACCTTATAGGTAAGTAGCAATACGTTGTGGAAACGGTGTGTGGTATACTTACATGGTCTAAGAAATAGCTACGTTAGTGTGACATATTTATGGGAACCGTTAGCCCTTGAGTAGTCAAGGAGAATACGGGGCCGCTGAGTGATGTCATGAAGCACTAATGAACTTCTAGAACCTTTACTTGACCAACTTGGCCATTAGGAAGTAGTGAGATGACTGGCTTTGGTGCAGTCCGAAGTTGGTAGATACTCGATACTACACTCATTGAGGTTTGTTTTTTTGGGATATTTCGGTCGCCATTAAAGAGGCTTACGCTGAAACAATACCCAAGGAAACAAACCAGTGATATTGAGCTCCTTAGAACCCGGTTACTATTACTAGGACATGTTTGAGCCAACTAAACTTCAAGAGGGTACTTACCCATGAGACTTCATGCAAGCCTAAACCTAAGGACTTGTTTGTTTTGTTTGTATATATTTACTTGTACATAACATCATAAACATCATAACATTATACTCATACTCACTAACCATTTTAAGGATCTTGGGATTTATCTTTGTTCTGTTTTATAGGACATGGATTATATTCACAGGAAAATCATTCAACTCAACCTTGTAAGGATCCCTCCTAAACTTAAAGAGCTAGCATCAAGGGTTCCTAAAAACTCTCCATTCACAAAAAGACATGGTCACCTCCTAAACTTGGTTACCTCCCACACTGATGAGGACATGATGAAGGTGCTCTTCCAGTTGTTTGATCCTCTATACCATTGCTTCACATTTCCCAATTATCAACTTGTGCCAACTTTGGAAGAATTCTCCCAACTCTTGAGGATTCCCATTCTCAATCAACTACCTTTCAAAGGTACGGAAAGAGATCCAAATTCAGAAGAGATTGCTCAAGCTCTACACTTGCAACCATCTGATATCACAACTAATTGGGAAACAAGGAGTGGTGTCAAAGGTTTCTTAGCAAAGTTCTTGTTTGAGAAAGCCCAAAACTGTTGGAACTCTTTGGATTTGCAAGCTTTTGAGGAAATTGTGGCTCTCCTCATCTATGGTATGGTTTTGTTTCCAAATCCTGACCGACTCATAGATGTGAATCCCGTCAAAATCTTCATGTCTCACCCGGTGCCTACTTTGCTAGGAGACATCCTACATTATTTTCACACTCGCACTATGACGAAAAGAGGTATCCTTATGTGTTGTACTCCTCTTTTGGCAAGATGGTTTATTTCGCATCTTCCCTAATCTGTATTGAAGAACGAGCGAGGTTCAAGGTGGCCACATAGGTTGATGACGCTCAAACATTCAGACAATCATTGGTGTTCCCGATCTTTAGAGAATGTTACTATTGTCGATTGTTGTGGAGAATTCCATAATGTCACTTTACTTGGCATTAGAGGAGGTATCACCTACAATCCCTGCTTAACCTTAAGACAGTTTGGTTACGCCCGAAGGGATGTCCCACATGAGATGCTCATTCAAGGTTTGGTATTTGACTACGAGAGCGGCGATCAAGGTCACCGCTAGTGGTTTATCCGAGCTTAGAGGATGTTGAACAAGGTAGATATCAAGACATTGGGGCATAAGAATTCCATCCCTCTTGAGCCTTACCTCAAATGGGTATGAGCTCGTGCTCAAAGTCTTATAATGCCTTACCCCTCCATTCTCCCGGTGATCATAGAGCCTGTTGTGGAAGGAGATGTTACATACACTATCCTGCATCCTGACATGCTCACCTCTCTTGAAGACTTACAAAGGTATTGGATATAGCTTAAGGGGGAGCGAGACACTTTCGAGGCCCAATTCTACCCCAGCGAAAAGAAGGTTTTGGAACTCACTAAGAAACTTCAAGAGGAACGGAGCCTGAACGCCTACATTGCACCAAAGAGGATGCGCACAACTTTTTTATCTTAGAGTTTTTTGTATTTCTTTATAAGCCCCAAAAGAGGCATGATGTACTTAAACTTTTATTTATTAATATAACGTGTGTTCCTTTTTGGTATAAAGCAAATTTAAATCTCTAATTTCCTTGAAATCATTGCATATGCATCTACCATTCATCATAACGTAAGCAGGTTTCTTACAACAAGTCTCCTCGTCTTTCTACGGTTTATTTCAGTAAGATAGATCTCGAGTAGACAGTAAAAGACCTTCAGGCGCAGAATACTCAGTTTCAACAGTTGTTCTTGACTCTATCCAAGGGACAAGAGGATTTGAAAACTTTGTTGATTGAAGAAAAGAAGAAGAAAGCAACGAAAGAAACTGGTGTTCTGAATCTAGGAAGAAGGTTCCCAGGGGCATCCAGAAAGATCTTAGACTTCATAACATCATCTGGTGAAAAAGACAATCAAGAAGGGAAAGGCAAGGAAGCAACTGCCCAGCCAGAATCTAAAGAGGAAGAATAAGAAGACTACTCTGAAGAACAGTATCCCCCGTTCGACGACAAGTACAAACATCTGGAAGAACGTTTAAGTGCAATGGAAATTCAGAAAGTGCTCGGTCTGGACTTTGAAGAGCTGGGTTTGGTGTCTGGGATTGTTATTCCACCAAAATTCAAGGAACCACTGTTCGCTAAGTACGACAGGGTTTCGTGTCCTAAGATGCATCCCTGATCTTACGTGAGGAAGATACAGCCTCACACTGCTGACAAAGATTTCTGGGTCCACTTCTTTCAAGAAAGTCTATCCGGAACTCAGCTAGATTGGTTCTATCAACTAGAAAGAGCCAACATTCATAATTGGGAAGACCTTGTTGTTGCTTTCTATAAACAATATCAGTACAACGCAGATCTTGCTCCCACCCGTACTCAACTCCAGAGTATGGCTATGGTTTCAAGTGAAGGTTTCAAAGACTACACTCAAAAATGGAGGGACTTAGTAGGAAGAGTCCAGCCTCCCCTGTTCGAAAAGAGTTAGTAGACATATTTTGGGTACCCTGCCCGGTCCTTTCTTTAATCATCTAATTGGAAGCTCTTCAGCAGGCTTCACTGAATTAATCTTGACCAGGGAAAGAGTGGAAGCTGGGATTAAGAGTGGGAAGATTCAAAAGGACGCATCCTCCAGTGTCGTGAGAAAACCATTTATTGGGAAGAAAGAAGTTGGTGTTGTGTATCCTCAAAGGAATCAAGATAGAACTGAACATCGTCCAATAGTGGGGGCTGTCATGATCCCTAAGCCTGCACCTACTCATCAAAGGAGAAATCAGCCTAGAACAGAAAGACCAGTAAGATAATTTACCCGGATTAATATGACACTATCTCAAGTCCTGCCACATTTGTTGAGATCTAATCTGGTAACTTTGAAGGAAGCTTCGAAGAATCCTAACACAATCTCTCCTCATTACCATCCTAATGCTCGTTGTGCTTACCATTCAGAAAGTCCAGGCCATGATACCAACAACTGTTAGGCTTTGAAAAACAAGGTGCAAGACCTTCTTGAAGCAAAAGAAATTGAATTCGATGCTCCTGAGATCCCAAATGTTATCACCACTCCTATGCCGAAACATCGACGTGATGTTAACGCTATGAAAGATGATATGTTTGTTACTGTTATTGATGAACTTATTACTCCTCTCCTGACCATCAAGAGGAACCTATTAAGGGTCGGTTTATTTTCGGGCTGTGACGAAAACTGCCTCTTCTGTTTATCCCTACCAACTGCTTGTCATTTATTGAAAGCAGGTGTCCAATGCCTAATGGATGACAAAGAGATTTTGTTCGAAAAGCCTCCCATTCCAACCATTTCTTACGATGATGTTTCAATAGTAACCATTTATGCCAATCCTTCCAGGGTCTCCACCAAAAGACCCATTAAGATTACATCAGTTCCTAAAGTAGCTCCATTGATAATTACTATGCCTGGACCAATCCCATACTCATCAGATAAAACTCTCCCCTGGAATTATGGGGGTGATGTCTACTATCACAACGTCAAGCAGGATTGGCTGGCTGTTGAAGACTCAATTTTTGAGAAGGTTGACCCCGACACCGACAACATTGCGGGAACCAGCAAGATAACCCGAAGTGGCAGATTATTCTCTCCCGAGATTGCTCCTCCGAAGACTGTTACCGGTCCTGTGATCATCCTTGTTTCTGTTCTTGTTGACACCACTACTACTACTACAATCCCTATGGTTACCCCTACTGACACTCCTACCACCGAGTCGACCGAGACTCAGGGCAAAGGCATCCTGGTTGAGCCTGTTCAGATGAAGGCGCAATCAATATCTATCTTGAAAGCCTCCCAAAAGGAGATGGAAGAAATTCTGAAAATTATAAAGAGAAGCGACTACAACGTAGTCGAACAGCTAGGGCAGACTCCGTCAAAGATTTCCATGTTGGCTTTATTGTTGTGCTCCAAGGCTCATGCGAAGACCTTGGTGAAATTTCTTAAAACTGCCCATGTACCACAAGAAACCTCTGCTGATTAGTTCCAAGACTGCATGGCCAGTTTAACCTCCGACAATGCTTTAGGCTTTTCTGATGCTGACTTGACACCTAGAGGGAGGAAGCACAACAAGGCATTGCATGTATTTATCGAATGCAGAGGCACAACTTTGGCCCATGTTTTGGTTGATACTGATTCTTCTTTGAATGTGTTTCCTAAGAAGGCTCTTGATAGAATCGATTGTGAAGGTTTGACCTTAAAACCCAGCAACATAGTGGTAAGGGCCTTCGACGGTTCAAAAAGGATGGTGCATGGGGAGGTGGACATCCCCATAAAAGTTGGAACCCAAACCTTTGATTCAAATTTTTATGTGATAGACATCCGCCCTTCCTATTCCTGCTTAATGGGCCGACCATGGATTCACAACACGGGTGCCGTCACCTCTACATTACATCAAATGCTGAAATACCCGACCAAGGGGAAAATCATTATTGTCCATGGAGAAGAGGAATATATGGTTAGTCACTTAAACTCCTTCAGATACGTGGAATTGGATGGTGAATTCATTGAAACTCTGTTTCAGCATTTCGAGGAAGTCCCACAAACCGTGGCAGTAACCAAGGCTGTTCCCCAAATCCTGAAGATTACAAGTCCTCCACTAAAGATGTCGTCTTTGAAATATGCCAAGGCAGTGATCGAAGAAGGTGGTGTAATATTTAGGGCTAGCTCCCGGATATCCCATACAAATTTGACAAATTTGGTTTGGGTTTCACTTCAGGAGCCCAGAAAGTTGTACACCGTGCTCGTGTCAGGGGACCACCTTTGAAGATCAACAGCCACCGAGTCAACGCATTAGAGGATGAGGAGGACAACTACGACCTAGAGGAATGGATTTTCCCAATTGTCCACAGAGGACTCAGCAACTGGGAAGTTAAAGACTTTGTCCTAATTACTTTTATCCAACAGTAATTATCTTTAAATTTTGTCGGACTTGTAATAATTAAACAATTCAGACTTTTAAAACCTTGTGTCTTACCCGAGGCACAACGGTCCATTTGTAAGGGTTGTTACCTCATTTTCATATGTCATCAATGAATCATGGACGTTTTTGCATACAAACTTTGTGCTCTTTGTCTTTCTTTTCTACATTTTTATTTCTTTCAAAGATATATATACTCTTACACACACTCATATTCAAAATGCAGATCTACATCCATTCGGGATCCCATGGGTAACGATTCTGTTATGGCCTTCTGTGACTCTGAAAATCTAATCTACCAAGCCGAACATGAAGGTGAGGAAGATTGTGAAGTTACAGGGGAACTTGTCAGGTTACTACAACAAGAATAAAGGACCATACAGCCCCACAAAGAACCAGTGGACACAGTTAACCTAGTTACCGAAGAGGACAAGAAAGAAGTCAAGGTGGGTGCCAATCTGGAACCCAGTGTCAATAAGCGTCTAATTCAATTGCTACATGATTATGTTGAGGTCTTTGCTTGGTCGTACAAAGACATGTCAGAACTTGATGCTGATATCGTGGTCTATCGTCTACCAACAAAAGAAGACTGCCCACCGGTAAAACAGAAAGTCTGTCGCTTGCGGCCAGACATGTCAGAGAAGATCAAGGATGAAGTCATGAAACAATTCAACGCCAGATTCCTAGCCATCACCTCCTATCCACAATGGGTCACCAATGTTGTTCTAGTGCCTAAAAAGGATGACAAAGTATGCATGTGGGTGGACTATAGAGATTTGAATAGGGAAATCCCTAAGTACGATTTCCCACTCCCCCATATTGATATTTTGGTTGACAACACCACACAACATAAAGTGTTCTCATTTATGGACGATTTCTCAGGCTACAATCAAATCAAAATGGCCCCTGAGGACATGGAGAAAACAGCCTTCGTCATACAGTGGGGCACATTCTGTTACAAGGTTATCCCATTCAGGTTGAAGAATGCTGGAGCAACCTATCAATGTGTCATGTAGATCTATTTCACGACATGATACATCACAAAATAGAGGTCTATGTGGATGAAATGATAGCCAGATCTCAAACTGAAGAGGAACATCTTGACCATTTGCAGAAACTGTTTGAGAGACTAAATAAATACAAGCTGAGGTTGAACCCGAATAAATGCACATTTGGGGTAAGGTCCAGTAAACTCCTAGGTTTTGTCGTCAGCGGTAAAGGTATCGAAGTGGATTCTGCCAAGGTGAAAGCAATACAAGAAAGGCCTTCTCCTCGTATTGAGAAGGAAGTCAGAGGATTCTTAGGACGGCTAAACTACATTGCCAGATTCATTTCTCACTTGATCGTTACTTGTGAACCCATCTTCAAGTTACTGAAGAAAGATCAAGTAGTCAAATGGAATGATGAATGCCAAACTTCCTTCGACAAGATCAAAGAGTACCTACAAGAGCCTCCTGATTTGATGCCACCAATCGAGGGAAAACCCTTGATCATATACCTAACTGTCTTAGAAAATTCAATGGGGTATGTGATGGGGCAGCATGACGAGTCTGGCCGAAAAGAGCATGCTATTTATTACTTGAGCAAAAAGTTTACCGACTGTGAAACCAGATATTCACTGCTTGAGAAAACTTGCTACGCTCAAGCATGGGCTGCTCACCAGTTAAGACAGTATATGTTGACCCATACTACCTTATTGATATCCAAGATGGATCCAATAAAATACATATTCGAGAAGCCTGCCCTCTCTGGGAGAATAGCAAGATGGCAGATGATCCTAACGCAATATGACATTCAGTATACTACCCAAAAAGAAATAAAGGGAAGTCTGCTAGCCGATCACCTTGCTCATCAAGCTGCGGATGACTACCAGTCCATGAAGTTCGAATTCCCAGATGAATACATCATGATGGTAAACAACTGTGAGGAACTCAGACCATATGACGGACCTGAACAAGGATCCCGATGGACCTTGGTTTTTGATGAGGCGTCCAACACACTCGGTAATGGCATATGTGTTGTACTCATATCCCCTGAAGGATGTCACACTCCCTTCACTACAAGACTCTGCTTCAACAATACAAATAACATGGCAGAATATGAAGCGTTCATTTTTGGTCTCAAAGCTGCCATAGATTTAGGGATCAAGTCCTTAAGTGTATTAGGAGATTCGGCCTTAGTCATCAGCCAGATCAAAGGAGAATGGGACATGAAGCACCCTAACCTTATCCCCTACAAAGAACATGTGTTGACATTAATCCCACATTTTGAGAAGATTACCTTCGAGCATTTCCCGTGAGAAAAAAATCAACTAGCGCACGCGCTAGCCACAATGTCATCCATGTCTAAACTCAAATGGGATAACGAGGCTCCCCAGATCACCATTGAACGGATGGATGAACCAGCTTACTGTCACGAGATCAATACTGAAGAAGTAGTGGACCAACCTTGGTTACATGAAGTCAAGAGGTATCTCGAGGCTCAAGAGTATCCGGAAGGAGCTTCAGCCAACGATAAGAAGTTTTTAAGGAGATTCTCTGCTAAGTTCTTCATCAGTAATGGCATCCTCTACAAATGCAACCACGACTCTGTTTTGCTTCGTTGCATAGACAAGGCTGAGGCAGAAAAGATCATGGATGATATACATGAAGGCACTTTTGGCACCCATTCCAGTGGGAATATGATGGCTAAGAAGATCCTACGGGCAGGGTATTACTGGGCTACCATGGAAGCAGATTGCTATCAACATTCACGAACCTGTCATAAGTGTCAGATCTATGTTGACAAAATGCATGTACCTCCAGTTCCTCTGAATGTCCTGATTTCTCCATGGCCATTCGCGATGTGAGGCATCGATATGATTGGATAAATCAAACCTACAGCTTCTAATGGACACCGCTTCATCTTGGTGGCCATTGACTATTTCACGAAGTGGGTTAAGGAAGCTTTTTTCGCTTCCATCACCAAGATATTTGTGGCCCGGTTTATCAAACAGAATCTCATTTGTCGGTACGGTATCCCAGAGAGAATCATCACAGACAATGGTACGAATCTCAACATTACTATGATCACTGCACTATGCGTGCAATTCAAGATCCAGCATCATAATTCTTCCCCTTATCGGCCAAAGATGAATGGCGTTGTCGAAGCTGCAAATAAGAACATCAAAAAGATCATACATAAAATGACAGTAACCTACAAGGACTGACATGAGATGCTACCATTCGCTCTCCACGGTTACTGTACCATGGCGCGCACATCAACCGGGGTAACACCTTACTCTCTGGTATACGGCATGGAAGTTTTCTTGCCTATTGAGGTCCAGATCCATTCTCTGAGAATCATGAAGGACACAGGGTTGAATGAAGAGGATTGGATCCAGACTCGACTTGACCAGTTGAACCTAATTGATGAGAAAAGGCTTACTGCTGTCTGTCATGGTCAAATATATCAAAAATGGATGATCAAGGCTTTCAATAAAAAGGTCAGACGCCAAGTGTATCAAGTCAGGGATCTGGTGATCAAGCGCATCATACTGCCGCAGGGTGATCCCAGGGGAAAATGGACTCCTACATATGAAGGTCCGTTTGTGATCAAAAGCATATTCTCTGGTGGAGCAATGATCTTGACCAATGTGGATGGCGACGACCTTCCACGCCCTGTGAATGCAAACATAGTCAAAATATACTACGCATAAGAGACCCGCTAGGTTGACACACCTAGGCAAAACAAGGGCATCCCGGAGAACCAAAAAGGTTCGGGCAAAAATTAGGGATAAAACCAAAAATCCGTACACCCGGCAAGTTGAAAACCCGAAAGGAAGGTCCAGGCAAAAGTTAGGGATTTAAAGCATATGATTATGTCTCGTTGGATCACCTTACAAACAACCTTTAGCTTCGACTGACAAACTCAACGATCCTAATCAATCCAATCAACTTTGGACAAGGCAGCAAGTTGACAAGACGCTCAGAGACACGAAGGCTATAACAGAATGGGAACCCCATGGGATTATTGCACATAGCTATCTCTTCTTTGTATCAAATTTCCATGTTTTTATGACGACATTCTCTTACTAGAATGATCGCCTCATTGTACAAAAATACTTATTCAAAGTTAATACAAAAATATTCCTTTGAAAATGCAAAACTATTTGTTTTTCCTTATTTCTAAGTTTTGTTTACAAAAACGTCCAATGATTTATTTTTGAACAAATGCATTTGAACGTAACTACTGTTTACAAATGAGCAAAAAAAAAGGGAACAGAAAAATAGAAAGACAATCACTAATGTCTTTAAGAAATAGGATAATGTCTTTAGACTATTCCATAGAATCCCCTACAGTGTGCAGCTTAATGATAACAAGCTCTCTCACATCCCCGGCAGAACAAAACTTCCAATTATCACTCCCCAGTAGAAGTCGCCCAATTTCTCAGGATTCCCCAACAGGATTTCACAAGCAATACACGCGTTTCCCTTACATTAGAGTTTATTTATCTAGCAAATAGAAGCTCATCAACTCATTAGCACTTCAAAACATGAAGACTTACACTCCACATCCCCAGCAGCCGTCAGGGATTTATTTTCCCTAAAGTATTACAGCAGAATAACTTAGATGCCCATACATCGCATCTATACGTCATAACATTGACAACACGAATACATACAACATAATCTCATTCATTTCTTTTGAGAACATCATTATACAATGCATTTCATACATCATGACATTGCATACAACTAATCTTTCATCTCTTCAGGAAAGATCAGTCAGCAGATGGCTATCATCAACAATTTGCAAAAGGTCAGATATTAATACCTGAAACAAGCCAGGACAATCATCTACACGACCAGCTGAAGCAATCCTGCACGGGTTTCTTCTCATTCAGCTTTCAGATAAAGTTTAGATACGCTCCAGATACGGACGCCATTCTGATACTCATTCAGATTCAGCTTTCAGATACAGTTCAGATACGCTCCAGATACGGATGCCATTCTGATACTCATTCAAATTCAGCTTTCAGATACAGTTCAGATACGCTCCAGATACGGACGTCATTCTGATACTCATTTAGTTTCAGCTTTCAGATACAGTTCAGATACGCTCCAGATACGGACGAAATTCTGATACTCATTCAAGTTTCAGCTTTCAGACACGATTCAAATACAATCCATTTATGGATATTATTCTAGTACTCAACCTAACACATCCACTATTTCAGTATAAATCAACCAGAGATTTATTCTGACACTTCTTCCATTCCTGCCAACAATCATTTTTGGATGGCATCTATAAGACCATCTCCAACAACTTTCCATCATCTCTCTAAATGGCATCTTTAAGCCCATTCCCTACACCACCAACTGTGATCGGTGGATTTAGAACTGACTGTTTAACGCTGGATCGCGTATGTCGCGGTAAGCAAGAGTCGCCACCGTCTTTTATTTTCTCCAACATGGACAGGACAAAAGCACAGCAAAATTCCTTATGAGAATAGTTCTCGGTTCGGGAGGTAGATTTATAGAAAGGGAAGGTGTTAGCACCCTTTCTATCCATGGTTATCCATGGGCTCTTAGGTACTTGCTCTTATGTTTTCAAAATGTTTGTTTGCTTTTCAAAATGTGAGTGGGTTTGAAAAAGTTTCATTGAAAACTTCAATTCGACTCTTGTATCAGTCCTCAAGAGTGTTGTGAAGCGTTTGTTTTGAAATCTTTTAGAAAGTGTCAGTGTGAAAAGAGATTTTTGTTTATTTTTGTTTGAAGAGAGCAAGTACCTATGAGTTGTCTACCTACCCTAAGGAATTAGGCTGTGTAAAAGTCCTTAAGGTAATGTCATCCCACCATTGAGAGGTAGGTAGCACCATCATTGGAGGTATTCCGGTCAATTCGTTTGTAGGGACAGTGTGGTCACCAGAGCAACAGTAGGATACCTTAGAAGCTACCCTTATGCCATTGATCATGGACATAAGGACTTACTAAAACGTCCTATACTCGACGACCACGTTTCGAAGGCAAGGCAACAGTGAGGCGTACCCTAAGAGTGGTGTGTGAATTGGTGTGTTGTTTTCATGTTTAGCAATTATCTTGTACATGTATCATGGTGATCTACGCTTGTTATTATTTTTGGCCATACATTCTTTCATGCAAAGTTTAGCAGTTAAGAGTGCAGAAATTTAAATGTGGAAAATAAAGTCCTACGCTATTACAAGGCGCGGGTCTATACATCGCCAAATTAACAAAGACCCGTTTTGAAAAAATGCGGAAAGTAAATAAATTCCTAATTACTATTACAAGGCTTGAGCAATTACATAATATAAAAAAAAGAAAATAAGAATAAATGTGCGAAAAGAATAAAAAATGGAACGTTCGAGGGCGTTGGACCCTTTTGGAATTAAATTGAATGAAAAGTTAATTAATTATTAAATTAAAGAAAAGAAATGTTTTTTTGATGGTTTTTGTATTTATGAAATAAAGAAAATTAAAATTCAAGAGAAATCCTAATTCTAAGTTGTTTTTAATTATTAAAGAAAAATATTAAAGTTTAACCTAATTTACTAAATATTTAATGTACATGTTTATTTACAAAATAAATTAGTAATTAATAATAATGATAATAAGAAAAAATTATTTATTAAGAAAAGTGATAAAAAGTTAAAAAAAACCTAATTTCTACATATTTTAATTTATTGAGAAAAAGATTAAAGTTTTAAAACCTAATTTACTAAACTAATTATTAAAGTTTATTTACAAAATAAATTAATAGTGAAATAATAATAACTAAATATATTTTAGTTTCTGATTTTTTATCTTATGAAAATTAATTTATGAAATTAAAGAAAACAATTGAAAACAATTAAAAGAATAAAAAGGAAAATCAAATAAAAAAAATAAAAATGTGCAAACCATGGGGGGTATTCAGACCCAAAGGGGGTTTTTTGTGAGAAATCTGGCCCATTAGACAAAAAGCCTTGTTTGGCTTTCTGGCATCACGTGCGTGTTCATTGACTCTTGAGTACCGTGGTCTGCATTCTTTGGCCATTGGATTGGGTTTCATGGCCATTTGTGTTCTGACCTCAACGTTCCTTAATCTTCTCAGGATATCTGTCTCGTCATGCATAAGTTGTTCTTTTGGCCATTTGGCTTTTGGCTTTTGGCCATTTGGCTTTTGGCTTTTGGGCATTTAGCTTTTGGCCTCAACGTTCCTAAATGAACCTGCATGGGATCCTGTCTAAATCTGCAGTGTTGAATCTCACGAACACATTAAATAAAATCATAAAATGCAAATAAAGCCAATATATGAAGAAATTTAATGTTTAGGCACAATATGGCATGTATGAATGATTATACCCTTTTGATCATGGAGATCAAATCAATCTTACCCTTACTGGGAAATTAGTGACCTGAATGCTTTTATGCCCTTTGGATCATGGAGATCAAGCCAGCCTTATCCTTACTGAAGAAGTAGTGAGATGTTGGTTTGTAACTGTGATGACTTGTTTGTAGTGAGAGAGGGATTTGTAATAAGGATTTCAAGGTTTTAGGGTTTTTGAAAGAATTTGATATTCTAACAGTGTTGTGGCAAGGTTTTTTCTCTCTTTTCCTCCTCTCCGGTTTGTGTGAAAAGAAGGTGATTATATAATGGAAATTAGGGTAAAGAAAATGGGCTTTGAATGTGCAATTGGGCCTCCAATGTTCACTTGAGTTCGTCACTTTCCAGGCTAAATTGCAGGGACTTAAGTGCAATTTTTGAAGTTGAAATGTGAAAACAAAATGTAGCCGACATTGCTAACTAACTCCTGTCCGAAAATCGGCTCAATCGGATAAACGGTGAATTAGTTATGAATTTTTGAAGTTTCAGCTCAGACAAACTTATTTTGGGCTCCAGTGTCGACTCTGACACGTTCTTCAATAAAAAACTGGTATTGATCGGTGCATAATTTGGTCTCGACTTTTGAAGCAAAGTTGTAGATCTATGAGTCAGTGACCTTGTGTGAAAATATGAGTCCAATCCGATAAAAATTGACCGAGTTATGAATTTTCGAAATTTCGGCCCAGATGAAATAATATTCAGCATTCAGGAATTTCGGCGTGTCACACACTCTGAGCAAAAAATGAAGGCCTTTTGAACACCGTTCGAACTCGATACCTCCTGTGAAAATGTAGCCAACTCAATTTGTGAAATTTTGGCGCCGGAACCAACTCGATACGATGAAAATCGACCAAGTTATGATATTCTGAACATGACACAAATAAACTTCTGTCACAAATTTTCTGTGCGAAAATACTTGATAAATCCACATTTTTGAAGACCTTCTGATCGAAATTGGCTTCCAGCCGTGAGAGATGAAAACATAGATAATGTCAAGATGGAATTCTGGCCACCGGAACGGGTTCAAAATGAGTCACGATCTTCAAGTTATGAATTTTTTAGCGTGTAAAAACTGCATTTTCAGCACACTTTTTCACCATATTTCTTCGAGAAAATTCACACAGTCGGATACCTTCTTTAAAGAATTGACTCTTGAGCCAAACCTGAATTTGAGAATACGTTATCAGAGATATCTTGGAGAAAGAATACCTGAATATGACGCGCCGGGTTGGACTTGTGAATTTTTTTTGAAATATTTTGAGAAATATGGGAGGGCAAATTTTGGGGTACAACAGTTGCCCCTGTTCAATCTTCTTAAACCTGAGGATGTAGATTGGCTTGCGTGCCTTTCGTGATCCGAAGGTGGAAGATGATTGAACACTAGAGTACCCAGAAATTTGCGCTCACATAGTAAAGTATCAGCAGCGTGATGGCGGGAATGGGCTTATAGATGCCATTTGGAGATACGATGGATAGGGGGATGGGCTTATAGATGCCATCTGGAGGTGTCGATCGCGTAAGAGATTCCTTAGCGAGAACTTGCGTACCTGAAAAAGAAACTAATTACCTGGCCTGTTACAGGAGTTGATCTTCAAACTCTTTATGCAGATGTGCCCTGGCTAGATACAGGTATCGAATCTTTAAACTCTTCAGACGTGCCCTGGCAAGATACAGGAATCGAGTTCGGAGAATATAGTCGTCAACAGATAAACCCTGTAGAGATACAGGAATCAGATCTTCAAACTCTTCAGACGTGCCCTGGCAGGATACAGGAATCGAGTCTGGAATTAGTCGTCAACAGATACACCCTGGCAAGATACAGGAATCGGATCTTCAAACTCTTCAGACGTGCCCTGGCAGGATACAGGAATCGAGTCTGGAATTAGTCATCAACAGATACACCCTGGCAAGATACAGGAATCGGATCTTCGAACTCTTCAGACGTGCCCTGGCGAGATACAGGAATCGAGTCTGGTAATGTTAGTCGTCAACAGATACACCCTGGCAAGATACAGGAATCGGATTTTCGAACTCTTCAGACGTGCCCTGGCAAGATACAGGAATCGAGTCTGGAGCTTCAAAAGGTTTTTGTTGATAATGATGTAATGAATGAATCAGGGACGGTTACTACCTCAACGGGACGATGAGAGAACCTTGGACGATTACTATCTCAACGGGACGATGAGAGAACCTTGGACGATTACTACCTCAACGGGACGATGAGAGAACCTTGGATGATTACTACCTCAACGGGACGATGAGAGAACCTTGGACGATTACTACCTCAACGGGACGATGAGAGAACCTTTGGGCGATTACTACCTCAACGGGACGATGAGAGAACCTTGGACGATTACTACCTCAACGGGACAATGAGAGAACCTTTGGGCGATTACTACCTCAACGGGACGATGAGAGAACCTTTGGGCGATTACTACCTCAACGGGACGATGAGAGAACCTTGGACGATTACTACCTCAACGGGACAATGAGAGAATCTTTGGGCGATTACTACCTCAACGGGACGATAAGAGAACCTTGGACGATTACTACCTCAACGGGATGATGAGAGAATCTTGGACGACTACAACCTCAACAGAATGATGAGAGAATCTTAGGCGACTTCAACCTCAGTAGAATGATGAGAGAATCTTGGACGACTACAACCTCAGCAGAATGATGTGAGAATCTTAGGCGACTTCAACCTCAGCAGAATGATGAGAGAATCTTGGACGACTACAACCTCCGCAGAATGATGAGAGAATCTTGGACGACTTCAACCTCAGCAGAATGATGAGAGAATCTTAGGCAACTTCAACCTCAGTAGAATGATGAGAGAATCTTAGGCGACTTCAACCTCAGCAGAATGATGAGAGAATCTTAGGCGACTTCAACCTCAGCAGAATGATGAGAGAATCTTAGGCGACTTCAACCTCAGCAGAATGATGAGAGAATCTTAGGCGACTTCAACCTCAGCAGAATGATGAGAGAATCTTAGGCGACTTCAACCTCAGCAGAATGATGAGAGAATCTTAGGCGACTTCAACCTCAGCAGAATGATGAGAGAATCTTAGGCGACTTCAACCTCAGCAGAATGATGAGAGAATCTTAGGCGACTTCAACCTCAGCAGAATGATGAGGGAATCTTAGACGATTTCTACCTCAGAAGGTAATGACTTTTATCTGTCGATCGTTCTTTCCTGAAAAAGTAACGAGTTAGTTGTATGCAATGTCATGACGTATGAGATGCGTGATGTCATGATGTTCTCAACAGTAAATGAGATTGTGTCGTATGCACATTATCATGTATGTAAACAGGATGTATGAAATGTGAAATGTTTATGAATGTATTTTCGTCTGGGAAAATAAATCCTTGAAGAATGTCGGGAAGTTCGTTGAATCCTGGGCTGATGTTTGAAGAGTAGAGTTCTTCGCTTCCGCTGGGGATGAAGATTGCAAGAATGAACCGGTAGGAGAAGATGACTCCGTTGGGGAATAAACTTGTTGAAGAGATTACTCTGCGGGGAATCTACTCTGTGGGAAGAGATACTTCACTGAGATTTTGATGGTAACTCCGCTGGGGATTCCGTTGATAAGCTCTGTTGGGGAATTTGATGAACTCTGCGGGGGATAGGAAGAACTTTGCCGAGGACGATCTTTCCGTTGTAATTAGCTAAGGATAACCCAGTTATAAGCTCTGGTGGGGGATAACCTCTGAACATGGTCGGGGAGAGATATTTGTACTCTGCAGGGGAAGGTTGAAATCTTACGGGGATATCCACTTCCTTGAGGCTGACCATGGGATAACTCTGCTTGGGAGAGTATCGCTGACTTGCTGGAGATATGATGTGCCTTCTCGGGGAAGAGTATTGTTGAACCTGGTCTCGCTCTGTGGGTAATTAAGGTATCTGGGTTACATTCTTCAGCCAGACTTATCTTGGGACCTTGGTAGACAGAGCAACTAGATCGCTTAGACAAACTCATTATTGCCCCTGTTTCAGTGGGAGAAGAAAGCCTATGAGATGCTTGATGACTGCCGGTTGACAAATCTTCTTCTGGTAGGCAAGTGACGAGATGACGGGACATAGTTGTACGCTTTGATCCCTAATTTTTTCCTGGACCGCCCTTTCGGGTTTTCAGTCCACCGGGATACCCATTTTTGCCCAAGCCGCCTTTTCAGGTTTTCGACTTGCCGGGTGTACAAATTTTTCTTTTTCATCCCTTATTTTTGCCCGAACCCTTTTGGTTCGCCGGGAAGCCCTTATTTTTGCCTAGGTATGTCAACCTAGCGGGTCTTTAATTATGCGTAGTATTTTTTCAACTATGTCCATGTTCTCAGGATGTAGGGAGGTGCCTCTGTTGTTGTGTTGCCATGCTACCAGAAGGTATTTGATCATGCAAGATTCGTCGATGGAATTCATGTTCGATGCCCCAAGTGACTCAGGCGGAGATTTGCCCCTGGCTGTTTGGCATCTTGAGAGATTCCTTGAATCTTGACTTAACTGCCCCAGATGATGGGTGATGATCTTGCCGTGCCCCTTGATTGGAGATGTTTCTTCCACTGGAGGTGACTCTTTGGTTGAGAAGACTTTTGTTCATAAGATATTCGTCGTGCGAATTTCTCTGCTGTTCGAACAAATAGTCATATGCAAACAGTGTTATATCAAGAATGCAAAGCTTATGTCTGTTTTAAAGTTTTTGAAAATGCATTTTTTTATATAAAAACAAGTGATTTTTTGTAAACTGTGATGTCAACTTGTTATTTTACCACAAGCCTTAAGGAGTCAGGATACCTTTCGTAACAGTATGCTTTCGAACTAACCCATGCTTCAGCTAGGACTTTTAAGGGTTATAACGTGGCCTGGTTCATGGTTTAAGAAACAAAGGATAAAGGCTCAAAATTTATTTGTACCCACCCGTTCTTCGTGATGTTCTTCAAACCTAAACTCAGCTAATCGTGCGTTAGACCTTGTTTGAGTCTTTTCTCTGATATTCCAGTGATGGTTCGGATGTTGAAAATTTATTTTGAATAGGCATTCATTTCTTTTTGTCTTGAGGGTTTGTAGGGCCTCTTTTCTTTTTTGATTTCGTTATCCCTGTTTTTTTCCTGAACTGTTTCTTTTTGTATTTACAGTCAGCGGGATGCCCCAGTTTCATAAGTCTCCTTCATAGGTTTTGACTTGTTGGGCTTTAGTTTTTTTTTGGTAATGACTGCTTGTCTTTACGATTGTTCGGAACCATCACTGTCTTTTGCTTTGTAAGGACTTCTTTGGTGCAATTTGTTGTGCACTTGGATTAATTGAGAGAACTACCCTGCCCCAGGTTATGATTAAGGGTTTTAATTTTCGAAAAGAAAAACTCCTACTTCTTTGGCTCAAAGGGGTTGACGAGGGATTATCTTCCTTATACCTCCAGTGTTTAGGAATTGAAACAATGCTTGTACCTCATCAGCGGGGTCTGTTCAAAAGCATATTGTAGATTGTGGTATCGTTTTCGTCATCCTCCCTCAAGAGGCTTAGAATTTTTCAATCAAGAGTTGATCATCACAAAATATGAAAACTGTTTGAATATAGCGAATGCGAATATATTGATTCAAAACAGACATATGCGATGCATTGATAAAGTAACAACGTTTGACATGAATAAATGTTTAAACAATCAAAGAAAAAAAACAACTTGAACATTCGAATGAACAAAAGTTTTCTAGTCTCAGGACTTGTCACTTCAAATGGTGAACCTTGGAGGGATGGTAGAAAAACTCAGCCTAACCATCTTGTATGAATTCCAACGCTCCTTCATCAATCAGGTCCTGGATCTTGTTCTTCAGAGCCCAACACTCATTTGTGTCATGTCCTGGACTGGCAGAGTGGTAGGCACACCTTTTATTGGGATGATAGGTAAAAGCTGATGTGTTGGGATTCCAGAGAGGAGCCCTTAATGTGATCAGATTCAATCTCAACAGGCGTTGTAAGGCTTGAAACAGCGACATGTTGAGCTGGGTGAATTGCCTCTTAGGCTGGTCTGGCTTGCTCTGATCAACCCATTGTTCTCGGTGAGGTCGTTGTTGGACCTGTGAAGTAGCAGCAGCTTGGGGAGGTCCATTCTTCACCATACCAGACCCTTGTCCTCTTGGAAGCTGATTAGTGACCTGGTTCCTGACTTGGACTGGTTGTTTCATGTTGTATCTGTCTTGATGAAGCTGGTTGACCATGGCTTTCAACTCTTCTTGCTCCCGAGCCAAACTTTGGATAAGGGCCATCTGCCCCAGCATCTGAGTCCTCATTGCATCTACCTCAGCTTGCAGACGTTTCAGCTGTTCGTCCTTATCATCTTCGGGACTTTTCTTGGCCAAATTCCCCATGAGGAGTGTCCTCAACTCTTCCTGCCCCTTGGATAGGCTTAGGAAGATCTCCCTGAACTGAGTCTCTTGAGCATGAAGACCCTGGTTATCTTGTTGGGAAGCCATTGCTGAAATAAACAGCGAAGAAGGTAAGTAACCTGTAACAAGGGTACCTGCAATGATGTGTATGTATGCATGCAATGTTTTCAAGGATCTCGCGGGGTAAACGAGAAAATTGTTAGAATCTTGAGTCTGGTAGTTTAATTGAAGGAACTTCATTTTGTTGAGAGTCCTTCTTCAAGAGTCAAGGCTCACCATATCAAGTGGGTCATAGCCCCTGACAATCTTGGCTAGAGGAAAATAAATCCCATTTGCCCCTTGCTAGACATGTTGGTTCATCATGACCTGCATCACAAAACCTTTGAGGTCCTTGAAATGGATTAGTCCTTAAGCAGGATGTATGCAATGGTATGATGTTATGCTATGCGTGGAGCGATGTAAGTAGGCCCTGTAATGAGTCCCAATTAAGGACTGTAAACAAAACCTGCAAGGAACTCGTGTTGTTAGATAACAAGAACATGCAAATAGTCAGGTTTGAAGGCACACAAGTCACACATAAGAGCCCTTAGAGTTTAGGCTAGCATGAAGTTTAGGTACTACCCTCTTTCAGTTTCGTTGGTTAAGACCTGTCCTATCAAAAGTAACCGGGTTCTAGAGGATCCCAATATCACTGACTACCCTCAATCGGTCATAACTCCAGCATCACAATCTTTTCTTGCAGCCAGAACCATCGCGAGAGTTTAGTCTCAATGGGTGTAGCATACTGCTACTGTTCTATGGCCAAGTTGGGTCAATTTAGGGTTCTAAGGTCGGTTGGTGATTAATGACTCCTCAGAAGACCCATATTCTCCTCGTTGCAACACAAGGGATATCGGTACAGACCAAGGTGTCACACCAACGTAGCCACTGCTTCACCCGTGTCGGTCTACGCTGGACAGGTCCCTCACAGCTTATGCTACCTAAAGGGTATTCCCCAGATCCGGGTTAGGATCTATGAAACTCCGATGCAGCCCACAAATATAAAAGCAAACAAAACAAGAAATTGAAAACAAAGAGTGGTCTAATCCTAAGGTACACCTCACTTTATAAATTCTCCCCAGCAGAGTCGCCAGTTCTGTGATCGGTGGATTTAGAACTGACTGTTTAACGCTGGATCGTGTATGTCGCGGTAAGCAAGAGTCGCCACCGTCTTTTATTTTCTCCAACATGGACAGGACAAAAGCACAGCAAAATTCCTTATGAGAATAGTTCTCGGTTCGGGAGGTAGATTTATAGAAAGGGAAGGTGTTAGCACCCTTTCTATCCATGGTTATCCATGGGCTCTTAGGTACTTGCTCTTATGTTTTCAAAATGTTTGTTTGCTTTTCAAAATGTGAGTGGGTTTGAAAAAGTTTCATTGAAAACTTCAATTCGACTCTTGTATCAGTCCTCAAGAGTGTTGTGAAGCGTTTGTTTTGAAATCTTTTAGAAAGTGTCAGTGTGAAAAGAGATTTTTGTTTATTTTTGTTTGAAGAGAGCAAGTACTTATGAGTTGTCTACCTACCCAAAGGAATTAGGCTGTGTAAAAGTCCTTAAGGTAATGCCATCCCACCATTGAGAGGTAGGTAGCACCACCATTGGAGGTATTCGGGTCAATTCGTTTGTAGGGACAGTGTGGTCACCAGAGCAACAGTAGGATACCTTAGAATCTACCCTTATGCCATTGATCATGGACATAAGGACTTACTAAAACGTCCTATACTCGACGACCACGTTTCAAAGGCAAGGCAACAGTGAGGCGTACCCTAAGAGTGGTGTGTGAATTGGTGTGTTGTTTTCATGTTTAGCAATTATCTTGTACATGTATCATGGTAATCTACGCTTGTTATTATTTTTGGCCATACATTCTTTCATGCAAAGTTTAACAGTTAAGAGTGCGGAAATTTAAATGCGGAAAATAAAGTCCTACGCTATTACAAGGCGCGGGTCTATACATCGCCAAATTAACAAAGACCCGTTTTGAAAAAATGCGGAAAGTAAATAAATTCCTAATTACTATTACAAGGCTTGAGCAATTACATAATATAAAAAAAGAAAATAAGAATAAATGCGCGAAAAGAATAAAAAATGGAACGTTCGAGGACGTTGGACCCTTTTGGAATTAAATTGAATGAAAAGTTAATTAATTATTAAATTAAAGAAAAGAAATGTTTTTTTGATGGTTTTTGTATTTATGAAATAAAGAAAATTAAAATTCAAGAGAAACCCTAATTCTAAGTTGTTTTTAATTATTAAAGAAAAATATTAAAGTTTAACCTAATTTACTAAATATTTAATGTACCTGTTTATTTACAAAATAAATTAGTAATTAATAATAATGATAATAAGAAAAAATTATTTATTAAGAAAAGTGATAAAAAGTTAAAAAAAACCTAATTTCTACATATTTTAATTTATTGAGAAAAAGATTAAAGTTTTAAAACCTAATTTACTAAACTAATTATTAAAGTTTATTTACAAAATAAATTAATAGTGAAATAATAATAACTAAATATATTTTAGTTTCTGATTTTTTATCTTATGAAAATTAATTTATGAAATTAAAGAAAACAATTGAAAACAATTAAAAGAATAAAAAGGAAAATCAAATAAAAAAAATAAAAATGTGCAAACCATGGGGGGTATTCAGACCCAAAGGGGGGTTTTTTGTGAGAAATCTGGCCCATTAGACAAAAAGCCTTGTTTGGCTTTCTGGCATCACGTGCGTGTTCATTGACTCCTGAGTACCGTGGTCTGCATTCTTTGGCCATTGGATTGGGTTTCATGGCCATTTGTGTTCTGGCCTCAACGTTCCTTAATCTTCTCAGGATGTCTGTCTCGTCATGCATAAGTTGTTCTTTTGGCCATTTGGCTTTTGGCTTTTGGCTTTTGGCTTTTGGCTTTTGGCTTTTGGCTTTTGGCTTTTGGCTTTTGGCCATTTGGCTTTTGGCTTTTGGCCATTTAGCTTTTGGCCTCAACGTTCCTAAATAAACTTGCATGGGATCCTGTCTAAATCTGCAGTGTTGAATCTCACGAACACATTAAATAAAATCATAAAATGCAAATAAAGCCAATATATGAAGAAATTTAATGTTTAGGCACAATATGGCATGTATGAATGATTATACCCTTTTGATCATGGAGATCAAATCAATCTTACCCTTACTGGGAAATTAGTGACCTGAATGTATTTATGCCTTTTGGATCATGGAGATCAAGCCAGCCTTATCCTTTCTGAAGAAGTAGTGAGATATTGGTTTGTAACTGTGATGGCTTGTTTGTAGTGAGAGAGGGATTTGTAATAAGGATTTCAAGGTTTTAGGGTTCTTGAAAGAATTTGATATTCTAACAGTGTTGTGGCAAGGTTTTTTCTCTCTTTTCCTCCTCTCCGGTTTGTGTAAAAAGAAGGTGATTATATAATGGAAATTAGGGTAAAGAAAATGGGCTTTGAATGTGCAATTGGGCCTCCAATGTTCACTTGAGTTCGTCACTTTCCAGGCTAAATCGCAGGGACTTAAGTGCAATTTTTGAAGTTGAAATGTGAAAACAAAATGTAGCCGACATCGCTAACTAACTCCTATCCGAAAATCGGCTCAATCGGATAAACGGTGAATTAGTTATGAATTTTTGAAGTTTCAGCTTAGACAAACTTATTTTGGGCTCCAGTGTCGACTCTGACACGTTCTTCAATAAAAAACTGGTATTGATCGGTGCATAATTTGGTCTCGACTTTTGAAGCAAAGTTGTAGATCTATGAGTCAGTGACCTTGTGTAAAAATATGAGTCCAATCCGATAAAAATTGACTGAGTTATGAATTTTTGAAGTTTCGGCCCAGATGAAATAATATTCAGCATTCAGGATTTTCAGCGTGTCACACACTCTGAGCAAAAAATGAAGGCCTTTTAAACACCGTTCGAACTCGATATCTCCTGCGAAAATGTAGCCAACTCAATTTGTGAAATTTTGGCGCCGGAACCAGCTCGATACGATGAAAATCGACCAAGTTATGATTTTCTGAACATGACGCAAATAAACTTCTGTCACAAATTTTCTGTGTGAAAATACTTGATAAATCCATATTTTTGAAGACCTTCTGATCGAAATTGGCTTCCATCCGTTAGAGATGAAAACGTAGATAATGTCAAGAAGGAATTTTGGCCACTGGAACGGGTTCAAAACGAGTCACGATCTTCAAGTTATGAATTTTTTAGCGCGTAAAAACTGCACTTTCAGCACACTTTTTCACCATATTTCTTCGAGAAAACTCACACAGTCGGATACCTTCTTTAAAAAATTGACTCTTGAGCCGAACCTGAATTTGAGAATATGTTATCAGAGATATCTTGGCGAAAGAATACCTGAATATGACGCGCTGGGTTGGACTTGTGAATTTTTTTTGAAATATTTTGAGAAATATGGGAGGGCAAATTTTGGGGTACAACACCAACCACCACATCATCGAGTGCAAATTTCTGGGCACTCTAGTGTCCAATCATCTTTCACCTTCGAGTCACGAATGGTTGATCCGCCAATCTAACTCTTCATCTTTAAGAAGATTGAATAGGGGTAGTTGTTGTACCCCAAAATGTTTCCTCTCATTTATCAAATATTTTCTCACAAGATCTCCTTTGGTTCAAGACTGCATAAGGTTTGATCAGCTCAAGACACTTCCTTAAGCACTGATGACTGAAATTAGGGTTTGAGATTGCACAAGGATAATTGAACTTTCAATGCCTCATGTGACTTTCATTGACCATTATGGAGCCCCAAGATTATTCATGGCAAGTTTCAAGCATTGGATCACATTTTTGCCCAGTCAATTGACTAGTTGACCTAAAAATCAACTATATTGGAGAAAAAGTCAATTATGGCCAATTTACAGTTAAACTTCAAACAATTTGACCAATATCAACAATATAAACTCATATGTATCATTTGATCAAGTTTGGACCATAATTCCTCAAGAAATTTGACCAAATCATCAAAAGGGCAAAATGGTCAAAATTAGGGTTTTGATTGAGAAAGGGCAATCTCTAATTTTTGACCTAGAAAATGATTAATTAGTTTGAGGCATAATCTCAAGAGTTCAATTTCATCATTTTGAGCTAATGGAATGACTCAAAACATTGCTCAAGATCAATTGGATTGATAGTGGATTTTCAGTCAACTGATCAAAAGTCAAATATACACTGAAAAGTCAAACTTTGACTTTTTGGTCAAAATCAAGTTTCAAAGATCACAATTCATCAAAACATGTCAAAATATGAAACTTGTTCATCAAGAAATCAAAAAGTCAAGATTTCATTTTGAAAAGTCAAAGTTTTCAAACTTAGAAATTTTTCTAAGTGTTGAAAACTTCGTGTTTTTTCACAACTTTGGGCCAATTTTTCACCATGATGCAAGATGATTCAAAAGAAACTTTCAACATGAAATTTGTAGATCTCCATGATATCTACAACATTTATTTACACAACTTCTCCTAGAAATGCTTGGATCTCAAGTTATTAATCCATGAAGTCATGGTCTTGAAACTAAACTCTTAGTGAAATTTTGAACATTTTTGTCAGGATTTTAACCTAACTTCTGATCCAAGTTTCACCTAGTTCCATTTGGATTTTGCAAATTTGATTCAAAGAGGGGTTGTAGAGCACATTACAAGCTTTCCAAAATGTCCAAGAACTCCTTGATATCATTTGTGAGCAAGGAGAATCGAAGGTCAGAAGTTGGGGTTTCAAGTTATTTTACAAGGCAAATTTTGTGATGAACAAAATTCAAATCTCAAACCTATGTTGCATAATCTTTGCTTTTCGGGCCTCAAACTTGTTAGGCACTCCATAATTAAATGCTTACACGGCTGTTAGAGGCCTCAACTCAAGCATTCAATGTAATGTCATGCTTTATATCCATTTTAGGAAGAAAGTGCACAATGCCATTTTAAAAAAATAGCTTTATACACAAAACTTGTTCTTGAGCCTTGCAATTGTTTTCTTCTGATCATACACATCCTATATCTCAAGAGAAGTTTGTCTCAAGCCTTACAATCACTCAGCCCATGCTTGTACTTCATCTTGGAACCATACTTTCACTTTTCTTCAAAATCAAGCAACCTAGTCATAACTCTAGAACTCAGAAATCCTTTGTGCAAAACCTCTCCAACCTTTTGCTTATAGATACACAAATCATTTGCAAGAGAACACACGTATGCTTAAACCTAAAAACTCACAAGAACTCAGAATTGCATATCATACTTCCATTGTTGCATATTTTGGCCAGAAATCCCAAAATCAAAAACTATTTGTGTGTTTCTTCGCCTTTTTCTTCTAAAAGCTTCCAAGCATCATACACAAGCCATCCCTGTCCCTGTTACACGACTGTAACACCATCTTCCTCCATTTCCAAGTTCAAAAACGGAGCATCACAGTTGGACTTCTCCAGACCATTTCAGCCACTCTCCAACCAAGCTAATCATTGCATTAGCTTCCTGGGACCTCAAGGAAGCTAACTTGATCCTTGCAGCACCTTGAAATAAGCTCCAACTCAAAACACGAATTCCATTTTCAAGGTGAGTTTTCTGACTTTTGAACTCTTCATAGAGGCATCATTTGCTTTCCATTTGTGAAGATAAAATATAGATATCATAACCCTGAAACTAACCATGTGTTGTACCCCAAAATGTTCCCTCTCATTTTATCAAGATTTCCCCTTACAAGACTCTTTGGACTCCAGACAGGATTAGGGTTTGCTCTGCTCAAGACATCTCCTTGCACCGTTGACCTAAATTAGGGTTTGAGTTTGCACAGGGATTTTTGGACTTCCAATGCTCAATGTGACTTTCATACTTCATGTTGGACTTATAAGATTGCCCATACCAAGTTTCAAGCTTTGAATCAATTTTTTTGCCCAGTCAATTGGACAGTTGACCTAGAAATCAGTTGTATTGGGGAAAAAAGTCAATTGTGGCCAATTTACAGTCAAAACTCATAATTTTTTATCCATATCAATATTATAGGCTCATATGAACCATTTGATCAAGGTTGGACCACAACTCCTCAAGAAATTTGATCAGATCATCAAAAGGGCAAAATGGTCATTTTTAGGGTTTTGACTGCAGAAGGGCAATTTCTGATTTTTCACCTAGCCAATGGCAAGTTGGGTTCAAGAATGGATTCAAGGACTCAATGGAATCATCTTGACCTAATCACAAGGTTCAAAAGATCTCAAGTGCATTGGATTGACAGATGAATTTTCCAGTCAACTAATCAAAAATCAACTGTACACTGAAAAGTCAAACTTTGACTTTTTAGTCAAAATCAAGTGCCAAGGGCCATTTTTCATCAAGATGTGTCAAAACATGAAACTTGTTCACCAAGAAACCTAATTTTTCAAATTAGGGTTTAAGATTGAAAAATTTCATAACTTAGAAATTTTCTAAGTTATGAAATTTTCTTATTTTTTCCAAACTTTGCCTAACTTTTTCACCATGATGCAATTGGATTCAAACAAAACTTAAAACATTAAAGTTGTAGTTCTTCACAAAATCTACAACTTTGATTCACAATTTTTTCCCAAAAGATGCTTGGATCTTAAGTTATGACTTTGTGAACAAGGGTCCTTGAAACTTTTAACTTAGTGAAATGTTGCCCTAGTTTAGGCAGGATTTTAACCTATCTTCATGGCAATTTTTCACCTAATTCCAATTGGATTCTCAAAATGAATTTCAAATATGGATTGTAGAGCATGTTACAAGCTTTCCAAAATGTCCAAGAACTCTCCAAAATCATTTATGGTTAGGGAGAATCGAAGGTTTGAATTTGGCAAAATGTCACTTTGATCCATGGCATTTCTCATGTTGCTACAATTTACAATTTCTATCCAGCCTTGCTTGTACTTGCTTACAGGTCCTTAAACCCTTACACACTCAAAAATTGAATGCAAACACAAAGGATTAAGGCATTGTTCTGAACTTTAGAGGTTTACACATTGAATTAATCTAAAAATGGCAAAAAGGCAACATTGTCACTTTGATAAAGTTGGCTTTATGTCAAGTTGTTCCTCTTGAGCCAAGGACCCAATATTTTGCAGAAAACAAAGTTCACTAATATCAGGAATTTGTTACCAACTCTTGGCAGACCCTAAGCTAGATGGTATAGCCCTTTGCTTTGTCTTTTCACACTTTTCTTCAAAACCAAGTCAACTTGCCAAAACCACATAACTTTACAATCTGATAAAACCAAGTGTTTTAACCATTCCAAACAAGTTTTGCATATCACATTGAGCCAGAAACACGAGCTAGCCAGTCCTCAAACACCCTTGTACACCAAAACACCAAAATCTTGCAAAATAGGGCAATTTCTGCAGTTTGACATCCAAAGCAAAATCCACTCGTGCGTTTTGCTTGCAACCACTTCAAACACCTTCTAAAAAACACACCTAAGCTATCCCAACCATTGGCCAGTGACTGTAACTCCATTTACACACTTCACCATTTTTGAATTTTGACTGTGCAGGTTGACTTCTACAAGCTTATTCAGGCAAGCTCAAAGCTAGCTAAGCAATGGGAAAGCTCCAAGGAACTTCAAGCAAGCTCACAAGCATCTCAGGCCTCACTGAAAATCCCTACATTTCCATACTCGAGTTCAACTGAAACAGGTAAAGTTCAAACTTCTATCTCTCTATTTAGGAAACATTAGGCTTAGGTTTGTGAATAAAAAAGCTGTACATATGCATAGATTTCATTCAAGTTAACTGTGTTGGGAGAATTTGAATGATGAACTTTCTGAAAAAGTTAGGTTAGAAATTAGGGCCAGAGAAATTCTCTCTGGTCTTTGAGAGTTAGATTAAGTTCTTTACATGGTTGGAATCGTGTTTAAAAATGCTATAACTTTTATGTTGTGAGTTTTTGATTTAATGCAAGAACAAGAGAGAACAGGATTCGTGTGTAAGAGCCATGGCGCGCGTTCTGGAGGACAGGGATGAAGATGGAATGGGTTGGGCCTGACTTGGCCTTGATGTTTTACCCCCCATTGTGCTTTCTGCACCCCTCAACCCATTTGCTTATTTTCCATATTTTTTTTCATTTCTTTTTTTAATTTCTGACTTTATTTTATTTTTATAAACATTAAAAAATGTCAAAAATATTTTCTTAAATTTTCATATTTTATTTTATTATTTTTATTATTTTTTTCTAGCATAGAAATAATTATTAAATAATATACTTTTATTTTCTTAAAATAAAAAACTTATAAATATTATAAAAATATTATATATTTTATTTTTTATTATTTATACACTTAAATAATATTTTCTCACATATTTTTATTTTTTAACATTTGTATATTTTTTTATTGTACATAAATAAATAATTATTGATATATATATTTTCTTAAAACAAATTAGGGTTTTCCCCTTTAATAAAAATAATCTTTTATTTTCTTATTTTTTATACATTAAATAGTTTATTTTTACATACATAAAAATAATACAAAAAACATTTTTTGCATATTTATAATATATTGCATATTTATTTAATTGTCCATTTAAATATTTGCTTATTTATTATTTGAACAAAGAATTCAATATGGTTGTAATAATCTTAGGGTTTTAATTTCTTGCAAATAATCCCCTATTCAAAATTGTATCCCCCTCCCCATATCAATGTTGTAATAGTTGTAGATTTACTTTTACGCATTTATAGCTTTCAAATATGCCATGATAGAAAGATTAGAGTTTGTATGCAAAAATCCAAAATCAAACAAAGAGCTTGACCTAATACAAGATAAAGATGCATGAAAATTGACAACACAATGCACACAAACACCCTTAGGGTTTCATCCACTTGTTGCCTTAAAAATGGCCATGGTATGCATGCTAGGTGTCTTGGCAAAACAAAAATCAAAACAAAAAGATCATAGTCCCTCGATGACGCTATCTTGGTTGCCTATACATAAATGATCTAGTCCCTCAAAAATTTGCTAAAGATACTTGGCACTATTGCTATCATGGTATATACGATAACCCGTGCCTGTCCCGTTTAACATCCAAAATACAAGGTTGTTTACCAAATACAATGGTAAAACAACAATGTAAGAGGGTTAAAAATGTGTAGGAAAAATCTTTGAGTGGGTAGGTAGATGCTCCTAGTTACTTGATCAAAACTTGCAAAACATCCTTGCTATTTTCAAAAACACATCACAACATGATTTCAAAACATTTTCCCAAACAAACTTTCAAACATTTGAAACATTTTTCAAAAGACAAACACCTTTGTATACATTCAAACAAGAATCATTACAAAGGTTGCCACAACGATGGCCTCTTTTCAAAATACTTTCAAAACCACACACAAAGCACCATTTCAAACAATTGAAAAGCAAAAGCAAGTGATCTAAAACAATTAACTAAGAGCCCATGGAAAACCATGGATGAAAAGGGTGCTAGCACCTTCCCTTTTCAAAATCTACCCCTCGAACCCAAGAAAACATCTCAAAGGTTTTTCCTGTGCTTTTTGACCTTTCCTTTGGATAAATAAAAAGTCGATGGCGACTCTTGCTAAACCGAAACATTTGCAAACACAAACGCAAAACCTCAAGTCAGTTCTCCCACCGCATCACACCATGTATTTAGATTTCATTTATATTTCTTGAGTAGTTAGAATTTTGAATCTGAACATCCTGGAAAAGTTAGGTCAGAATTTGGTACCATTAGAAATTCACATTCATCTTTGATCTATAGTTTTAGTTATTTACATTTCTGGAATCGTGATGAAATTTTACACAACTTTCATGTTTACATTTTTGCAAATTGTTGAGAAACGAATAAGTTGCAGGGATTCTGGCTGGAGGTTGAAGATGAAGTACATTTAAGGCAAAGACTTATATTATATATTTGTTGTTTTGTTTAAGTTAACAGATGTATCACCACTCCAGTGGTTAAAGCGCACGCCTTTCACCCTTAGGTCCTGGGTTCAAGCCCCAGCGTGACCTTTTGCATTTTTCCCATTTTTTTAACATTTTTCTGTTTTTTTTTTTTGCAGCGCTTGGGCCAGTAGTTTGGGCCTGACCTTTTTTTTCTTACAATACTCTCTGTTTCAATGATCAACCCCGCTGACTTTATTTTTTATTTTTATTTTATTTTTACTTTTTTATCTTTTATTTATTATTATTATGAATATTATTATTATCATTATTTTCATTAATTAAAAAAATCCAAATATATTTATATTTTATTATTTATATTTATTTAGTCTATTCTTCTTTACAAAAATAAAAGAACAAAAACATTTTCTTTAATTAATTTATTTTTTTAATACTTAGATAATTTAACTTTAATCATTATATTATATCTCTTGTAAATTAAAATCAATTTATAATTTAGGACTTTTATTTAATTATTTTTATTTACTAATTTAATTAAATTCATAAAAAAAACCTAAAGAACTTGTTTTCCTTAAATTAATTATTTTACTAACTTAATCCTAATTTTCTTATTTTTAGTTAATTATTTTATTTCTATTTAATTAGGTCAAGAAACCATTTTCATGAAAAAACCAAACAAAAATCATATTTTCTTTATACATTTATATTCTTGTATTTTATTTGTTTATTTTGTACATTTATTCAAATTCAATATGGTTGTAATAATTATTTAGATTTAATTTCCTGCAATATTCCCCATTTGTAATTTGTACACCCCCTCCCCTAAGTATTGTAATAGCTTAGTATTTTTATTTTCCACAATTTAAATGCTTTATATACAAATGTTAGTAATTAGGGTTTTGTATAGAAAGACTAAAACCAACAAGTAGCAAACCCTAATTAAAGACAAATCAAGTATGTAAATCAATACAGTTGCACACAAACACCCCTAGGGTAAATCCACTCGGTTGCCTTATAAAATGGCAATATTATGCATGTGAAGTATCTTAGCAAAAACGAGCAAAAATACAAGATCATAGTCCCTCGATGATGCTATTTATGTTGCCTTTCAAAATGATCTTAGTCCCTAAAGAAAAATGCTAAGATATCTTACAACATTGCTAATCATGGTTATACGATGACCCACGCCCGTCCCTTTTACATCCAAAGACATGGTTACTTACCAAATCAATGGTAAGATAACAATGCCAAAGGAAAGAGGAAATGAATATGAAATACTTTTGAGTAGGTAGAATGTTCCTAGTTACTTGCTCAATTCAAAACAAAAACATCCTTGCTATTTTCAAAAACAATCACCAACACTTTCAAAAACATCTTTCGAACTTGAAAATATTTTCAAAAGATCAAACACTTTGTATACATTCTTACAAACGAGAATCATTACAAAGTTTGCCTAAACAATGGCCTCTTTTCAAAATACTTTCAAAAACCACAGAAAGCACAATTTCAAACAAAAGCAAGTGATCTAGCAAGTAACTAAGAGCCCATGGAAAACCATGGATAAAAAGGGTGCTAATACCTTCCATTTTCATAATCTATCCCCCCCTAACTCAAGAAAACATTTCAAAGGTCTTTCCTATGCTTTTTCACCTTTCCTTTTGGATAAAAGAAAAGTCGATGGTAACTCTTTCTAACCACAACATTTGCGATCAAACGCAAAGCAACCAAGTCAGTTCTCCCACCGTATCACAGCCGGCTTTGGTGCATTCCGAAGTTGGTTGATACTCTATACTAAGCTCATTGAGATCAGACTTTTGGGATATTTCGGTCACTAACAAAGAGGCTTGCGCTGAAACAATGTCTGATGAAGAAAGATCGGTGATATTGAGATTCCCTAGAACCCGATTACTTTTTATGACAGGTTGAACCAACTAAACTTCAAGAGGGAACTTACCTATGAACCCCATGCAAGCCTAAACCTAAAGACTTGTTTGATTTGCTTATATATGATTATTTGTACATGACATCATGGCATCATACCATAGCATTTGCACTAACCATTTCAAGGACCTAGAGATTTATCTTTGTTCTGTTTTGTAGGATATGGCTTCCATTCATAGAAATACCATCCGAATCAACCTTGTGAAAGTGTCTCCTCAACTCAAGGAGTTAGCATCAAGGGTACCTGAAAATTCTCCATTCACCAAGAAGTATGGTCGACTCCTTAACTTGGTTACCTCAAACTTTGAAGAAGACATGGTACATGTGCTTTTTCAATTCTTTGACCCTAAACATTATTATTTTACATTTCCTGATTACCAATTAATGCCTACCATGGAGGAGTTCTCTCAACTTTTGGGAGTGCCTATTCTTGATCAATTACCCTTCACCTTACATGAAGGTTTCTAAGAGATAACACAATCAGAGCAACAACTCTTGTGTTTTGCATGTTTCTACAAGATTGAATGTTATGGAGATTAGGTGAAAAACATGTTGTATTCTTCTTATCTTAATCTTCTTGGTTAATCAAGCTAAACAAATAGCTTATTTCTTCTTTTTTGGTTTCTCTTGAGATGCATTTTGATTTATATTATGAATGACATCTTGTTGATATCTTCAACTTATTTTCTTCAACGATCAAGACACGAGTATCGACTCATGTTTCTTATGTTTGTTATCCTTCATTCTTTCTGTTGGTGTGATGTTTTCTTGTAAGATTTACACCTTTTTGGAACTAAGTTACGATGAACATGTTGCTTCTTAGTAAGTAGTTAGTACTTTGATGTGCTTAATGAAATATTACACTATAGAGCAACAAATCAGTGTAAATATTGCATTTCAAATGAGTTCAGCTGCACACCTTGTTCTTCACATTCCATATATATTCAAGGTTGCTTTATATATACTTGAGAGAATACTAATGTTGGAGCACATAATATGTTGCAGTGTGTATATTGCAATTTGATATGTTTTTAATGTAAATCTCCTTTTGTAATGATTACGGTATAGGAGGCATGATTTATTCTTTTTATTTATCCAATATATAGATGAGATTTTTCCATCATTGTTCTCCTCGAAAACTGTGATCATTGGTCAGTTTTAATTAGAGAATTACTGAAGATGTATCTGGACTTTTCTGATCTTTGTTTAACTTGTTTCTGTAGAACTTGATTTCTCCAGAAGGTGTTGTTTCTGTTTCTGAAGTGCTAAGCTTGAGACTTGTTACTTGTCTTGTTCTTCTGATGAGTAGTTCAGAAACTACTGATTTGATGTCATGTAGAGACACTGGATTGAGCTTTAGGAACTTTAGGAATCAGCTTAGCAGAAGGATAACTTTAGTTGTAGAAGCTTTCTGATTCTTATATCTTCAACTTCCTGAGCTATATTTACGCAAGCTCTTAGAATGTTTCTGATGGACGATCACGTCTTCAGATGTATAGGAAGCCATTTATCTTGAAAGACAACTTCAGTTGTAGAAGCTTTCTGATTCTTGTATCTTCATCTTTCTGAGTTATATTTGCGCATGCTCTTTTAAAAATGTTTCTTGTTATTAGATTTGCACACTTAATGAAACCATCAGTAGCACTAAAATTGTTACTCACAAAATATATGGTTGTTATCATTAAAACAAATAATTTCTTAGAAGCTTTCTTGCTCTAACAGTGATGTGTGTTTCTCTTTATTTAAAAGTTTGCATCATTGCATATATATCGAGATATGTATTTGTTGCTTTTATATGAAAAATTGCCTATGAATGATAATTATGAATTGTTTTGGGAACTATGGTACTTCTAATCGGTGGCTATCTTCTTTTTAATGTTGTCAAAGGGGGAGAAGCATATGTGAGAGGAAGATATGAAGCACAAAGTCATGGGGAGCCTTTGATAATTACAAGAAATGCATAGTCGCAAGTTTTTCCATCATCAAAAAGGGGAAGTTTGTGAGCACAACTTCGCTTCAAAGTGTTTTATATGATGTCAAAACTAATACAAGGTGGCACTTATATGAAATAGATGGTATCCATATGTCTTGTGGCACTCCTCTATATTATAGGTCTTAGGAATCATCAAAAAGCATATTAAAATTGATCTAAATCATTGAAAACCCATTTTTGCATAGTTTTTCAATGCATGTCTCGACACATTCGCATTTCAGGTCGACACATGTAACTCATATTTAAAGCCTGTGGCTTTCGTAAGTCTCAGTTCGACACATGCATCCATACAGGTCGACACATACTGAAAGAATTCTAAAACTGCAGAATTTTCTATTTTATGTGTCGACGCATCCATTTTTCAGGTCGACACATCTACTAGTGTATTTAAGCATGTAGCCTCTGAATTGTTCAGATCGACACATAAAATTATCTCAAGTCGACACATACGATCTAAACACAACGTATGTGTCAACACATATGTATTTGAGGTCGACGCATTCTGTTTGATTTAGTCATATTTTAAATTTCTTTGGATTCCATTTTTTTCCTTTTTTTCCCTAACTGTCCCACAACTATAAATTCTCATTCATGCATCATTCACAACTTGATGATACCATAAAATTATCCTACTTTCTCTCTTCTTCAACCTTCCAATCTATGCATACACACCAAAATTACATTGTGATGATGTTCCGTCGGGGTGCCATCTAGACGAAGAATTGTGGATTTCCAATTGGTTTGGGTTGAGATTTTGTAGGGGTCTTCATCCGAGAAAAACCATCGGTTTATCCTCCAAGATCATTGGTTAATATGGGGGTTTTCATGCAAGATCTTTTGAGATTTCATCCATGTAAAAAAAATCCCTTGGGGTGGTTTAAATCCTTTCGAGGAACCTTAGAAGGTTTGAAATCTTTTTAAGGAAGTAGCAAGAATTGGGTGATAGAATCAGTGATCTTGTGTTGATAATTTGCAATATGATTTACTCGAGCGAAAAATTCATTGGAGTGTTTGAAATCTTTGCAAGGAACCTTGGGGTGATTTAAATCCTTTTAAGGAAGTAGCTTAAGCATCGAATAAGTTTCATCTATCGGTTGATTTGATCTTGCTTAAGATCAAAGGTTGGAAGAAGGAGCACCAACATCAAATTGAAGAATTTTGTATTGTTGTTTCTAACTCTTCCATTGTATTAAACATTTTACATATAAAAATTATCCTAGTTCCATTGGAATTAGGCGCAGACGTACCCACATGCGAGGACGACAGTGGGGAACTGTGTAGAAAATTCCTCGCGTGCTTTTAATTTTTCACTTTTACTTGCTTTCAATATTATCAATCTTTTATCAAATAGCATTGTGATAGTAATTGAATTGTAAGAATTTTTCTCTCAAAATATGTTTTTGAAATAGGTGTGGATATAGATTTGTAATATGGTGGGAGAACTGACTTGGATGTTTTGCGTTTGATTACAATTGTTACAGATAACAAGAGTCGTCGCCGACTTTTATTTTATCTAATAAGGAAAGGTTAAAAAGAACAAGAAAGACCTTTTGAGATGTTTTCTTGAGTTCGGGGGGTAGGTTATGAAAAGGGAAGGTGTTAGCACCCTTTTCATCTGTATTTATCTACGGGCTCTTAGTTGCTTGTTAGATCACTTGCTTTTGTTTGAAAATGTTCTTGTGGTGTGGGTTTGAAAATATTTTGAAAAACGTCTTTGTAATGATTCTCGCCTCAATAAGAACGCGTACAAAGTGTTGGTTTTGAAAATAGTTCAAAAGGTGTTTGTGGAAGATTTTTTTAGTAAGTGATTTTGAAAAGTGCCTTTGTAATGATTCTCGTCTCTATAAGAATGCGTACAAAGAACTTTGACTTTTGAAAATGTTTCAATTAAAAGTGTTGTGTGAAAAAATGTTTTTGTTGTGAGCAAGCGAGCAACTATGAGCATCCTACCTACTCAAAAGGTCTTATGTTCTTTACCTCCTTCTTTAGATGTTGCTGCCTTACCATTGATTTGGTAAGAAGCCCCATCGTTGGATGTGAAGGGACGGGCGTGGGTCGTTTGTATAGTCATAGAAGGCAGTCTATGAGACGTTTTAGCAATTTCGTTAGGGACTAGATCGTTTACCGAAGGCAACATCGAGGGTCTTCGAGGGACTACGATCTGTTATCGAGGGTCTTTGCTAAACCGCCCATATTAGAGGGACATAATTATTTTCCGAGGCAACAAGTGATATTATCCTAGAGGTACATGTGTGAATAGTGTGTTTGATTGCATGCATTTTTGTCTTTGATTTTTTTGGGTTGTCTACTTGTTGGTTTTATCTTTCCATACAACCTAATTACTAACATTTGTATAAAGCAATAAAAATGCAGAAAATAAATATCCTACACTATTACAACCATATTGAATGGCAAGAAAATGTAAAGACAAAACAAAATAAAAGAAGGAAAAACAAGCTCTTCTATCTAGGAAAAATGCACCCTTCGGTCCTACTCTTCCTGGCTCCTTTTGATTTGGGCCTAGCAGTCAGCGTGAGTTTTAGCCTTCGATTCATCCTTCTAGCTGCTTCTTTCGATTTGGGCCTAGCAGTCAGCGTGAGATGCAGACTTTGATTCATCCTTCTTGCTACTGCTTTCGGTTAGACCTGGAAGTCAGTGTGGACACCCTTCGTTTCTCCTTTCTTACTCCTTCATTTGGGGTATGTAACCAGTGTGGATCGAAGTCTGTAACCTTCGATTCACACACCATCCTGGGGAGAAACCTAAGGCTTCGATTCACACATTATTCCTCCTGTTTTCTTTCGTTTTGGATTTAAATAGCAACATGGCCTAAGGTCATGCTAGTATTGTCTCATGGTCGGGTTAGTTCTTAAAAAATGTTTGATAAACCAAGAAATAAAACCAAAAGATTAGCAATGAAAACAAACTGAAAAGGTGGAAATGAAAACAAACCAAATGATAATAATGATGTTTGAAACGAGAGGACATGGTTATTTACATGTTGTGCTTGAAATGAAAAGCTTAAGGTTAAGAGGACTTACCATGCTTGACACTGGAATGTAGGTGTTAGACCTTGAGTGATTGGACTGGATGCTCCTAGATTCGAAGGAAAGAAACAAGCGTGGTGTTTCTTTGATTGGATTTGAAGGTCAAGAAGAGTTGGGTTGTGTTTGTTATTTATGGATTCGAAGGAGAAGAACAGGTGTAGTGTTCCTTATGTTGGAATCAAAAGAAAGGCAAAACATAGGGTTGCTCCTGGATTCGAAAGGGGAAAGAAACAGGTGTTGTGTTTCTAGTGTTCGATTCGAAAGGAACAGAAACAAAGGTATGGTCTTTTGATTCTGGGTTTGAGAATGTGTTAAGTGTTTGATGATTATTACACAATCAAAGTTTCTCCAACTATCCAAAAGCCTCTGGATGTGTTGTCTAGCCCCTTAGATGTGTTATAGAGCCTCTTATTTATAGGTGAAGTTGGCTGAGGTTTAGGAGGGAAAACAAAAGAATTTGAACAAATTGGGTATACTGTTTTTGTAGCTTTCGAGGGGCAGTATTTGTATGCCAAATTGGTGCAAATACAGGAGCAGTGTAGCAGGACTGTTGTGTAGTATTTTTGGAGCGTTATAGCCAGTGCATTAGGCTTGGACTTGAAGCAAGCATCTTTGCATATTTCATCTTTTCGTTTTGACCTCATAGATCCAACCTTCAACTAGAATCCTCTTCAGACAGCAATATTTTTTTCCAAACAAAGTGTCTTTCGAATGGACCCTTTTTGTGCATCCTTCTAAGGGGCCAAATGTGTGCCCCTTGAATGGGTCACCAAAACATGTCCTTTGAATGGGACATCCAGGTATGTCTTGCAGGTCCTTCGAATGGGACACCAAACTTGTCCTTCGAATGGGGACATCCAGGTATGTCTTGCAGGTCCTTCAAATGGGCCACCAAACATGTCATTTGAATGGGACATCAATTGTGTGTCATAGTGTAGAAATTATGTGTTGAAGATTTTCAAGGGTGGAATCTAAGCAAGCTATTTCAAAGGGAGATATTGTCCATTCGAAACTAGTATGAAAATAGCCAATGCATGAGGGAAGTTCCTGCCTTGTGATTTGAAACAAGCAGGAAAGAAGCCTTTGCTTTCTGGGTCGAAACAAACACTGTAAGGGGCCATTGCTTTGTGAATCAAAGCAAACATGTAAGGGGTCATTGCTTCAATCGAAGCTTGCATGCAGGAGGCCACTTGATTTGTGGGCGCTAGCATTAAGGAAAGCCATTGCCTGGTGAGGGCAGGCATGTAGGAGGCCCTTGCCTTGTACCTCATGTAGGAGGCCAATGCTGGAGGTGGATTCGAAGCAAATGCAAAGGTGAAATCAAAGAAAGCATGGAGGGAGTTATTTTTCCAATCGAAGCTTATCCAATCGAAACAGGTATGCAGGCATCAAATGTCAAATTGAAACAGGCATGCAGGCAACCATTGCATTGTGAACCAAGTGTTGTACCCCAATTTTCCCCCTAAGATCCCTTCATCATACCATGTTGATTCACTCACAATAAGATCACACTAGGATTCTTGGTTCCCCTCCCTACATTTATTTTTTCCCTTTTTGAGGGATTACCAAGCACCTTGACTTATGTTCCTTTTGTGATCATGAATATTGTTTTGTTTTCTTCATTTAACTAATAAAATGCAATGTTGGTTTGTCTTGCTTGTTATCCATGCAGGTGAAGGCAATGAGATTTAACAAGCTACCCCATGGGTTCATGAGTTTATTTCCATGCCCTAGTCAATATAGCTTGAGAAGTTCAAACCTCACCATTGGATTGGTTTTGGGAGAATTGGCATGGAAAGGTTTCTTTGGTTCATCACATTTCAAGGTTATTAGATTTGACTCAAAAGTACAAGGGGTTGATTGGAGAAGTTGTCATGTTTGGACAAGGCCTTGTTCCTATTGGTCACAAGAGCATATTTCTATCAAATTTCAAGATATAAAAGTTTTTTTGGTGGATATGAGTCCTCATTATCATCCTCAACAACTTCTATTCACAAAGCAAGAAAATTGGTACAAGAAGTTTGTTCAAACTTGTCAAAGTTCCTCAAAGCATTTTCTTGATCTAGGAGCTAGGGTTTTGAACTTCAAAGGAGTACATATTGCTCACCTTTTGGTATTTTTGAGTGATTCCAAATATATCCTCCTGTTCAAAGGGTTATCAACAAATCACTTCAAAAGTTCCAAGGATTTTTCATGTGGAAGGAACTTGGTGAAGAAGAAAGATTACAAGTCATCCAGATGAATCCACAATTTTAGATGAGTGACTTCAAATGGTCATAACTTGATCAATTTTAATCACCTTGAGTCCATTATTTTTCCATAATGATCTTGAAGATGTGAACTTTATGCCTTCTTTTATGTGCAAAGTGGGAAAATGGATGGAAGTTGCTTTAAAGATGCAAAAGATTATAGGTCATTTCTTGATTTTTTTTTCAACTTCAACAAGTCATAACTTGCTCAAATTTTGGAGATTTTGAATGATTCAAGTTTCAAAGTGTTATTCAAGAGGTCTACTCCATGCCATCTTTTTTGGTCAAGAGCAGATTCCAAGTGGAAGGCCATGTTTGGATGCAAGACATTATAGGTCTTTTTTGAAGAAGAATGTGAAATATTTCTAAGTATGGAAAGTCAACCCTTTTTCTTCAACTTTGACTCAATGCAACTTTCATCTCAAGCATCCATTTAACTCCATTCTTTTTCCATTGCAAAGCTTGTAACCTCATCTTTCTAAAGCATCAAGAATCATTCCCTAAGACCCCTTGAGTTGAAAATGCCATTGGTCAGAAGTTGGCACTTTGAAATTGAATTTCTCACCAAGTCAGAATTTTGAAATCCATAATGTGGCCTCTAATCATAAGTTTTCCATGCGTTTTTTCCTCTAAACATGTTTAGTGAAGTTCCAGATTTGTTTAGCGCATCAAAACGCAAGAATTGGATGAGTTTTGATGAAGTTTGTATCACACTTAACTCGTGCATTAGGTGTGCATGATTTCCCTCCAAAATGCATCATTCGCTCTTCCTTTTGATCCCATTCGCTTCTCCTATAAATACATGAACTATCCCATTCAATTTCCCATGCTTGGATAGCCAGAATCACCCTGCCAAACTTGCTCCATAACTCAATTTTCTGTAACTTCAAAATCCATTCTCGACCCTTTTTTCAATCCAATTTTTCCATCAATTCACCTTCCTTGATCTTCCCTGAAGCTAACCATATAATTACATTCAAGAATCGTGCCCTATATTGCTCCATAGAAGTCAAGTTTCAGAGCTCTGCAACTCAACTTCAATAGGTAGATTCCTTCATCAATTCTTTAAAACTCGGATATCATTGTGTTTCTCTCATTTCCCTAGTTCTAGTCGCAACACTTACCTTTTACTGGAAACACGTTTTGACCATGAAATTTCAAATCCCTTTTCAAAACATTCCTTCCAAATTGCTTGAGCTACAATTTATATAAATTTGGCGCCAGGGTGTGGTTGTCTTCGTCTTGAAGAGACGAAGCGAATGGCATAGGTCTGAGCTTCTGATTTTACAGTTTGAGAGACCTGCAATTCGTGATGGCTGGAGGTTGAAGATGACCAATGTGTCATCTTCTAACCAATGAAGGCGCGCCATCTGTATTTTTCAAATTCTGATTTAATTAATGATTATGTACAATATTCACTAATGACCATGATATGCACAGCGCGCCAGATCCCTTGGATTTGATTACTAACGCGTTTTGACTTTCATCCAATGGTCCACATATTTTACTTTTATTTTCTTTTTCTGATTTTTATATTTTAATTGTTTTAAATTTCAAAAAATCATAGAAAATTCATTTTTAGTCCAAAAAATCTGAAAAAAATTATGAAAAATATTTTTGATTATTCTCTTTCTGATTTTTATTTTTTCACAATTTAATTTTGTGTTTTGGTATTTTTTACAAATTTTACACTTATTTGATTTGTTTTAAATGTTTAAAAATACTTTTATACATTTTTAAATTCTGAAAAAATTATGGAATGATCCAATGATATTGGAACAAATATTGGTGACCAATTTTTATTTTTGTGTCTGACTTTACTTTTTTTAACATTTTTTGTTTATTTGACCCATTTATTTTAATCTTAAAAATAGTTTCTGACTTTAAAAAATTACCAAAAAATTCGTAAAATTACTTGGGCCTTTTTCTTATTTTTCTATGGTCTTACATTTCATTTCTTGATTAATTTGAACATAGTTGATATTTTTCTCATTATTTTCTATTTTTAAAACATTTTTAAAAATCCTTTTTTGTGTATATTAAATGTGATATTATTTTGTGATTATTTTCTGGCTGATCTTGGGTTAGATTTTGGATCATTAACTTTATTAACATCATTGGATCCACGGTGTTGAGTTTAACTCCACAAAAATGGATGAATGATTTTAATAATAGTTTGATTAAAATTTAATTCAAATGTGGTTTGTATATTTTTCCCATCCCTCTTCATCTCATCCCTTTCTTATTGCACTAGATGTTGTTGGAGCATGATCTCTATATCATGTCTCAAAACAAATGGTGCATAGATTGCTATTGAACGGCCTCAAAATAGGTGCGACTTCTATATAAGTCCACTTACGATTGCTTAACATAGCGCTAAATTTTGTCTCGATTCGAATAAATGATCATTTGTGGCCCAAACTTATGATTGCAAGCCCAAGTATGTTAATTTGATCTCTTTGATCCAATAACCTTGAGATTCATTGTGTGGAGGCTTTGGTTCTGCCAATCCTCTAATGGATCTACAACACCTTTGTTCAACACGGATCACTTAAACATCATTGATCATTAAATGGTACTTATGAGAATTCCAAATGGATGATATACTTGACAAAAAGTAAATGCAATTTGTTGTGTGGAGGCTTTGGTTCTATCAATCCTCTAATGAGTTCCAAATGTAAGCTTCAAGATGGTCATCCAACTAACCACTAATTATTGACTTGTTTACCTTATACTTTTATTTTTTTATGCTTTATGTACTATTTACTTTTAGCATTTACATTTCATGCCATTTTCATCTTTGCTCATTTGAGCATTTATTTTCTTGCCATTTTTACTTTGCTCACTTGAGCTTTTCTTTTCCTTTCTTAAGACACTTAATAATCAACATAAACCCTAAAGAATCTTTAATGGTGCTTGGACTATTTGGTTACTATCCTTGGCATTATGGAGCATGGTACTTTTCTTGGACTTAGGATTAGAAACCTTGACCTATCTTGGAGATCTTATCTGATTATTTTGTCTGGAGTTCTTGAGGTTTACCTCAAGACATTGGGTTGCTTGTTTGTTTTTGTGTGCAGGTTTTTTGTGATTACACCCTTTGTTTGTAATCTGGAATTCACCCGTATACAGTTGTTACTCTACCCAAGTTTTTGTGAAGACTTAATACACTTGAAGTTTGGTTCTCTCAAGAGGTCTAGTATTTCTTTGTTTGATTGGTTTCAATCCAAGGAATGGGAATTCTATCTTGGCTCATAATGTCAAGTATTGGTTTCTTGTTGGTTAGATGGTTCTTATCCCTAGCTTTTACCTTATGCTTTAGGATAATCCCTTCTTCTCCTCCCATATTCTTTAATTTCAAAAATCTTCTTTCCCTTTTTGAAAACTCTTCTTGTTTTTTGAACTTGAACCACTTTCATAATAAACTTGGACTTATGTCCATGCATTTTCAAAACATTTTTCATAAATAAACTCCAATCAACTTAATAATGCCTTGAAATTTTTGTGAGAAGACTAAAAGTCAATCAATCTCATTTCAAACCATTTTGCCACTTTGGCTTTTATCTTTAAACTTTTCTCAAAAAAGTTTGAACTCTTGCCAATCTTTGTAGTGATGCAAACAACTATACTTCTATAATATATAGTAAAGAGAGATATTTTCCACTTGGGTGTTGAGTGAGGCATTGTAGATTTTTAAAATCCAAGCCATATCCTCCACTTTGAGATGATACAAATTCTCCTTTCTCATGATTGTGGATAGTAGGTATGTTTTCCATACGGACAATGACAATGATGTTTCATCTCATAAAATTAACCAACGCATTTTTGTTTTAAATTTTTAAAAGAGGAACTACGCGTACCCTGATCTCCTATTGCACGAAAAGGTGGTACTTAGGCACTAAAGGTTCGCAACTGCGGCGGGTGTAAAAATTATAAAAATAAATATATTTCTTTCCTCACCTCCACCATCCATTTTTTTATATATACAACATTTTTTATAGCCAAAATATACATATTTCACAAATAGGCTCCTGCAGAGTACCGTAGATATTTAGGGTGCTAATACCTTCCCTTTGCATAACCAACCCCCTTACCTTGAATCTTTCCCCCTCTTTTTGATTTATTCGCTCTTTTCCCATTCCTTTGGAAACAATAAAGCATGGTGGCGATTTTTATTTTGATTTGTATAAAGTCTAGTCAATCCAATGGCTTAGTCTTGAACATTTCTACCGCTACACCAAGCAAACATGTAAGGCCAATAGTGCAATTGAAGCTTGCATGCAGGAGGTTATTTCCATGGGCACCAACACAATCATATAGGATGCAATCGAAGGATGTATGCAGGAAGCCTAAATGCCCAAACGAGGCTTGTATAAAGATAGGCGTTGCCTGCCCTGGATCGAAGCTAGTTGCTTTGAAGGAAACCTTTTTCCTTGTGAATCGATCTAAACTTGTTTTTCTCCAATTTTTTCAAGAAGATTATTTTTATCTGCTTTTCCCTTTTTTAATAGTTTCCTATTTAACTTGATGCTGGAAAATCCAATTATACTTGTGCAAGCTTGAATTTTTGAGAATCCTTGTGAGAAATGCTTTGAGAAAAGAGAGAGAAAATTTTGGGGTACAACAGCTTCCCCTGTTTAATCTTCTTAAACCTGAAAAGCAAGTATGGCACGTTGTCGTTCGTAGCTTGAAGGTAGGAAATGATTGAACACTAGAGTGCCCAGAAATTTGCACTCGATGATGTGGTGGTTGATTGTGTAGGAAATGGGCTTAAAGATGCCATTTGGAGAGATGATGGAGAGTTGTCAGATATGGGCTTATAGATGCCATCCAAAGGTGATTATTGACAGAAATTAGACTAAGTCTAAGTTTTACTGTAACTAGGAGGAGTGTCAGAATAAATCTTTGGTTGATTTAACTCTGAATGATATGCTTGAATGGACTCGTGTTAAGTCGTGTCAGGAAATGTATTAGAAGGAATCTATGTAAGATTACTTTATGATGAGCCCGTGTAGGGTTTTTTTAGGAGATATACGAGAGGGAAGCCTGAGTAGGGCTGCTTCAGGATGAATCCATGTGAAACTTCATTATGAGAAGGAACTTAGGTAGGGTTGCTTCATGATGAGTCCGTGTTAAAATTCATCTGGAAATGCATGAGAAGGAACCTGGGTGGGATTGCTTCATGATGAATCCGTGTTAAACTTCATCTGGAAATGTATGAGAAGGAACCTGGGTATGGTTGCTTCATGATGAGTCCGTGTTAAACTTCATATAGAAATGTATGAGAAGGAACCTGGATAGGGTTGCTTAATGATGAGTCCGTGTAAAACTGCATCTGGAAATGAGAAGGAACCTGGGTAGGGTTGCTTCAGGATGAGTTCGTGTAAAACTTCATTTGGAAATGTATGAGAAGGAACCTGGGTAGGGTTACTTCATGATGAGTCCGTGTTAAACTTCATCTGGAAATGTATGAGAAGGAATCTGGAAATGTATGAGAAGGAACCTGCGTAGGGTTACTTCATGATGAGTCTGTGTAAAACTTCATTTAGAAATGTATGAGAAGGAACCTGGGTATGGTTGCTTCATAATGAGTCCGTGTAAAACATCATTTGGAAATGTATGAGAGGAACCTGGGTAGGGTTACTTCATGATGAGTCTGTGTTAAACTTCATTTGGAAATGCATGAGAAGGAACCTGGGTAGGGTTACTTCATGATGAGTCCGTGTTAAACTTCATCTGGAAATATATGAGAAGGAACCTGGATAGGGTTGCTTCATGATGAGTCCGTGTAAAACTTCATTTGGAAATGTATGAGAAGGAACCTGGGTAGGGTTGCTTCATGATGAGTCCGTGTTAAACTTCATCTGAAAATGAGAAGGAACTTGGGTAGGGTTACTTTATGATGAGTCTGTGTAAAACTGCATCTAGAAATGAGAAAGAACATGGGAAGGGTTGCTTCAGGATGAGTCTGTGTAAAACTTCATTTGGAAATGTATGAGAAGGAACCTAGGTAGGGTTGCTTCATGATGAGTCTGTGTTAAACTTCATTTGGAAATGTATGAGAAGGAACCTGGATAGGGTTGCTTCATGATGAGTCCGTGTAAAACTTCATTTGGAAATGTATGAGAAGGAACCTAGGTAGAGTTGCTTCATGATGAGTCCGTGTAAAACTTCATCTGGAAATGTATGAGAAGAAACCTGGGTAGGGCTGCTTCATGATGAGTCAGTATTAAACTTCATCTGGAAATGTATGAGAAGGAACCTGGGTAGGGTTGCTTCATGATGAGTCCGTGTAAAACTTTATCTGGAAACGTATGAGAAGGAACCTGGGTAGGTTTGCTTTTGTTTCAGGTATTAACCTCTGACCTTAGAAAGAAAGATAGTTTTCCTGGCTTGTTACAGGTATTAATCTTCAATCTACTCGTGTAGATAGCTTGCATGGCTTGTTACAGGTGTTAATCTACAATCAGTCATCCACAGATATTTTTCCTAGCTTGTTACAAGTATTAATCTGGAACTTGTTTTTGTCGGTCGTTGAGATAGTTGCCATGTCTGGTTTCAGGTATTAATCTCTGACCTTTAGAAAGAAAGATAGTTTTCCTGGCTTGTTTCAGGTATTAATCTTCAATTTTATTATGTAGATAGTTTTCCTGGCTTGTTACAGGTATTAATCTACAATCGATCGTCCACAGATAGTTATCCTGGCTTGTTATAGGTATTAATCTGGAACTTGTTTTTTGTTGGTCGTTGAGATAGTCGTCCTGGCTTGTTTCAGGAATTTATCTCTGACCTTTTGAAAATGGTTGATGATAGCTATTTGTTGATTGATATTTCTTGAAAAGGTGAAGAGTTAGCTGCATGCAATGTTATGATGTATGAAATGAATTGTGTAATGGTGTTCTCAAAATAAATGAGATTGTGCTATATGCTTTTCGTATGCATATGCTATGACGTATGAAATGTCAAATGTTGTTAAAGTGTATCTTTGTCTTGGAAAATAAATCCTTGACAAATATTAGGGAATTTTGGGAATTTAAATCCTGGACTGCATTGGGGATGAAGAATGTGCACATCTTCAAACCTTGTTTAGAATATTTACGCTGGGGATTTCTGTTGTTTGAGGAGAAACTCCGTTGGGAAATGTTGAATTTGCTTGAGAAGAAAACTCTGTGGGGAGTGTTAATTCCTGCTTGGGGAAAGGAATTCAGGAGTTTTAGTTGTTTGTTGCTCTACTGGGGAGTTATCTCTTAATGGAAGAGAAAGGAAGTTAATAACTTGTTGGGGATAAAGAAGTTAATTATTATCTGGTTGTCTCCCAGGCTTTGCAGCAACTCACTGGGGATTGTAGGAAAGTCTATTGGGGAAGAGGGGTTGTGGTCCTTTGGTTTATGATAGCCTGAGGGGAAAATTCAAGCTGAGGAATCTGTAGTTTGTTAGGGAAATAAACCCTATTTCCAATCTGCTGGAGAAGTGTTTTCTTTTGGCGGAACTCCTCGAGGATTCTTCTTGAGACCAGCCCAATTGGGAAGAAGGTTTTCCGGAGATTGAAACTCTATATGGGGATTGCCTGGATCCAGTTTTATGGGGATATCCATGAATTTGGCCTTGGGGTTTTGGACCCTTCTTTGTGAAGATTTTTCTGTAGGGATAACCTTATAGAGATGACTTCATGGGGGCTTGTCTGAGGACCACCCTATGGAAACGACTTTGTGGGAATTTTGTCACTGCCCCAAGTAGTAAGTGTTGTAGCATTGCCAGAAAAATGTTTGCTTGATCATATGTAACCCTTTGTTGGGGTTCATGTTCAATTCCCCAAGTGATTCAGATGCAGGCCTGCCCCTAGTCAGTTAGTATTTCTTGAGAGATTTCTTGGAATCTCAACTTGACTTCCCCAAGATGATTTGCGTAGTAATATGTCATGCCCCTTGATTATAAGAGATTTGTCATTGGAAGTGTTATCCCATTCAAAGTGGTTCTGTTTCTTGAGAAAATTTTCGTTCATGGGATGTTCGTCATGCAAATTTCCCTGTTATCAAACAATTAGCCATATGCAAACAGTGATATTCAAATAATGCGAAGTTTATGCTTGTCTTAAAGTTTTTAAAATGGGTTTTAGAAAGTAAAGAGTTTTGTAGGAATATGAATTCACCTCATAATTTGCAGTAAGCCTTACAGGAGTCAGGATACCTTTTGTAACATTATGCTTTCGAACTAACCCATGCTTCAATTAGGACTTTTGAAGGGTTGTAGTGTGGCTTGGTTCACGGTTTAAGAAAAAAAAGGATGAGGCTCAAAGTGTATTTGTACCCGCCCGTTCTTCGCGATGTTCTTCAGTCCTAAACTCAGTTAATTGTGCGTTTGAACTCTAATTGAGTCTGAAATGAAGTTTTGGTGATGGTTCAGACAAGTTAAGTTTGTCGGAAAGCAGTCATTTTTGCAACATTTTTCATGTTGTTGAGGATTTGTAGCGTCCTCCTTTTGATTTGTTATCCTAGATTTTTGTCTGACTATTCTTGTCTTGAGATTACAGTCAGCGGGATGCCCCAGTTTTTTTTCTTAAGTCTCCTTCATAGGTTTTGACTTAGTGGGATTTTCTTTTTTAGAGATAATGATTGCCTATGTGATAGGGAACCATCGCCGTCTTTTTATTCCAGAGGAATGTTTTTGATGTCATTCATTGTATACGAAGTGGAAGCTTGCGACTAAACGCGCATTTGAATTAACTGAAAGACTACCCTACCCCGGGTTTTGATTAAAGATTTCAATTTGTGTGAAAAAGTAAACTCCTACTTCTTAGGCTCAAAGGGGTTGACTAGGGATTATCCTCCTTATAACTCCAGTGTTTAGGAATTGAAACAAACGCATGTACATCGTCAGCAAGGTCTGTGCAAAAGCATATTGTATGAGATTATGACATTGTTTTTGTTATCCTCCCTCTAAAGGCTTGCAACTTTTAAAACAAGAGTTGAACGTCATAAAGGTAGTAAAAAGAATAGTTTAAATGAAAATGAATGGATTAATTCAAGACAAACATATAGAATGCATTAACGTAACAAAGTTTGACATTAATAGATAAGTGTTTGAACAACAAAAGAGATTACAATTGAAAATCCAAAAATGAAATAAACGCTCTCAATTTTGGCCATGATTTGGCATGGGAGCAGTGATCACATTGGGAGCCTCAGGAGGGTCGAACTAAATATCCTTGGCATCAATCATGTTTTAAATCTTTTATTTCAGCATCCAACAATCGTTAGTATCATGCCCGGGACTGCCGGAATGATAAGCACATATTGCATTAGGATTGTATTTAGGAGAAAAAGTTTTAGGGTTTGGATGAGGTCCTATCAACGTAATCAGATTCATCCTCAACATGTGTTGCAATGCTTGAGACAGTGGCATGTTGATGTTGGTAAACTAGCTTTTGGGTTCGTCTTGCCTTCGTTGATTTCCCGGTTGTTATTATCACCACGATATAGAACTGGGGATCAGGACTGCCCCCACATATTGATCGTGGTCGCTCTTGTTATGACCCTTTTGTTAGTACATAACATTGGACTCTTTCTTCCCATTGTATGGCTTTTCTGAGTATTAGAGGATGTAGCTCCTTGGATCTTTGCGCTTCTGATTCCATTTTCAACCCGTTCCCCGATTAGAATCAGCTCGGTGAACCCAGCTAAAGAGCTTCCGATTAGGTGATTGAAGGAAGTTCCTGTCAAAGTTCCCATGAAGATATCAATCAGCTTCCTGTCAGTTAATGGGGGCTACACCGTACCAGCCAGGTCTCTCCACTTTTGGGCATATTCTTTGAAGCTCTCGTTGGAATGCATGGTCATATTTTGTAACTGCACACGAGTTGGTGCAAGATCAACGTTGTATTGGTACTGCTTGTAGAAAGCAGCAGCTAGATATTCCCAGGTGTGAATGTGGGAACTCTCCAATTGATAGAACCATTCAAGTTGCATCCCAGCTAGGCTCTCTTGGAAGAAATGGACCCAGAGTTTTTGATCAGTGGTGTATGGCTGAATCTTGCAGACATAAGATCTTAGATGCATCTTAGGACAAGAGACCTCGTCATATGTCGAAAAAGTAGGGATCTTGAACTTTGGTGGGATGACCATGCCAGGAACCAATCCCATTTCTTCAAAGTCCAGACCAGGTACTCTTTAGATTTCCATGGCGTTGAGACGATCCTCCGGTTGTTTGTATTTTTCATCTGCAGGAGGATACTTCTCTTCAGCATAGTCAGCTTCTTCTTCGTTAGACCCCAGATTGTGGTCCCCTTCTTTTGTCTGATTTTCCCCCTCAGTTGACGGAGTCGCAAATTCTAGAGTTCACTCTGTTAGTCTTTTGAACCTCCTTCCCAAATTCAGGATGCCCACTGACTTCTTTTATTTTTCTTCTTGTCTTTGAGAAGAAGAGTCTTCAAGTCCTCTTGCCCTTTAGCCAAAGTCATGAACATCTGTTGAAATTGAGTATTTTGTGCTTGAAGATCTTTCACTGTTTGTTCCATATCCATCTTACTGAAGTAAACAGTAGGAAGATAAGGAAACATGTACGGGAGAAACCTATCATGATATGATGCATGGTATGTGGATGCAATGTTTTCAAGGATCTATAAGATTTAAATTTGTTTAGACAAAAGGAACAAACATCAATTTCATTAATGAGTTCAAATTGAATACAGCAATGCCTCTTGGGCTTACAATAGAGGAAATAAAGAAAAATAAACTCCTAAGACAAAAAGGTCGAACGCATCCTCTTTGGCGCTATGTAGGCGTTCAAATTTAGCTCTTCATGAAGCTGTCTTGTAAGCTCCAAAACCCTCCTTTCACTTGCGTAAAACTGGGCTTCGAAGGTGTCTCACTCTTCCTTCAGCTGGATCCAAGCTCTTTGCAAATCTTCAAGAGAAGTAGGCATGGTAGGGTGAAGGACAATATACAGAATATCTCCTTCAACAACTGGCTCCATGATGATAGGTAAAATGGTAGGGTATGGCATACCGAGACTTTGAGCACGAGTTTGTACCCACTTAAGATAAGGCTCCAAAGGAATCGAGTTCTTACCCCCCAATGTCTTGCTATCCACTTTGTTTACCATTCTTCAAGCTCGTATGAACCTTTGACGGTAGCCTTGGTCGTCGCCCTCATAGTCGAATACCAAACCTTGGATGAGTGCATTGTGAGGACCATCTCTTTGTGTATACCCAAATTGGCGTAATGCAAGAGAAGGGTTATAGGTGATACCTCCCCTAATGCCTGGGAGTGGGACATTATGGAATTCCCAACAATGGTTAATGATGGTAGTATCCTCCAGGGGTCGAGAGCACCAATAAATGGAAGAGTTTGTGAGTGACATCATCCTTTGAGACCATGTCAAGCCTTGCTCGTTCTTCAATGTTGATTGAGGTAGGTGCGAAGTAAACCACCTAGAGAGTAAGGGAATGCAACACAAGAGAGTACCTCTTTTCTTCATGGTGCGAGCGTGGGAACAATGTAAGATGTCTCCAAGCAAAGTAGGTATAGGATTACGAGAGAGGAAAACCTTGATGGCATTCACATCTATGAATTGGTCCGGATTGGGAAATAGAACCAAACCATAGATTAGGAGGGCCAAGACATCTTCAAAAGCTTGAAAATCCAAATCCTCCCAGAAAGAACGAGCCTTCTCCATCAAAAACTTGGCTAGGAGACCTTTAACTCCGCTTCTTGTTTCCCAATTTATTATAATGTCGTCTCTCTTCAAATGTAAAGCTTCGACAATGACTCCAGGCTTTGGAGTCTCCTCTAAACCGGTGAATGGTATTTGATCTAGAACGGACACTCCTAACAGTTGAGAGAACTCTTCTAATGTAGGCACCAACTGATACTCAGGAAAGGTGAAGCAATGATGCACGGGATCAAAGAATTCGAAGAGTACACATATCATTTCTTCTTGGAAGTTGGAGGTAGCCAAGCTGATAAGTCTACCATATTTATTGGTGAAGGGAGAGTCTCCAGGCACCCTTGATGCTAACTCTTGGAGTTGAGGATGTGCTTTCACGAAGCTAACTCAGATGGTATTCCTTCGAATGGGATTCATGGCCTACAAAACAAAACAAAGATGAATTCCTAAATCCTTGAAATGGTTAGTGAGAATTCTTATGATTTCATGATGTTTATGATGTTATGTACAAGTATGCAAAGAAAGTCTTTATGTACAAATAATCATATGCATACAAAGCACACAAGTCCTTAGGCTTGCAATGGGGTTCGTAGGTAAGTACCCTCTTGAAGTTTAGTTGGCTCAGCCTGTCCTAGAAAGTAACCGGGTTCTAGGGGATCTCAATATCACTGACCTTTCTTTTAGGCATTGTCTCAGCATAATCAATATTTTCTTGCGACCGAGATATCCCAAAGGTCTGATCTCAATGAGTGTAGTATCGAGTATCAACCAATTTTCAGCTTTCCACTGAAACCGGCTATCTCACTACTTCCTAATGGAAAAGTTGTTCAATTAAGGTTCTAAGGTTAGTTAGTGCTTTATGATGCCGCTCAGCAGCTCCGTATTCTCCTCGATTCAACACAAGGGATACCGGTACCAAAAAATGTGTCACACTAACTTAGCCATTGCTTCAACCATACGGTCTACACCATAAAATTTCCACAATCTATTGCTACTTACCTAAAAGGTGCCCCAGATCCGAGTGGAGGATCAAAAATGAAGCCCAAACAAGGAAACATAATGTAAAGTAAGCAAGTCAAACAAAGAAACCAAGTAAAGGTGATCTAGCCCTAAGGTAACCCCATTTTTAAGTAATTTTCCCCAGCAGAGTCGCCAGTTCTATAATACAGTGGGAGAACTGACTTGGTTGTTTTGCGTTTGATCGCAATTGTTGCGGATAGCAAGAGTTGCCACTGACTTTTCTTTTATCCAATAAGGAAAGGTTGAAAAGAACAAGAAATACCTCTTGAGATGTTTTCTTGAGTTCGGGGGGGTAGGTTATGAAAAGGGAAGGTGTTAGCACCCTTTTCATCCCTAGTTATCTAGGGGCTCTTAGTTGCTTGCTAGATCACTTGCTTTTGTTTGAAAATGTTCTTATGGTGTGGGTTTGAAAATATTTTGAAAAACGTCTTTGTAATGATTCTCGTCTCTATAAGAACGCGTACAAAGTGTTGGTTTTGAAAATAGTTCAAAAGGTGTTTGTGGAAGTTTTTTTTTTAAAGTGATTTTGAAAAGTGCCTTTGTAATGAATCTTGTCTCTATAAGAATGCGTACAAAGAGCTTTGACTTTTGAAAATGTTTCAATTGAAAGTGTTGGTGTAAAAAAATGTTTTTGTTGTGAGCAAGCAAGCAACTCTGAGCATCCTACCTACTCAAAAGGTCTTATGTTCTTTTCCTCCTCCTTTAGATGTTGCTACCTTACCATTGATTTGGTAAAAATCCCCATCGTTGGATGTGAAGGGACGGGCGTGGGTCGTTTGTATAGTCATAGAAGGCAACATATGAGACGTTTTAGCAATTTCGTTAGGGACTAGATCATTTACCGAAGGCAACATCGAGTGTCATCAAGGGACTACGATATGTTATCGAGGGTCTTTGCTAGAACGCCCATATTCGAGGGACATGACTATTTTCTGAGGCAACAAGTGAGATTATCCTAGAGGTGCATGTGTGAATAGTGTGTTTGATTGCATGCATTTGTCTTTGATTTTTTTGGGGTTGTCTACTTGTTGGTTTTAGCTTACAATACATCCTAATTAGTAACATTTGTATAAAGCAATAAAAATGCAGAAAATAAATATCCTACACTATTACAACCATATTGAATGGCAAGAAAATGTAAAGACAAAACAAAATAAAAGAAGGAAAAACAAGCTCTTCGATCCAGGCAGAATGCACCCTTCGATCCTGCTCTTCCTGACTCCTTTCTATTTGGGCCTAGAAGTCAGCGTGAGTTGCAGCCTTCGATTTATCCTTCTGGTTGCTTCTTTCGATTTGGGCCTAGCAGTCAGCGTGAGATGCAGCCTTCGATTCATCCTTCTTGCTCCTGCTTTCGATTGGGCCTAGAAGTCGATGTGGACACCCTTCGTTTCTCCCTTCTTGCTCCTTTGTTTGGGGTCTATAACCAGTGTGGATCAAAGTCTGTAACCTTCGATTCACACACCATCCTGGGGAGAAACCTAAGGCTTTGATTCACACATTCTTCCTCTTGTTTTCTTTCGTTTGGGATTTAAATAGCAACATGTCCTGAGGCCATGCTAGTATTGTCTCATGGCCAGGTTAGTTCTTAAAAAATGTTTGATAAACCAAGAAACAAAACCAAAAGGTTAGCAATGAAAACAACTGAAAAGGTGGAAACAAAAACAAACCAAAGGATAATGATGATGTTTGAAACGAAAGGACATGGTTATTGACATGTTGAGCTTGAAATGAAAAGCTTAAGGTCAAGAGGACTTACCTTGCTTGACACTGGAACGTAGGTGTTGGACCTTGAGTGATTGGACTGGATGCTGCTGGATTTGAAGGAAAGAAACAAGTGTGGTGTTTCTTTGACTGGATTCGAAGGTCAAGAAGAGTGGGGGTTTGTTTGTTATTTCTGGATTCAAAGGAGAAGAACAGGTGTAGTGTTCCTTCTGTTGGATTCAAAAGAAAGGCAAAACGTGGGGTTGCTCCTGGATTCAAAAGGGGAAAGAAACAAGTGTTGTGTTTCTAGTGTTGGATTCGAAAGGAACATAAACAAAGGTATGGTCTTTTGATTCTGGGTTTGAGAATGTGTTAAGTGTTTGATGATTCTTACATAATCAAAGTTTCTCCTGCTATCCAAAAGCCTCTGGATGTGTTTTCCAGCCCCTTAGATGTGTTATGGAGCCTTTTATTTATAAGTGAAGTTGGTTGAGGTTTAGGAGGGAAAACAAAAGAATTTGAACAAATTGGGTATACTTATTTTTGTAGCTTTCGAGGGGAAGTATCTGTATGCCAAATTGGTGCAAATACAGGAGCAGTGTAGCAGGACAGTTGTGCAGTGGTTTTGGAGCGTTATGGCCAGTGCATCAGGCTTGAACTTGTAGCAAGCATCTTTGAATATTTCATCTTTTCATTTTGAACTCATAGATCCAACCTTCGACTGGATTTCTCTTCAGACAACAATATTTGTTTCCAATTAAAGTGTCTTTTGAATGGGCCCTTTTTGTGCATCCTTCGAAGGGGCCAAATGTGTGCCCCTTGAAATGGGTCACCAAAACATTTCCTACGAATGGGACATCCAGGTATGTCTTGCAGGTCCTTCGAATGGGCCACCAAACATGTCCTTCGAATGGGGACATCCAGGTATGTCTTGCAGGTCCTTCGAATGGGGCACCAAACATGTCTTCGAATGGGACATCAATTGTGTGTCATAGTGTAGAAATCATGTGTTGAAGATTTTTAAGGGTGGAATCAAAGCAAGCTATTTCAAAGGGAGATATTGTCCATTAGAAACTAGTATGAAAATAGCCAATGCATGAGGGAAGTTCCTTCCTTGTGATTTGAAACAAGCAGGAAAGAAGCCTTTGCTTCCTGGGTTGAAACAAACACTGTAAGGGGCCATTGCTTTGTGAATAAAAGCAAACATGTAAGGGGTCATTGCTTCAATCGAAGCTGGCATGCAGGAGGCCACTTTCTTTGTGGGCGCTAGCATAAAGGGAAGTTATTGCCTTGTGCAGGCAGGCACGCAGGAGGCCTTTGCCTTGTACCTCATGTAAGAGGCCAATGCTGGAGGTGGATTCAAATGAAATGCAAAGGTGAAATCGAAGCAAGCATGGAGGGAGTTATTTTTCCAATCGAAGCTTATATAATTGAAATAGGTATGCAGGCATCAAATGTCCAATCTAAAAAGGTATATAGGCAACCATTGCATTGTGAACCAAGCATTCATATAAGGCCAATCGTGCAATCGAAGCTTGCATGCAGGAGGTTATTTCCACGGGAAACAACACAATCATATAGGATGCAAAGAGTGCAATCGAAGGATGTATGCAGGAAGCCTAAATGCCCAAACGAGGCTTGTATAAAGATAGGCGTTGCCTGCCCTGGATCGAAGCTAGTTGCTTCGAAGGAAACCTTTTTCCTTGTGAATCGAAGTAAACTTGTTTTTTCTCTAATTTTGTTAAAAAGATTATTTTTATCTACTTTTCCCTTTTTTAACAGTTTCCTCTTTAACTTGATGCTGGAAAATCCAATTGTACTTGTGCAAGCTTGAATTTTTTAGAATCCTTGTGAGAAATGCTTTGAGAAAAGAGAGGGAAAATTTTGGGGTACAACAGCTACCCCTGTTTAATCTTTTTAAACCTGAAAAGCAAGTATGGCACGTTGTCGCTCGTAGCTTAAAGGTAGAAGATAATTGAACACTAGAGTTCCCAGAAATTTGCACTTGATGATGTGGTGGTTGATTGTGTAGGGAATGGGCTTAAAGATGCCATTTGGAGAGATGATGGAGAGTTGTCGAAGATGGGCTTATAGATGCCATTCAAAGGTGATTGTTGATAGAAATTAGACTAAGTCTAAGTTTGAGTGCAACTGGTAGGAGTGTCAGAATAAATCTTTTGTTGATTTAACTCTGAATGATATGTTGGAATTGACACGTGTTAAGTCGTGCCTGGAAATGTATTAGAAGGAATCTGTGTAAGATTACTTTATGATGAGCTTGTGTAGGGTTGTTTTAGGAGATATGCGAGAGGGAAGCCTAGGTAGGGCTGCTTCAGGATGAATCCATGTGAAACTTCATCTGGAAATGAGAAGGAACCTAGGTAGGGGTGCTTCATGATGAGTCCGTGTTAAACTTCATCTGGAAATGTATGAGAAGGAACCTGGGTGGGGTTACTTCATGGTGAGTCCGTGTTAAACTTCATCTGGAAATGTATGAGAAGTGTTGTACCCTAAATTTTGCCCCTAACTTTTTCAGTCGCACTTTCATACCATATTTTATCATCCAGTCACAATCATTAATAAATAGCTTCATTCATCACATTTGCATCCTATCTTTAAGTTTACTCTTGTGTTGTTGACTAACTTCTAATCAAAATGCAAAAAAAAAAAAAATTGTCTTTGTCTTTTCATATTTGTGTTTTGTAGGTACCGAGTCGAAGCATATGGCAAATAAGGTTTTCCGGTATTATTTCCCTAAAATCTTTATTTGCAAAGAAAAAGAATTAAAAAAAAATTCATTTTTCACTGTACAATCGATTGCTCCTAGAGTGCAATCGATTGCACAAAGAGAATTTTTTGCAATTTTTGGAAAAAATACACTGTGCAAATCGATTTGCACTATAGTGCAATCGATTGCACAGCGTGAAATTTGAAGAAAAAAATCAGCATTTTAAAATTGTCAAATTTTGGCTCCAATTTTTCTTCATTTTTGAAAGATGTATCATTAATTCAAACTTTAGTGCCAATTTTTCATTTTTAAGAAGAATTACCATTAATTCAAATTTTGGCTCTAATATTTGAAAGATTTATCATTAATTCAAATTTTGGCTCCAAGAATCAATTACCAAATTACCACTAATCCCAATCCTAAAACTCTATAAATAGAGCCCTCATCTCATTCAAATTTCAAGCTTTTGATAGCCAAATCCACCTTGCTAAAAAATCTCTCAATTATCTCCATCTACCAAATTCACTCAAAGCTCCATTTTCAAAAAGTTAGTAAGCTTTGCACTGAAGCTTACTAATCTTTGAGCTAAACCTTCATCCAAACACTTTTTCTCCATCAATTCTCTACACCCAAGCTTGGTCAATTGATTCTTGTGGTTGAATTGAAGCAAATTCTTGAAGTTGTTTTGATAATTCTCTAGATCTACCTTTGGTAAGTTGGATAATTCATCTTTCACAATGTGATCTCTTGGTTATCTTTGGGATTGATTCTTTGAGCATTATTTTGTGATTTCAATGGTGTTATTTTCTCATAATTTGATGAAATTTTCGTGCTCAAGTGGATCCATGATCATAAGGTGTTTGATGGAAAGTTTGAACAAGAAATTGCCCTTTTAAAATGTTGTTTTTGCTACTGTTACTGTGTGCAATCGATTTGCACTGTAGTGCAATCGATTGCACAGAGGCAATTTCATGCAGATTTTTAAAAACTGTACTGTGTAAATCGATTTACACAATAGTTCAATCGATTTACACAGGGACAAAATGCATTTTTTGCCTTGTTTTGGGGCAGCTTTGATCCAAAATGTTTTTCTACTCACTCCTTTTGATTGTTGGTTTGGATTGGAATTTTAAATGTCCAATTTGTCTTTAAACTCAATGGACTTTGTGATGTAGATGAAGTTGGATAAATGTTCATCAATTCAAATCTACCTAAGAGTGAATTATTTAATTCATTTTTGGTGCTTTGGATTAATGATATGTTTAGTGCTTTAATCCATCTAGAGGAGTGGTTGAATTTAAAGATGAAAGAATTTTGAAATGGTGATCCAAATTAGCTTATCATTTCCCTCCCTCTTCATCTTATCCCTTTCTTTTTTTAATTGTGCTACATGTTAAGGGATGGTGATCTCTATATCATTTATCCAAACATGAAGTACATAGATTTCTATTGACCGGCCTCAAAATAGGTGTGACTTCTACATAAGTCCATTTACGATTGCTTAACATAGCGCTAAATTTTGTCCCGATTCGAATAAATGATCATTCGTGACCCAAACTTATGATTGCAAGCCCAAGTATGTTAATTTGATATCTTTGATCCAATAACCTTGAGATTCATTGTGTGGAGGCTTTGGTTCTACCAATCCTATAATGGATCTACAACACCTTTGGTCAACGCGGATCACTTAAACACCGTTGATCATTACATGTTGCCTTGTGAGAATTCCAAAATGGATGATATACTTGACAAAAAGCAAATGCAACTTGTTGTGTGGAGGCTTTGGTTCTACAAATCCTCTAATGAGTTCCAAATGCAAGTTTCAAGATGATCATCCAACTAACCACTAATTACTAACAATTAAATTTACTTTACGCTTTTATTTTCATGCTTTATGTACCATTTACTTTTAGCATTTTACATTTCATGCTATTTTCATCTTTGCTCACTTGAGCATTTACTTTTATGTCATTTTTATTTTGCTCACTTGAGCTTTTCTTTCTTTTTAAAGACACCTAATAATCAACATGAACCATAAAAATCATTAATGATACTTGGACTACATGGTTACTATCCTTTGCATTATGAAGTGATGGACTTCTTGGACCTAGGATTAGAGACCTTGGCTTATGTTGGAGACCTTGTGACCTTAATTGATATTTTGTCTGGAGTTCTTGAGGTTTACCTCAAGACATTGGGTTGTTTGTTTGTTTTGTGTGCAGGTTATTGTAATTACATACTTTGTTTGTAATATGGAATTCACCCGTATACAGCCGTTACTCTGCCCAATTTTTGCGAAGACTAAATACACTTGAAGTTTGATTCTCTCAAGAGGTCTAGTATCTTTGCTTGCTTGGTTTCAATCCAAAGGATGGGAATTCTACATTGGCTTATAATGTCAAGTATCGGCTTCATGTTGGTTAGAAGGTTCTCTTCCTTAGCTTTTACCTTATGCTTTAGGATAATCCCTTCATCTACTCCCATCTTCTTTAATTTTCAAAACCTTCTCATCTTCTTTCCAAATCTTCTTTGTTTTTAAACTCAAACTGCTTTCATAATAAACCTCGACTTTGTCGAGTGCCTTTTCTTAAAACTTCTTTTCTTTAAACAAACTTCAATTTATTTAATCATACTTTGACATTTCTTTCAAAATTAACAAAACACTTCAACTCATTCAAACTCTTTTGTGCGCCCAAGCACCTTTTCCATTCAAAACTTTTTTCAAGGTGAGACATGATTCATTGATAGTCGAGCAACATTCTCCTATCCCTATGGTTATAAAGGTGTCGACTTTTCCACTTGAGTACTAGAGGCGTTCTCAAACCCTCACTCTTGTTGACGCAGGGTCCATCTTTCTTACACCTTGTGGGCGTTAGTCGATATTTCTCTCCTAACAATGACGACTTGTCTCCTTGTTTAAAAGCAATCAACAAACAAGTCTTTTCTAGATGAACTACGTGTACCCTGATCCCCTATTGCATGAAAGGTGGTACGTAGGCACTAAAGGTTCGCAACCGCGGAGGGTGCAAAAATCATAAAAATATTTCTTTTCTCACCTCCACCATCCATTTTATATACAACACATTTTTATAGCCAAAGTATACAGATTTTTCAAAGAGGTTCCTGCGGAGTACCGTGGATGTTTAGGGTGCTAATACCTTCCCTTTGCATAACCAACCCCCTTACCTTGAATCTTTCCCCCTTTTTTGGGTTATTCGCTCTTTTCCCATTCCTTTGGAAATAATAAAGCTTGGTGGCGATTTTTATTTTGATTTGTATAAAGTCTAGTCAATCCAATGGCTTAGTCTTGCACATTTCTACCACTACAGAAAAAATGGCGACTTCACTGGGGACAGATTGACCTCTTGATGGTCCATCCCTAAGTGGGTTGAGCCTATCTTTGTTTATATCTGTATATGTGCTATTGTGTTTATGTGTTATATTTTGTATATATGTTTATCTGGATTTTCCTGGTTTACAGGGTGCTTGGTGATTACTCATAAGTCCTATACCCGGACTTGGGCAAACTTTAAGATAGGACGGGCGGTATAGTCATGTTAACTTTGAGGGAGTAATCCCAAAAAAGGAGGCATGAGATCCCCCACTCAGTGGAGGCCCCTTTGACTGGAGTGTCGTTTACCGAGTAATCGGGAAGACGTACTGCTTTCGACCTGGGAGCCTACTGAAGTTGAGGACCGTAGATTACCTAACCCATCTTGGCCTTTTAGGTGTAGTGCGGAAGCTATGACGGAGTAATCCGGAAGTAGTTGTCACGCGATACTACACTCGGACGAGTTTTTCCTGAGAATATTACTAATTACCGAGTTAATCGGGACGTTGGTAATATCCAAAGGAAGGATGTAGACTCTGGGAACCTCTTAGAACCTTGTTCAGCAGGTGATAACAGTTAGTCCATACCTTATGGGTTATACCTTTGACTCCAGGCTCGTGACTCTGAACCATGTGATCTTGTTACTGTGCAGTGCATTGCATAACATTGCATATCATTTGCATCCTCTGCATAATTTTGCATACATCCAGGTTGATCAGGATCTTATTCCCAGTTGCTTCTTCCTTCCAGTTAGTCATTCACCGTCAAGTTGATTCCTCAACATAACTACGGGACTAGAGTTGCTGTCAGATTGAGAATGGAAAACCAAGAACAACACAACATGGAAGTCAGAATGGAAATCAATGAGTTAAAGTCAGGCATCGCCAAACTTACTGAGATGATGCAAGTCCTAATTTCCAGAGGAGAGCCACCTCTAAGAACTGTGATATCTGAAATCCCAACTGCTGCTGTTGACACTCAACCTATCCAGCATACATCTACTGCATGGCCAGAGTTTGGGTTACCTCAGAATTACTCTCCACCGGTTGTAATTACTTCAATGGTTGGTCAGTCTTCCCGACCAGTGTTTCAAGCTCCAGTTTTCGCTGAACCTCAGCCAATTGTTCATACTGCTTTTCGTCAACCTACTGCACAAGCTGCTTTTGGGAATCCTCTCTTTGAGCACCATGCTGCCAGTCCTCGAAGTGTGAGTCAAGGAGACTTCGGTGAGTTTGAAGATTTCAAAGAACAGTATCAGACTTTGGAGAAGAGACTCAAGCTATGGAAGGAAATGAGTTCTTCAGTGTTGATGCTAACAACATGTGCATAGTTTCTGATTTGGTCATGCCTGCAAAGTTCAAGACTCCTGAGTTTGAGAAATATAAGGGGCATACTTGTCCAAGAAGTCATTTGGTGATGTACTTTCGAAAGATGTCTGCTTACACCAAGAATGGAAAGCTGCATACCCATTGTTTCCAAGACAGTCTGAGTGGAGCTTCATTGAAATGGTATATGGGACTTGAGAAAGGTCGTATCCAATGCTTCCAAGATCTTGTTGATGCTTTCATAAATCAATACAAATACAACCTTGAAATGGCACCTGATCATCGCCAACTACAAAATATGTCTCAGAATGAGAAAGAATCTTTCAAGGAGTATGCTCAACGATGGAGAGAACTGGCATCTCAAGTTGAACCACCTATGGCAGAGAAAGAGTTAACTGGTTTGTTCATGGATACTTTATCCCCTTTCTTTTTGGAGAAGATGATTGGTAGTGTGTCGTCCAGCTTCACAGACCTGGTGACTATTGGCCAGAGATTAGAAGAAGGAATCAAGAATGGTAAAGTGTCTAAAGCTGCTGAATCTTCTAATGGTGCAAAGAAATACCTTGGGAACTTTCAGAAGAAGAAAGAGGTAGAAGCCAATGTTGTCTCGACTGAGAGAAAAGGACCTCGCTGTAGGCCTCAATACATTGATCAACCACAAGTAGCGGCTGTTACTCCTGCGGTCAATGCTCAACCAGTTCATGTCCCTCAACGACAAAATATTGCGCAGAATCAGAATCGGAATAGGGCTCAGTTTGATCCCATCCCTATGACGTACACTGAATTGTACCCTGCATTGGTGCAGAAGGGATTTATTACAACTAGGCCTCTGATTCCTCGAAATCCTCCTCCAACCGGGTTCAGACCTGACCTTCACTGTGAGTTTCATCAAGGAGCTGTCGGTCATGATTTAGAAAGTTGTTATGCTTTGAAAAACAGAGTGCAAGAATTGGTGAAAACCAATTTTCTTACTTTCAAAGAGGCAGGTCCTAATGTCATCAACAATCCTTTGCCAAAACAAAGTGGCTGAAGACTGAGTCGGGATACCCTCAAGTCACTTCCTAAAGCCAGTGTTTCAGACAGGACAGCTCATCCTTGTTACTGATTAGTCACTAGGCCATGTTTCTTTCTGTTTGCATTTTTCCCTTGTTTATGTTAAAATTGTTGCTTTAAAATTATGTTTATACTTTCATGTTAAGTTTAATGAGATGGGCATTGCAATGTTTTTATTCATATCATTTTCATTTACTGCTTTCAAATATATTTCTCTTGTTTACTCCTTTTATCAAACTTTTGTTTATGCAAAGATTGGAGGGAGGATGATGAAAATGAAATACCCATAATTGTTGCTGGTATGCTTTCGAATAAAACTTTTCTGAGGATATACAGGCATTGTTTCAACTCCCAAACACTGGAGAAATAAGGAAGTTAATCCCTCGTTCACCCCTTTGAGCCTAGAAGTTGGAGTTTCTTTCTATACAGAAAAACCCACAATCTTAACCTGAGGATGGGTAGTTCTCAGTTAATCTTGTTGTGCATTCAATTACAAGAGAAATCATGCAAGACATCTTTCAACAAAGGTCGCGATCAAGCTTTCCTTTGCACACAGCAAGAAGTGTCAAAGATGCTCTCAAACAAAAGATGACGAAGATGGTTCCCCGTAATCATTGAGCAAGGCAGTCATTATCTTTCCAAAAAAGAAAAAATGAAATGAAAATAAAAATCAAAAGAAAAATCCCGCTAAGTCAAAACCTATGAAGGAGACTTAGGCAAAAAACTGGGGCATCCCGCTTACTGTAATTTCAAATGAAACAGTTCAGGCAAAAATTGGGGCATCCCGCTGACTGTAATCTCAAATGAAACAGTTCAGGCAAAAGTTGGGAATAATAAATTCAATCAGAAGAGGTCTTCAAATCCTCAAAATTCTCCACCAGAGTTGACAAAAGTCCTCAAAACAGCAAAAAGATGTAAGAAGAAGTGACTTCCGTCTCAAAAATTCTTTAGCTTCTGAACCATCGTCATTGCTGCCATCAGTAAAATTCCAAACTCTCTTGGAACCTGAATGCATAGTCTGAATTAACTGAACGTAGGAATGGAGAACATCACGAAGATTGGGTTGGGTACAAATAAACTTTGAGCCTTTATCCTTTATTTCTTAAACCGTGAACCAGACCACGTTACAACCCTCAAAAGACCTAATTGAAGCCAGGTTTCTTTTGAAAGCATACTACAGCAAGGTTGCGTAAACTGACTCCTATGATCTTTTGTGAATCATTTGTTTTGGTTTCATAGCTTTGTTTTCACTTTAAAAGTGTAAACCATTGTGTTGTAACCAGTGATGCATTTTCTATACACCAATAACATCATTTCAAAAATGATTTTGGATTCAAAATTTTTGCATGAACTGTGCATTAAAATTACCATGTTTGAATAAAACAATTTGCTTGCAAACAAGTTTTCCTCGTCAAGGAATTTCAAACAGCTGAGAAACTTGGTCAGTGACCCTATCAGGGGCAAGTATCTTCCAGATTCTGTTGTGAATCAGTTCAAGATTTACTGCTCAATGCAAGTTTTCTCAAAATTGGCCAGCCAGGAAATCATTTTCAAGACTCATACAGGGGCATTTATTTACAACAATCATTTCAGAACTGAAGCCATGATCAATTTATCTCCAATAATCATTTCAGAACTGAAGCCATGATTAGTTTATTCCCAACAAACATTTTAGAAGCTGAAGCCATGATCAGTTTATCTCCAATAGTCATTTCGGAGCTGAAGTCGTGTTCAACTTATTTCTAGCAACTTTCGACTGAAGCCATGATTAGTTTATCTTCAACAGTCGGCTAATTTGGGACAAGTCCCCAAGTAGCTCTTCATGTCCTTCCTCAAAAGATCATCAGTTCAATACAGTTTACAAGTGTGACAAATTTGGGTTCAGGATATTTTCTTTCCAATTAAATTTGGCAGAGTTCTCCATGTTGAGGAATTAAACTTCCAATACATTCTTCACAAAAGAGTCAAACTCTATTGTCGTAAACGTCAGCATTGCATGCATAAAAAAATTCACACATAATGCATAACAAAAGTGTTTCATCCTCATTTGCATTTCCCGAGGTCTTGTTGCAGTTGACATGTCACCTTGAGATCAAAGTCCAACTTCCTTGGCACCTACCAAAGCAAACATCAGTTCAGCCGTCTCTTTTTCCATCCAAAGCCAGTATTGGATGTTTTCCCTTTTTCTTCATTCAAAGCCAGTATTGAATGTCAATATCCCTTTCACTCATTCAAATCCAGTATTGGATGTTGCGATCTTCTCTCTCGTCTAAAGCCAGTATTAGACGTTGAGTTTTCCCTTCATTCAAAGCCAGTATTGAATGTCAAGATCCCTTTCACTCATTCAAAGCCAGTATTGGATGTTGTGATCTTTTCTCTCGTCTAAATCCAGTATTAGACGTTAAATTTTCCCTTCATTCAAAGCCAGTATTGAATGTCAAGATCTCTTTCACTCATTCAAAGCTGGTATTGGATGTTGTGATCTTTTCTCTCGTCTAAAGCCAGTATTAGATGTTGAGTTTTCCCTTCATTCAAAGCCAGTATTGAATGTCAAGATCTCTTTCACTCATTCAAATCCAATATTGGATGTTGTGATCTTTTCTCTCGTCTATAGCCAGTATTAGACGTTGATTTTTCCCTTCATTCAAAGCCAGTATTAGATGTCGTGTTTCTTTTCCGTTCAGCGTCTTTCCTGGACGACTCTGATGTAGCTTCAGATTTGGTCTCATCCCACATCTAATGTTCTTCTAGATGCTTCTGATTGCCTTTTCCAGAGAGTTTCTCGCCTCATTCAATTCCATTCTTGGATGTCGCTGCTTGCCTTCTCGAGTTTTATCTCTTTTTTCCAAGTATTGATGGTTACTCTTTGTCTCCCTGACAGATATCCAGAAGTATCTTGTTGTTCCCCGGCGTGTCTTTCCACGTCATTTCATCTGAACTACCATAAGTTTCCAGTTTCGAGTCTTTCCATTTTCCCAGAGTTTGTCTCATCTCATACATCATTCAAAAAAATATATGTCAAAAAAGAGTCTGTGCATTCATTCATAACATATGCTATCATCTCATCGCATCAGGGACAAAATTCAGGTATGTTTGTATTTAATTACTTTCAGCCTATCTGGCTAAAAGATAATTAAATAGAGGCAGCTGTTGTACCCTAAATTTTGCCCCTAACTTTTCCAGTCGCACTTTCATACCATATTTTATCATCCAGTCACAATTCAACGTTTCAAGCATGGAGTCAAAGGGTAAAGCCCACCCCAAGGTATGTACTAACGGTTCAATCACACCTGTAAGACAAGGTTCTAAGAGTTCCCAGAGTCTACATTCCTCCTTCGGATATTGCCAACGTCTTGATTACTCAATAATTAGCAATATTCTCAAGAGAAACTCATCCGAGCGTAGCATCGCGTAACAACTACTTCCGAATTACTCCGTTATAGTCTCCGCGCTACACCTAAAAAGGCCAAGATGGGTTAGGGTTCTACGGTCCTCAATTTCTCTGGCTCCTAGGTCGAAAATAATAATGTCTTCCCGATTACTCGGTAAACAAATATTAAGTTCAAGAGGGCCTTCCATTGAGTGGGGGATCTCATGCCTCCTTCTTCGGGATTACTCCCTCAAAGTTAACATGACTGTACCGCCCGTCCTATTCCTTAAGTGTAACTTAATCCGGGTATAAGATTCGTCCTTTACAAAAAACCCAAACAACCCCAATTTAAACACATAATTAAACAAATCAAATAATAATAAAACAGATAAAACAAACTAGGCTTAACCCACTTAGGGATGGACCAGCAAGAGGTCAATCTTTCCCCAGCAGAGTCGCTAATTCTGTAGCGATAAAAAATGTAGCGGGGTAAATCGGAGATCGAATTATTGATTAATTCGTCTCGCAAAAGCAAGAGTCGCCACCGCGCTTTATTATTTCCAAGGGAAAAGGGAAAATAGCGAAATAAAACCCTAAATATGCAATGTAAAATAATACCTTTTAAAAGTAATAAAAATACAAGGCGTTTTTGAAAAGAGATCTATGGTTCGGGGGTTGGTTATACAGTGGGAAGGTATTAGCACCCAATGTATCTATAGTACTCTATAGGAACCTTTTGAAATATCTGTTTATTAAAATTGTTCATTTGATTAAAAAAATAAATTGTTTTGGCCGAAAAGGGGTACGGACGTTTTTGAAGGTACGACGACCTAATGTCGAAGTTTTGGCTTAAAAGGGTATACGTTTGAAAAGATTGGATATTTGGGGAAAATTATCTTAAGTTTTAATGAAATGCAAACATTCGCGTGATTGGGCTTGAGGACATGAAGTCAACAAATCCAATCGTTTTTTCTCTTGGACTTAGACGTAAACAGAATAACCATGTAAATATAACATAATTAAACAGAAAATTATGCAGATAATGATTATACAACAATTAAATAAAAGACTAAATGGTGTGAACATGCATTTTGGTATTTTTGTTTAATATTGATAACGCAAGAGAAATAATTAAATAAAATGTTTTTTAAGTTTTTTAAGTTTCTACTTTTATATATTTCAGAGTTTTTTACTTTTATATGTTTCTATTTTTTATGTTTTTTTTTATGTAGACATAAAGGTATTATTTTTAAGAGTTGTTAGATAATTAAACTAAATTAAAACTTAAAAGCTACTAACTTAAGTCTAATTAAAAGGAATATTAAAATTATTAAATTAAACCTAAGGTTAAACTTAATAAAAAAAGGTCACATCATCTAAAATGTTTTAATTAAATTACACCTACTATTTAATTAAATTACTAATTAACTAATTAATAAAACTTCTAAAAAAAGCTAGAGAAAATAATGGAAAGAGATGTGTCCAGAATCAAAGGGGGGGGGGGGGGTAGATAATCAAATCACATGGGCCAAAGGGTTCCAAGGGGGCCTAAACAGGGGTAACAAAAAAGGGAATGGGGGGTGTTGTGTAAAATTCGTTGGGCTTAGGCAGGGAACCAGGTTTAGGTCCAACGTTCCATAACTTATTTTGGGGTTAAACATAATGTTTAGTTAGTTGAATTAGGGTTAAGCCAAATGGGTACAGCGGCACTCATCTTCATCGTTCATGCGTTCGTCTTCTTCGCCTTCTTCTTCTCCCCTCGCCTCTGAGTTCTTGCCCATGGCCACCAGTACCCCAACACTTCTTCTTCCCTCCAACGAGAAAGCTAGGGCAACAGATTCTCGGTAAATTTCATTTTCTTGTTTCGTTAGGGTTTGTTGATTACTGCAGGTTTATGATTTTCGTCTATTTCGCTTCTGACTTCGAAATTTAATGGTTATTATTGAGGTATTTTTGAAAGAAAGAGAAAGAGAAAAGTTACCCTTGGAGACGGAGGAGGAAGGTTGGGTATGCGTAGGAGGCCAAGGCGAAGTAGACAGTGACGGCGAAGCCTTGCTTGGTATCCTGGTATTTCGTTCTTAGGCTTTTGGATATATTTGAATCTTTTCCTCTTTTCTTCTAGCCTGTTGCCTTGCTACTGTACGCTTTATTATGGCCGATGATGGATATTACTGAGGCTTGCCGGTTTGGACATTGATTTATGGTTTATGCTTTTGGTTTAAGGTTGAAGGTGTTCTTGGCTGTACGGCTTTACTGGTTTGGTGAGGCTTGACAGGTTTTTAGGTTGTTGCCTTGGTTTTACTGGTTTTCTGCAGGATTGGCATTTGAACTGGTTTTTATGGTTTTAGGCCAAGGTTTTACTGGTTTTGCAGGGTATGCTGTAGTTTAGAGGTTTTTTATGGTTTAGGCCATAAGGTTTTGAAAATGGTTATTCTGGCTGGAAAGTTTAGAGGTTTTATGGTTTAGGCCATAAGGTTGATTGGAGATAGTAGATTCTGTTTGTATGTTTTGGTTTTGAGCATTTTTGAGTTGGTTTGGTATTTGTCTCAGCAGGTCTGGCTTTGAGACTTTGAGAATTCACTTCTTGTATTTTGTTTGACAGTTTTGTGTAGGTTATCTTGGTTTGAAAACAGGTTCTCCACCCTTAATTTGAAGGGGTTTGTTTGTTGTTATAACGGTTTGCTTGGCCTTGAGGTTTTTGGACGATTCAGATTTTGAATATATTTTACTATATTCTCTTGGCACTCTGCCTTCTCTACTGCTACATCAGTTTGTCCACATTCTTTTTTATGCTTTCTTTCTTCTTACTGGATGCTGCTGCATTTTTGTTTCTATTCCTCTTCTGCCTAAGCCAAAAACCTGTAAACCACACTCTTCCTCTCTTCTCTCTCTTAAGTACAAATGAAACATTAAAATGTTGTGTACTTTACTTGTTCTGAAAAAGCACAATGCTGGAAAATCATGAGAATAGAAATATACTTTGCTTGCATACTTGGTCTTAATATTGCACATTCCTCTTTGTCAACTCTTTGTTACAGCATGGGAGCCTTTGATTTTTTGGCCTCTTCCATACTTTGGCATGTTTACGTTAGACTTGCTTGGGAAACTTGCATATGCTGTTGATTTTTTGTATGCTGTTTTGACAAACAATTGAATTTATGCATATTGTTTTGAACTATGCAGTGGGCTTTTGAAAATGTGCAATTTTGACCAAAAAAATGAATTTGTGCATATTTAAATTTGTGCATTCATTTTTATCAATAAAAATTCATCCCTTTTTGTGAACCGGGAGAAATCCCGTGATTTGCAAAAAGGGTAAAACTGATTCCAACCGTTTTCTTTTAATGATGAACACTAAAATTAATTTTTTGCTTTTCATTATTTATTTCTGACTTTTTCCTTTTAATTCTTTTGCAGGTAAAACTAAATGAGCAAACAAAGAAGTATTGGATAGAAGATGAAGATTTAGAACTTAGGGAAAAAAATTAGGATAGTTTTTATTTCATTTTAAACTTTTTATGTAATTGTCATTATAAATACTTTGTACAATAGTATTTAAACAACAATTGTAATAATTAGAATAAAGATGAATAAAAATTCTATTATTTTCCAGTTAATTCTTTTCTTTCCAATTATTTATTTTATCATTTATAATTCTTTAAATTATGTAATAACTGAAAATCAAATCCAATTATTTAAATTTAGAATGATAAATAATTAAATAAATATCATTGATCAATTAACTTCTCTTCAATTATTTACCTCATTATTTATAATTTTTCTAAATTATAATAACTGAAAATGAAATTTCAACTATTTAAACTTAGAATAATAAATAATTAGATAAACATTGTTGATCAATTAATAAACTCTTTTCAAATATTTACTTTATTATTTATAAATCTTTAAATTATATAATAACTGAAAATAAATTCCAATTATTTAAATTTAAGATGATAAATAATTAATAAACATTATTTGATCAATTGATAACCTTCTTTTCAAATATTTACTTTATTATTTATAATTCTTTAATTTATATAATAACTGAAAAATAAGTTCCAATTATTTAAATTCAGAATAATAAATAATTAACTAAATATTGTTTTAGCATTGATCGATTAATAAATTTAGCGTTCAACAAATAAACAGCTCTCGACTTGAAAAAGTTATGAATTTAAAATCTGCTTTGAAAATTGATAAAAATAGGTCAAAACACTTGCAATGTAATGATGCAGATGGGAGATGGTATCTTAGGTCAAAATTTGGGGTACAACAGTTCCCCGGCGTGTCTTTCCACGTCATTTCATCTGAACTACCATAAGTTTCCAGTTTCGAGTCTTTCCATTTTCCCAGAGTCTGTCTCATCTCATACATCATTCAAAAAAATATATGTCAAAAAAGAGTTTGTGCATTCATTCATAACATATGCTATCATCTCATCGCATCAGGGACAAAATTCAGGTCTGTTTGTATTTAATTACTTTCAGCCTATCTGGCTAAAAGATAATTAAATAGAGGCAGCTGTTGTACCCTAAATTTTTCCCCTAACTTTTCCAGTCGCACTTTCATACCATATTTTATCATCCAGTCACAATCATTAATAAATATCTTCATTCATCACATTTGCATCCTATCTTTAAGTTTACTCTTGTGTTGTTGACTAACTTCTAATCAAAATGCAAAAAATATTTGTCTTTGTCTTTTCATATTTGTTTTTTGTAGGTACCGAGTCGAAGCATATGGCAAATAAGGTTTTCCGGTATTATTTCCCTAAAATCTCTATTTGCAAAGAAAAAGAATTTTAAAAAAATTTCGTTCTTCACTGTACAATCGATTGCTCCTAGAGTGCAATCGATTGCACAAAGAGAATTTTGCGCAATTTTTGGAAAAAATACATTGTGCAAATCGATTTGCACTTTAGTGCAATCGATTGCACAGCGTGAAATTTGAAGAAAAAAATCAGCATTTTAAAATTGTCAAATTTTGGCTCCAATTTTTCTTCATTTTTGAAAGATGTATCATTAATTAAAATTTAGTGCCAATTTTTCATTTTTAAGAAGAATTATCATTAATTCAAATTTTGGCTCTAATATTTGAAAGATTTATCATTAATTCAAATTTTGGCTCCAAGAATCAATTACCAAATTACCACTAATCTCAATCCTAAAACTCTATAAATAGAGCCCTCATCTTATTCAAATTTCAAGCTTTTGATAGCCAAATCCACCTTGCTAAAAAATCTCTCAATTCTCTCCATCTACCAAATTCACTCAAAGCTCCATTTTCAAAAAGTTAGTAAGCTTTGCATTGAAGCTTACTAATCTTTGAGCTAAACCTTCATCCAAACACTTTTTCTCCATCAATTCTCTACATCCAAGCCTGGTCAATTGATTCTTGTGGTTGAATTGAAGCAAATTCTTGAAGTTGTTTTGATAATTCTCTAGATCTACCTTTGGTAAGTTGGATAATTCATCTTTCACAATGTGATCTCTTGGTGATCTTTGGAATTGATTCTTTGAGCATTATTTTGTGATTTCAATGGTGTTATTTTCTCATAATTTGATGGGATTTTCGTGCTCAAGTGGATCCATGATCATAAGGTGTTTGATGGAAAGTTTGAACAAGAAATTGCCCTTTTAAAATGTTGTTTTTGCTATTGTTACTGTGTGTAATCGATTTGCACTGTAGTGCAATCGATTGCACAGAGGCAATTTCACGCAGATTTTTAAAAACTGTACTCTGTAAATCGATTTACACAATAGTTCAATCGATTTACACAGGGACAGAATGCATTTTTTTGCCTTGTTTTGGGGCAGCTTTGATCCAAAATGTTTTTCTACTCACTCTTTTTAATTGTTGGTTTGGATTGCAATTTTAAATGTCCAATTTGTCTTTAAACTCAATGGACTTTATGATGTAGATGAAGTTGGATAAATGTTCATCAATTCAAATCTACCTAAGAGTGAATTATTTAATTCATTTTTGGTGCTTTGGATTAATGATATGTTTAGTGCTTTAATCCATCTAGAGGAGTGGTTGAATTTAAAGATGAAAGAATTTTGAAATGGTAATCCAAATTAGCTTATCATTTCCCTCCCTCCTCATCTTATCCCTTTCTTTTTTTAATTGTGCTACATGTTAAGGGATGGTGATCTCTATATCATTTATCCAAACATGAAGTACATAGATTGCTATTTACCAGCCTCAAAATAGGTGTGACTTCTACATAAGTCCACTTACGATTGCTTAACATAGCGCTAAATTTTGTCCCGATTCGAATAAATGATCATTCGTGACCCAAAATTATGATTGCAAGCCCAAGTATGTTAATTTGATCTCTTTGATCCAATAACCTTGAGATTCATTGTGTGGAGGCTTTGGTTCTACCAATCCTCTAATGGATCTACAACACCTTTGGTCAACGCGGATCACTTAAAAACCGTTGATCATTACATCTTGTCTTGTGAGAATTCCAAAATGGATGATATACTTGACAAAAAGCAAATGCAACTTGTTGTGTGGAGGCTTTGGTTCTACCAATCCTCTAATGAGTTCCAAATACAAGTTTCAAGATGATCATCCAACTAACCACTAATTACTAACAATTAACTTTACTTTATGCTTTTATTTTCATGCTTTATGTACCATTTACTTTTAGCATTTTACATTTCATGCTATTTTCATCTTTGCTCACTTGAGCATTTACTTTTATGTCATTTTTATTTTGCTCACTTGAGCTTTTCTTTCTTTTTAAAGACACCTAATAATCAACATGAACCATAAAAATCATTAATGATACTTGGACTACATGGTTACTATCCTTTGCATTATGGAGTGATGGACTTCTTGGACCTAGGATTAGAGACCTTGGATTATGTTGGAGACCTTGTGACCTTAATTAATATTTTGTCTGGAGTTCTTGAGGTTTACCTCAAGACATTGGGTTGTTTGTTTATTTTGTGTGCAGGTTATTGTGATTACATACTTTGTTTGTAATCTGGAATTCACCCGTATACAGCCGTTACTCTGCCCAATTTTTGCGAAGACTAAATACACTTGAAGTTTGATTCTCTCAAGAGGTCTAGTATCTTTGCTTGCTTGGTTTCAATCCAAAGGATGGGAATTCTACATTGGCTTATAATGTCAAGTATCGGCTTCATGTTGGTTAGACGGTTCTCTTCCTTAGCTTTTACCTTATGCTTTAGGATAATCCCTTCATCTCCTCCCATCTTCTTTAATTTTCAAAACCTTCTCATCTTCTTTCCAAATCTTCTTTGTTTTTAAACTCAAACTGCTTTCATAATAAACCTCGACTTTGTCGAGTGCCTTTTCTTAAAACTTATTTTCTTTAAACAAACTTCAATTCATTTAATCATACTTTGACATTTCTTTCAAAATTAACAAAACACTTCAACTCATTCAAACTCTTTTGTGCGCCCGAGCACCTTTTCCATTCAAAACTTTTTTTCAAGGTGAGACATGATTCATTGATAGTCCAACAACATTCTCCTATCCCTATGGTTATAAAGGTGTCGACTTTTCCACTTGAGTACTACAGGCGTTCTCAAACCCTCACTTATGTTGACGCAGGGTCCATCTTTCTTACACCTTGTGGGCGTTAGTCGAGATTTCTCTCCTAACAATGACGACTTGTCTCCTTGTTTAAAACCAATCAACAAACAAGTCTTTTCTAGATGAACTACATGTACCCTATCCCCTATTGCATGAAAGGTGGTACGTAGGAACTAAAGGTTCGCAACCGCGGCGGGTGCAAAAATCAAAAATATTTCTTTTCTCACCTCCACCATCCATTTTATATACAACACATTTTTATAGCCAAAGTATACAGATTTTTCAAAGAGGTTCCTGCGGAGTACCGTGGATGTTTAGGGTGCTAATACCTTCCTTTTGCATAACCAACCCCCTTACCTTGAATCTTTCCCCATTTTTTGGGTTATTCGCTCTTTTCCCATTCCTTTGGAAATAATAAAGCACGGTGGCGATTTTTATTTTGATTTGTATAAAGTCTAGTCAATCCAATGGCTTAGTCTGGCATATTTCTACCGCTTCAAGAAGGACCCTGGGTAGGGTTGATTCATGATGATCCCTTGTTAAACTTCATTTGAAAATGTATGAGAAGGAACCTGGGTAGGGTTGCTTCATGATGAGTCCGTGTAAAACTACATCTGGAAATGAGAAGGAACCTGGGTAGGGTTGCTTCAGGATGAGTCCGTGTAAAACTTCATTTGGAAATGTATGAGAAGGAACCTGGGTAGGGTTTCTTCATGATGAGTCTGTGTTAAACTTCATCTAGAAATGTATGAGAAGGAACCTGGGTAGGGTTTCTTCATGATGAGTCTGTGTAAAACTTCATTTGAAAATGTATGAGAAGGAACCTGGGTAGGGTTTCTTCATGATGATTCCGTGTAAAACTTCATTTGGAAATGTATGAGAAAGAATATGGGTAGGATTACTTCATGATGAGTTTGTGTTAAACTTCATCTGGAAATGTATGAGAGGGAACCTGGGTAGGGTTTCTTCATGATGAATATGTGTTATACTTCATCTGGAAATGTATGAGAAGGAACCTGGGTACGGTTTCTTCATGATGAGTCCGTGTAAAACTTCATTTGGAAACGTATGAGAAGGAACCTGGTTAGGGTTGCTTCATGATGAGTCTGTATTAAACTTCATCTGGAAATGAGATGGAACCTGGGTAGGGTTGCTTCATGATGAGTCCGTGTAAAACTGCATCTGGAAATGAGAAGGAACCCGTGTAGGGTTACTTCAGGATGAGTCTGTGTAAAACTTCATTTGGAAATCTATAAGAAGGAACATGGGTAGGGTTACTTCATGATGAGTCTGTGTTAAACTTCATCTGGAAATGTATGAGAAGGAACCTGGGTAGGGTTGCTTCATGATGAGTATGTGTAAAACTTCATTTGGAAATGTATGAGAAGGAACCTGGGTAGGGTTGCTTCATGATGAATTTGTGTTAAACTTCATCTGGAAATGTATGAGAAGGAACCTGGGTAGGGTTGCTTCATGATGAGTCCGTGTTAAACTTTATCTGGAAATGTATGAGAAGGAACCTGGGTAGGGTTGCTTCATGATGAGTCTGTGTAAAACTTTATCTGGAAATGTATGAGAAGGAACCTGGGTAGGGTTGCTTCAGTTGGTCGAGTAGATAGTTGTCATGTCTTGTTTCAGGTATTAACCTCTGACATTAGAAATAAAGATAGTTTTCCTGCCTTGTTACAAGTATTAATCTTTAATCTGCTCATGTAGATAGATTTCCTGGCTTGTTATAAGTATTAATCTACAATCGGTCGTCCACAGATATTTGTCCTGGCTTGTTACAGGTATTAATCTGGAACTTGTTTTTGTCGGTCATTTAGATAGTTGCCCTGTCTGGTTTCAGGTATTAATCTTTGACCTTTAGAAAGAATGATAGTTTTCTTGGCTTCTAACATGTATTAATCTTCAATCTGCTTATGTAGAGCTTTCCTGGCTTATTACTAGTATTAATTTACAATCGGTCGTCCACAGATAGTTGTCCTGGCTTGTTATAGGTATTAATCTGGAACTTGTTTTTTGTTGGTCGTTAAGATAGTCGTCCTGGCTTGTTTTAGGAATTAATCTCTAACCTTTTGAAAATGGTTGATGATAGTTATCTGTTGATTGATCTTTTCTGAAAAGGTAAAGAGTTATATGCATGCAATGTCATGATGTATGAAATGCATTGTGTAATGGTGTTCTCAAAATAAATGAGATTGTGCTATATGTGTTTCGTATGCATATGCTATGACGTATAAAATGTGAAATGTTGTTGAACTGTATCTCTGTCTTGGTAAATAAATCCTTGACAAATGTTGGGGAATTTTGGGAAGTTAAATCCTAGATTGTCGTTGGGATTAATAATGTGCACATCTTCCAACCTTGTTTAGAATATTTTCGCTGGGGATTCCTGTTGTTTGAGGAGAAACTCCGTTGGGAAATGTTGATTTTGCTTGAGAAGAAAACTTTGTGGGGAATGTTGATTCCTGCTTGGGGAATGGAATTCAGGAGTTTTAGTTGTCCGTTTCTCTATTGGGGAGTTATCTTTTGATGGAAGAGAAAGGAAGTTAACAACTTGTTAGGGATAAAGAAGTTGACTGTTATCTGGTTGTCTCCCAGGCTTTACAGTAACTCACTAGGGATTGTAGGAAAGTCTATTGGGGAAGAGGGGTTGTGGTCCCTTGATTTATGATAGCCTGAGGGGAAATTCAAGTTGGGGAATCTGTAGTTTGTTGGGGAAATAAACTTTGTTTCCAATCTGCTGGAGAAGTGTTTTCTTTTGGCGAAACTCCTCGAGGATTCTTCTTGAGACCAACTCAGGTGGGAAAAAGGTTTTTCCAGAGATTGAAACTCTAGATGGGGATTTCTTGGAGTCTATTTTATGGGGATATCCATGAATTTGTCCTTGGGGGTTTTGGACCCTTCTTTGTGAATATTATTCTGTGGGGATAACCTTATAGAGATTACTTCATGGGGGCTTGACTGAGGACCACCCTATGGAAAGGACTTTGTGGGAATTTGGTCACTTCCCCAAGTAATAAGTGATGTAGCATTGCCAGAAAAATGTTTGCTTGATCATATGTAACCCTTTGTTGGGGTTCATGTTCAATGCCCCAAGTGATTCAGATACAGACCTACCCCTGGTTAGTCAGTATTTCTTGAGAGATTTCTTGGAATCTCGACTTGGCTGCCCCAAGATGATTTGGATAGTGACATGTCATGCCCCTTGATTATAAGAGATTTGTCATTGGAAGTGTTATTCCATTCGAAGTGGTTCTGTTTCTTGAGAAAATTTTCGTTCATGGGATGTTCGTCATGCGAATTTCTCTGTTGTCAAACAATTAGCCATATGCAAACAATGATATTCAAATAATGCGAAGTTTATGCTTGTCTTAATATTTTAAAAATGGGTTTTAGCAAGTAAAGAGTTTTGTAGGAATATGAATTCAACTCATAATTTGCAGTAAGCCTTACAGGAGTCAGGATACCTTTTGTAATAGTATGCTTTCGAACTAACCCATGCTTCAATTAGGACTTTTGAAGGGTTGTAGCGTGGCTTGGTTCACGGTTTAAGAAAAAAAAGGATGAGGCTCAAAGTGTATTTGTACCCGCCTGTTCTTCACGATGTTCTTCAGTCCTAAACTCGGTTAATTGTGCGTTTGAACTCTAATTGAGTCTGAAATGACATTTTGGTGATGGTTCGGACAAGTTAAGTTTGTCGGAAAGCAGTCTTTTTGAAACATTTTTCATGTTGTTGAGGATTTGTAGCGTCCTCCTTTTGATTTTTTATCCCGGATTTTTGTCTGACTATTCTTGTCTTGAGATTACAGTCAGCGAGATGCCTTAGTTTTTTTCTTAAGTCTCCTTCGTAGGTTTTGACTAAGTGGCCTTTTCTTTTTTAGAGATAATGATTTCCTATGTGATAGGGAACCATCGCCGTATTTTGATTCCAAAGGAATTTTTTTGATGTCATTCGTTGTATACGAAGTGGAAGCTTGCGACTAAATGCGTATTTGAATTAACTGAGAGACTACCCTGCCCCAGGTTTTGATTAAAGGTTTCAATTTGTGTGAAAAAGAAAACTCATACTTCTTAGGCTCAAAGGGGTTGACTAGGGGTTATCCTCCTTATAACTCCAGCATTTAGGAATTAAAACAAACGCTTGTACATCGTCAGCAAGGTCTGTGCAAAAGAATACTGTATGAGATTATGGCATTGTTTTCGTCATCCTCCCTCTAAAGGCTTGCAACTTTTAAAACAAGAGTTGAACATCATAAAGGGAGTAAAAAGCATATTTTAAATGAAAATGAATGGATTAATTCAAGACAAACATATGCAATGCATTAACGAAACAAAGTCTGACATTAATAGATAAGTTTTTGAACAACAAAAGAGATTACAATTGAAAAGAGTTTTTAAACACTCTTAATTTTGGCCATGATTGGGAATGGGAGCAGTGATCACATTGGGAGCCTCTGGAGGGTCGAACTCAATCTCCTTGGCGTCAATCATGTTTTGAATCTTGTATTTCAGCGCCCAATAATCATTAGTATCATGCCCGGGACTGCCAAAATGATAAGCACATATTGCATTAGGATTGTAGTTAGGATAAGAAGTTTTAGGATTTGGATGAGGTCCTATCAATGTAATTAGATTTATCCTTAGCATGTGTTACAATGCTTGAGACAGTGGCATGTTGATGTTAGTAAACTGTCTTTTGGGTTCGTCTTGCCTTCGTTGATTTCTCAGTTGTTGTTGTCGTTACGATGCAGGACTGGAGATCAGAACTGCCCCCACATGTTGATCGTGGTCGCTCTTGTTATGACCCTTTTGGATGTACATAGAATTTGACTCTTTCTTCCCATTGTATGGCTTTTTTGAGTATCAGAGGATGTAGCTCCTTGGATCTTTCCGCTTCTGATTGCATTTTCAACCCGTTCCCCGGTTAGAATCAGCTCAGTGAACCCAGCTGAAGAGCTTCCGATTAGGTGATTGAAGAAAGGTCCTGTCAAAGTTCCCATGAAGACATCAATCAGCTCCCTGTCAGTTAATGGGGAATTCACCCTACCATCCAGGTCTCTCCACTTTTGGGCATATTCTTTGAAGCTCTCGTTGGAATGCATGGTCATATTCTGCAACTGCACATGAGTTGGTGCTAGATCAGTGTTGTATTGGTACTGCTTGTAGAAACCAGCAGCTAGATCTTCCTAGGTGTGAATGTGGGAACTCTCCAACTGATAGAACCATTCAAGTTGCGTCCCATCTAGGCTCTCTCGGAAGAAATGGACCCAGAGTTTTTGATCAGTGGTGTATGGCTGAATCTTGCGGGCATAAGATCTCATATGCATCTTATGACAAGAGACCCTGTCATATGTGGAAAAAGTAGGGATCTTGAACTTTGGTGGGATGACCACGCCAGGAACCAATCCCATTTCTTCAAAGTCTAGACCAGGTACTCTCTGTATTTCCATGGCATTGAGAAGATCCTCCAGTTGTTTGTATTTATCGTCCGTAGGAGGATACTGCTCTTCAGCATAGTCAGCCTCTTCTTTGTTAGACCCCAGACTGTGGTCCCCTTCTTTTGTCTGATTGTCCCCCTCAGTTGATGGAGTCGCAAATTCTAGAGTTCGCTCTGTTGGTCTTTTGAACCTCCTTCCCAAATTCAGGATGCCCACTGACTTCTTTGTCTTTTTCTTTTTGTCTTTGAGAATAAGAGTCTTCAATTCCTCTTGCCCTTTAGCCAAAGTCAGGAACATCTGTTGGAATTGAGTATTTTGTGCTTGAAGATCCTTCATTGTTTGTTCCATATCCATCTTCCTGAAATAAACAGTAGGAAGATAAGGAAACCTGTGTGGGAGAAACCTATCATGATATGATGCATGGTATGTGGATGCAATTTTTTCAAGGATCTAGAAGATTTAAATTTGTTTAGACAAAAGGAACAAACATCAATTTCATTAATGAGTTCAGATTGAATACAGACATGCCTCTTGAGCTTACAATGGAGGAAATAAAGCAAAATAAACTCCTAAGACAAAAAGGTCGAACTCATCATCTTTGACGCTATGTAGGCGTTCAAATTTCGCTCTTCATGAAGCTGTCTTGTAAGCTCCAAAACCTTCCTTTCACTTGCGCAGAACTGGGCTTCGAAGGTGTCTCACTCTTTGTTCAGCTAGATCCAAGCTCTTTGCAAATCTTCAAGATAAGTAGGCATGGTAGGATGAAGTACAGTATACGGAATATCTCCTTCAACAACTGGCTCCATGATGATAGGTAAAATGGCAGGGTATGGCATACCGAGACTTTGAGCACGAGTTCATACCCACTTAAGATAAGGCTCCAAAGGAATGGAGTTCTTACGCCCCAATGTCTTAATATCCACTTTGTTTACTGTTGTACCCCAAAATTTTCCCTCTTATTTTTTACAAGATCTTCTCTTACATGGGTGGCTACAAACACTTGCTTTAAGAAAAATACCAAATTTTGAAGTTGGTCAAAGTTTCCTTCGATGGGGTGTACTTCGAAGGTATGGCAACACAATGACATTCGATCGGCATCCAAACAAAGGCGCCATCGACTGGCGTTTTAACATCACTTTGATTGGTCTCAACTGAAGGAAATCAAAGAGAGCAGAACAAAGTTTTCGAGCGGTCAACAAAATCCTTCGATTGGCCTGTTAACAAGGCCTTTCAATTGGCATTTTAACAAGTACCTTTCTATTGGCATGGTAACAGTGTCTTTCGATTAGCATCTACATGGTACCTTTTGATTTCCATGGTAACAATGCCTTTCGATTGGCATCTACATAGCGCCCTTCGATTGGTATTCCAAGCAGTCCATTTGAAGAATCGTTCAGATGACTCATTTGAAGGGTGTATAAGCATTCCATTCGAAGAAGCGATCAGATGACTCATTCGAAGGGTGTACAAGAGGCTCATTCGAAGAAGTGATCAGATGACTCATTTGAAGGGTGTATAAGAGGTCCATTCGAAGAAGCGATCAGATGACTCATTCGGAGGGTGTACAAGAGGTCCATTCGCGATCAGAAAACTCATTCGAAAGGGTGTACAAGAGGCCCATTCGAAGAAGCACTCAGATGACTCATTCGAAGGGTGTATGAGAAGTCCACTCGAAGAGACATGAATGGAGGGTGCTCGAAGGAGTCAAGTGTCTAGGTTCATCCAAGATTTCCAAATAGACATGAATGTTTCAAAAAAGGAATGCTTTTAATTTGTTTAATTCTTGTCTCATGACTTTAAAGGCTTGTTTAAGTGGTTGTCTCTTACCGTTACAAGACACCATCATTCTCCTATAACTACAAGAGCAATCACACAGTACCAGAGGACGAACGAAAGAGAGAACACACATACATACTGCATGCGAAGAGACCACACTCACGCACTGCTCAAAAATCCCAAAAGCCTCCCAGTCGAAGCAGCCTTTGCAGGTTCCCTCATCCAAGAGTCCACCCCAACTCCTAAGCAAACATCTCCACATCCAGAGCCACAGGTCATCATCTTCGATTGGTAAGGGTTTGCAAAACCAAAATTGCACCTTCATAACATTTAAATACGCCTTGCACATATGTTATTGTTATTACTGATTATGATGCATGTAAGCTAAAGCGCAGAGATGGGATCGTGCCATTGCTGGGGCACGATCTAAGTTGTTCCTTTGAATCCCAGGATAAAACGAACCCAGACCCAGACTCAGCAGATTCGAATTGAGGAAGGAGTCGAATTGGGAGAAGATTCGAATCAGGGGGTAAGGTCCCCCCCTGGACCTCTAACATTTGTTTCGTTTTGCATGAAACATCTTCCCAGAATCTTCTTCAGAGCTTCGAAGCAGCTCAGCTTCGAACTAGATTCAAGGGTCCCAGACTGAAGGATAACATATCCAGATCGAACACCCTCAAAGTGCAGCCCCTTATGCATCTTCGATCAAGCCTTTTCGCTGGAACGAAAGACAGCCCAAGCCTCTTTCGATCCAGGCCTCTAGAATTACTCCTCCTTCGATTTGCTTCTAGATCCTTCGATTCCCTCTGTGTCTTGAACATTTTATTTCTTTTTTTTTACCAACATAAAATCAATCCAAAAACCACAAAAAACATTAGGATAGTTTTTTTTTTCATTAAATTAATTTGGTTAATTAATCATTTAATTATCTTAACATTTTCTCAAAAAAACTAAAATTAAAAAGATTTAGATCATTTTCCCAAAATAAAATAAAACAACAAAAAGATTTTATTCTTAGGATTTTTAGACGTTATTTTCAATTCGTGCGCATCTTATTTTATTGTAACTGCTCACAGTTATAATAGCTTTAGATTTAAAATTCCGCACTTTTAGTTTCTTGCATTTTTTATGTAACAGTCCTGAAGCCTTGTAATAGCCAGGATTTACAATTCCTGCACTTTAAATCAATGTACATATATTAACTACTTAGATGTATGCTAACTAGGATTTCATGACAAGATCTGAAAACAAATAGTAGAACACCTAAATGTTTAAAGATAAATAACTGAAACACAACACAATTGCACATATACACCTCTAAGGTACGCCCACTTTGGTTGCCTTTAAAAAAAACAGTCATGAGGCAGGAACGCTTTAGTAAAGACCTATAAAATCAAAAGATCATAGTCCCTCGATGACCCTACAGTTGCCTTCTCGGTAAATGATCTAGTCCCTAAAACAGATTTTCTAAAGCATCTCCTTAAATTGCCTTCGTGACTGTGAATGTCCCTCATACATCCAACGATAAGGCTACCTACTCACTAATAGTAAGATAGCTTTGTCTAAAGGATAAGGAGGAAAAGAACAACCTTTTCGAGTACCAAAGTAGATAGTTGTTAGAAGTTTTCTCAAAAATACATTTTTGCACTTACACACAAAAACTACTTTTCAAAAAACAATTTCAAAACACTTACTTTGTTAACACTCTTGAGGACTGATACAAGAGTTAAACACAAAGCAAATCGCCGCACTAAGGCTTTTCAAAAACATTTTCAAACAAACAAAGCACAAAAGCATTTTAAAAATGAGCAAACCTCTAAGAGCCCGTGGAAAACCACAGATGGAAAGGGTGCTAACACCTTCCATTTCCATAATCTATCCCCCTTACTCAGAAAACATCTCGAAAAGGTCTTTTTCTGTTCTTTTCACCCTTTCCTTTGTTGGATAAAAGAAAAGACGGTGGAGACTCTTTCTTACCGCACATTTGCGAATACAAAATGCAAAACCAGTATATAAATAGTCGGTTCTGCCACTGTATAACAGAACTGGCGACTCTGCTGGGGATGTAAAAAGTGGGGTTACCTTAGAGTTAGTTCATTATTTAACTGCTTTGTTGTGCTTTGTTTGCTTTACCCTTGGAGGGCTGTTTGGGTTGTTTCTATAGATCCTACACCAGGATCTGGGGCACACTTTTAGGTAAACAACAATAGATCATGGAGACTGTACGGCATAGACCGATATAGTTGAAGCGATGGTTGTGTTGGTTGGTACCGGTATCCCTTATGTTGAAACGAGGAGAATACGGGACCGCCGCATGGTGTCGTGAAGCACTAACGAACCTTAGAACCTTAGTTAGACAAACTTGGCCATTAGGAAGTAGTGAGATAGCCGGTCTCGGTGTAAATCTGGGAATTGGTTAATAATCGATACGACACTCATTGAGATCTGACTTTCGGGATGTTTCGGCCGCAAGAAAAGATTGCTTAGCTGAAATAATACTGATAAAGAAAGATTAATGATATTGAGACTCCTTAGAACCTGGTTACTATTTCTAAGACAGGTTGAGCCAACTAAACTTCAAGAGGGTACTTACCTATGGAATCCATGCAAGCCTAATTCATGGATATCCCCATAAAATTGGATCCATGCAATCCCCAGCCAGAGTTTCAGTCTCTGAAAAACATCTCCCCAACTGAGTTGGTCTCAAGAAGAATCCTAAAGGAGTTCTGCCAAAAGAAAACACCTCTTCAGTAGTTCTTCAAATATTCTCTTCAACGGGGTTTATTTCCCCCAAAAAACTACATATTCCCCAGCTTGAGTTTGCCTATTAAACTATTACAAATTAAGGGACCATAACTCCTAATCCCCGGTGAAGTCGCCAAACATTTACTAAAGCCTGGACCCGACTAGATATTAGCTTAAATTCTTACAGATCACTAGCAAAACTCCTTCTCTCCCAGTAGAGTTTGCCACTATCCCAGTGAGTTGCTGCAAATCCTGGAATCCGACCAGATAATAGTTAACTTCTTTACCCCTAACAAGTTTTTAACTTCCATTCTCTCCAACCAAAAGATAAATCTACAGTAGAGAAACAGATAACTAAAACTCCTGAACTCTTTTCCCTCAAGCAGAAATCAACACTCTCCATAGAGTTTTCCCCCAAACAGAAGTCAACATTCCCCAACGGAGTTCTACTCAAACAACAGAATAGGAATCCCCAACGGAAACATTCTAAAACAAGGTCTGAAGAGGGGCATACTCTTCATCCCCAGCAGCAGTCCGGGTTTTAATTTCCCAAAGCTCACCAGCATTTGTCAAGGATTTATTTTCCCAGACAAAGATACACTTCAACAACATTTCACATTTCATACGTCATAGCATATGCATATAAAACGCATATAGCACAATCTCATTTATTATGAGAACACCATTACATAATGCATTTCATACATCAAGACATTGCATACGGATAACTCTTTACCTTTTCAGGAAAAGATCAATCAACAGATAAACGTCATCAACTATCTGTAAACTTCTCCAAGACAAAATCAAGCTTGGATTTTTCTTTCTGACACTTATTGAAGTAGTAGTCGTCAGATTCCTTCATTACCTGTTGAAATAGTATTTGTCCAAGATTCCTTCATTACCTGTTGAAGTAGTAGTCATCTAAGATTCCTTCATTACCTGTTGAAGTAGTAGTCGTCAGATTCCTTCATTACCTGTTGAAGTAGTAGTCATCAGATTCCTTCATTACCTGTTGAAGTAGTAGTCGTCAGATTCCTTTATTACCTGTTGAAGTAGTAGTCATCAGATTCCTTCATTACCTATTGAAGTAGTAGTCGTCAGATTCCTTCATTATATGTTGAAGTAGTAGTCGTCAAATTCCTTCATTACATGTTGAATTAGTAGTCGTCAGATTCCTTTATTACCTGTTGAAGTAGTAGTTGTCAAAGATTCCTTCGTTACATGTTGAAGTAGTTGTCGTCCAAGATTCCTTCATTACCTATTGAAGTATTAGTCGTCAGATTCCTTTATTACATGTTGAAGTAGTAGTCGTCATATTCCTTCATTACATGTTGAAGTAGTAGTCGTCCAATATTCCTTCATTATGTGTTGAAGTAGTAGTCGTCAGATTCCTTCATTACCTTTTGAATTAGTAGTCGTCGGATTCCTTCATTAGCTGTTGAAGTAGTAGTCGTGAAAGATTCCTTTGTTACCTCTTGAAGTAGTAGTTGTTAGATTCCTTCATTACCTGTTGAAGTAGTAGTCATCAAAGATTCCTTCATTATACGTCACAGTCAAGCTTTATACTTACCATCAGTCACTTTAGACGGCATCTATAAGCTCATCTCCGACAACTCTCCACCATCTCTCCAAATGGCATCTTTAAGCCCATTCCCTAAACAATCAACTAACACGTAGTCGAGTGCAAATTTCTGGGCACTCTAGTGTTCAATCATCTTCTACCTTAAAGCTACAAATGACAACGTGCCATACTTGCTTTTCAGGTTTAAGAAGATTGAACAGAGGCAGCTGTTGTACCCCAAAATCTGCCCTCTCATTTCTCAAGAATTTTCTGACCAAGATCTTTATTAGGTCAAGACTGCACAAGGTTTGATAAGCTCAAGATACCTTCCCTAACATTGATGGCTCAAACTAGAGTTTTAACTTTCATAAGTACAATTGTACTTTTAATGCCCCGTGTAGTTTACATGGATCATATTAGGCTCTCAAGCATAAAATCAAAGAAGAGCAAGTTTGCTTCGATTCATAAGCTTTGATTGGGCTTTTGGCTTCCTTCGAACAAGCTTGGTTCATAAGCTTGAATGCATTTGGCTTCCTTCGAACAAGCTTGGTTCATAAGCTTGGATTGGGCATTTGGCTTCCTTTGAACAAGCTTGGTTCATAAGCTTTGATTGGGAATTTGGATTCCTTCGAGCAAGCTTGGTTCATAAGTTTCAATTGGGAATTTGGCCTCCTTCGAGCAAGCTTGGTTTATAAGCTTCGATTGGGCATTTGGCCTCCTTCGAGCAAGCTTGGTTCACAAGCTTCTATTGGGCATTGGCCTCCTTCGAGCAAGCTGTTAGAACAAAGTTTGAATCTACTACCCTAAGTTTAAGTTTTGATGATAACAAAATGCAAAGATATATTAATTGTATGATTCATGTAAGACATATATGCTATCTAAAAAATTACATTCTGTCTTACAGAAACTCTGATGGACATCAGCAAGAGAATATCTTCATCAGCATCAGAAGATGTAATATCAACATCCGCATCAGAAGATGTTATATCAGATGCCAGAATCAGAAGATCAACATGCGCTTACGCTGAAGCTTGATGAACAGATCTGCGTGTAACAATCTGAACTCTGATCAAGACAACAACAATTCATCAGCACCTAGCAGCGTCAGAATAAGCCAAAGCCAGAACACGCTTAAGTGGCAACGGTACTGTGCATTCAAGATGCTTTATTACCAACGGCATCATTCCAGACAAGATCTTCTCAATTGGGAAAGAATGTTATTGGCATTGAAACGAAATCAACTGACTCCAACGTACCTTTTTCTAATGCTATATAAACAAGTCAATGAAGATTGAATTGGCTAATGCTCTACAACTCTCTACACGCCTAAAGCTATTCATCATCTTCCTCACTCTCAGTTTGCTAAAGCTCTCAGATTCTTTACTCAACTATTTTAGCACTCTAGTCCTCATAAGCTTAAATGTGTGTAGTATCACAGTTGTGATAAACAGTTCTTGTAGAAAACATTCAACACATTTAGATTTCAATTATCTGTAAGAAAGTATTTCCTTGAGAAACCGGTTTGTGGTTTGACTCAAGAAGGCTTTAGCAGTTGTTAAAGCAGTTGTAATATTCAGTTGAATATAGTGGATTAAGACCTCGTTGGAGAGAGGCAAAATCACCTTGACGGGTGGACTGGAGTAGTTTGAGATCAAACGAACCAGGATAAAAATACTGTGTTGACTGCAATTGATTTCAAGTTTTTATAATTCAACCCCCCTTCTTGTGTTTTTCACTTCTTCAATTGGTATCAGAGCGCCTGGTTCTGAGCTAAAACACTTAACCGTGTCAGTACAAGATCCACCGTCAGAGAAACACAATGGCAGGAACTTATCAACACACCAGCAATGACAACAATGAAGACAGAGACAGATTCAGCGGCAAACCTCCAGTCTTTGATGGAGAAAACTTTGATTACTGGAAAGACAGAATTGAAAGCTTCTTTCTGGCACATGATGCTGATCTGTGGGACATGGTGACAGATGGATACACGCACCCAGTGAATGCAAGCGGTCAGAAGATTGACAGGAAAGCAATGTCTGATCAACAAAAGCGTGACTTCAAAAATCACCACAAGGCCAGAACCATTCTTCTCAGCGCCATCTCCTACGCTGAATATGAAAAGATCTCTAACAGAGACACAGCAAAGAACATGTTTGACTCACTCAGAATGACGCATGAAGGCAACATTCAGGTCAAAGAAACTAAAGCTCTTGCGCTCATTCAGAAGTATGAGGCATTCAAAATGGAAGAAAGTGAATCCATTGAAACAATGTTCTCAAGATTCCAAATTCTGGTGGCTGGTCTCAAGGTTCTGGAAAAAGGATACTCTACTGCTGATCATGTCAAGAAGATCATCAGAAGCTTTCCAAAGCAGTGGAGGCCAATGGTTACAGCGCTGAAGCTAGCTAAAGATCTCAACAAAATTTCTCTGGAGGAACTTATCAGCTCCCTCAGAAGTCATGAGATAGAGCTAGAAGCTGATGAACCTCAGAAGCAAGGTAAGCCTATAGCATTAAAATCTAACAAAAAATCTGAGTCTAAAGTTTTACAGGCAGTTGAAGAAACATATGATGGATCCTCATCAGAAGAAGACGAACTTTCCCTCCTCTCCAGAAGAGTGAACCAACTATGGAAGCAGAGGCAAAGGAAGTTCAGGAATCCCAGAAGATCTGATCAGAATGAGTCCTCTTCCAGATACAGAAGATCAGATTCTTCCTCTGGATACAGAAGATCTGAAGGCTCCTCAGGAAGCAGAAAGCCAAACACCAAGGACATCATCTGCTATGAATGCAATGAGCAAGGACACTACAAGAGTGATTGTCCAAAGCTTCAGAGGGAAAAGCCCAAAAAGAAGTTTGGAAGAGAAAAGAAGAAAAGTCTCATGGATACATGGGATGACTCTGACTCGTCTGAAGCTGACTCAGAATCAGATGATGAGAGAGCAAACATAGCTCTCATGGCCAACATTTCAGAAGACAGTGAAGCTTCTGAATCAGACTCAGAATCAGACACTGAAGAGGTATTTCCTGACTTTGCAATTAATTTTACTAAGGCTGAACTTGCTGAAAGCCTTAACGAAATTCTGGAAAGGTACCAACAGATTAGAGTTAAATTCAGAAACCTGAAAAGGAATCTTGAATCTGACTCTAATAAGACTGAGAGTCTTAAATTGGAAAATTCTGAGCTGAAAAATAAAATTTCAAAATTAGAAAATATTTTACAAAACTCTCAGAAGGAAACAATTTCTGAAACTCCCAGCAGCGCTGATGAGATCATCAAGGAGTATGATCATAGCTTACAAAAGTTTCTTGCTAAAAGCATAGGTAGAAGCAAAATGGCTTCAATGATCTATGGAGTTAGCAGAAACGGCAGAAAGGGAATAGGATACCAAGGTAAGGTTCCTACACCAAAGAATGCCATGGATTTAACTATTAAACACACTCCTCTGAACTCACATTTTGTGTATGGTCACACACATGATATTAAATATACTAGCAGTAAGTATTCTGTGAAACCAAAATTCAACCAGAGTTTTGGTAAATCTAACAAATCAGGACCCAAGAAAATCTGGGTACCTAAGGATAAAATAATACATGTTGCAGATATCTTTAGCAGCAAATCAGAAACACCAGTCATGGTACCTGGACTCTGGCTGCTCGCGACACATGACGGGAAGAAGGCATATGTTCCAAAGCCTGGAACTTAAGCCTGGAGGCCACGTTGGCTTTGGAGGCAATCAGAGGGGAAAGATCATTGGCTCTGGAACTGTAGGTAATGGAAACCTTCCCTCTATAAATAATGTTCTGCTAGTAGATGGATTAATGCATAATCTGTTATCCATAAGTCAATTAAGTGATAACGGTTATGATATAATCTTTAATCAAAAATCATGTAAAGCTGTTAGTCAGAAAGATGGGACTATCCTATTTAATGGAAAGAGGAAAAACAACATTTATAAAATCAAACTTTCTGAACTGAAAAGTCAGAATGTAAAGTGTCTTCTGTCTGTTAACAACGAGCAATGGATCTAGCACAGAAGATTGGGGCATGTTAGTATGAGAATAATATCTCAGATTAACAAACTCAATCTGGTCAGAGGACTTCCTAATCTGAAGTTCAATTCAGATGCTCTGTGTGAAGCATGTCAGAAAGGCAAGTTTGCAAAACCTTCTTTCAAATCTAAAAATGTTGTTTCTACCTCTAAGCCATTAGAACTTCTGCACATTGACTTATTTGGACCAGTTAAAACTGCTTCAGTCAGTGGCAAGAAGTATGGGTTAGTAATCGTAGATGACTATAGCAGATGGACATGGGTAAAGTTCTTAAGACACAAGGACGAGTCACACTCTGTGTTTGTTACCTTCTGTAACCAAGTTCAGAATGAAAAGGATCTTAGAATCGTTAAAGTTAGAAGTGATCATGGTGGAGAGTTTGAAAACAAAGATTTTGAGTCATTCTTTAATGACAGAGGCATTCTGCATGATTTCTCTTGTCCTAGAACTCCCCAACAAAATGGAGTTGTAGAACGAAAGAACAGAACATTGCAAGAAATGGCCAGAACCATGATCAATGAGACAAACTTTGTTAAGATCTTCTGGGCAGAGGCAATAAACACAGCGTGCTACATTCAGAATAGAATCTCAATAAGACCTATTCTGGAAAAGACTCCATATGAATTGTGGAAGAATAGAAAGCCCAACATTTCATATTTTCATCCATTTGGATGTACTTGTTTTATGTTAAATACAAAAAATTATTTGAACAAGTTTGACTCTAAAGCACATAAGTGTATTATGTTAGGATACTCTGAACACTCAAGAGGGTACAGAGTATACAATACAGAAACACAGATTGTGGAAGAATCAATCAGTGTTCGTTTTGATGATAAGCTTGACTCTGAAAAGTCAAAGCAGAATGAAGTCTTTGCAGGTATGGAAGTTGAACTTACAAGTTCTGAAGACAAGTCATCAGAAGCTCTCAACCAAGACACTCCTTCAACATCAGAAAGGAGCACTGCAAGCAATCCAGCAACAGCTGCTGATCAACCTCACAAAAGGCTACCCAGAAGCAGCTTGGATCACCCAGAAGAAATAATTTTAGGAAGAAAGGAAGATCCAATCAGAACAAGAGCCAGCTTCAGAAACTCTGAAGAATCCCTCATGGGACTTGTCTCTCTGATTGAACCTTCTTCAATTGATAAAGCGCTTCTGGACAATGACTGGATTCTGGCAATGCAAGAAGAGCTGAATCAATTCACCAGAAATGACGTGTGGGATCTTGTTCCCAGACCAAAAGGATTCAACGTCATTGGAACAAGATGGGTGTTCAGAAACAAACTTAACGAACAAGGTGAAGTCATCAGAAACAAAGCACGACTGGTAGCACAAGGTTATAGTCAGCAAGAGGGGATAGACTATACATAAACCTTTTCCCCAGTCGCCAGGTTAGAATCTATCAGACTTTTAATTTCGTTTGCTGTTAATAAAGGCATCACTCTGTATCAGATGGATGTCAAGAGTGCATTCTTAAATGGTTATATAGAAGAAGAGGTTTATGTGCACCAACCCCCTGGTTTTGAAAGTACAAAAAATCCAGAATATGTTTTCAAACTAAAGAAGTCACTATATGGTCTGAAACAAGCTCCCAGAGCTTGGTATGAAAGACTAAGTAACTTTTTGTTAGAAAAAGAATTCACCAGAGGGAAGGTGGACACTACCTTATTCTGTAAGTCAGTTAAGAATGACATCTTAGTTTGTCAAATTTATGTTGATGATATTATTTTTGGATCTACTAATCCTTCTCTTGGAAGAAAATTTGCTAAGTGTATGCAGGAAGAATTTGAGATGAGCCTCATGGGGGAACTGAAGTTCTTTCTAGGAATTCAGATCAATCAAACTCCAGAGGGAACTTACATTCATCAGAGCAAATATGTCAGAGAACTTCTGAAGAAATTTGATCTCTCAGAATGTAAGTCATCAAAGATTCCAATGCATCCCACGTGCATTCTGGAAAGAGAAGAGGTAAGCAAAAAGGTAGAACAGAAGGTCTACAGAGGTATGATTGGTTCTCTCCTTTATCTGACGGCTTCAAGGCCTGATATCTTATTCAGCGTATGTATTTGTGCTAGATTCCAATCAGATCCTAGAGAATCTCACTTAACAGCTGTTAAGCGAATTTTCAAGTATCTGAAAGGTACTACTAATCTGGGTTTATTTTATAGAAAATCTAGTGATTATAGCTTAGTAGGCTACTGCGATGCTGACTTTGCTGGAGACAGAGTAGAGCGTAAAAGTACTTCTGGAAGCTGCCAGTTTCTGGGAGAAAATCTGATCTCTTGGTCCAGCAAAAGGCAATCCACAATTGCGCTATCAACAGCAGAAGATGAGTACATAGCAGCAGCAGGATGTAGCACACAAATGCTCTGGATGAAAAGTCAGCTTGAAGACTTCCAGATTTTTGAGAGTAACATCCCTATACTCTGTCACAATACTTCTGCCATTTGCTTAAGTAAAAATCCTATTTTGCATTCTAGGGCTAAGCATATAGAAATAAAACACCATTTCATTAGGGACTATATTCAAAAAGTAATTTTGAACTTAAAATTTATTGATACAGACCATCAATGGGCTGATATCTTCACTAAACCTCTTTCTGAAGATAGGTTCAATTTCATTCTGAAACATCTCAGCATGAAACTCTGCCCAGAGTGAAAATGTTTTAATTTTATATATTAACCTTCAGAATATGTTTTCTTTTTACTGTGAACTTCTGATCAATCTTCTTTCAGAATGATAGACATGCAGATTGTATCAGATTCTATTCTTAAAGATCTGAGCGTTTCAGCTCAAGGATAGACGTGCTGCTCACTAAATCAAACAAGTGTCATCCAATCATCAGCAAATCTCTGAAGCAGAACGTGTGCACGCTTCTGAGAAGGCAAAACGCTGATTGGGTGCATTGAGACACATGTTTGGTAACCGTTCCAAATATCTTTCTCAAATCCCCCAAAATCAGCAAGCATTAAATGCACGTAATCATGAGTTAAACTGTAATCATGAATTAATTCTCTTTCTTAAAACTGTTTACGTTTTCAAAAAAATATTTTGAAATCTATTTAAGCACATTAACATTATTCATTAAACTTTTACCATTTCTTACAATCATCCAAAGATTTTCTGCATTCTTACTTGTGTGTTCATCTTTTTCAAAAGAAACCCTTTCTCAAAAAAAATTCTCAGAAACCCTAAGTGTGAACATGGCAACCTCTAGCAATGTTTCTGTAGGTTCTCAGAAGGAGGCTTCATCTGAACAATACCAAATTCCCTTCAGAACGCTCCTTACACCAGTGAAGAACTTGGAAGTTCTGTCTGAACTGATTGTTGATTTCACCAGTCTGAAAGAAAATGGATTCGACTTGACAGAAGAAGTTAGGGCATAAGGATGGGAGAGATACTTTGATAGGTTGGTGGGTCCAACGTTCCCAATATTGGTCAAGGAATTCTGGATTCATGCGTCTTCATCAACACATCAAGTTACTTCCTACATAATGGGAAAGAAGATTGTGATCACTGAGGATCACATTGCTAGACTGATCGGATACAACGGTGGTGGCATCCGCTGTATCGACATGGCAGAAAGATGCCCAGATGCTGCTGTCATTGCAAGAGAAATTTTCACCCATGGGGTTCCCAGCAGCAAAATCAGAGACTTGAAGGATCAGCACAGAATATGGGCGAAGATTATTCTGGGGTGCTTCAATCATAGGAAGCCCACAAGCTCTCCTGATTATATAAACATAGATCAGCAGTTTCTGATCTATTTTATTAATCAGAAGGTAAAGATTAACTTGGCTCATCTTCTGTTTAATCACCTCAGGACCAGCGTCAAGGAGACAAGAGAAGAAGAAAGGACAAAAAGGGATTGGATACCCTTTGGCAGGTTAATATCAGATATTCTAACTGAGAATAGGCTGATTGAACACCTTACAGAAGCACAGGAAGTAAGCTCTATTGAACCTACTGTTGACAAGCCTCTGAATGCCAAGAATCTGAAGAAAATGAAACTGATAGAGAATATCAGAAAGGAGCCCAGCGTCACTCCTCTTGCTGACATCACCAGCAGAAGAGTCCCTCTGGACGACTTTCCAATATTTTCTGAGATTGACTCTAAACCAGTCATTATTCTCAGATACTTGGACGCTTGCAAGACTGATGGCACAGATCCAACTCTGAACATTAAGGATCTGCACCAGCAAACTCCAGAAGTTATTGTGAAGAAGACGAAGAAGACAAAGGCTACTTCAGAAGGACCATCCCAGCAGACCCCTAAGAAGAGAGGTAATCTATCTCCTGTTAATGTTTTAAATTCTTCTGCTATTCCAACATCAATCCCAACCCTAGCTTCATATGAACTCCCAATCCCCATACCAACCATTGATGAAACCGAACCAGAGGCTGACCCTTCTGAGTCACTAACTCTCAGGAGATCCCGCACCAAATCCCAAAATCCAAAACCCACAACATCAACAAAATCAGAACTTGATAAAGTTCTTTCTGAAATTGATCAACGTTCTTCCGCTCCCCTCTCAGAAAATCTAAACACTCAACCAGCAACTACCCTATCACCAATTCCAGAAGAACCAGCAATTCCACAACCAGAAATTCCTCCTCCATCTCCACAACCAGAAATTCCACCTCCCTCTCCACAACCAGAACTTCATCCACCTTCACCTCAACCATCATCTGCACAACCCGAGTTTCAACACTCTGAAACTCCATCACCTGAACATCAAACCCCTGAACCTCAATCACCTCAATCATCTGAACCACGACCCCTGACCATTCAACTACCTTGTGGCACAACCCTGAACATACCTGAACTACCATCCTCACTAGAAACAACTCCACCCAATACACCACACACTCCACCCAGTCCAGTTATCATTTGACTCTCCCACTCCATCTCCCAAACAAAATACAGAAGACCACAGCAGGACCTTCATTGATTTAACAATCCTTGACCGTCTTGCTGACCTCAAAAATAAAATAGCCATTCCCAAACCCAAACAACTAGATGTTGGTGCTGGCATTTTTGAATTTTGAAACAGGCTTGCAGAATTGGATTGCTTCTCTAAAGCAGGTTTGTCCTGGAATGATTGATCCTGCTGCCTCAGACCAACTCTGGACACGATTCAGAAGGTGGGTACGCGCTGAAGCCCTCAAGCTGCAAGACATCAATTATGAACAGGCCCAGCAGAACTTCAGCAAGCTGCTGAAGGAAGCTGAAAGTCAGCTGCTGAAGGAGGAAGTGCTCTTTCTGGATAGTGAGCCATGGTCTGACAAGCGTCCAACTTCAAAAGTTCAGTCAGCAGGAGATCAGACAATTCAAGTTGAAGATGTTAGTCAAGCTGAAGATGTTGCAGAAAGCTCTCAGAAGCATCCTGTTTCTGACGTTTCTCAAGCTGCCTTGGACAGGCAGACTCTTGAAGAGCTGAAGCAGAATGATATTTGTCTGCAGCAAAGAATGGATGAGAATGATCAGAAGATGAAGGAAAGGATGGATGTGCAAGATGGCAAGATTGATACAGTTGTCAGCATGGTGCATCAGCAGCAGGAAACTGCTGATCAGATAAAGAACATGCTAGAAGCTCTGTTCACACGCTTGCCACCCCAACCTTAGTTTTTCATTCATGATGTCTTCATTGTTTTTCTTTCCATGTTTTCTGTACTCTCTTCTATGCTCTGAATTAAATATACCGGTTTTTCTGCTCTGATCGTTTTAGCTTATATTACTTACACTTTTTGATTGCTGACAAAAAGGGGGAGAACAAGAATGATATTTTTCAATAACGGACTACTGAGACAAAAAAAGTCTCAAACATTCTAACACTCTGATATACTTGAATGTTTTCTGTTTTGCATAAGCTTACAGGTACAAGAAGTTAATCATCTCTGATACACTGAAGCTCTGATGTTCTGATGTTCAAAGAAAGTCAATAAAAGATCTGATCCTGAAGAACTCTTGGAATTAAAAAGGGAAGTAATAAATTCAGGGGGAGTATTTCCGATCCAAACTCTGATATCTCTTTATCCCTTATCCTCTTATCTTTGATAACTTCCTATTCAATTCTGATACTCTCTACTATTTTGTTATCTCTGATACTTTTTACGATGATTTTCAAATTAAAAATATCCAGTTTTTGTCATCATCAAAAAGGGGGAGATTGTTAGAACAAAGTTTGAATCTACTACCCTAAGTTTAAGTTTTGATGATAACAAAATGTAAAGATATACTAATTGTATGATTCATGTAAGACATATATGCTATCTAAAAAATTACATTCTGTCTTACAGAAACTGTGATGGACATCAGCAAGAGAATATCTTCATCAGCATCAGAAGATGTAATATCAACATCAGCATCAGAAGATGTTATATCAGATGCCAGAATTAGAAGATCAACATGCGGTTATGCTGAAGCTTGATGAACAGATCTGCGCATAACAATCTGAACTCTGATCAAGACAACAACAATTCATCAGCACCTAGCAGCGTCAGAATAAGCCAAAGCCAGAACACGCTTAAGTGGCAACGGTACTGTGCATTCAAGATGCTTTATTACCAACGGCATCATTCCAGACAAGATCTTCTCAATTTGGAAAGAATGTTATTGGCATTGAAATGAAATCAACTGACTCCAACATACCTTTTTCCAATGCTATATAAACAAGTCAATGAAGTTTGAATTGGCTAATTCTCTACAACTCTCTACACGCCTAAAGCTATTCATCATCTTCCTCACTCTCAGTTTGCTAAAGCTCTCAGATTCTTTACTCAACTATTTTAGCACTCTAGTCCTCATAAGCTTAAACGTGTGTAGTATCACAGTTGTGATAAACAGTTCTTGTAGAAAACATTCAACACATTTAGATTTCAATTATCTGTAAGAAAGTATTTCCTTCAGAAACCGGTTTGTTGTTTGACTCAAGAAGGCTTTAGTAGTTGTTAAAACAGTTGTAATATTCAGTTGAATATAGTGGATTAAGACCTCGTTGGAGAGAGGCGAAATCACCTTGACGGGTGGACTGGAGTAGTTTGAGATCAAACGAACCAGGATAAAAATACTGTGTTGACTGCAATTGATTTCAAGTTTTTACAATTCAACCCCCCTTCTTGTGTTTTTCACTTCTTCACAAGCTTGGTTCATAAACTTCGTTTGGGCATTTGGCCTCCTTCGAGAAAGCTTGGTTCACAAGCTTCAATTGGCCATTGGCCTCCCTCGAGCAAGCTTGGTTCATAAGCTTCAATTGGGCATTTGTCCTCCTTTGAGCAAGCTTGGTTCACAAGCTTTGATAGGGCATTGGCCTCCTTCGAGCAAGCTTGGTTCATAAGCTTCGATTGGGAATTTGGCCTCCTTCGAGCAAGCTTGGTTGAAGAACATTGATCAAATCTCATAACCTTATCCTCCAAATCTCACTTGTTAGGCTATGTTGCTTCTAAATCTTTACATAATCAGATGCTTACACAAATTTGTGATGCATTACACAAAGATTCGAAGCTTTATCCACTGGATTATACCATTTTTGGATGAAATTGCAAAAATCTACGTATCTATTTTCATAAAGATTATTTTAATCACAATCATCTTTTTGAGCTCCCAACTAGATTTTATCTGAACACAAGCAACATCAAAAGCATGAGTCAAATCTCCTTTGCCCAACAAACATCAGGCCATGCTTGTACTTGTACTTGGGAACCATGAAAACCAATTCAACTGGATTTTTCGTTTTCAACTAAACCATAAGTTGTTATCTTAAAAATCTGATTACTTCAACTTCTCAAACCATTTCTCTATAAATATAGAGACCATTTAAAAATCAAGGAGGCCGGATTCTTGTTGTGTTGAAAAAATCCTCAAACACTCCCAAACTCTCAAAAACTCCTTGAACTCAAAACCTGCATCCAAAGCCATATTGCTTGCCATTTCTTACTTTGAAGAGCCAACTCCAAAATCCCTTCTTACACTAAGCTTCCATATACTAGCCTTAGAATACTCCCAAAGATCTCAAATGCCTTCCTGCGTAAGTGAGTGTTTCGATTCACTCTCTAGCTTATATATACTAACCTTTCGATTCACTCCCTAGCCTCCATATACCAGCCTTTCGATTCACTCCCAGCATCCATATACTAGCCTTTTGATTCAGTGACTTTTGAAGCAAAGTAGTGATTCCACTAGCTCAAGAAAGGTCGAAGCAGGCTTAATCCATCAACAAACCATTCCTGGAGGTTTTGTCGAAGTCCCTCAAGTTTCACTCCAAGAGGTAAATTTTCTTAAACTTGGAACTCTTCATTCAAACATCATTTGTATATACTTTATGAATAAACATGTAGATATCATGTTTAGGAAGCTGACCATGTCCATAGTTTTGATTATCGTTGCTTGTACATTAAATATTTCATCTCTGAACTGTTAGGTCTTAGTTTTGGTATTTCATGCTAACCTTCGACCCATAACTTTTGAAATTATGTGGTTAGATTCGTTTTCAAACTTTAGGCAGATTTGATACTTACATCTTTCTATTTGGCTGTAAAAGGGAGCTTTTCGAAGCTTAACAAATGAGTTATACATCCCTGTGCTCGAAGGAAGAAGATGAAGTCATGAGTTCATTTTATATTTAGTGCAAATTGTATAACTAACTGATGAAACAGACCACCTCAGTGGTATAAACAGCACGCGCTAAAAGCGTTGCCATGTAGAAGGTCCTGGATTCAAGCTCCAGCGAGCCCTTTTGTCATTTTTCCAGATTTTCTCATTTCTTTTTTTGTTTGCAGGAAGCGCGTTTGGGCCTCCATTGGCCGGGCCTTGGCATTTCCATTTTCTAAATCCCCCTGCTTACTGACAAACAAATAGACCCTGGGCCTAAGCATAAAATTGTTTTTCTACACACAAACTATTTTAAAATACAAAAAATTGTTTTCTACACAAAAACACCAAAAATATATTTAGGTTATTTAGTTTATTTTATTTAACTTCTTACAATAAAAAAGACCAAAAAACATTTTCCTATTTATTTTCTTTTCTTTAACTTAATCTTAATTTTTCTTTAGTTTAACTAAATTTCCTTTTAGTTAATTAGGATAAAAATCTTTTCTCAACAAAAACAAAACAAATCTATTCCTTTTTCCATTTTGTCTTGTACATTATATTCCTTGTACATTATTCAAGTTTCAATATGGTTGTAATAGATAATTAGGATTTAATTTCTTGCAATCCCCATTTGTAAATTTGTACACCTCGTCCCTAAATGATGTAATAGTGTAGTAAATTTACTTTCCGTAATTTACCGCTTTCATATAAATGCTAGTAAATTAGGGTGTGTATGGCAAGACTAAAATTAATCCTAGACAACCCTAATTCAAGGACAAAAATGCATGTAATCAAACACATTATTCACACGTGCACCTCTAGGTTAATCTCACTTGTTGCCTCGGAAAATAGTCATGTCCCTCGAATATGGGCATTTTAGCAAAGACCCTCGATAAAAAGATCGTAGTCCCTCGATATCCTCGATGTTGCCTTCGGTAAACGATCTAGTCCCTAACAAAAATTGCTAAAACGTCTCATAAGTTGCCTTCTATGACTATAAGATTGACCCACGTCCGTCCCTTCACATCCAACGATGGGGCGTCTTACTAATCAATGGTAAGGTAGCAACATATAAAGGAGGAGGAAAAGAACATAGACCTTTTTAGTAGGTAGGACGCGCGTAGTTGCTTGCTCACAAACCAAAACCATTTCCACATTTACACTTTCAAAATATCTTTCAAAAAACAAACATCTCTTTGAACTATTTTTAAAACCAACACTTTGTATGCATTCTTATAAAGACGAGAATCATTACAAAGTTAGCCGCAACAAAGGCATTTTGCAAAATATTTTCAAACTTACACCCATTACAAAGCACCTTTTCAAACAAAGCATTTTCAAATTATCTAGCAAGCAACTAAGAGCCCATAGATAACTACGGATGAAAATGGTGCTAATACCTTCACTTTTCATAACCTACCCCCTGAACTCAAGAAAACATCTCAAAGGTCTTTCCTTTTATTTTCACCCTTTCCTTATTGGGTAAAAGAAAAGTCAGCGGTGACTCTTGCTATCCGCAATAATTGTGATCAAATGCAAAACACCCAAGTCAGTTCTCCCACCGTGTTACAGAAGTAATGACCTACAAAATAGAACAAAGATAAATTCCTAAATCCTTTAAATGGTTAGTGAGAATGCTTATGATGTTATGATGTTTATGATGACATGAATAATAATCACAAACAAAGCACACAAAAAACCTTAGGTTTAGGCTTGCATGGGTTTTATAGGTAAGTACTCTCTTGAAGTTTAGTTGGCTCAACCTGTCCTAAAAAGTAATCGTGTTCTAGGGGATCTCAATATCATTGATATTTCTTCATTGGGCATTGTCTTAGCACAATTAATCTTTTCTTGCGGCCGAAATATCCCAACAGTCTGATCTCAATGAGTGTAGTATCGAGTATCAAGAAATCTTCAGCTTTACACCAAAGTCGGATATCTTACTACTTCCTAATGGCCAAGTTTTTCAATTAAAGGTTCTACGGTCAATTAGTGCTTTATAACACCGCTCAACGGCCCCGTATTCTCCTCGATTCAATATAAGGGATACCTCTACCAACAAATGCGTCATACTAACGTAGCCATTGCTTCAACCATATCGGTCTATACTGTACAGTTTCCATAATATATTGCTACTTACCTAATGGTGTTCCCCAATCCGGGTAGAAGATCAATACAAACCCAAACAAAGACTCATAAATGTAAAGCAAGAAAATCAAACAATGAAAGAATTTTAAAGGTGATCTTTCTCTAAGGTAACCCCTCTTTTAAGTATTCTCCCCAGAAGAGTCACCAGTTCTGTAATACGATGGGAGAACTGAATTGGGTGTTTTGTGTTTTATCGCAAATGTTACGGATAGCAAGAGTCGCCACCGACTTTTCTTTTATCTAATAAAGGAAAGGGTGAAAAGAACAAGAAAGACCTTTCGAGATGTTTTCTTGAGTTCAAGGGGTAGGTTATGAAAAGGGAAGGTGTTAGCACCCTTTTCATCCATAGTTATCTACGGGCTCTTAGTTGCTTGCTAGATCACTTTGAAAATGCTTCATTTGAAATATGTTTGTGGTGGGTTTTTGAAAATATTTTGAAAATGCCTTGGTTGCGAAAAACTTTGTAATGATTCTCGTCTCTATAAGAATGCGTACAAAGTGTTGGTTTTGAAAGTAGTTGAAAGAGATGTTTGTTTTTGAAGATGTTTTGAAAGTGTAAGTGTGGAAATGGTTTTAGTTTGATGAGCAAGCAACTACGAGCGTCATACCTACTCAAAAGGTCTTTGTTCTTTTCCTCCTCCTTTAGATGTGGCTATCTTACTAATGATTGGTAAGAAGCCTTATCATTGGATGTGAAGGGACAAGCGCGGGTCATTCGTGTAGTCATAGAAGGAAACTTATGAGACGTTTTAGCAATTTTCGTAAGGGACTTAAGATCGCTTTACCGAAGGCAACATCGAAGGGTCATCGAGGGACTACGATATTTTTTATCGAGGGTCTTTGCTAAAGCGCCCATATTCGAGGGACATGACTATTTTCCGAGGCAACAAGCAAGGGTACCCTAGAGGTGCTTGCGTGAATTGTGTTTTGATTGCATGCATTTTTGTCTTTGAGATTAGGGTTCTCTAAGGTTGGTTTTATCTTGACATACACACCCTAATTACTAACAATTATATTAAAGCGATAAATTTGCGGAAATTAAAATCCTACGCTATTACATCACTTTAGCGGATAGGGGTATAAGCTTAAAAATGGGGAGACAAAAGCAAATAAAACCTAATTATACTATTACAACCAAATCGAATGAAAATAAAAGCAAAAAAAGTTAAAAAAAAGTCAAGATTTATGTTGTTCGGTCTGACACGGGCCGTATCCTGTGACACGGGCACCCGTGTTAGCACCCTGTAATGACCCATGCGCGTTTTTTCTTTCTACGCCAGCTAAGCTAACACGGGCACCCATGTCAGCACCCTGACTTTCCACTTCACACGTTTCTGGCTCCAGTAGACCTGACACGGGCCGTGTCCTGTGATACGGGTCGTGTTCTGTGATACGGGCCGTGTCCTGTGACACGGCCGCCCGTGTCAGCACCCTGACTTGCATATTTGTTAGCTTGTGGTTCCAATAGGTCTGACACGGGTCGTGTCCTGTGACACGGGCACCTGTGCCAGCACCCTGTCCTGCACTTTTGTTAGATTTTTTAAACAGTTGAGCTGACACGGGCCGTGTCGTGTGATACGAGCACCCGTATCATCCCCCTGTCTTGGCTTTTTTTACTGAGTTTTCCTCTTTTAATCTATATTTTTATATATCATTTGAACACAAACAACAAATGATGTATGGATAAAAATATTACAGTTTGGGAAAAAGTATACCTCTTGAAGCGAAACTTTGGAACACGTATGGATGTCTCCGGATGTGAAGTGATGATTGACCGAGCTCCTCCTTGAAACTGCTCCAATCCTTGCTTTGTGCTGCAAAGTTCCAGAATCACTCCAACCCAGTCAAACTTGCAAAATACTATTTTTGTTTGTGTTTGGAAGGTGATGATAAGGGTGTTACAGAAATTATTCTTATGTTAGAACAATCTCTATGTGATGTGAAGTGTTTGGTTGATTGGTTTATGGGAGAGTTTGTGAGATGGAATAATGGGTTGAGGTTTTGTTTTGGTGAATGAAAATAGAGATGAGTTTGAGCAAGGGTCTTTTGTGAATGATTAGAGTTTAAAAAGAATTCTATTTTGTTTTTTCTCTTCTCTATTTTCTCTCTAAAAGCCAGCCCTTTAGATGTTGTCAAAACAGTCTTTTTGTAGATGAGTTTTGCTAGGATTTTGGGAGGGAAACAAATAACAATTTAAGCTGTTTTTGCCTACTGTTTTGATACTTTTTACACATGATTTTCTTTAGCCACTTTGATGGAATTTTGTGCCTGTTATGATGCAGGTTAGAGCAGACTGTATAGAGCAGTTTTGGACTGATTTGCAGTAGTTTTTTGACAGCAAAATACCACCAAAATGGACTGGTTTGCAGTAATTTTGGAGTGTTGTGGCAGTGTTTAGAGGTAGCATATCATACTTTGTTCAGCAGTAATTTGGACAAAATTGTTTGTAGCATGAAACAAGTTTGGTTTTATGGACAACATAGTTGTAAAGTTTGGACATTGAGTCAAAGGGAAAAATTCAAGCAAGACAAAGCTTAGGATTTGTAATCTTGCAAAAATGCAACTTTATAATAACTTGAATTATTTGTAACATCTTGAATTGTAGTGAAAAGATGTCATGAAGCAATGAAATTAACAAGTATAGAAAATACTTAGAAAATTTTCTAAGTCTTGCAAAGTTGGATTTTTGACTCTCTTGATTTTTGATAATCAAATTTCATATTTTGGGATGTCTTGATGAAATGTGATTTTTGGGACTCAACTTTGGTCAAAAAGTCAAAGTTTGACTTTTTAGTGTATAATTGACTTTTTCCACCAGTTGACCAAATTTCATCTATCAATCCACTGATCTCAGGAGATGAGTTGAAATATGTGATTAGGTCAAAATGGCGCTTTTGGATCCTTGAGATCATGCTTCCAACCAATAAGTCAGGTATTAGGTCAAAAATCGAAGATTGGTCATTCTCAGTCAAAAACCTAATTTGGGGTCTCGGCGCTTCAGAGATGATTTTGTCTTATCAATTCCTTGAGAATTATTAAAAAAGAGAGGGAAAATTTTGGGGTACAACAAGCCATATTTAGACTCTTTGGCTAAGATTATCGTCTTACCAGTAAAGAGTTAGTCAGATACCTTGCTTTTTATCATAACCCCCAAGCTTATTCATAAGTACCGGATAATGTGCAAGGCGAACTAGACTTTTTCTGGGGAGGAATTACTGAAGATCTTCACCCTGATTATGAGGCTATAAATAACACTCTCATACACAATCCCACGGTATATACTTTCATATGGTTACCTCTCAAACATTCTTAAGAAAAGCTCCAAACCAAACTTGTGTGAGCAGCGAGGAAATGTTTTTCATTCTTAGTGTTCTCCAAAACTGCCCCCATAAATTTAACAACCTTCCTATTGACAAATCTAAATAAGGTTTCCAGTCAAACCATAGAAAACATCTTTGTAGGAAGTCTAGTCACCTATATTTCCATTGCTTTAGGACTTCGCAACCAATTTGCTCACCTAGAACCATTATGTGACTATGATCTATTGCATATCGACCACTGTTGCAACTATAGTTTAGTTAGGCGTGAGGATCCCGACCTATTTAAATTGATAATTAATTATGAAGTGGTTCACCTTTTCACCCTACCTAATCATCAGTTTATCAGTGTCCATGACAAGAATAACTGGCGGTACCAATTGGAAAACTTAGATGAAAATTCAACTCCACGTGACACTCCTACTGCACCTGAGCTTGACCATTCTCCTCTAGAAGCACCTTCATCTTCGTTCGTCACAGACCCTATTGATTCGTAATATGTTTAATATGAGTTATACGCTCTAAGAAGAGAAGCCATGGCACTTTGCCACAACCAGAGAGAGCAAGCGAACAAAATGACTGAACTGATGGACTATATTTTCCAGGAGATTTTCTCATTTTGAAGGGCATGCGGCCTATACGGCCCCTGATCATCCTACACACCAGTTTTTTCTTTTCCTTTTCACCTTAGATTAAAACATTGAAGATAATGTTTGATTTAAGTGTGGGAGGGAAAACTTACTTGCTTTCTAGATTAGATCATGCTTTCTAGTTAGATCTTTTATTTTTTAAGCATTTCACGTCATTTAGTTTGCTTTAGCATGTACTGTCGAGCCTTTATGCATAGTTTTGGTTATTTATTTAATTTTCCTTTTCTTGAGCCATATCGAATTTTTTTGAATAATAGTAACAGTATTTGTATGAATTTGTGGGCTATTAAACAAACTAAGGGAAAGTTTTAAATATTTGGGAAATTTCCTCAAATATCAGTATTGTTTTAACATCGTAAGCCTCTTTATTACAGAGATCGATTTGGATAATTTTTATGCTTTAGCCTTATAATTTTCACCCCTAAATAAGCCCTTCAATAATTTATTTTAGCAGTCGGCTGTTGGAGCGGTGCAGCGGCAAGCAACAAAAGTTTTCGAAATATTTATCCGGGAATTTATCGTGTCTACAGAGATTAGTTATTGAATTGTCATTCGACAAATCTCTCGTTAATTAGTTTAGTTTTAAATGGGTTTGTAAATAAAATGTTATCAATAGAAAATAAATGTAAACAAAAGAAAAAACTAAGGAAGTACTTATCGAGCCTGCATATAATATACTCATCACAGACTTAAATCTATTGACCAATTACATTCAACCTAACAATACTCATCAATGTCACCACGTATCACTCACAACCTAAGTTATTTCTAACCCAAATTGAGAGGCCGACTGTATCACCAAGAAAATGATCTCTCTACCTCCTCAATAACACATAAGACAACTATGTAATCACACTGACGATCTCTCAGCACAATACAACCACACAGGCATTAAGCTCTGATACCCAAGTAGATGTCAGCTCTAAATCTATCTCTAGAGTTCATAAACTAACAGATAATCATCCTAGATGAGAATCTAAGCATTAATGTCTATAACAACTCAAATCTCTAGCAATGAGCAAAAATATAAGACAACAATCCACAAATATTTGTAAAGCAAGTTTAATATAACGCCATGGGTAACAAATATACATAAGTTCATAGTAAATACATGTACGAACTCAACACATAAAGAATACACAAAGAGGAAGATAAACGAACCACAAATATACCAGTTTGTCAGTGCCGATTGATGAGCAATCCATCCCGGATCATCCGTATGCAAGCTTCAATGTTGTTTTTTAAGCTCTAACTATCAAAGAATGGAGGATGATGGAGTTGGGGTCAAAAATACACAAAACTATACCCAAAAAATGTGTTTTTACACCTAAATACGCATTTCTGATTGTCCAGCATCGCCCGATGACCAAAAAGCGTCGCTGACGACCAAAACATCGTTTTTCCCACGCTACAGCATGCCTAGCATCGCCCGGCGACCAAAAGTGACGCTCGGCAACGGATGACAGAAGATTGAAAAATCAGCACAATATTCTACACTGTTTCGGCCATAACTTTTGAATTGTAACTCTGATTTGCACCTGGTTCGAAGTGTTGGAAAGCTTATTCAATGCTCCTTATAACAAAGACAAAATATCAACCAAATTGATGATTTCTTATTCTTTGATTTTGAGCCTTATTCGTTGACTAGTTGCTCAAAATCCCACGTTTGAAGTCGTGTCTTCGATACTTTATTGCTCATGCTCCAAATACGCACCAATACCTATAAAATGAATAGAAAAACATCAAACGGTACACTTTATACGTGAAAACACATTATACACAAACTAAACATATTTATACACAAAGTTAGGTTATTCAACTAATATTAACAACCAAGAGTCGATAAGTGCAACAAAAAGTACATACAAAATAACTACACTTTTGCACTTATCAAACTCTCCCAAACTTGAATCATTGTTTATCCTCAAACAAAGTATAATAACCTAAATAAAAAATAATTATAAATCAAATAATCACGAATCAACAGGTTTTGAAAACATAAAATAAATTCAATGGTTCAAATGAAAAACAATACAGACAAAGTAAACACTTACCACTAAACTACGACTATAACATAAACATGAAACAAATGCCAAATACAAAAATTATGCCAAACATTCTAATACAATACTTGGTCACAAATGAATCACACCTAAAAAACATAATCATCGATAGATGAAAAACACACAAAAATGAAGTATTTTCACTCATCCAACAATCATGCAAATAATAGACTAAATTATGCATTCATCAAAAAATTTACATTGAAAATATAAAAGCAAGAATCGCAAGGGATTTTGAAGGTTTAATGTGCCTTGGTTAACAAACAAGTGATAAGTCCTAAAGCTAATTGAAACAAAAACTTGCCTAAACCTAAGAGAGTAATTACTTCCACAAAGTTTCAAACAATAGAATTTCAATCAAAAAATTTCTTCATCACAAGTTTCACACCAACGCATATCACTTATTAACACAACATTATTCCATACTCTTTTTTGTTTTTGTTTTTTCAATGCTTTTTCAGTTTTTCTCTTTCTTTTTCTATCTTTTATATTTCACTTTTTTTCTTCTTTTCTTTTTCTTTTCTTTTTCTTTTCTTTTTCTTTTCTTTTTATTTGCTTTTTCAACCTCATAGCAATCACAACATAAGCACAAAAACATTCCTCTCCCCAACTTGAATTCAACCATCATCATAATATGAATACTTCCTACTTTCTAAGGCAAGGTAAAAATTCAACTATAAATCATAGTTAAGGGTTCAAGAAAACAAGGAATCAATATCCATACAAAAAGGGAAACTAAACACTCATAAACAAGCATTTAGCAAATACAACATGGATATTGAAAAAAAGCTCAAAGGGGTTACTAATGATCACACACTCACAAGGTGAATTGACTATTTGGCTAGGTAGTTGTGCTTAAAATGAAACAAAAAATTCCTTGATCACTTTCTTGCATTCATACAATCAACACAAAACAAAAGATTTACCATAATAAAATCCAGTTAAAACAAGAATTGTAGCCTCCAACATATGTGAACAATGGAAAGCTACCTAACAAAAAGGGTAGGAACTAAAGCGATTCATAAATGAACAAGTATACAAAAGAATGAATGGCATAAAAATTGTAGAAAGTCTAAGTATCATGAATATGCTAAAGTATAGAAAGCGATAAACACATACCTCGAACGTATACAAAATTTTAATAAAATTATTACCATGCATTCGCAAGTCCAAACGATCAAACTTGACTAATCACCTCAATAATTTACAAGTTACCGGACCAAAACTTGAGTGCAAACAACAACAAAAGAATTAGAAAAATAATACTCCTACAAAATTTCAATGTATAAAATTTACAATATATACAATGAAGAAAACTCCTCAAGCTAACAAGACAAGCTTTCAGAAAACACAAATTGACATGAAAAAATAAATACAAATAACAATATGAAAACCGGGCGAAATGAATTAACAAGTTGAAAAGTGAAGATTTAAAATTCAGAATATTTCCTTGTTTCGACTTGTTAAAACACAAATCACCATACACATAAACATGCTTGTTTTACGTTGTAACCTCAACACCTTTATTGTGCGAGCTAGTAACCTCCTCTCATCATGCCATGGTATTTTCACACCATGCAAACCTAAAGAAAGTATCCTAACAATCACACAACAAACGTTACAAAAACGAGACAGTTCACAACAATACGTGAAAACAAAGAAAAACACATATCTGCACAAGTATCATATACAAGTTAATGTATAATTTCTATACAACATATACATTAATTACAAAACTCAAAAACAAAAGAATTATCGCAATTCAAAGACAAAAGAACCAATCCCCAGCAAAGGTGTCATTTTGTTGGAGGGGTGTAGCAGCAAGCAACAAAAGTTTTGGAAATATTTATCCGGGAATTTATTGTGTCCACAGAGATTGGTTATTAAATTGTTGTTCGACAAATTTCTCATTAATGAGTTTGGTTTTAAATGAGTTTGTAAAGAAAATGTTATCAACAGAAAATAAATGTAAACAAAATAAAATAACTAAGAAATAACTTATCAAGCCTGCATATAATATACTCATCACAGACTTAAATCTATCGACCAGTTACATTCAACCTAACAATACTCATCAATGTCACCACGTATCACTCACAATCTAAGTCATTTCTAACCCAAATTGAGAGACCGACTGTATCACCAAGGAAATGATCTCTCTACCTCCTCAACAACACAGAAGAAAACTATGTAATCGCACTGACGATCTCTCAGCATAACATAACCATACAGAGGCATTAAGCTCGATACCCAAGTAGATGTCAAATCTAAATCTATCTCTAGAGTTCAGAAACTAACAGATAATCATCCTAGATAAGAATCTAAGTAGTATTATCTATAACAACTCAAACCTCTAGCACTGAGCAAAAATCTAAGACAACAATCCACAAAGATTTGTAAAGCAAGTTTAATATAACGCCATGGACGATAATTATACATAAGTTCAGAGTAAATACATGTATGAACTAAACATATAAAGAAAACACAAAGAGGAAGAGAAATGAACCACAAATTTACTGGTTTGTCAATGTCGATTGATGAGCAATCTATCCCGAATCATCCGTATGCAAGCTTCAATATTGTTTTTTAAGCTCTAACTATCAAAGAATGGAGGATGATGGAGTTGGGGTCAAAAAACCCAAAACCATACCTAAAAAATGTGTTTTTACACATAAATACACATTTCTGACTGTCCAGCATCGCCCGCGACCAAAAAAGCATTGACCGGCGATCAAAATAGCGTTTTCCTACGCTACAACTCGCCTAGCATCGCTCGGCAACGGATGACAGAAGATTGAAAAATCAGCACAACATTCTACACTGTTTCCGCCATAACTTTTGAATTGTAACTCTGATTTGCGCCCGGTTCGAAGTGTTGGAAAACTTATTCAATGCTCCTTCTAACAATGACAAAATATCAACCAAATTGATGATTTCTTATTCTTTAATTTTGAGCCTTATTCATTGACGAGTTACTCAAAATCCCGCGTTTGAAGTCGTGTCTTCGACACTTTATTGCTCATGCTCCAAATACACATCAATACCTATAAAATGAATAGAAAAACATCAAACAGTACACTTTATAAATGAAAACACATTATACACAAACTAAAAATATTTATACACAAAGTTAGGTTATGCAACTGATATTAACAACCAAGAGTCGATAAGTGCAACAAAAAGTATATACAAAATAACTATACTTTTGCACTTATCAAACTCTCCCCAACTTGAATCATTGTTTGTCCTCAAACAAAGTCTAATAACCTAAATAAAAAATAATGATAAATCAAACAATCACGAATCAACGGGTTTTGAAAATAGAAAACAAATGCAATGGTTCAAATAAAAAACAATACACACAAAGTAAACACTTACCACTAAACTACGACTATAACATAAATATGAAACAAATGCCAAATACAAAAATTATGTCAAACATTCTAATACAATACTTGGTCACAAATGAATCACACCTAGCAAACATAATCATCGGTAGATGAAAAATACAGAAAATGGGGTATTTTCACTCATTCAACAATCTTGCAAACAATAGACTAAATTATGCATTCATCAAAAAAAAACTACATTGAAAATATAAAAACAAGAATCTAAAGGGCTTTTCAAGGTTTAATGTGACTTGGTTAATAAACAAGTGATAAGTCCTAAAGATAATTGAAAAAAAAAACTTGCCTAAACCTAAGAGAGTAATTACTTCCACAAAGTTTCAAACAATTGAATTTCAATCAAAATTCTTCTTCATCACAAGTTTCACACCAACACACATCACTTACTAACACAATATTATTCCATACTCTTTTTTGTTTTTCTTTTTTCAATGCTTTTTTTAATTTTTCTCTTTCTTTTTCTATATTTTCTATTTCACTTTTTTTCTTTTTTTTCTTTTTATTTTCTTTTTCTTTTCTTTTTCAACCTCATAGCAATCACAACATAAGCACATAAACATTCATCTCCCCAATTTGAATTCAACCATCATCATAATGTGAATACTCCATACTTTCTAAGGCAATGTGAAAATTTAACTATAAATCATAGTTAAGGGTTCACGAAAATAAGGAATCAATATCCATACGAAAAGGGTAACTAAACACTCATAAACAAGCATTTAGCAAATACAACATGGATATCGATAAAAAGCTCAAAGGAGTTACTAATGATCACACACTCACAAGGTGAATTGACTATTTGGCTAGGTATTTGTGCTAAAAATGGAACAAAAAATGCCTTGATCACTTTCTTGCATTCATACAATCAACACAAAACAAAAGATTAAGCATAATAGAATCCAGTTAAAACAAGAATTGTAGCCTCCAGCATATGTGAACAATGAAAAGCTACCTCACAAAAAGGGTATGAACTAAAGCGATTCATAAATGAACAAGTATACAAAAGAATGAATGGCATAAAAATTGTAGAAAGTCTAAGTATCATGAATATGCTAAAGTATAGAAAGCGATAAACACATACCTCGAACGTATACAAAATTTTAATAAAATTATTACCATGCATTCGCAAGTCCAAACGATCAAACTTGACAAATCACATTAATATTCTACAAGTTACCGGACCAAAACTTGAGTGCAAACAACAACAACAGAATTAATTAGAACAATAATACTCCTACAAAATTTTAATGTACAAAATTTACAATATATACAATGAAGAAAACTCTTCAAGATAAACACGACAAGCTTTTAGAAAACACAAATTGACATAACAAAATAAATACAAATAAAAATATGAAAACCGGGTGAAAATGAATTAACAAGTTGAGAAGTGAAGATTTGAAATTCAGAATATTTCATTGTTTCAACTTGTTAAAACACAAATCACCACACACATAAACAAATACAAACAAACATGTTTGTTTTACGTTGTAAGCTCGACGCCTTTATTGTGCGAGCTCGTAACCTCCTCTCATCATTCCATGGTATTGTCACACCGTGCAAACCTAAAGAAAGTGTCCTAACAATCACACAACAAACGTTACAAAAACGAAACAATTCACAACAATACGTGAAAACAAAGAAAAACACATATCTGCACAAGTATCATATACAAGTTAATATACAATTTCTATACAACATATACATTAATTAAAAAACTCAAAAACAAAAGAATTATCACAATGCAAAGACAAAAGAACCAATCCCCGACAACGGTGCCATTTTGTTGGAGCGGTTAGCGGCAAGCAACGAAAGTTTTGGAAATATTTATTCGGAAATTTATCGTGTCCACAGAGAATGGTTATTGAATTTTCGTTCGAAAAATCTCTCGTTAATGAGTTTGGTTTTAAATGGGTTTGTAAAGAAAATGTTATCAACAGAAAATAAATGTAAACAAAAGAAAAGAACTAAGGAAGAACTTATCAAGCCTGCATATAATATACTCATTAGAGACTTAAATTTATTGATCAGTTACATTCAACCTAACAATACTCATCAATGTCACCACGTATCACTCACAACCTATGTCATTTCTAACCCAAATTGAGAGACCGACTATATCACCAAGGAAATGATCTCTCTACCTCCTCAACAACATAGAAGACAACTATGTAATCGCACTGACGATCTCTCAGCACAACACAACCACACAGAGGCATTAAGCTCTGATACCCAAGTAGATGTCAGCTATAAATCTATCTCTAGAGTTCAGAAACTAACAGATGATCATCCTAGATAAGAATCTAAGCAGTAATGTCTATAACAACTCAAATCTCTAGCAATGAGCAAAAATCTAAGACAACAATCCACAAAGATTTGTAAAGCAAGTTTAATATAACGCCATGGGTAACAAATATACATAAGTTCATAGTAAATACATGTACGAACTCAACACATAAAGAATACACAAAGAGGAAGATAAATGAACCACAAATCTACCAGTTTGTCAGTGTCGATTGATGAGCAATCCATCCCGGATCATCCGTATGCAAGCTTCAATGTTGTTTTTTAAGCTCTAACTATCAAAGAATGGAGGACGGTGGAGTTGGGGTCAAAAATACCCAAAAGGATACCCAAAAAATGTGTTTTTACACCTAAATACGCATTTCTGACTGTCCAGCATCGCCCGACGACCAAAAAGCGTCGTCTGGCGACCAAAACAACATTTTTTCCACACTACAGCACACCTAGCATCGCCCGGCGACCAAAAGCGACGCTCGGCAACGGATGACAGAAGATTGAAAAATCAGCACAACATTCTACACTGTTTCGGCCATAACTTTTGAATTGTAACTCTGATTTGCGCCTGGTTCAAAGCGTTGGAAAGCTTATTCAATGCTCATTATAGCAAAGACAAAATATCAACCAAATTGATGATTTCTTATTCTTTGATTTTGAGCCTTATTCGTTGACGAGTTGCTCAAAATCCCACGTTTGAAGTCGTGTCTTCGATACTTTATTGCTCATGCTCCAAATACGCACAAATACCTATAAAATGAATAGAAAAACATCAAACGGTACACTTTATACGTGAAAACACATTATACACAAACTAAACGTATTTATACACAAAGTTAGGTTATTCAACTAATATTAATAACCAAGAGTCGATAAGTGCAACAAAAAGTACATACAAAATAACTACACTTTTGCACTTATCATCGGCTCCGGCCTAAGCATACTCTAGGTAAGGAAGTCAATGAATATAAGTGAATGATCCTAGTTTTCAAGATTTAAATCAATCAGAAATAGGGAATGCAACTTCTAAGTTAGAGGACCCTTAATTGTCCCTTACCTCAACAAATGTAGAACCTACAAAAATATAATAAAAATCGTTGTTAGTTGGTTCAGAGGTGTCTGGTTCTGAACTTGGTAGGGAGGATTACGGTATTATCCCCTACAAGAGTCATTAATTGATCGCCTTACTAGGAGTATGTACGGAAAACAAGCTTAATGTGATTGCGCCTGAATGAAAAGGATATAAAATGGAACGAGTAAGTTATACTTAAGTATAATAACCTGATTCAGATTAGTTTATATAGGAAAGAGACTTATGACCGTAAGATATGGAATGTGTTATAACGATACTCTAGTTTTTGTGAACTAGTACCTATTTATATAACATTTTCCAAAGAAGAGTTTTTAAGCCCAAAGTAGCTATTAAACGTCATTGTTTACTTTAGTTTTCCTTGAGGATAAGCAATGGTTCAATTGTGGGAGAGTTTGATAGAGCCAAAACACATTATATTTTACTCGATTTGTGCATGTTTTATTGTTGTTTTATTTCTTTTTCCACTATTATGTTGGTATTTTATTTGTGTTTCAGGTAAATGACCAAATAGGAGTCGATCGAAAGAAACAAAGTAAAAAGAGGGAAAACTGAAGAATTAGGGAAAAATTCACTTAAGGCGACCACCATGGCGTTCACCATAGGGGTGGTTGTTGTACCCCAAAATTTGCCCTCTCTTTTCTCAAGGCATTTCTCACAAAGATTTTCAAAAGCTCGAGTTTGAACAAGTACAAAGCAGATAAAAAAGGTGTGCAGATGCAGGTAACTATGTTGAATTCAAAATCTGATTCAGGCTATATGACTGATCGAAAGGAGTGGTGGCCAGATTTTGACAAATTGAAGAAGAGAAAGCTTGCTTGGATTTACAAGCTTCAATTGGGCAATGTTTTCCTTCGAAGCAACCTGCTTCGATCCACAAAGTAGTGACCTCCTACATGCTTGCTTTAATTCACAAAGCAGTGGCCTCCTACATGCTTGCTTCAATTCACAAAGTAGTGGCCTCCTACATGCTTACTTCGATTCACAAAGCAGTGACCTCTTACATGCTAGCTTCGATTCACAAAGCAGTGGCCTCCTACATGCTTGCTTCGATTCACAAAGCAGTGACCTCCTACATGCTTGCTTCAATTCACAAAGCAGTGGCATCTTACATGCTTGATTCGATTCACGAAGTAGTGACCTCCTACATGCTTGCTTTGATTCACAAAGTAGTGGCCTCATGCATGCTTGATTCGATTCAAAGAAGTGGCCTCCTACATGCTTGCTTCGATTCACAAAGTAGTGACCTCCTACATGCTTGCTTCGATTCACAAAGTAGGGACCTCCTACATGCTTGCTTCAATTCACAAAGCAGTGGCCTCCAGCATGCTTGCTTCGATTCACAAAGCAGTAGCCTCATACATGCTTGCTTCAATTAAAAAAGCAGTGACCTCCTACATGCTTGCTTCAATTCACAAAGTAGTGGCCTCATGCATGCTTGCTTCGATTCACAAAGCAGTGGCCTCATGCATGCTTGCTTCGATTCACAAAGCAGTGGCCTCCTACATGCTTGCTTCGATTCACAAAGCAGTGACCTCCTACATGTTTACTTCAATCCACAAAGCAGTGGCCTCCTACATGCTTGCTTCGATTCATAAAGCAGTGACCTCCTACATGCTTGCTTTGATTCACAGAGTAGTGGCCTCCTGCATGCTTGCTTTGAATCACAAAGCAGTGGCCTCCTACATGCTTGCTTCGATTCACAAAGTAGTAACCTCCTACATGCTTGCTTTGATTCACAAAGTAGTGGCCTCCTGCATATTTGCTTCGATTCACAAAGCAGTGGCCTCCTACATGCTTGCTTCGATTCACAAAGCAGTGGCCTCCTACATGCTTGCTTCAATTCACAAAGAAGTGGCCTCCTACATGCTTGCTTCGATTCACAAAGAAGTGGCCTCTTACATGCTTGCTTTGATTCACAAAGCGGTGTGCTCCCGCATGCTTACTTCGATTCACAAGGCAAGGGCTTCCCTCATGCAAGCATGCACAAGGAAATAGCTTCCCTCATGCTAGCATGCACAAGTCAATGACTCCCTTCATGCTTTGATTCCACCTTTAAACCCTTCAACACATATAGTTTCTACACTATGACACACAAATGGCGCATTCGAAGAACATGTAAAAGGCCCAAAAGAAGAACATGAAGTTTGTGGATTCGAAAGACACATATTAGGTGGCCCATCCAAAGAACATGAAGTTGGGGGATTCGAAAGAACACGTGTTTGGTGGTCCATCCAAAGAACATGAATTTGTTAGATTCGAAGAACACATATTTGGTCTATTATAAGAACACACAATTGATGTTTTGTCTCTTGATAAGTCTGGTCGAAGGATGCTGGACAAAGTCCCATGTGCTGCCAAGTCCAAGTCTGCTGCACTGCTGTGAAACAGTCCTGCACCAAGCTGCCATAACACTCCAAAAATGCTACAAAGTAGTCCTGCTATGCTGCTCCCATATTTACACCAAATTGGCATACAAGAGCTGCACCTCGAAGGCTATGAAGACAGCATACCCAATTTGTTCAAATTTCTTTTGTTTTCCCCCAAATCTCAGTCAAACTATTCTATAAATAAGATGTTTCACAACACATCTAAGGGTGGATTTTTAGTGGCTGGAGAGAGATTTGTTGGCAAGGCAAAGAAAGGAGAGAACACTTAACACACTCTCAAACCCAAAATCAAAAACCCACACCTTTGTTCTTGTTCTTTCGAATCCAAAACTAAAGTAACACAACACTTGTTTCTTTTCCTTCGAATCCAGAACCAAAGAAACACGGCTCTACTTTTCTTTGCTTTTGAATCAAGAATCAAAGAAACACAATACCCATGTTCTTTTCTTTCGAATTCAAGGATATCCAGGGCAATCACTCAAAGTCCAAAAGCACCAACTCCAGATTCAAGGTAAGTCTTCCTAACTTTAACCCTTTCGTTTCAAGCATGTAAATAACCTTTTGCTTATTTTTCATTTCTACCCTTTCGTTTGTTTGCTTTTCTTGTCCAAATATATGTTAGAGACTAACCTGTACAGACCATGAAATAATATTAGCATGGCTTCGACCCATACTGCTATCATGTCCCAAACGAAAGAAAATAGAAAAAGGTGTGTGAATCAAAGGGTGTGCTTCGATACACACTGATTTGCAGGCCCAAACGAAAGGAAAGGGTCTATGAATCGAAGGATACATGCTTTGATACACACTGGTTACAGGCCCAAACGAAAGAAGGAAAAAGGGTGTGAATCAAGGGACACATGCTTTGATCCAGAATTTCTTTTCTTTCTCTCTTTTGCACTATTTTTGTTTTATATTTTTCTATATATTTTCTTCACCTGCTATTCAATATGGTTGTAATAATTAGGATTTTTATTGCTTTTCACCCTCCATTTGTACATTTGTATACCCCATCCCCAAAATATGTAATAGCGTAGGACATTTATTTTTCCGTAATTTACCACTTTTTATATAAAATGCTAGTAATTAGGTTGTGTATGGAAAGAGTTAAAATCAACAAGTAGACAACCCAAATTCAAGACTAAATGCATGCAATCAAACACACTACACACACATGCACCTCTAGGGTAATCTCACTTGTTTCCTTGGAAAATAGTCATGTCCCTCGAATATGGGCGTTTTAGCAAAGACCCACGATAAATAGATCGTAGTCCCTCGATGTCCCTCGATGTTGCCTTTGGTAAACGATCTAGTCCCTTACGAAATTGCTAAAACGTCTCATAGGTTGCCTTCTATGACTATACAATTGACCCATGCCCCTCCCTTCACATCCAACGATGAGGCTTCTTACCAAATCAATGGTAAGATAGCAACATCTAAAGGAGGAGGAAAATAATATAGACCTTTCGAGTAGGTAGGACGCTCGTAGTTACTTGCTCTTAAATTAAAACCATTTCCACACATACACTTTCAAAACATCTTAAAAAACAAACATCTTTCAAACACCTCAAACACTTTCAAAACATGAAAATATTTTCAAAAAGTCTAACACTTTGTATGCATTCTTATAGAGACGAGAATCATTACAAAGTTTTCCTCAATGAAGGCGCCTTTTCAAAAATACTTTCAAAACCCACCACAAACACATTTTGAACAAAAGCATTTTCAAGTGATCTAGCAAGCAACTAAGAGCCCATAGATAACTATGGATGAAAAGGGTGCTAATACCTTCCCTTTTCATAACCTACCCCCCCCCCCCCGAACTCAAGAAAACATCTCAAAGGTCTTTCCTATTCTTTTCACCATTTCATTATTGGATAAAAGAAAAGCCGGTGGCGACTCTTGCTATCCGCAACAATTGCGATCAAACGCAAAATAACCAAGTTTGTTCTCCCACCATATTATAGAACGAGCGACTCTGATTGGGAATATACTTAAAAGTTGGGTTACCTTAGAGTTAGATCACATTTACTTGCTTTCCTTGTTTGACTTGCTTGCTTTACATTATGGGTCCTTGTTTAGGTTATTGTTAAAGATCCTACACCCGGATATGGGGCACCTTTAGGTAAGTAGCAATAGATTGTGGAAATTGTATGGAATGGACCGATATGGTTGAAGCAATGGCTATGTTAGTGTGACACATTTGTTGGTACCGGTATCCCTTTTGTTGAATCGAGGAGAATATGGGGCCGCTGAGCAGAGTCATAAAGCATTAACTGGCCATAGAACCTTAATTTAACAACTTGGCCATTAGCAAGTAGTGAGATAGCCGACTTTGGTGTAAAGCTGAATATTGGTTGATACTCGATGCTACACTCATTAAGATCGGACTTTTGGGATATCTCGGTCGCAAGAAAAGATTGATTATGCTGAGACAATGCCTAAAAGAAAGGTCATTGATATTTAAATCCCCTAGAACCCGATTGCTTTCTAGGACAGGTTGAGCCAACTAAAATTCAAGAGGGTACTTACCTATAAACTCCATGCAAGCCTAAACCTAAGGACTTGTCTACTTTGTGTGTATATGATTATTTGTACATAAAGACTTGTTTGCTTTGTTCACCTGTACATAATATCATAAACATCATAACATCATAAGCATTATCACTAACCATTTCAAGAATTTAGGAATTTATCTTTGTTCTGTTTTGTAGGCCATAATTCTTATTCGTAGGAATACCATCCAAGTCAGCTTCGTGAAAGCGCATCCTCAACTTCAAGAATTAGTATCAAGGGTGCCTGGAGATTCTCTCTTCACCAAGAAATATGGTCGACTTCTCAACTTGGCTACCTCAAACTTCCAATAAGAAATAATGTGTGTGCTCTTCTAATTCTTTGATCCCATACATCATTGCTTCACCTTTCCTGACTACCAATTGGTGCCTACATTAGAAGAATCCTCTCAATGTTAGGAGTTCTTGTGCTTAATCAAATACCGTTCACCGGTTTATAGGAGACTCAAAAGCCTGAAGTCATTGTCGAAGCCTTGCATTTGAAGAGATCTGACATTATAACAAATTATGAGACAAGAAGTGAAGTTAATGGTTTCTTAGCCAAGTTTTTGCTGGAGAAGGCTCATTCATTCTGGGAGGATATGGATTTTCAAGCTTTTGAATATGTCTTGGCCCTTCTAATCTATGGTTTGGTTCTATTTCCCAATCCGTACCAAATCATAGATGTGAATGCCATCAAGGTCTTTCTCTCTCGCAATCATGTACCTACCCTGCTTGGAGACATTCCACATTGTCTCCACACTCGCACCATGAAGAAAAGAGGTACTCTTTTATGTTAAATTCCCTTACTATCTAGGTGGATTATTTCGCACCTACCTCGATCAATGTTGAAGAATGAGCAAGGCTTGACATGGTCTCAAAGGATAATGTCACTCACACATTCTGATATTCATTGGTGTTCTCGATCCCTGGAGGACATTACTATCATCGACCATTGTGGGGAATTTCCTAATTCCCCTCTGCTTGGCATTAGGAGAGGTATTACCTACAACCCTTGTTTAGCTTTATGACAGTTTGGGTATGCACGAAAAGATGGTCCCCATGATACACTCATCTAAGGACTGGTATTCAATTACGAGGGCAATGACCAAGGATATCATCAAAGGTTCATACGAGCTTGGAGAATGATAAACAAAGTGGATAGTGAGACATTGGGACATAAGAATTCCACCCCCCTTAAGCCTTACCTTAAGTGGGTACAAACTCATGCTCAAAGTCTCATGATGCCTTACCTATCCATCCTACCTATCATCATGGAGCCTGCTACCGAAGGAGATGTTCCGTATACTATCCTTTATCCTAACATGCCTACTTCTCTTAAAGATTTGCAAAGAGCTTAGATTCAGCTAAAGGAAGAGCGAGACACCTTCGTAGCCCAGTTCTACGCAAGTGAAAAGAAGGTTTTAGAGCTTACGAGACAACTTCATGGAGAGCGAAGTTTGAACGCCTGCATTGCGCCAAAAAGGATGCGCTCGACCTTTTTGTCTTAGGAGTTTATTTTGTGTTTATTTCCTCCATTGTAAGCCCAAGAGGCATGGTTGTAATCAATTTGAACTTATTAATGAAATTGATGATTGTTCATGTTATCTAAATAAATTTAAATCTTCTAAGTCCTTGAAAGCATTTGCATACGCATTATCATGTATCATGTCATGACAAGTTTTCCCCACACAGGTTTTCTCATCTGCTTACTGTTTATTTCAGTAGAGATGGCTCTAGAACAGACTATCAAGGATCTTCAGACCCAAAATGCTCAGCTTCAAGAAATGTTCTTGAACCTATCCAAGGGGCAAGAAGAAGTGAAAGCACTCCTCACTAGGGGAATGACCGAGAAGAATCCTAAGGACAACAAGGAAGACCAGTTGGAACGGTTACAAACTGAAATGGCAATCATGAAAGTCCAAATGATGGGGAAAATGGTGGGTCAGATGGCCCTTATCCAAAACTTATCTCAGGGACAAGAATAGCTAAGAGCCCTCGTCAACAAGCTTCATCAAGACGGATGCAACCGCATGAAACAGACAGTCGAGGTTAGGGATCAAGTTGTTAATCAGTCCCTGATGATACAAGAAGTTGGCTTGGTGGAGAGTAGGCCTTTCCAAATTGTTTCTATGTCACAAGCCCAACAACAACCTCTCCAATAGTGACATGGTAATCAGCGTAAGTGGGATACATCCAAGAGGCAATATACCAAACTCAACATGCTGATGTCGCAAGTCTTGCAACACATGTTGAATTTAAATTTGATCACATTGAAGGATCCTCCTCGAAATCCTAATACTTCCGCTCCTAGTTACCATCCTAATGAAAGGTGTGCATATCACTCCAACAGTCCAGGGCATGATACTGATAACTGTTGGACATTGAAATATAAGATTCAAGACCTGATCGGCGAAGGGGCGTTAGAAATCACACAAGATGGTCAACTCGAGTTTTTCTGTCATCCCTCAGAGGCACATCATCTGAAGTGACGAAGTTCAGGCGGAGAAACTTTTGTTTATTTTAATTTTAAGTTGTAATTTATTTGTTTTCTTAAACACTTATCTTTATGTCATACTTTGGTTACTTTCATTAATGTGTTGCATATGTTTGTCTTGAATTAATCCATTCATTTTCATTATATTTAAACTGTGTTTTTTACTCCCTTTATCATATTCAACACTTGTTAAAAGTTGCAAGCCTTTAGAGGGAGGATGACGAAAACAATACCATAATCTCATGCAGTATGCTTTTGAACAGACCTTGCTGGCGATGTACAAGCGTTCTTTCAATTCCTAAACACTGGATTTATAAGAAAGATAATCCCTAGTAAACCCCCTTTGAGCCTAAGAAGTAGGAGTTTTCTTTTTCATACAAATTGAAACCTTTAATTAAAATCTGGGGCAGGGTTAGTTTCTCAGTTAATTTAAATACATGTTCAGTCACAAGCTTTCACTTCGTACACAATGAATGGCATAAAAAACATCCTTCTGAATCAAAAGACGGCGATGGTTCCCCATAAAATAGGCAGTCATTACCTCTCAAAATAAAATCCCATTAAGTCAAAACCTACGAAGGAGACTTAAGAAAAATTGGGGTATTCCGCTGGCTATAATCTCAAAACAAGAACAATCAGGCAAAAAAAATAGGGACAGTAAATCAAAAAGAGGGTGCTACAAATCCTCGACAACATCAGAAATGTTTCAAAAATGACTGCCTTCTCCAACAAACTTAACTTGTCTGAACCATCACCAAAAAGTCATTCTAGACTCAATCGGGATTCAAAATGCACCATTAACTGAGTATATAACTGGAGAACATCACAGAGAGCGGGTTGGGTACAAACACACTTTGAGCCTTATCCTTTGTTTCTTAAACCGTGAACTAGGCCACGCTACGACCCTTCAAAAGTCCTAATTGAAGCATGGGTTAGTTCGAAAGCATACTGTTACAAAAGGTATCCTGACTCTTGTAAGGCTTAATGTAAATCCTGAGTTTGAATTCATGTTTTTACAAAACTCTTCTATTTGCTAAAAATGCATTTTCAAAACTTCAAGACAAACATAAACTGTGCATTGTTTGAATACCGCTGTTTGCATATGGCTATTTGTTTGACAATAGAGAAATTTGCACGGCGAATATCCAATGAACAAAAAAAACTCTCTCAAGAAATAGAATCACTTCAAATGGAAAAACGCTTCCAATGACAAACTCTCCATAACTAAGGGGGCGTGACAGGTTATTATCCAAATCATCTGGAGCAGTCAAGTCAAAATTCCAAGAAATCCCTCATAAGTAAGGGGGCATGACATGTCACTGTCCAACTCATTTGTGGCAGTCAGGTCAAGATTCCAAGAAATCTCTCATAGCTAGGGGCAGGTCTCCATTCGAATCACTCGGGGATTTGAATATGAATTCCAACAAAGGGTCACGTACGGCCAAGCATACATTTTCTGGCAGCACTACAACACCTACTACTATGGACAGTGACAACACATACAAAGTCCCCTTCATAAGGTGACCCTCAGTTAAGTCCCCATATAGTCATCTCTATAAGGTTATCCCCACAGAATAATCTTCACGGATAAGGGTATAAACTCCTCCAGGCTAAATTCATGGATATCCCTATAAAGTTGGATCCATGCAATCCCCAGCCAGAGTTTCAATCTCCGGAAAACCTCTCCCCTGACATAGTTGGTCTCAAGAAGAAACCTCGAGGATTTCTGCCAAAAGAAAATGTCTCCCCAACAGTTTGTCAAATTTTCTCTTCAACAAGGTTTATTTCCCCGAAAAACAAAAAAATTCACCAGCTTAAGTTTACCTCTCAGACTTTTAAGAATTGAGGGACCACAACCCCTAATACCCAGTGAAGTCATCAACAAAGATCCTCTTCCCTAGTAGAGTTTGCAACTATCCCTAGTGAGTTGCTGCAAAGCCTGGAATCCGACCAGATAAAAGTTAATTTCTTCATCCCCAACAAGTTGTTAACTTACATTCTCTTCAATCAAGAGATAACTCCCCAGTAGAGCAATGGACGACTAGAACTCCTGAAATATTTTCCCCAAGTAGAAATCAACACTCTCCATAGAGTTTCCCTCAAGCAAAGTCAATATTCCCCAGCGGAGTTCTCCTCAAACAACAAAACAGGAATCCCCAGCAGAAACATTCTAAAACAAGGCCTGAAGGTGTGCAACAGCAGTTTGGGATTTAATTTCCCAAGGCTCACCAGCATTTGTCAAGGGTTTATTTTCCCAGACAAAGATACACTTCAACAACGTTTTACATTTCATACGCCATAGCATATGCATACGAAACGCATATAGCATAATCTCATTTATTTTGAGAGCACCGTGCATTTCAAACATCATGACATTGCATACAACTAACACTTTACCTTTTCAGGAAAAGATCAATCAACAAAGAGTCATCATCAACAATTTTCAACAGGTCCAAGATTAGTTTCTGAAGCAAGACAGAGCAACTACGTACGTGACCAGATGCAGCTTCACACGGGCTCATCATGAAGCAATCTTACATGGATTCATTCTCATACTGAAGAAGCCCTACCCAGGCTCCTTCTCATATATTTCCAGATGAAGTTTTACACTGACTCATCCTGAAACAGCCCTACCCAGGCTCCTTCTCATATATTTCCATATGAAGTTTTATACGGGCTCATCCTGAAGCAGCCCTACCTAGGATCCTTCTCATATATTTCCAGATAAAGTTTTACACAGACTCATCCTGAAGCAACCCTACCCAGGTTCCTTCTCATAAATTCCCAGATGCAGTTTCACACGGACTCGTCCTGAAGCAACCCTACCCAGGTTCCTTCTCGTCAATTCCCAGATGCAGTTTTACACTGACTCATCCTGAAGCAACCCTACCCAAGTTCCTTTTCATGAATTCCCATATGCAGTTTTACATGGACTCATCCAGAAGAAATCCTACCTAGGTTCCTTCTCATGAATTCCCAGATGCTGTTTTACATGGACTCATCCTGAAGCAACCCTACCCAGGCTCATTCTCATATATTTCCAGATTAAGTTTTACACAGACTCATCCTAAAGCAGCCCTACTCAGGCTCCTTCCCATATATTTCCAGATGAAGTTTTACACGGACTCATCCTAAATCAGCCTTACCTAGGTTCCTTCTCATATATTTCCAGATGAAGTTTTACACAGACTTATCCTGAAGCAACCCTACCCCGGTTCCTTCTCATTAATTCCTAGATGTAGTTTTACACAGACTCGTCCTAAAGCAACCCTACCCAGGTTCCTTCTCATGAATTCCCAGATGCAGTTTTACACGGACTCATCCTGAAGTAACCTTACCCAAGCTCCTTCTCATATAATTCCAGATGAATTTTTACACTGACTCATCCTGAAGCAACCCTACCCAGGTTCCTTCTCATGAATTTCCAGATGCAGTTTTACACAGACTCGTCCTGAAGAAGCCCTACCCAGGCTCCTTCTCATATATTTCCAGATAAAGTTTTACACTGACTCATCCTAAAGCATCCCTACCCAGGCTCCTTCTCATATATTTCCAAATGAAGTTTTACACGGACTCATCCTGAAGCATCCCTACCCAGGCTCCTTCTCATATATTTCCAGATGAAGTTTTACACTGACTCATCCTAAAGCAATCCTACCCAGGTTCCTTCTCATGAATTCCCAGATGCATGTTTACATGGACTCATCCTGAAGCAACCCTACCCGGGTTCCTTCTCATGAATTTCCAGATGAAGTTTCACACGGACTCATCCTGAAGCAACCCTACCCAGGTTCCTTCTCATGAATTTCCATATGAAGATTTACACAGACTCATCCTGAAGCAGCCCTACCCAGGTTCCTTCTCATGAATTTCCAGATGAAGTTTTACACTTACTCATCCTGAAGCAGCCCTACTCAGGCTCTTTCTCATATATCTCCGGGTGCAGTTTCTGGGTACTATAGTGCTCAATCATCTTCTACCCTCAAGCTACGAATGACAACGTGTCATACTCGCTTTTTAGGTTTAAGAAGATTGAACAGGGGCAGCTGTTGTACCCCAAAATTTTCCCTCTCTTTTCTCAAGGCATTTCTCACAAAGATTTTCAAAAGCTCAAGTTTGCACAAGTACAAAGTAGACAAAAGGGTGTGCAGATGCAGGTAACTATGTTGAATTCAAAATCTGATTCAGGCTATATGACTGATCGAAAGGATTAATGGGCAGATTTTGACAAATCGAAGAAGAGCAAGCTTACTTCGATTGGGAAATGTTTTCCTTCAAAGCAACCTACTTCAATCCACAAAGTAGTGACCTCCTACATGCTTGCTTCGATTCACAAAGCAGTGGCCTCCTACATGCTTTCTTTGATTCACAAATCAGTGGCCTCCTACATGCTTGCTTCGATTCATAAAGCAGTAGCCTCCTACATGCTTACTTCAATTCACAAAGCAGTGGCCTCCTACATGCTTGCTTCGATTCACAAAGCAGTGGCCTCTTACATGCTTGCTTCGATTCACAAAGTAGTGACCTCCTACATGCTTGCTTTGATTCACAAAGCAGTGGCCTCATGCATGCTTGCTTCGATTCACAAAGTAGTGGCATCCTACATGCTTGCGTCAATTCACAAAGTAGTGACCTCCTACATGCTTGCTTTGATTCACAAAGCAATGGCCTCCTGCATGCTTACTTCGATTCAAAAAGAAGTGGTCTTCTACATGATTGCTTCGATTCACAAAGCAATGGCCTCCTACATGCTTGCTTCGATTCACAAAGCAGTGACCTCCTACATGCTTGCTTCGATTCACAAAGCAGTGGCCTCCTATATGCTTGCTTTGATTCACAAAGCAGTGGCCTCCTGCATGCTTGCTTCGATTCACAAGTCAAGGGCTTCCCTCATGCAAGCATGCACAAGGCAATAGCTTCTCTCATGCTAGCATGCACAAGGCAATGACTCCCCTCATGCTTCGATTCCACCTTTAAACCCTTCAACAAACATAGCTTCTACACTATGACACACAACTGGAACATTCGAAGAACATGCAAAAGGCCCATTTAAAGAACATGAAGTTGGTGGATTCGAAAGACACATATTTGGTGGCCCATCCAAAGAACATGAAGTTGGTGGATTCGAAAGAACACGTGTTTGGTGGTTCATCCAAAGAACATGAATTTGTTAGATTAGAAGAACATGTATTTGGTCCATTCGAAGAACACACAATTGATGTTTTGTCTCTTGATGAGTTTGGTCGAAGGCTGTTGGACAAAGTCCCATGTGCTGCCAAGTCCAAGTCTGCTGCACTGCTGTGAAACAGTCCTGCACCAAGCTGCCATAACACTCCAAAACTGCTGCAAAGCAGTCCTGCTATGCTTCTCCCTTATTTACACCAAATTGGCATACAAGAGCTGCACCTCGAAGGCTATGAAGACAACATTCCCAATTTGTTCAAATTTCTTTTGTTTTCCCCCCAAATCTCAACTAAACTCTTTTATAAATAAGATGTTTCACAACACATCTAAGGGTGGCTTTTTAGTGGCCGGAGAGAGATTTATTGGCAAGGCAAAGAAAGGAGAGAACAATTAACATACTCTTAAACCCAGAATCAAAAATCCACACCTTTGTTCTTGTTCTTTTGAATCCAGAACTAAAGAAACACAACACTTATTTCTTTTCCTTCGGATCCAGGACCAAATAAACATAACTCTACTTTTCTTTGCTTTCGAATCCAAAATCAAAGAAACACAATACCCTTGTTCTTTGCTTTCGAATTCAAGGATATCCAGGGTAACCACTCAAAGTGCAAAAGCACCAACTCAGGATTTAAGGTAAGTCTTTCTGACTTTAACCCTTTTGTTTCAAGCATGTAAATAACCTTTTGCTTATTTTTCATTTCTACCCTTTCGTTTGTTTGCTTTTCTTGTCCAAATATATGTTAGAGACTAACCTGTACAGGCCATGAAAGAATATTAGCATGGCTTCGAACCATACTGCTATCATGTCCCAAACAAAAGAAAACAGAAAAAGGTGTGTGAATCGAAGGGTATGCTTTGATACACACTGATTTACAGGCCCAAACGAAAGAAAAGGGTGTGTGAATCGAAGGATGTAAGCTTCAATACACACTGGTTGCAGGCCCAAGCGAAAGAAGGAAAAAGGGTGTGAATTGAAGGACACATGCTTCGATCCAGAATTTCTTTTCTTTCTCTCTTTTTCACTATTTTTGTTTTATATTTTTCTATATATTTTCTTTCATTGCTATTCAATATGGTTGTAATAATTAGGATTTTTATTGCTTTCCACCCCCCATTTGTACATTTGTATACCCCATCCCCAAAATATGTAATAGCGTAAGACATTTATTTTTATGTAATTTACCGTTTTTTATATAAAATGCTAGTAATTAGGTTGTGTATGGCAAGAGTTAAAATTAACAAGTAGACAACCCAAATTCAAGACTAAATGCATGCAATCAAACACACTGCACGCACATGCACCTCTAGGGTAATCTCACTTGTTTCCTCGGAAAATAGGCATGTCCCTTGAATATGGGCGTTTTAGAAAAGACCCATGATAAAAAGATCATAGTCTCTCGGTTTCCCTCGATGTTGCCTTCGGTAAATTATCTAGTCCCTTAAGAAATTGTTAAAATGTCTCATAGGTTGCCTTCTATGACTATACAATTGACCCACACCCGTCCCTTCACATCCAACGATGAGGCTTCTACCAAATCAATGGTAATATAGTAACATCTAAAGGAGGAGGAAAATAACATAGACCTTTCGAGTAGGCAGGACGCTCATAGTTGCTTGCTCTTAAACTAAAACCATTTCCACACATACACTTTCAAAACATCTTCAAAAACAAACATCTTTCAAACACCTCAAACACTTTCAATACATGAAAATATTTTCAAAAAGTCCAACACTTTGTATTCATTCTTATAGAGACGAGAATCATTACAAAGTTTGCCTCAACGAAGGCGCCTTTTCAAAAATACTTTTAAAACCCACCACAAACACATTTCGAACAAAAGCATTTTCAAGTGATCTAGCAAGCAACTAAGAGCCCATAGATAACTACGGATGAAAATTATGCTAATACCTTCCCTTTTCATAACCTACCCCCCCCCCCCCCCCCCGAACTCAAGAAAACATATCAAAGGTCTTTCCTGTTCTTTTCACCCTTTCCTTTATTAGATAAAAGAAAAGTCGGTGGTGACTCTTGTTATCCGCAACAATTACGATCTAACGCAAAACAACCAAATCAGTTCTCCCACCGTATTACACTGGCCATGAGTGGTCCACGTCTCAAGGGGAAAAAGACCAAGTCTTAGCCGCCTTACAAGCATGGCGAACACCGTGGAGGGTGTGGCGAACACCACATGTTACTGAGACCAGACGGTTAGAATTTGGGCTTTCTTGGTCAAAGGAACCACCCTACTCCATCCTACTTTCTCTCCATGCTTTAGAAAACCTCCTTTGTGATTTTAGGGTTTGGTAAACTCTATAAATACACCCTTTAATCCAACTTTGAGATTATCCAAGCTTATTTACAAACTTAAGCCACATACTATCAAAATTCTAAGCGATCAACTCTTCACATTGGAGAGTTATCCCATCATCCATTGAGTATGTAATCGAGTTTGGAGCAACCTTTATTTTGATGCATAAATCTTGTCATCATTTACTTTTCATATACAAGATTTAGCAATTTACTTCATGTACCAGATTTAAAGTCTCTTTGGAGCAGGTTTCTATTTAATTGCACTTTTATTTACTCGCATACTCTACTTTTACCTTTCTTTTAATTGCATGTTTAAAATCTTATTCAATTCATTTACTATGTCTTATTTCATGATCGAATTAGTTATTTTATCGCATTTCACAAACAGGTCTAGCTAAATTTATAAGTGTTCAAATGTGAGGGTCGTCGATTAGATGGTACTCTAATTGTTGTTCTTTAAGAAATACCTATGTGGCTGTTTTGATTTTAATCACAACTTTTCTAAACTTAAAACTGACAGTTACTACAAAATTAGAACCATTTATAAACCGCGTAAGATCAAAATCCGTCTGGTGCAAAAGATTAAGGTTGTCTATTTTTTTATTGATAAAAACTGCGAAAGCTATTTGCTAGTTAATTAGGAAGGTTATTTTTTTAATAAAGTACTTTTGAACCTATTTTCGGATGCGATTGTATGTCTAAAGTATGGTTGGCCGAGCAAACACTGGGAACCTTTTAAAATCTTATCTTCCAATCAAAATTACTTTTTCTTCTAAGTAAAGTGATTAGTTTCTTAAAATAGGGTTTACTACTTTAATGCAAGTTGCGCCTATCACCGTGATAGTGAACGATATAATTTAAAGAGTACAATTTGGTTCTGAATATGCGAAAACGACAATTCTTATTCAATTAGTTCTTTTCAAAGTAGGAAAATATTATCCCATAGTAATTCAATTTTATGAACAACAGGATTATCAATGAATTGATGAGATTCATATTCCAACATTGTTTTTTTGATATTAATTCAAAGCCTTTTATTTACTTTATTTGTCCAACATTAATCTTTATTTTATTAGCCTTAGATAAATACATTAGCAATATAAAACAATAGCTTGACAATTTGGTCTCTGTGAGTTTGATACTTTTTGTATTACTCTGATACTTTTCATGCACTTGCAAAATACCCCATCATTTACATCTTGACGCTTCTTTATATTCTCACACAAATTGTAATTCCTTCTAGAGCCTCTTTATAGGAACAAAAATCTTTACAAGAAACATCTCACAAAGTATTGAATGTAGAAGACATTGTACCTCTATAAAATATGAACTTTTCAGAATCACTTTCTGCACAAAAAAAACACTAATGAAATGTGATCATCCTTGGATGATTAGTCCATCGCTTACAAATCAAACTTTTCAAAAAACGCATTCATATGCTCGTGCCTCATGGCATAAATAATGCGAGAGCACATAATTCCTATACGTTCAAACAGTCTACAATCACACAAAAATACACTTCCCATCTTATCAAGACAAATTGAGAATTTTGAATATAGATGGTAAAATATATTCATCTTCAAGGTCACGTTATTACCAATCTCAATTTGGTCAACGACATTTAATGCACCTGCACCTTCTGTCTCATTTTTAACATCCCTAAAATTTTGCATGTAAATATTTGTGATGCTCCAATCTCAATTTCTTTTAAAGCATTTGTCAACATAGGTTCATAATAGAATGACTTAAAATCAGATAATAGTTCATTATGTTTGTATTCTTTCAAAGCTCTTTCAAAATTATGCATGAACACAAGACTGTGTTTCTTGTCAACATACCCGTGGATAAATAAATTGATACCTTCACAAATTGATGTAGTTCTTATACCACAAAAAAGTTTATCTCACATGTATGCGCTCGACCATATTGTCTTTATCTCATAAGTTTTCTTAATCCATTTGTTGTATGATACACCATTATCATCAATAATCCTTTTCCACTCGTCTTCAAATGTCTCAGGGATATAGTTAGCATAGATCAATGACTTAAACTCTTCTAGGAACTTTGTATTATTGACATTCTCAATATCATTTTGATGTAAATGCCATAAACAAAGGTTATATGATGCAATTGGAAATTCAACTCTAATATCTTCCCTCATTGTACCATCTCCGTCAACAACAAATACATTTGGACATTTGTGGAGCATTGCTTCAGAAAAGGCATTTAAAATCCACTAATATGTCTATGCCTTTTCATCTAAAATTAAAGCATACCCAAAAACCGTAGTTTCACCATGATGATTGTACCCACAAAAAATAACTAAGGGTTTGTTGTACCTATTCTTTTGTAGGTTGTGTCAAATCCAACCACGTCACAAAAACATTCAAAGTCAAATCGGCTAGTTCCATCTCACCAAAATAAATTTTGTAGGCAATCATCTTATGTTGGGGTAAACTTTGAAAAAAAACATTGGATCACTGTCAACTTTAGCCTACAAGTAGCACAAAGCAGCAAAAGCATCTCCATTTTCCCTTTTAGCCTTGGCTCTATTACTAAAGTAGTTATATAGGTCCTTCTTGATAAATCCCAAATCTTCATGACCCCATTTCTGACCTAACATAAAACCTAAAATATGATATGTTCTAACATCACATGTAAGCAAGCCATCAACAAGCACTTTATCAGCTTCACTCAAACGTTAATGTTTAGGAATAAAATGAACAAATTGTTGTGGAGTAAACTTATGATTATGAGTGAATTCAAAGGAAACAACTCTTTAACTCCTAGTCAAAATATCATATGCTACATACAACCGAGCAAGAAAAAATGTTCGAGTGATTAACCTTGGATCCCATCTGAGATATGTTACACACAATCTGATATTTCATCTATATCTCTGTAACCATCCAAATCCTCTTTTTCTTCTTTATAATGTACATAACTACCATTTTTCATTTCGACATCATTAACATTTTCATCATTATCCATGCTTCTTACATAATTTGTAACCCTTATGAATTGGATGTATACTTTAAAATCGTCACTTAAGTGTTGGTACTCCTAAAGCTATCAAGAAACGAAAAACAAATAAAAATCAAAGTGTAAAGAACATAATATATTTTTCAAATTTTTGAATTTAAAAAAGAAACTGATGAAAATTTCTATTTTTCTGTTTGCTACAACTTTCTCTGGCTTCTCAATCTTGTTTTTTGGATTCTAACAGAGCCACAAGGAAGCAAGAGCATAGGAAAGATTTCAATTAGTTTTTAAGAATTGTTATTTCAAACATTATACATTGGTCAGCAGTCTTGCAACTCCACTTTCTAGAATCATGTGCAGTGGCGGAGCCAGAAATATTATAAAGCCTGGGCGAAAAATTAAAGATCGCAAATTCACATTGTATATAATATATAAATACTCATCAATCAAAATAACAGAGACTCGCCATTTTGTCCACAAAAATATAGTTTAAAATAAAAGAGACAAATATAACCTTACAATAGCGGGTTAAATAAAATTACGAGGCAAATGTCCTTTCCGAGACTTTTTTGCGGTGAATGTTCGAATAATATCAATATCATTAAGTGATTTGAATATCTCCCGCTCAGTGTAACATACCATCAAGTCATTGAACCACACATCATTGATCTTATTGCACAATTTAGACTTGATAATCTTCATTGCTGAAAAAGCTCTTTCAACGGATGCTGTCGACACCGGCAATATCAAAGCTAACTCAATAAGCTTATAAACCAATGGAAATACTAAATGTTTCTCAGTTTGAACCATCTTCATAGCCAAACTTTGAACATCTTCACAATTGGAAAATGAAGCATTTCTTCTCACTTGAAGAACATAAGTCTCAAGTTGATCCCTTATTGTTCCTCGGTCATCATCAGAAAAGTCTACACGATAAATATCCGCAAGACGAGCAAGCTTATCAACATTAAACTTGGAGAAAGAGTTTTGGGGATCAAGACATGAAAAACAATTAAGGATAATGTTACTTTCTTCACTAAAGCGATGATCCATCTCCACACATATTTTGTCAATAGCAACATAAAAAATCTCTACACGGTAATGATGAAGATTAGTGACAGTCCTCCCTTCTACCCTTGAACGACCCCAAACCGGTATTTCATCATCCATATTTGGAACTGGAATACCTTTAGCAACACAAAAATCTTGGACATCAGAAAATAAATTATCCCAACCACTCTCTCTCGTTGTGGCCAATCGAGCTTTGACATCATCAACTAATTCCATGGCAATCACAATATTAAGATCTTTTCTTTGCAAGACATTTGAAAGCTCGTTTGTGATACCAAACAACTTTAACATTAATTTCAAAATGAAAGCAAATTTAAAGCTCTCCATTTTTTCTATCAAACCCGCTGCTTGAGATGGTCCACGTCCATCTTCATCAACCATACTAAGCACCTTTAACACAGAGGGTCACATTTGATCCAAACGAAGCAATGTAGTATGATGTGAACCCCATCTAGTATCCCCAGGTCTTGTGAGATTAGATGATTGGTGCAAGCCCTTTCCTCTAGATATCTCACCACTCTCAAGTTTATTTAAAATATCTTGGTGTTGTGCCTCTATCAAAGCATCCCTCCTCTTACAAGATGCACTTGTTGTGGTCACAATCAAGGAGATGTACTCAAAGAAATCATGAATAGATGAGCAACTACTAGTAACAGACACAACAACTAATTGCAAGCGGTGAGCATAACAATGAACATAGAAAGCATAAGGATTTTCATCTAGAATTTTTCTTTGCAAACCATTAAATTCACCTCTCATATTTGAAGCTCCATCATATCCTTGCCCTCGTATCCTTGAAATCGATAACGTGTACTTATCAAGAATACCATAAAGAGCATTCTTTAATGACTCAGATGTAGTATCTTTGACATGATGTAGAGAAATAAATCGTTCCACAACATTTCCTTTGTCATTCAAAAACCTAAAATAAATTCAACAAGTTTACTTGGCGGCATAAAAAATAATAGGTCATGAAAATTAGAAAATACAACTACTAACCTCAACATCACCGCCATTTGCTCTTTGACGGATATATCACGTGACTCGTCAATAAGCACGGAGAATTGTCTATCACCAAGCTCTTCCATAATCACCTTGGTAACTTCATGTGCACAACATGTTGCAAGCTCCTTTTGAATGTCACCGCAAGTCATTGTGCAATTTTTTCCACCACGGTCAAAAGCGTCCCTCACTTGTTCATTTTGAGATTTTACCCAATCTACCATCTCTCTAAAATTACCCTTATTTAGAGAAGTAGAGGATTCATCATGGCCACGAAAAGCCATGCCTTGTGCTATGAGATATCTTGAACAATCTAAAGAACAAGTCAAACGAATCTTATATAATTCTTCTGATTCCTTGGTTGCTTTAGCAAACTTACTTGTCACACTTTGTCTTTGATTATTATAATCATCATAGTGCTTGACACATGAGTTATGCAAACTATTATAACTACCAACGTGACCTTTCAAGCCTTGAGATGCATGCTTCCAATCTCTATATCCACTTTTAGTGAAGACTTCAAAACCAAAGTGCTCGGTCCTCCCGGGTTTCTTAAAGAGAAAACAATAAAAACAATAAGCTGCATCCTTTATCTCACTGTATTCTAACCATGTATAATTCTTATACCATGATTTACTAAATGATCTTTTAACACTCCCAAATGTAGTACGAGGAAAGCTTGGCAAATCTGGTTGCATTGGACCCTTCAATATATATGCCCTCCTCACTTGGTCTTGAATATCCGGAGCATACTCATTAATTTGTTTCCTATGACCTGGATTTCGCACAATCTCATTTGGATTAAACTCATTAACCACATTAGATGGTGGTTCTAATTCGACTTCCGATTGCACAACATTCACATTCTCAATATTTTCTCTAGCAACCAAAAATTTCCTCATCTCTAAACAAAAGATAAAATAATTACAAAATTGTAGTTTCAAAATTTAAAAGAATAATAATCAAATAAAACAAATAAGAATTAACAATGTTCTTCAAATAAATAAAATAAAATTTAAAATAATAAAAATCAAACAACCTAAATTCTAATAAATAAATTAGTATTTGTAATTGTATATGGTTAATCAAACAACCTAAACTCTAATAAATAAATAAATTAGTACATGATTAATCAATCAACCTAAACTCTAATAAATAAATTAGAATCAAACATGAAATTAAACAAGGCAAATTATTATGTATCTATGTCTATCTAGTATATCAATTCAATTTTATACTAATTTAGTGACTTAAAAATACAAAGCATTTAAGCATATTCATGTGACTATATGTAATTCAAATCTAACACTATTTTGTTTAACTTTTTTATTATTAAAATGATCTAGTGGTTAGACTCCTACCGACATAAAAAAGTAAAAAAGCAAAGCAGAGATGGGGACATTAAGAAAAGAATGTCCTTCCTCTTTTCGCAATATACTTCACCTAGTATAGAAGAAAAAGCAAAGCACATATACCTATAAAATAAATTAAAAAAATTTTAAAGAACAAGTTATTGATAAACTAGAAAATTTCTAACAGAACTCAAAAGATATTTTTTAAATAAAATTAAAAATCAAGTAAAGCAGTAGAAGGAATACATGAAACATCAGGTACTATGTGTAATACAATTCAAACACATTTATTCCCTTTCAATCTTTCTACTAAAGAGGTAAAAAAAAATTTAGAGTAACATACTGGCTTTCAAATTGTTCTTGTTGTATTTATTAAAAGGCACAAAGATTCTATACACATGTTAAATTTCAATTCACAGACCAAAAAAAAGTGTTGAACAATCTTAAACATGGTTACTAAAGAACACCTAGTTACAACAATGACACTGTTCTAAATGCTGAAGTAACAAATTCTGACATTTTGCCAAAACCAAGAACAAGGAAGTAAAGTTTCTATTAAGAAAATTCCATTTTTACCGACAACAGCTCAAAAAGAGTATTTTGTATCACAAGATTAGATACAACCTATTTTTTTTATCTATTTTAATGCAATGATTAGAATAACAACCCTTAAAACTAGAAAATAAATAATTTTAACACTAAAATTAAAATTTTGTTTGACTACGGCCACGTATCTAAAAGGGGATGGTAAATAGATCTCCAAATAAGAAATTATCTTTCTAAATGATTATTTAAAAAACTTATTTGAAAAATACTATTGAACGGAAGATTTTTGATCTAGATCAATAAAATAGTCTAAACGAATTTAGTTATTAGAAACTCGGATATGCACAAGCCATATGGAATTAAGTTTATAATAAAAATCAATCAACATAATAACTTCTCAATTAATAGTTTAATATCAAACACAACGATTTCTAATGTTCAATGAAATTATATTAAAAACATGACTTGACAATTAATCGAACATGTGGCGCGCAATCAATTTTTTATTATTTTCTTTGAGCTTTTTTGTATATGAAAAAACATTTACAATCAAAGTGATTATAAGCTAATCAATAAATCAATTTAAACTTTAATAGTCAAAGATAAATTCTATATAAATCAATCGATCAAAAACCATATTCAATAAATTGCATAGAGAGTAAATGAGAGTAAGAGATAGAACATTGCAATTTTCCTTTGAGTTGAACAAGCTAAACAACTTGTCAAACACTTGGTGTGTAATCAAAGTTTTAGAGTTTTCCCTTGTGTTGTGTTGATATGAAATAACACTTATAATTAAAAGTGATTATAAGCAACTCAACACATAATTCAAAACAAAAATAGTCTCGGAAAACTCCTACGTGTCGATGGATTACTCAGTGCTATTTGATAAATTGATGTATGAAAACTAAAGCAAGTAAAGCAATAAAAGAAAAGAGACACAAACAAATTTCTACACAGTTTCCCACTTTTGTCCTCGCATGTGGGTACGTCTGCACCCAATTCGAATGTGGATTTAAGATACTTTCTTACTTTGCAAAAAGTATAAATACAAGATAAGTGACCCAAGAGAAGTGACCCAAGATAAGACCAAGACACAATAGCTACTAATTGATTATCTGGATCTTGCTACTCCTTTACGTATTTTATCTCCAAAGCATTCGCGCACCATCAATTGTACCTATTTCAACACAAGACTTCAATTAGATTCACCATTTTCTCGCTACTTCCTTTGCGTTCTTTATCTCCAAAAGGTTTGATGCATTTTTTATCTCCAAAGGGTTTCACTTGGTCGCAATCTTCTTTTGAATGTCTTGCACGAAAACCCCCAAATCAATCAATGATCTTGGAGGACAAAATCGCGGTTTTCCGAATGAGGACCCCTACAAATCTCAACTTAATATTCTCGACTACACAAGAATCTAATTGTATGTTAACAAACCTCGTATAGATGACACCCCAACAAAATATCGCTACAATGGAATATTAGTGTATATGCTTAGATTGAAGGTTGAAGATGAAGAGAAAATGTAGGCTAATTTTATAGTATCATCAAGTTGGAATGATCCATGAATGATATATTTATAGTTTGGCTCTTTTTAGGCAAAAGATGGAAGTCTCGTAATAAAAAAATTATGAAAAAATGACCCACAAAACAGTATGTGTCTACCTGAAAAAATTATGTGTCGACACATGCAAAGCAGTAGCTACAGGCTTTAAAAATGCAGTATATATGTCGACCTGGAATTCGTATGTATCGACACATAAAATCAGCATTTCTGCAATTTCTTAAAAAGCTTCAGTATATATCGATTTGAAATTCGTATGTGTCGACACATAAAATCAGCATTCTGCAATTTCTTAAAAAACATCAGTATGTGTCGACCTGAAATACGTATGTGTCGACACATACAATAAAAATTAACGCACAAAATGATTTTTCATGATTTGGACCAATTTCAAACTTGTTTTAAATGATTCCTAAGACCTCTAATTCAAGGGAGTGCCACATGATATAGAGATATCGTCTAATATACATAAATGCTAAGTTTTTCTAGTTTTGACATCATGTAAAACATCTAATAGTGAATTTGTACTCACATACTCCTCCTTTTTATGACAGTGAAACTTGCGACGATGCATTTCATAAAGTTATTGAAGGCTCCCTCCGACTTTGTGCTTCCCAATCTTCATCTCGCATATGCTTCTCCCCCTTTGAAAACATTAAAAAGAAAGAAGGTGAATCGTGAGAAGTATCATATTCCAGTATACTAATATATCACTCAGATGCGTTTTTGCAAAGAAGAGCATACAATTACATATCCTCATATATATATATATATATAATGATGCAAAATTAATAGATAACAAGCATAAAACATTACCAAACATAAAATGCAATTGCATGAATAATTATGAATTTGATGCAAGAGCAAACTAGTCAAGTTGCTTCTATAGCGTCACTATTACGTAACTAATCATAATGGAACTCACGATGTCGTACGCGCATGTGCCTAGCATAGCGACAAGAACATTTCACTACTCAATCCAAAATGAAAATGTTGTAAAATGTAACTCAACTACAACAAGAATTATACATGTAATTAACATGCTTACATTCAACTCATGCACAAATGCAAGAAATAATAATAGAAACACATGTTTGTACATACACGAACAAACTTATACAAATGTGAAAGAATTAATACATAAAATCGTTATAAACATATACATTGAGAACACACAATGATTATCAATAAAAAAAATTGGAAATGAACATGCATGGTTTTCATTATTTGAGAACATAGCAAGCATTTTTCATCAACTAAAACATGTACTAAGAAATGTCTTACTTTCAAGGAGAAATTTGAAACAATACTACCTCACTTTTGATGGAATGGAAGTTGCACTCACATGATATAAAACACTCAAACAAAGTATTAAAGCAAAAATATAAAAATGCAAGAATCATAATAAATATATCAATATTGGAGACATTAGTAATCTCCAATTCATCATGTTTGTTGAAAAACAATTTGGTTGCAAATGTCTTGTGAAAAACATCGACAAGTTGATTTTTACTATCAAACTGCTCGAACACAACATCCTCTTTTTCAACATGATCGTGAAAGTAATTCCCCGCGCATGTGTTCCTTCCTTGAGTTACTTTATTCAGATTCCAAAAAAGTAATTCAAATCCCCATAAGACTCATTTCAAACACTCCCTGCATAAGCTTAGAGAATTTTTTGACAAGTTGCATGTTAGTAGAATCAAATATGATATAATGTCAAATGTATTATGTGACACCCCAAATTTATTCAAGTGTTAAATAATTAGGAATTTAATTATTAAATTAATAAAAGGCTTAATTAATAATATTTTGGATTAAATGGATGAATTAATTATGAAATTAGAAAGGAAGACCGGGGGGTGTAAGGTTGAATTAGAGGTGTGTGAAGTAAAAAGCTCTACTAAATAATAACTAATTTATTTCTATTATTTGGAAAATAATAAAAGGAATATAAAAAGAAGGATAAAAAGGAAAAGAAAAAGAAGGTTATTTGGAAAAAAGTCATTGTACGTGAAATTGGAGAAGAGAAGAGAAGAGAGGAAAAAGCCAAACGTCGCGAATTCGAAGGATCATCGCGAGGTAAGGGGTGATTTCGATTAATTACTATGCCTTATAGATTTTGGGATCAATAGAATTGATTAAGCATGTTAGGAATCTCAATTTAGTATTTTTTAGGTTTGTAGAATTTGTCCCTAATGTTGTCAAATTGTGTGAAATTGAACCAATTGCATGATATAGGATTGTTAGGAATGGTTGAATTGTGTTATTTGATATTATGTTGATGTTACTTGGGTGATTCTGGTGTTAATTGATGTGGCCATTCGTATGGGAATGAAAAGGAATAGATTGAGATACATAATGCTGTCAAAAATAGCAGTTTTAGGCTCTGCAGGTCGCAGGAACCGGTTCCCAGTGGGGAGGAACCGGGTTCCACTGTGCGAAGTTATAAAAATTGGGCATTTTTCAACGTAGGAACCGGTTCCTGTATAGGTAGGAACCGGGTTCTCATACATTTTCCAGAAGGGTGATTTTTGAGCTTCGCAGGAACCGGTTCCTGCATATGTAGGAACCGGGTTCTGCTGTAACTTTTTGAAAAATTTTAAACTTTAAAAATCTGTAACTTTCAAACCGTAATTCCATTTTAGTCGCCGTTTTGGACGTTGTTTCTTAAATTAAATACTCTATTTTATAAAATGAAGAAAATAACTGTAACTTGATTTTATTTTGAAAATGTGTTGACTTTCCGATTATGTGGTTTGTTATTATGTGCATATTTGGTGTATATGCAATGGTGTATCCATGATAATTGATTGTATCAGGTCTTGGTGGATGAAGTGCATGTTTATGCTGTTTGATATGTGTATGATAAATAATGATATCATGTCTTTTTTTGGTTTTGGTTCAGTTATGATAAATTGATGTATTTCATAGACTGATTTGATGTTGCATGCTGGTGATGTACATGCATATGCATTGTTTTGGTGAAGTTAATTCCCATTGTGTGGAATTTGACTTGTATTGTCGTTAACCGATACCCGGGTGATGATGGGTGGTTAGGCTGGATTCATGTCCGAGTGTTTATGGACGAATCGATGGTTGCTGTATCCGGTTGATGATGGATCAGTGATGGTTGCTGTATCTGGTTGATGATGGATCAGTGTTGGGTGACTTGGTCACGTGTTGGTACCACATGCATTGTGTCTGCATTTGTGTTTGCATGGAATTGTAACATGTTAGGATGTCTTCCAATGTTACAATTCTTTGGTTGATTATTGATTGGTGCATAATGACTTGTATGATTGGAACTGTGTGTTGAATCTGAATTTATGCTAAAATGGGTGAAATAATATGCTTGTGATATAATGTTGATTGAGAAGCTTATAATGCATGTTAATTATGAGAAATCTTACCCTTACTTTAACAAATTCAGATTAAAGTTAGCAACTCAGGAGTCGGTGAGGATGGCTCTAGAGCTATGTTACTTTAAGTCCACGTGTCAGTGTCGTGCTCTGATAGGTTGTAACACTGGGGGAATTGTTTGAATGATGAGTTTTATTTTATACTCTATTGTTTAATTTATGTTGGGAATACTTATGAAGTGAAGTTATTCCGGTTTTGAGACATTTCCGCTGTGTAGAACATGATATTGATTTGAATATTTATCTTAATAATTCCTTCAGTAAAGCATGATAACTGTAGATTTGAGGTTTTTATATTTATCTTGGATTGTGACATCCCTGTTTTCCATGTTACTCTGATTTAATTAATATATTCGTGGGTTATTTAGAAGGGGTGTTACAATAGTGGTATCAGAGCATAGTCGGTCTTGTCTTGTGTCGTTATCCCTTTTGTATGCGACTAGTGTAAGATGACAATGTCGATACTTGTGTGTTGATGAGGTTGTTTTGTAATGTTACAGAACAATGGCCGGAAGAGGTAACAGAAGAAACGACGATGCTCTTGCTGAAGCATTGGGAATGTTGGCTGGAGTACTCGGAGGGAACCAGCAGGAAGCTGTGATTGGTGCTGACCGACAATTGGGGAATTTTCAGAGGAATAATCCTCCGTTGTTCAAGGGTGCACATGATCTCGAAGGTGCTCAGAAGTGGTTGAAGGAGATCGAGAGGATCTTCAGAGTAATTGACTGTGCTGAAGGGCTGAAGGTGAGATACGGAACTCACGTGTTAGCAGAGGAAGCTGATGACTGGTGGGTTGCTACCAGAACTGAAATGGAAGAAGATGGTATTGCGTTGACTTGGGCTGTGTTCAGGAGGGCTTTTCTGAGGAGGTACTTTCCTGAGGACATCAGAGGCAAGAAGGAGATTGAGTTTCTGGAACTCAAGCAGGGTAACAAGACTGTCAGTGAGTATGCTTCGAAGTTTACTGAGTTAGCGAAGTATTATGCTCATTATACTAACGATGCAGATGGAGAATTTTCCAAATGTATCAAGTTTGAGAATGGTCTTCGTGATGAGATTAAGCAGGGTATTCGGTATCAGCGTATCCGAAGATTTCCTGATCTGGTTGACTCTAGTAGGATTTTAGAGGAGGATCTTGCTAGCACTAAGTCGAATGCTCGAGGGTATGTTGATAGGAAGGGTAAGAAACAGATGGATCGTGGTAAGCCTTATGATAGAAGTAATCAGAGGCCCGGTGGTTGGAAGAAGTTTGGTGGAGGAGATTCTAGTTCTTCCATTAAGTGCTACAAGTGTGGTGAGACAGGACATCGTATGATGGATTGCAAAAGTAATGATAAGAAGTGTTTCAAGTGTGGGAAACTCGGCCATGTGGCCAATGATTGCAGAGTAAGAGTGGTGACTTGTTACAACTGTGGTGAAGAAGGTCATACTCGTCCTCAGTGTACAAAACCCAGGAAGGAGCAAGCTGGTGGTAAAGTGTTTGCATTGTATGGGTCAGAGACTAAGCCAGATGATCGGCTGATTAAAGGTACATGTTTTATTAATGACATACCTTTGATTGCGATTATTGATACTGGAGCTATGCATTCTTTTATTGCTTTGGATTGTGCTAAAAGATTGAATTTGGAAATTTCTAATATGGATGGAAGTATGGTTATTGATACTCCTGCGTCGGGTTCAGTGACTACTTCGTATGTTTGTAGGAATTGTCCTATTGTGATTTTTGGTAGGGGTTTCGGTATGGATTTGGTGTGCCTACTGTTAGAACAACTTGATATCATCCTTGGAATGAACTGGTTGGAATTCAACCAGGTTCATATCAACTGCTTTGCGAAGACGGTTATTTTTCCTGAAGAGGTTGGTGTCGAAGATGTGACTATGTTGGTTAAACATATGAACCTAGCTGTGAAAGATGGTGCTGTGGTATTTATGTTGTATTCTGCAATAGAAGCGGAGGGAAAAGTAAAGAGTGATGGATTGCCAGTTGTGATCGGTGGATCTGGAACTGACTGTTTAACGCTGGTTCGCGAAATGTCGCGGAAGCAAGAGTCGCCACCGTCTTTTATTTTCTCCAAATGGAAAGGACAAAAGCACAGAAAAATTCCTTATAGAGATTACTCTCGGTTCGGGAGGTAGGTTATAGAAAGGGAAGGTGTTAGCACCCTTTCTATCCATGGTTATCCATGGGCTCTTAGATACTTGCTCATTGTGTTTTCTAAAATGTTTGTTTGCTTTTCAATGTGGGTTTAAAAAAAGTTTCTTTGAAAAATTCCAGATCGACTCATACGTCAGAGTGTTTGAAAAGTTTGTTTTGAAAGCTTTTGAAAATGTGTTGGTGAAAAGATTTTGTTTGTTTTTGAAATTAGAGCAAGTATCCTTGAGAACCTACCTACCCTAAGGAATTCGTCTGTGTAAGAGTCCTTAAAAGTAGTGCCCTCCCACCATTGAGAGGTAGGTAGCACCACCGTTGGAGGTGTTCGGGTCAATTCGATTTTAGGGACGTGGTGATCACCAGAGCAACGGGAAGACACTTTAGAAGCTACCCTCATGCCAGGTTCCCGGATCATGAGGACTTACTAAGACATCCTCTACTCGACGATCACCTTTCGAAAGGCAACAGTGAGGCGTACCCTAGGGGTGGTGTGTGCGAATTGTGTGTCATGTTTCAGTTATTTGTCTTGTCATGTTTGTCGTGTTCTACGCTTGATTTTAAATTGTCCATTCATTCTTGCATGCATATTTAACAGTTATAAAATTGCGAGAAAATAAATCTAAGGCTATTACAAAGGCGCGGGTCCACATCGCCAAAATAACCGGACCCGATTTAGCGAAAAAATAAATAAAGCAAGTAAATAAACATGCGAAAAGTAAAGTTACATGGCTTTGGGAGAGATACAAAATTATAATTAAACGACATAAGATAAATGCGCAAATTAAATAATTAAAACGATGGGCGTTGGACCCGTTTGCAAAAAATATTTAAAGTTAATGAGAATTAAAAAAAATTAAATGATTAAATGTTTTTTGGTATTTTGTACTTTTTAGATTTAATGAGAAAAGGGAGTTAATTGAAATTAAATTAAAAGGCAAACCCTAATTCTAATATTTTTTTAATTATTAAGAAAGAATTAAAATATGATCTAAATTAAACCCTAATTTATTTATGTACAATTTTTAATTTATGAAAATAAATAAATAATATTATTATTCTAAAAAAAGGAAAATTAAAAAAGAAAATCAAAAGTAATTAACCTAAACTCTATTTTTTGGATTTTAATTATTAAAAGAATTAAATTTGAAAACCTAATTAAAACTAAATAATTACAAACATTTGTGAAAATAATTATAATATAAAAATTATATTTTTATTTGGGCATTTTTTATTTTTTATGATGTTTTTATATTTTGATTAAAAATTAATTAAACAATAATTAAAATAAACACAGCAATTAAAATAATAATTAAGAGATAAAAAAAAGAAATTAAATTTGTCAAACCAGAGTGGGGTGTTGTCCCCAAATCAGGAGGTGCAGGCCCTAGAACATTGGCCCAATAAGCTGGAAATTGGTTGACCTTCTTGGATCGTGCGTGGCATATTGACTCACATCCATGGTATGCTTTCAAACTGAACCTTTGATTAAATCTCCAGGACGCGTGGCTAGCTAATTTTTGAGTGTGCATGGTATACTGGGATGTTAGCAAAGCATAGGAACCTGCGTTGAAAAATATTATGGAATTTTGCCAGACCTGGGACTTGAACCCAGGTCTTGAAGGTTACAAGCGCAACGTGTTACCACTGAGCCAAACGCGTTAATTGATATATTATTATAAACAAATAATGAAAAAGCAAGACCAACGCATAAGGGTAAAAACGCGCGTAAATTTAAAACATCCAACCATGGCCTGCCAACGCATCATCATCTTCATCCTTTTTTTATTTTTTCTGAAACATAAGCCTACAGCAACGGTTTTAGAAACGTTGTTTTAGAGGGTTTATGAGAAAATAGCGACTGGCCCCTCGACGCTCATAAATTGAGCGCGAGGGTGCCATCTTCTTCGTCTCAACCTGCTTAAGCTAATGGCACTGGTCTGGAAGTGTAATTTTCCCTTGGGCAAAAAACCCCAAATCAAGAAACCTGCAACCCTAAATATCGTTCATGGCCAAATCACATGTATTGCTCAAAAATGAGATTAATTAGTATGGTTAGCTTTAGAACATCATGAGAAACAAGAATTCATAAACAAAAAATGCAAAAGATGTATGATTCGTGGTATATGATTTCAAAAAATTCGCTTTGCAGTTTGAGTTCTAACCAACGATTCTTTGTGCTTTAGTTGATGTTAATGATTGAGGAGCATTCAGGGATGTCTCAGGATGCTAATGGGATGAAGATTGAAGCTTGAATCGACCTAAAACCCTGATTTCAGTATTTGAGTTTTTTGAGAAATTTCCAATTTGCAATGGCTGTTTTGGGCGCAGCTTGCAGTCTAATGGCATTAGGTCTTTGATTCTGATCATATAGCCAAGCTTTTAGGTCAACAAAACTTGAGAAAATCCAAGGCATTGATTGTTTAGATATTTGATTTTGTTAAGAATCTTTTCACATCTTTTTCATGTTGTTTTTTGTTCAATCATGATCCAATCACACCAAAACTTGCCATAATCAATCAAGCACGAAATATTGAGATTAGAATGTGCACAAAAAGATTTTTTTAGGTTAGGTTTATATTTTCCATGTATTAAAATGATTTAAATGAATATAAATTAATATAAATTCAAATAAATAATTAAAAAATATGAAAATACTTCCCTTTGGGCCTAGTGGTCGTGCATAGGCTTGGCATGAAGAAACTTGGAAGAAAAATGGGCCCATTTGCATTTTTAGGCCTTTTGCATCAATGTTGACTTTTCAAAATTCCTAAAAATTTCCCAACTTCCACAAGGCATAACTTGGTCAATTTTTAAGCTTTTCACATGTTCTTGGACATTTTGGAAAGGTCTTTGAGTCCTTTAACCCATGCCTTTGGTCCCATGTCATTTTGATTTACCAATCTCAAGTTATGGTCTTTGACTTAAAGTCCCTTTTTGTTGACTTTTGAAAATGACCTATAATGTTGAAATTGATAACTTTTTGTGAGAGCATTTCTTGGACTTGGAATATGAAGATGAGTTGTAGGAAATGTATTTCTCTTCAAAATGAGCTTTGGATGGAATTTTTCTGATAATCCATGTGAAAGTTATGCCCTGGTCAATTTCAGTTGACTTTTTCAACTGTCCAAATATAGCAACTTTTGCATCTTTGATGATTTCTGAGCCAATTTTTGAGAATCATGATCAAGCATTGATCAAATGATGTTTGTGGCTTCAAAATGATGTGTTGACCAAAAATTTGAACTTTTGACTGTCAAATGACCATTTTGCCCCTACAGTTGACTGTAGTGCAATCTAGGGTTTTGACTGTGCAATTTTGAGCTGAATGCCTTGAAACTTGACATGAGGATGCTTGACCATCTTTGTAGGCATATGAGACTTGATTGGGCCTTTGAAAACTTCCTTTTCTTGATCAGAACCCAAACCCTAGTTTTGACTGTATAGGAGTCAGTTGAACTGCATAGTCCTTGGGGAATTTTGTGACCTTGACTTTGATAATTCTTGATGAATATGGGAGGGCAAATTTTGGGGTACAACAGTTGCCCCTGTTCAATCTTCTTAGACTTGAGGATGCAGATTGGCGGACGCGCCTTTCGTAATCCGAGGGTAGAAGATGATTGGACACTAGAGTGCCCAGAAATTTGCGCTCACATAGTAGCAGTGATGGGGGGAATGGGCTTATAGATGCCATTTGGAGATTGATTGCGTAAGAGATTCCTTCGCTAGAACCTGTATACCTGCAAAAGAGAAAATGAGTACCTGACACGTTGCAGGAGCTGGTTTTAGATGCTTGGTGTAGATGTGTCCTGACTGGTTACAGGAGCTGAATCTGGAGCTTCAAACGCTGATGAATGAGCCAGGGATGGTTACTACCTTAGCATCAATGGTAAGAGAACCTTGGGCGACTTTAACTTCAACAACGCTCGCTGAGAAAAATCTTGGGTGTCTTCTACTGGAATAAGAATCAGGGAAATCTTAGGGTCGATCTGACTGAACCAGAGAGGCCTTTGACTGGGTAAGAATCAGGAAAATCTTAGGGTCGATTTAACTGAACCGGTCTAGGTCTTGAACTATCTTCAACTGGATAAGCATCAGGGAGATCTTAGGGTCGATCTGACTGAACCAAAAGAAGGCCTTGGACTGGGTAAGAATCAGGAAAATCTTAGGGTCGATTTAACTGAACCGGTCTAGGTCTTGAAACGTCTTCAACTGGATAAGCATCAGGGAGATCTTAGGGTCGATCTGACTGAACCAAAAGAAGGCCTTGGACTGGGTAAGAATCAGGAAAATCTTAGGGTCGATTTAACTGAACCGGTCTAGGTCTTGAAACATCTTCAACTGGATAAGCATCAGGGAGATCTTAGGGTCGATCTAACTGAACCAAGAGAAGGCCTTGGACTGGGTAAGAATCAGGAAAATCTTAGGGTCGATTTAACTGAACCGGTCTAGGTCTTGAAACATCTTCAACTGGATAAGTATCAGAGAGATCTTAGGGTCGATCTGACTGAACCAGAGAAGGCCTTGGACTGGGTAAGAATCAGGAAAATCTTAGGGTCGATTTAACTGAACCGGTCTAGGTCTTGAAACATCTTCAACTGGATAAGTATCAGGGAGATCTTAGGGTCGATCTGACTGAACCAGAGAAGGCCTTGGACTGGGTAAGAATCAGGAAAATCTTAGGGTCGATTTAACTGAACCGGTCTAGGTCTTGAAATGTCGTCAACGGGAATAAGTGTCAGAACGTCGCCATATCTGGTTTACATCTGAAACTATATCTGAAGGAAATCTGGAAGCAGTATCAGAACGTCACCATCGCTGGGTTTACATCTGAAACTATATCTGGAAGGAAATCTGGAAGCAGTATCAGAACGTCACCATCGCTGGGTTTACATCTGAAACTATATCTGGAAGGAAATCTGGAAGCAGTATCAGAATGTCACCATCGCTGGGTTTACATCTGAAACTATATCTGGAAGGAAATCTGGAAGCAGTATCAGAACGTCACCATCGCTGGGTTTACATCTGAAACTATATCTGGAAGGAAATCTGGAAGCAGTATCAGAATGTCACCATCGCTGGGTTTACATCTGAAACTATATCTAGAAAGAATTGCGTTAGTTAATAGTAATCATTTTTGTATTGATCTTTTTCTTGAAAAGGTAGGACATAATTGTATGCAAAATCATGATGCATGAATTGTATGTCTTCAATATCAATGAGATGCGTGTAGTATGATGCATATGCATGCTATAATGATGTATGTGACGTTTTATGAATGTATGTTTGTCTAAGAAAATAAATCCTTGACGGGTGCCGGGAAGTCGCATCCTGGGCTGATATGTTGAAGAATAGTTGCAAAAATTCCAATAGACGAAGATAACTCCGTTGGGGAATAAACTTGGCGAATGGAGGATTCTGCGGGGAGAAAAAGATATTCTAGCGACCATGCTGGGAAGAAATACTCTGTGGGGAGATGCTTTTGCTGAATTGTTGAGGATGACTTGCTGAGGATACCTTGCTGTAATGAAAGTATGAATGGACTTCGCTGGGGATAAGAAGATTCTGTCGACGACGCTCTTTCCGTGGCTTTTGGCTGAGGATAACCCAGTTATATCCTGTTAAGGAAATAACTCTTTAAATCAAGCCGGACGACGCGTTCGTGCCCTGTTAGGGGATAAGCTTCCAGAATCTACTGGGGGTACACTTATTGCTTGGGGATGTGAATTCCAGCTTTCCTGGGGAAGCTGGGTTGGACTCTCCTGGGGAAGTTTTGAACTGCGTTGGCTATATTCTTCAACGGAGCTTACCCTGATACCTTGGAGGACAGAACAGTCAGATTGCTTAGACCAACTTTTATTGCCCCAGTTTCTATGGGGGAGGCACTTGTGGAATGTTGTTAGTTGTTGAGAGGTAAACCTTCTTCTGGCAGACAGATGACAAGAAGACGGGACATAGTCGTACGCTTTAATCCCTAACTTTTGCCTGGACCGCCCTTTCGGGTTTTCAGTCCACCGGGATACCCATTTTTGCCCAAGCCGCCTTTTCAGGTTTTCGACTTGCCGGGTGTACAGATTTTTTTTCATTTCATCCCTTCATTTTGCCCGAACCCTTTTGGTTCGCCGGGAAGCCCTTATTTTTGCCTAGGTGCGTCAACCTAGCGGGTCTTTGATTATGCGTAGTATTTTCCGACTATGTCCACGCTCTTAGAATGCAGGGAAGTGCCCCTGGCTGTTTATGTTGCCATATTACCAGAAGATGTCTGATCATGCAAGATTTGTTATTGAGATGCCCCAAGTGGCTCAGGTGGAGATTTGCCCCAGGCCGGTTGGCCTTTTGAGAGATTCTCCGAATCTTGATCGGACTGCCCCAGATGATGGACAATAGTCGTGCCATGCCCCTTGATTGGAGGTACTTCTGTTCATTAGGCATTCGTCGTGTAAACTTCTATACTGTTCAAACAAAAAGTCATATGCAAACAAAGTTATGTTAAAAATGCAAAGCTTATGTCTGTCTTGAATATTTTGAGAATGTAGTTTTTTTTTTCATAAAACAAGTGAATGTTTGTAGAAACATGATGTCAACTCTGTATTTACCGTAGCCTTAAGGAGTCAGGATACCTTTGTAACAGTATGCTTTCGAACTAACCCATGCTTCAGCTAGGACTTTTAAGGGTTATAACGTGGCCTGGTTCATGGTTTAAGGAACAAAGGATAAAGGCTCAAATTATTTGTACCCACCCACTCTTCGTGATGTTCTCCAAACCTAAACTCAGTTGATCATACGTTAGACCTTGTTTGAGTCTTTGCTTTGATGTTCCAGTAATGGTTCAGATGTTGAACGTTTATTTGAATAGGCAGTCATCTCCTTTTTTTTTCTTTGCTGAGGGTTTGTAGGACCTCTTTCTTTTTGATTTTTGTTATCCCTTTCTTTTTTTGCCTGAACTGTTTCCTTTTTTTTTTTTTGGAATTACAGTCAGCGGGATGCCCCAGTTTCATAAGTCCTCTTTGTAGGTTTAGACTTTTTGGGCTTTTCATTTATGAATTTTGATGATGACTGCCTGTCCTTTTGATTGTTCTGAACCATCACTGGTCTTTCTTCATTTTGTAAAGATCTCTTCGGTGCCATTCGTTATGCACTTGGATCAACTGAGAGACTACCCTGCCCCAGGTTATGATTGAGGGTTTTGATTTTCGAAAATAAAAACTCCTACTTCTTTGGCTCAGAGGGGTTGACGAGGGATTATCTTCCTTATAACTCCAGTGTTTAGGATTTGAAACAATGCCTGTACCTCATAAGCGGGGTCTGTTCAAAAGCATACTGTAGATTATGGTATCGTTTTCGTCATCCTCCCTCAAGAGGCTTAGAATCTTGGATCAAGAGTTGATATCAGAAAAAATATGAAAATAATTTGCGTATAGTGAATACGAATATATTGATTCAAAATAGACATAAGCGATGCATTAATGAAATAACAATGTTTTAACAATGAGTAAATGTTTGAACAAAAGAGAATTGCCACTTGAACATTCGAATGAACAAAAGTTTCCTAGTCTCGGAGCTTGTCACTTTAACTGATGAGCCTTGGAGGAATGGTAGAAAAATTCAACCTGTCCATCTTGTGTGAACTCCACTGTCCCTTCATCGATCAGGTTCTGGATTTTGTTCCTCAGCTCCCAACACTCATTGGTATCATGTCCTGGGCTAGCAGAGTGGTAGGCACACCTCTTATTGGGATCATAGGCAGGAGATGCTGTGTTGGGGTTCCGGGGATGAGCCTTTAAGGTGATCAGATTCAACCTCAAAAGGCGTTGCAAAGCTTGAAACAGCGACATATTGAGCTGGGTGAATTGCCTCCTGGGCTTGTCTGGCTGAACTTGGCGAGGTTGGCGCTGAATTTGTGATACTGGAGTCATTTGAGGAGCTTTCCCCTTATCCTCTTGTCTTGAGGATGATTGGATGATGAATGGCTTTTTACCTTCAGATGCTTGCCCCAGTAGGTTACCCTGAAGCAGTTGGTTGAAGAGAAACCAGAGCTCCTCTTGTCTTTGAACTAGGCAGTGAATGACATTCCTCTGTCCCAGCATCTGGGCTTTCATAGCATCCATCTCAGCTTGTAGGTATTCCAACTTTCCATCCTCAGCATTGCCCCTGACGGGGGTCTCCGTGAGAAGTGTCCTTAGCTCCTCCTGCCCCTTGGATAGATTCAGGAGGATTTCCCCGAACCGAGTCTCTTGATCAAGAAAGTTCTGGTTGTCTTGTGGGCAAGCCATTGCTGAAATAAACAGCGAGAAGGGTGAGTGACCTGCAAAGAACGGGTATCTGTAATGCAATGATATGTGTGATATGCATGCAATGTTTTCAAGGACCTCGCGGGGTAAATAGAGAAACTTTGTTAGAATTTGGAACCGGTAGATTGACTGAAGGCACTGCGTATTGTTGAGAGCCCTTCATCAAGGGTCAAAGGCTCACCATATCCAGTGGGTCATAGCCCCTGACAACCTTGGCTAGAGGAAAATAAATCCTCTTTGCCCCTTGCTGGGATAGTTGTTCATCATGACCTGCATCACAAGCCCTTGAGATCCTTAAAATGGGTTAGGATGTATGCAATGGCATGCAATGGTATGATGTCATGCTATGCATGGGGTGAAGTAGGTAAGCCCTGTTATGAGCCCTTATCAAGGACTACAAACAGTCCCTGCAAGAAATTCGGTATACTTTGTTATGAGTCCCAATTAAGGACTATAAACAAAACCTGCAAGAAATTTGGTAACCCTGTCATGACTCCTAGTTAAGGACTATAAACAAGACCTGTAAGAAATTTAGTACCCTGTTATGAGTCCCAATTAAGGACTATAAACAGAACCTGCAAGAAATTTAGTACCCTGTTATGAGTCCTAGTTAAGGACTATAAACAAGACCTGTAAGAAATTTAGTACCCTGTTATGAGTCCCAATTAAGGACTATAAACAAAACCTGCAAGAAACAAGTGTTTAGGTAACAAGCACGCAGATAGTCAAATATGAAGGCACACAAGTCACCCAAAAGAGCCCTTAAGGTTTAGGCCAGCATGAGGTCTGGGTAGTACCCTCTTTCAGTTTGTTGGTTAAGACCTGTCCTATCAGAAGTAACCGGGTTCTAGAGGATCCCAATATCACTGACTACCCTCAATCGGTCATAACTCCAGCATCGCAATCTTTTCTTGCGGCCAGAACCATCACGAGAGTTTAGCCTCAATGGGCGTAGCATACTGCTACTGTTTCTATTGGCCAAGTTGTGTCAATTAAGGTTCTAAGGTTGTTGGTGCTTAATGACTTCTTAGAAGACCCATATTCTCCTCGTTGCGACACAAGGGATATCGGTACAGACTAAGGTGCCACACCAACGTAGCCACTGCTTCACCTGTGTCGGTCTACGCCGGACAGGTCCCTCACAGCTTATGTTACCTAAACAGGGTCTCCCCAGATCCGGGTTAGGATCTATGTATCTCCGATGCAACCCACAACAGTAAAGCAAGCAAAACAATACAAGTGAAAACACAGTTATGACTTAGCCCTAAGGTACACCTCACTTTATAAAGCTTTTCCCCAGCAGAGTCGCCAGTTCTGTGATCGGTGGATCTGGAACTGACTGTTTAACGCTGGTTCGCGAAATGTCGCGGAAGCAAGAGTCGCCACCGTCTTTTATTTTCTCCAAATGGAAAGGACAAAAGCACAGAAAAATTCCTTATAGAGATTACTCTCGGTTCGGGAGGTAGGTTATAGAAAGGGAAGGTGTTAGCACCCTTTCTATCCATGGTTATCCATGGGCTCTTAGATACTTGCTCATTGTGTTTTCTAAAATGTTTGTTTGCTTTTCAATGTGGGTTTAAAAAAAGTTTCTTTGAAAAATTCCAGATCGACTCATACGTCAGAGTGTTTGAAAAGTTTGTTTTGAAAGCTTTTGAAAATGTGTTGGTGAAAAGATTTTGTTTGTTTTTGAAATTAGAGCAAGTATCCTTGAGAACCTACCTACCCTAAGGAATTCGTCTGTGTAAGAGTCCTTAAAAGTAGTGCCCTCCCACCATTGAGAGGTAGGTAGCACCACCGTTGGAGGTGTTCGGGTCAATTCGATTTTAGGGACGTGGTGATCACCAGAGCAACGGGAAGACACTTTAGAAGCTACCCTCATGCCAGGTTCCCGGATCATGAGGACTTACTAAGACATCCTCTACTCGACGATCACCTTTCGAAAGGCAACAGTGAGGCGTACCCTAGGGGTGGTGTGTGCGAATTGTGTGTCATGTTTCAGTTATTTGTCTTGTCATGTTTGTCGTGTTCTACGCTTGATTTTAAATTGTCCATTCATTCTTGCATGCATATTTAACAGTTATAAAATTGCGAGAAAATAAATCTAAGGCTATTACAAAGGCGCGGGTCCACATCGCCAAAATAACCGGACCCGATTTAGCGAAAAAATAAATAAAGCAAGTAAATAAACATGCGAAAAGTAAAGTTACATGGCTTTGGGAGAGATACAAAATTATAATTAAACGACATAAGATAAATGCGCAAATTAAATAATTAAAACGATGGGCGTTGGACCCGTTTGCAAAAAATATTTAAAGTTAATGAGAATTAAAAAAAATTAAATGATTAAATGTTTTTTGGTATTTTGTACTTTTTAGATTTAATGAGAAAAGGGAGTTAATTGAAATTAAATTAAAAGGCAAACCCTAATTCTAATATTTTTTTAATTATTAAGAAAGAATTAAAATATGATCTAAATTAAACCCTAATTTATTTATGTACAATTTTTAATTTATGAAAATAAATAAATAATATTATTATTCTAAAAAAAGGAAAATTAAAAAAGAAAATCAAAAGTAATTAACCTAAACTCTATTTTTTGGATTTTAATTATTAAAAGAATTAAATTTGAAAACCTAATTAAAACTAAATAATTACAAACATTTGTGAAAATAATTATAATATAAAAATTATATTTTTATTTGGGCATTTTTTATTTTTTATGATGTTTTTATATTTTGATTAAAAATTAATTAAACAATAATTAAAATAAACACAGCAATTAAAATAATAATTAAGAGATAAAAAAAAGAAATTAAATTTGTCAAACCAGAGTGGGGTGTTGTCCCCAAATCAGGAGGTGCAGGCCCTAGAACATTGGCCCAATAAGCTGGAAATTGGTTGACCTTCTTGGATCGTGCGTGGCATATTGACTCACATCCATGGTATGCTTTCAAACTGAACCTTTGATTAAATCTCCAGGACGCGTGGCTAGCTAATTTTTGAGTGTGCATGGTATACTGGGATGTTAGCAAAGCATAGGAACCTGCGTTGAAAAATATTATGGAATTTTGCCAGACCTGGGACTTGAACCCAGGTCTTGAAGGTTACAAGCGCAACGTGTTACCACTGAGCCAAACGCGTTAATTGATATATTATTATAAACAAATAATGAAAAAGCAAGACCAACGCATAAGGGTAAAAACGCGCGTAAATTTAAAACATCCAACCATGGCCTGCCAACGCATCATCATCTTCATCCTTTTTTTATTTTTTCTGAAACATAAGCCTACAGCAACGGTTTTAGAAACGTTGTTTTAGAGGGTTTATGAGAAAATAGCGACTGGCCCCTCGACGCTCATAAATTGAGCGCGAGGGTGCCATCTTCTTCGTCTCAACCTGCTTAAGCTAATGGCACTGGTCTGGAAGTGTAATTTTCCCTTGGGCAAAAAACCCCAAATCAAGAAACCTGCAACCCTAAATATCGTTCATGGCCAAATCACATGTATTGCTCAAAAATGAGATTAATTAGTATGGTTAGCTTTAGAACATCATGAGAAACAAGAATTCATAAACAAAAAATGCAAAAGATGTATGATTCGTGGTATATGATTTCAAAAAATTCGCTTTGCAGTTTGAGTTCTAACCAACGATTCTTTGTGCTTTAGTTGATGTTAATGATTGAGGAGCATTCAGGGATGTCTCAGGATGCTAATGGGATGAAGATTGAAGCTTGAATCGACCTAAAACCCTGATTTCAGTATTTGAGTTTTTTGAGAAATTTCCAATTTGCAATGGCTGTTTTGGGCGCAGCTTGCAGTCTAATGGCATTAGGTCTTTGATTCTGATCATATAGCCAAGCTTTTAGGTCAACAAAACTTGAGAAAATCCAAGGCATTGATTGTTTAGATATTTGATTTTGTTAAGAATCTTTTCACATCTTTTTCATGTTGTTTTTTGTTCAATCATGATCCAATCACACCAAAACTTGCCATAATCAATCAAGCACGAAATATTGAGATTAGAATGTGCACAAAAAGATTTTTTTAGGTTAGGTTTATATTTTCCATGTATTAAAATGATTTAAATGAATATAAATTAATATAAATTCAAATAAATAATTAAAAAATATGAAAATACTTCCCTTTGGGCCTAGTGGTCGTGCATAGGCTTGGCATGAAGAAACTTGGAAGAAAAATGGGCCCATTTGCATTTTTAGGCCTTTTGCATCAATGTTGACTTTTCAAAATTCCTAAAAATTTCCCAACTTCCACAAGGCATAACTTGGTCAATTTTTAAGCTTTTCACATGTTCTTGGACATTTTGGAAAGGTCTTTGAGTCCTTTAACCCATGCCTTTGGTCCCATGTCATTTTGATTTACCAATCTCAAGTTATGGTCTTTGACTTAAAGTCCCTTTTTGTTGACTTTTGAAAATGACCTATAATGTTGAAATTGATAACTTTTTGTGAGAGCATTTCTTGGACTTGGAATATGAAGATGAGTTGTAGGAAATGTCTTTCTCTTCAAAATGAGCTTTGGATGGAATTTTTCTGATAATCCATGTGAAAGTTATGCCCTGGTCAATTTCAGTTGACTTTTTCAGCTGTCCAAATATAGCAACTTTTGCATCTTTGATGATTTCTGAGCCAATTTTTGAGAATCATGATCAAGCATTGATAAAATGATGTTTGTGGCTTCAAAATGATGTGTTGACCAAAAATTTGAACTTTTGACTGTCAAATGACCATTTTGCCCCTACAGTTGACTGTAGTGCAATCTAGGGTTTTGACTGTGCAATTTTGAGCTGAATGCCTTGAAACTTGACATGAGGATGCTTGACCATCTTTGTAGGCATATGAGACTTGATTGGGACTTTGAAAACTTCCTTTTCTTGATCAGAACCCAAACCCTAGTTTTGACTATATAGGAGTCAGTTGAACTGCATAGTCCTTGGGGAATTTTGTGACCTTGACTTTGATAATTCTTGATGAATATGGGAGGGCAAATTTTGGGGTACAACACCAGTGGTGAATGAATTTCCAGAGGTGTTTCTGGAAGACGTTAGTGAATTGCCACCTGAGAGGGAGGTAGAATTTACTATAGATTTGATTCCTGGAACTAGTCCGGTGTCGATGGCGCCTTACCGTATGTCGGCATCTGAATTAGCGGAGTTAAAGAAACAGTTGGAGGAGTTACTTGAGAAGAAGTTATTCGTCCGAGTGTTTCGCCGTGGGGTGCTCCGGTGTTGTTGGTTAAGAAGAAAGAAGGTTCAATGAGATTATGTGTTGATTACAGACAGCTGAATAAAGTTACAATCAAGAATCGGTATCCTTTGCCGAGGATCGATGATTTGGTGGATCAATAAGTTGGAGCTTGTGTATTTAGTAAGATTGATCTGAGATCTGGATATCATCATATTCGTGTGAAGTCGGAAGATATTCAGAAAACTGCATTTAGAACGAGGTATGGACATTACGAGTATTCTGTTATTCCGTTTGGAGTTACTAATGCACCTGGTGTTTTCATAGAGTATATGAATAGGATATTTCATCCGTATCTTGATAAGTTTGTGGTGGTGTTCATTGATGATATTCTAATTTATTCGAAGAGCGATGAAGAGCATGCAAAACATCTCAGAGTTGTGTTGGAATTGTTGAAAGAGAAGAAGCTTTATGCGAAGTTTTCCAAGTGTGAATTCTGGTTAAGTGAAGTAAGTTTTCTTGGCCATGTAATTTCCAAGAATGGAATTGTTGTGGATCCTACGAAGGTAGAAGCAGTATCTCAGTGGGAAGCGCCGAAGAATGCTTCTGAGATCCGTAGTTTTCTGGGTCTTGCAGGTTATTACAGGAAGTTTATAGAAGGATTTTCCAAATTAGCGTTACCGTTGACTAAGTTGACCAGGAAGGGTCAGATGTTTGTTTGGGATGTTGAATGTGAGAAAGGATTTCAAGAGCTGAAGAGGAGGTTGACAAGTGCTCCGATCTTGATTTTTCCAAATCCGACTAAGTCTTTTGTTGTGTATTGTGACGCATCATTAATGGGATTAGGTGGTGTGTTGATGCAAGATAAGCAGGTGGTGGCTTATGCTTCGAGAAAATTGAAAGTACATGAACGGAATTATCCGACTCATGATTTGGAGTTGGCAGATGTTGTGTTTGTTTTGAAGTTGTGGAGGCATTATTTATATGGTTCTCGGTTTGAGGTGTTCAGTGATCACAAAAGTCTGAGGTATCTCTTTGATCAGAAAGAGTTGAATATGAGGCAGAGGAGATGGTTAGAATTTCTAAAGGATTATGATTTCGGTTTGAATTACCATCCTGGTAATGCAAACGTTATTGCGGATGCCTTGAGTAGGAAGTCCTTGCATATGTCGATGTTAATGGTCCGTGAGTTAGATTTGGTTGAGCAGTTCAGAGATTTAAGTTTGGTATGTGAAACTATTCCGAATAGTGTGAAATTGGGTATGTTGAAACTGACTAATGGTATTCTGGAATAAATTCGGAATGGACAGAAGTCCGATGTTGGGTTAGTTGATAAATTGACATTGATCAACCAAGGTCAAGGAGGCGAGTTCCGGATTGATGAGAGAATGGTGTTATGAGATTTGGTAATAGGGTGTGTGTTCCGGATGTTGCAGAGATTAGGAAGAGTATTTTGGAAGAAGGACATCATAGTGGATTGAGTATTCATCCTGGTGCTACTAAAATGTACCATGATTTGAAGAAGTTGTTTTGGTGGCCGGGAATGAAAAAGGAAATTGCTGAGTTTGTGTATGCTTGTTTGGTTTGTCAGAAGTCGAAGATTGAGCATCAGAAACCGTCAGGATTGATGGAACCGTTGTTTATTCCGGAATGGAAATGGGATGGAATCTCTATGGATTTTGTGTCTGGTTTGCCAAGGACATCGAAGAATTGTGATTCTATCTGGGTTATTGTTGATCGGTTGACGAAATCTGCTCACTTTATTCCAATAAGAATGGATTATCCGATGGAAAGGTTGGCAGAATTGTATGTTGAGAAGATTGTGAGTTTGCACGGTATTCCTTCTAGTATTGTGTCGGATCGAGATCCGAGGTTTACATCTAAATTCTGGACGGGATTGCAAGAAGCTTTGGGTACTAAGTTGCGTTTGAGTTCCGCTTATCATCCACAGACAGATGGTCAGACGGAGAGAACGATTCAGTCGTTGGAAGATTTGTTAAGAGCTTGTGTGTTGGAGAAAGGTGGAGCTTGGGATAGTTATCTACAATTGATTGAGTTTACCTACAACAATAGTTTTCATTCGAGCATTGGTATGGCTCCGTTTGAGGCATTGTATGGTAGGAGGTGTCGGACACTGTTGTATTGGTATGAATCTGGAGAGAGTGCTGTGATTGGACCGGAAATTGTCCAACAGACTTCGGAAAAGATTAAGATGATTCAGGAGAAGATGAGGACTTCCCAGAGTCGTCAGAAAAGTTATCACAATAAGAGGAGGAAAGATCTTGAGTTTAGCAAAGGAGAACATGTTTTTATGCGAGTTACTCCGATGACTGGTATTGGTCGAGCTTTGAAGTCAAAGAAGTTGACTCCATGTTTTATTGGTCCGTTTCAGATTACCAAGAGAGTTGGGAAAGTTGCTTATCAGATTGCTTTGCCGCCGTCACTTGCAAATTTGCATGATGTTTTTCATGTATCTCAGCTAAGGAAGTACATTGCTAATCCGTCTCATGAGATTCGGGTAGACGATATACAGGTACGAGAGAATTTGACTGTGGAAGCGGTACCTGCGAGAATTGAGGATCGGAAGTTGAAACAGTTGCGAGGCAAGGAGATCGAGTTGGTAAGAGTGGCTTGGGGAGGACCAGCAAATGGAAATGTCACTTGGGAGCTGGAGAGCCAGATGAAGGACTCGTATCCCGAACTGTTCGTCTAAGGTATGTTTTCGAGGACGAAAACTCTTTTAGTTGGGGAGAGTTGTGACACCCCAAATTTATTCAAGTGTTAAATAATTAGGAATTTAATTATTAAATTAATTAAAGTCTTAATTAATAATATTTTGGATTAAATGGATGAATTAATTATGAAATTAGAAAGGAAGACCGGGGGGTGTAAGGTTGAATTAGAGGTGTGTGAAGTAAAAAGCTCTACTAAATAATAACTAATTTATTTCTATTATTTGGAAAATAATAAAAGGAATATAAAAAGAAGGATAAAAAGGAAAAGAAAAAGAAGGTTATTTGGAAAAAAGTCATTGTAAGTGAAATTGAAGAAGAGAAGAGAAGAGAGGAAAAAGCCAAACGCCGCGAATTCGAAGGATCATCGCGAGGTAAGGGGTGATTTCGATTAATTACTATGCCTTATAGATTTTGGGATCAATAGAATTGATTAAGCATGTTAGGAATCTCAATTTAGTATTTTCTAGGTTTGTAGAATTTGTCCCTAATGTTGTCAAATTGTGTGGAATTGAACCAATTGCATGATATAGGATTGTTAGGAATGGTTGAATTGTGTTATTTGACATTATGTTGATGTTACTTGGGTGATTCTGGTGTTAATTGATATGGGCATTCGTATGGGAATGAAAAGGAATGGATTGAGATACATAATGCTGTCAAAATAGCAGTTTTAGGCTCTGCAGGTCGCAGGAACCGGTTCCCAGTGGGGAGGAACCGGGTTCCACTGTGTGAAGTTATAAAAATTGGGCATTTTTCAACGTAGGAACCGGTTCCTGTATAGGTAGGAACCGGGTTCCCATACATTTTCCAGAAGGGTGATTTTTGAGCTTCGCAGGAACCGGTTCCTGCATATGTAGGAACCGGGTTCTGCTGTAACTTTTTGAAAAATATTAAACTTTAAAAATCCGTAACTTTCAAACCGTAATTCCATTTTAGTCGCCGTTTTGGACGTTGTTTCTTAAATTAAATACTCTATTTTATAAAATGAAGAAAATAACTGTAACTTGATTTTATTTTGAAAATGTGTTGACTTTCCGATTATGCGGTTTGTTATTATGTGCATATTTGGTGTATATGTAATGGTGTATCCATGATAATTGATTGTATCAGGTCTTGGTGGATGAAGTGCATGTTTATGCTGTTTGATGTGTGTATGATAAATAATGATATCATGTCTTTTTTTGGTTTTGGTTCAGTTATGATAAATTGATGTATTTCATAGACTGATTTGATGTTGCATGCTGGTGATGTGCATGCATATGCATTGTTTTGGTGAAGTTAATTTCCATTGTGTGAAATTTGACTTGTATTGCCGTTAACCGATACCCGGGTGATGATGGGTGGTTAGGCTGGATTCGTGTCCGGGTGTTTATGGACGAATCGATGGTTGCTGTATCCGGTTGATGATGGATCAATGATGGTTGCTGTATCCGGTTGATGATGGATCAGTGTTGGGTGACTTGGTCACGTGTTGGTACCACATGCATTGTGTCTGCATTTGTGTTTGCATGGAATTGTAACATGTTAGGATGTCTTCCAGTGTTACAATTCTTTGGTTGATTATTGATTGGTGCATAATGACTTGTATGATTGGAACTGTGTGTTGAATCTGAATTTATGCTAAAATGGGTGAAATAATATGCTTGTGATATAATGTTGATTGAGAAGCTTATAATGCATGTTAATTATGAGAAATCTCACCCTTACTTTAACAATTTCAGATTAAAGTTAGCAACTCAGGAGTCGGTGAGGATGGCTCTAGAGCTATGTTACTTTAAGTCCGCGTGTCAGTGTCGTGCTCTGATAGGTTGTAACACTGGGGGAAACGTTTGAATGATGAGTTTTATTTTATACTATATTGTTTAATTTATGTTGGGAATACTTATGAAGTGAAGTTATTCCGGTTTTGAGACATTTCTGCTGTGTAGAACATGATATTGATTTGAATATTTATCTTAATAATTCCTTCAGTAAAGCATGATAACTGTAGATTTGAGGTTTTTATATTTATCTTAGATTGTGACATCCCTGTTTTCCATGTTACTCTGATTTAATTAATATATTCGCGAGTTATTTAGAAGGGGTGTTACATATTATGCTTGATGTTTAATGAAGCTAAACATGTTTATGTACACATAAGTGTTTATAAAATAAAATATATAAAGATATAGTATGATGAGATCATTAAAAGTATATAAATTGATAAGTCACCATGATTATCAATTAAGAATTATTTTGCAAATGAATACTTAATATATATATCAATTAAGATATATTATATATATATATATATATATATATATATATATATATATATATATATATATATATATATATATATATATATATATATATATATATATATATATATATATATATATATATATATATATATATATATATATATATATATATATATATATATATATATATATATATATATATATATATATATATATATATATATATATATATATATATATATCATACACCAAGTATGTTATGTACTAAAAAAAAATAAACAAGTAAAATAGAAAACTTACTAACAAAGTGAAAGTTAAAATCGATACTACCTCACCATACAATATGACGGAGGATGCACTTGTATTTCAGAAGGAACTCTCTAAAGAAAGTTGAACCAAATACAAAATATGCCACAAAGATTTTAAAACAACACGATTTTACCACTTTCCACTTTGACAAAGTACCCAAAAGTATAACTTGCGATGAGTCCAATAAGGTCATTAATTTGATGATCATTTGTTTTGATTGAACTCTCACTTTTATCCTTTTCATGTTAGTTATCTTTCTTCTCCTCATGTTTCATCGATTCGGGTTGATCAATTCCTTCTTAGGCGTCATTGAGTATGTCTCTTGAAGATACGCCTACATCATGAAATGAATTACCATTTCCGAGAATTCTCGAGTACAACATCAAAAGTAATTTATGCATCTTTTACCAATAAAGTAAAACTATTTGTTGCTTTCTAGATCACATAATCCATCTTCTCACCCCATATAGAATAGGATTAAAATATGTTCATATGCCTTGAGCCACCATAAACGAGAACTCATATTCTCTTCATAGAGTCAAAACAATGTTCCTACAAAAACAATAAGACAAGCTAGCTACCCAATATCCATTAGGTCCTTGTGGGTTAGTGAAACAAATTGTTTGCATTTGGACAAGCCTTTCATACAACCATAGTGACAATTTAAATTTTCACCATCACTAAAATCACTATCGTATAAGTGCTCACATTTTGAGGATCTTAAACTTGACACCTTAAGAGCTTTAGACTTTGTTATTTTCTCCTTATCCGTTTCTTTCTCCTTTTTCTTCTTCTTCTCAAGCTTTTTCTCATGCTTGTCTAAGCAAGTAAGTTCTTGCTCATGTTTTTCAAACTTATCAAACAATATAATGAGATCAAGTGTTGTAAGATCATTAGCTTCCTTGATCGCGGTAACCTTCGGTTACCAATTCCTCTCACAACCTTGTTAATAGAAATTGCATTAGAAATAAGAGTACCAAGTACGTTCAAACGATTAATGATATTTAATGTATTTTTCTTATCATCATTATTCCATAGTGCTTACGGCTTAGATGTGAAAACGCCATTAGTATTATTTTGAGTAATAGCATCACACATATCATTGTCATATGAATTAACATGAATATGCGTACAAGCTTTCCAATAACTATAGTTTTCTTCTAGAAAAAAATTAGGGTTAATTTGTAATCCCATTTAGATTCGTACGCCATTTTTTACTAAGAGTTTCGAAGCAAGCAATTAACTGAAGCTTTGATACCACTTGTTAGACTATGAAAACATATCTAGAGGGGGGATGAATAGATCCCCAAATAAAAAATCACCTTTTAAAATAGTTACTTAAAAAAATTGTTTGAAAAATGATATTGAGCGAAAGATTTTTGGCCTATGTTAATAAAGTAGTCTAAACAAAACTAGTTATTGGAAACACGGAAATGCACAAGCCATATGGAATTAAGATAATGATAAAATAAATCAACATAATAATATCTCAATTAATATTTTAATATCAAACACAATCGTTTCCTATTTTCGATGAAATCATATTAAAACATAACTTGACAATTAATCGAACATGTGGCACGCAATCAATTTTTCAGAATTTTCTTTAAGCTTTGTTGATATGAAAAAACACTTACAATAAAAGTGATTATAAGCTAATCAGCAAAGTAATTTAAACTTTAACATTCAAAGATAAATTCTATAAGAATCCATTGATCAAACACCATACTCAACAAATTGCATATATAGAGTAAATGAGAGTAACAGATAAAATATTGCAATTGTCCTTTGAGTTGAACAAGCTAAACAACTTGTCAAACACTTGGTGTCTAATAAAAGTTTCAGAATTTTCCTTTGTATTGTGTTGATATGAAAAGCACTTATAATCAAAAGTGATTATAAGCAACTCAACACATAATTAAAAACAAAAACAGTCTCGAAAAATTCCTACGCGTTGATGGATTACTCAATGCTATTTGAAAAATTGATGTATGAAAATTAAAGCAATAAAAGAAAAGAGACACAAGGATTTGTCTACATAGTTCTCCACTTTTGTCCTTGTATGTAGGTACGTCTGCGTCAAATTCCAATGTGGAATTAGGATACTTTCTTACTTTACAAAAAGTATGAATACAAGAGAAGTGTTCCAAGAGCAACCTCCAAATATAACCATTTGATGTTGATTCAACCCTTTCTATTCATTTGATATTCAACAAGACTAAGACTCAATAGCTACCAATTGATTATCTAGATCTTACTACTCCTTTGTATACATTATCTCCAAAGCTTTTGCGCACCATTAATTGTACATATTACAACATAAAACTTCAATTTGATTCACCGTTTTCTCGCTACTTCCTTTGCGTTCTTTATCTCCAAAGGATCCTTTACGTTTTTTTATCTCCAAAAGGCTTCACTTGACCGCAATCCTCTTTTGAATGTCTTGAACGAAAATCTCCAAATCAATCAATGATCTTAGAGGATAAACCCACGGTTTTTCTGGATGAAGACCCCTACAAATCTCAATCCAATATTCTCGGCTACACAAAAACCTAATCGAACATTATCAAACCTCATCTAGATGGCACCCTAACAAAAGATCGTTACGATGGAATGTTAGTGTGTATGCATAGATTGAAGGTTGGAGATGAAGAGAAAATGTAAGTTAATTTTATGGTATCATCAAGTTAGAATGATGCATGAATGATATATTTATAGTTTGGGTCATATTTGGAAAAAGAGAGAAGTTTCAGAATGAAAAAATAATGAAAAAATAACCCACAAAACAGTATGTGTCACCTGAAAAAATCATGTGTCGACACATGCAAAGCAGTAGCTACAGGCTTTAAAAATGTAGTATATGTGTAACCTGAAGTTCGTATGTGTCGACACATAAAATCAGCATTTCTGCAATGTCTTAAAAAGCTTCAGTATGTGTCGACCTGAAATTCGTATGTGTCGACACATAAAATCAGTATTTTTGCAATTTCTTAAAATTCTCAGTATCTGTCTACCTGAAATACGTATGTATCGACGCATACAATAAAAACTAATGCATAAAATGATTTTTCATGAATTGGAGCAATTTCAAATTTGTTTTAAATGATTCCTAAGACCTCTAATGCAAGGGAGTGCCACATGACATAGAGATATCATCCAATATACATAAATGCTAAGTTTTTCTAGTTTTGACATCATGCAAAACATCTAATTGTGAAGTTGCACTCACAAATTCTAAAATCAAAATATTCATACAGGATAAAGATGACCTTACATAAAAAAAAAAAAAGAGGAGAGCGAGAGTCAGAGATAAGAGCGGACGCAATGGAGGTGACGACGACGAAAAATCATAGTGCAACAGAAAGCTTACGTGTTAAGCAAAAATTGAGAAGCATGAATAATCGATGGTTGGTAGAGATAAGAGCAGGCGCCGTAGCAGCAGCGACGAAAAATTATAATGCAACATAAAACTTACGTGTTTAGCGAAAATTAAAAAGTATGAATAATCGATGGTTGATGGTGAAATAAACAAAGAATGAAGAGCATATGAAAAATTTCGAAAGAAAGGAGAAGAAGGTTGCGAAATATTACATATATAAAAAAAATATTTTTTTAAGGAAAAAAATAACAAAAGAGAAAATAGAGTTGTAGGAGACTTTTAGAATTTTGATTACTTGTATATATAATATTATTAATATAATAATTATAAACATAACTAATACTAATGATATGGATCTATCTAAATTATACATGTCGGATAGATTAGATACTAGTACCCATTAAATTTGATGGAAACCGTAGTGTTCACCTAAATAAATACAAAAGTATTTCCAAATGTGTTTGACATGTCATCAAAAACATAACACATGTCGCCAGTTGTCTACCTCCCTACCATACGATGCAGTCAAACTTCCACGAACGACAGATATCAAACAAATTCGCATCCCGCCATGCGCAAACCAAAAACCGCCACACGCCCTCCAAACAAAAACACAAACCCCTTGCCACGTCACCAACATCCACTCAAAAACCGCCACGAAGTTATTATATTTCAAAAACACGATTTCGATAACACAAATAACAACAACCACCGATAACTAAAAGAAACAGAAAAAAAAACCTCTTTCAATTTTCATCTTCAACGACTCTCACCGTCACTGTCAGACATGGAGGTTTCCGGCACTGTTCTCCGTCAGTTAACATACGTCTCCGGCGCCGGAACTAACGCCAATCGTCGTAGCTTTGTTCCGCGAAGAGACGTTGTTAGAGTGAGAATGTCAACGGGGTTTGATTTTCGTGACGAGGGTCACTTGCAGTATTACCAGGAATTGAAGAACAGAGGACCTGTTAAAAGCAATAAGAAGAAGATGAAATTGCTCAAACGTTTCTCTGAAAACGTTTCTTCTTTCCCTCAATTAGGGTTTGCTTCTGATTCAAATCAACCTAATCTCTTCGATCATCTTCAACAAAACCTCATCACGGTACTTTTTGTGCCTTTTTTTTATTAATTCTAGTTTTTTTCATCTAAATTTTTACATGTTTCCTCTTCTGAATTATTCCTCTTTTTGCTTTGATTTAAAAATCTGTTTTTTATGTTTCTTTTTTTTAATACCACAAATTATGATGATGAAGATGGTGTAATAGTTATGACAATTTTTCTTTTAATTAAAAATCTGTTTTTTGTTTTGTTTTTTCTTTTAGGGTTTTTTCCTTTTATACCACAAATTATGATGAAGATTGTAATTATTTAGGCAATAATTGAATTGATGGTTTTTTCTTACTTAGGATGGTGGTGAGGAATTACTGAGAGAGCTTGAGAAAATTAGAGCAGAGAAGAAGGAATTGAAGAAAAAAATGAAACAAGAGAAGAAAAAGGCTAAACTTAAACCCTCCAAGATGAAAACTTGTGATAAATCTGAATCTTCATCGTCATCTTCGTCTTCTGAATCGAGTGATAGTGATTGTGATAAAGTGGTTGACATGAACACCTTAAGAGGTGTTGCTGTGGATGTTGCTTCAAAGCCGGTGGATGAATTGCAATTGCAGACCATTATTGATGTTGAAGCTTCCACTCCAGGTCATCATGTCATGGATTTGTGTTCAACAAATGATGCGTCTGTTGTTGTTGGGTTTAAGAAAGAGACTAATGTGGTTATCCCTGCTGCTCAAAAGAGGATTGAGGTTTGCATGGGTAACAAATGCAAGAAATCAGGGGCTGCTGCATTGTTGCAGGAGTTTGAGAAGGTGGTGGGTGTTGAAGGTGTTGGTTCTGTTGTTGGATGTAAGTGTATGGGGAAGTGTAAAAGTGGTCCTAATGTGAGAATTCAGAACTCAGTGGATCATGGCATGGTTCAGGGACTTGATGATTCTGTTAAGGTTCCGAGTAACCCTCTTTGTATTGGAGTTGGTTTGGAGGATGTGGATACTATTGTGGCTAGATTTTTAGGGGAGGATCATAATGATGTGAGTATGGCTGCTTCATTTTAGTGAATAAAAGGTGTAGAAAAGGCTAGCAATGTGATGATTGTGTATATAACTTCGTTTTGAATGAAAAATTAGTTATCATGCAGTCTGGTTTTTATTTCTTTTTATACATCTTGTACAACTTGCCCTTGGGTTTATCACTATATGTAAAGTGATTGTGGAATTATAATATCATTGGCCTTACTCTAATTTTGTTTTTGTAGTGATTTTGAAAGAAGTATTATAGTTTCACTCGTATAGTCATTTGAATGATTATTGGAGGTGGTTCCTATTGTTGACCTTGTTTTTGTTTGTTTCACCCTTGGAATATGTTTCTACTATTCGGCCAAAATAGTTTGACCTTGCTTGAAAATCGACATTACTTGACATTACTTGAAAATCGAGACTAGGGTCAGTTATACTCCATGGTATTATTTATAAAAAAAATTATTAATTTATTTTTTACCTTCAACCAACATATTTGGTCTATATACCATAGTCACATTTCTCATAGAAGTAAATAATATTCACAATCCTCTTATCTAACGAGGTGGGCGTCGTATAGGACTAGAGTGAGTGAGTATATAATACTCACAAAGCAAACAATACTACTATCAAAATATTGATTATGGGGAAATCTTTTATTTTGAAAACCTTTGGGTTAACAAAAAAAACTTCATAAAAGGTGTACTTAATGAATAATACACAACACTTATTTATATTTAATGTGATAATATTATCTCTTGTCTTATATATAAGAGAAAGTTTAGTTTATAGATTAATCAATATGTCTGAAATGATTTATGGTTAAATGATGTTGCTTCACAGCAAATTATAAATCAAAATCAACATAGATTCTTTCAATGAATTTCTCCCCTTCCATGTGCGGGTTTTCCACCTTAGCAGCATACATTGAGAAAATCTAAAAGTTTGTATTAAGTAATTTACAAACTACATTAATCAAAAAAAGTATTATGTACAAGTACAACGCACAACTAGAGGGGGACAAGTTGTTAAGCCATACAACCAAAATCTGTTGGGTAAGACTCTTAGCCATTGTCATCCCAGCAGCATAGTTTAGAGTTGCTACGTGCAAATCCAGCTTTGCTGACCACCTATTTTATATGATCTATACATCAGTTACGGATTTACTTAGAACTTATGGGTCAGTACCGGGGACGTTTGGGGGATGACCCATGTTCCAATCCACTCGTGCTGTTGTCACATCTTCTGACAAAATGATCAAGTGTTTTCTGCTTTGCAGGGCTTCTCACTGGCGGTTGATCATCTGAGACCTTTAAGTACTTTGCAGGGCTTCTCAGTAGTGGTTGATCATCTGAGACCTTTAAGGTGTTCTCATGGCCATCAAGCATCTGATTTTTTTTCCAATAACAAAAGTTCAGAATTAGTCTTAAAAACATAAAGCTAACACTATTAAAAACTACTCCAAAAGATATAGACATAAAAGCAGAACTGAATCTCTTAGTGCAGAAACCGATTTTACAATTACTTTCAAATTTCACTACATGTGACTGAGTTCCCAAACAAAATAGAGATATACCTGTCCCAAATTGTCCAGTTTGCTTTGCACTACGTCCCTGTGATGTGGAAAATTATAAGATTGTCAATACATCAAAGATGTCAGGTCAATCAGAGGACTGCTAAAAAACACAACCTACCACATGATATCATCAACTGTGTCATTTGCAAGCAAGTAGTATATATTTACTGAAGACACCTGAAAACAAAAGCGAGAAAGTCATAATCATTACATCACAGATTGTTGTCGGATACTGAACTATCAACTAAGCTTAGCAGTGACATATTTTCATTAAAGAGATGTTTTCTTTAAAGAGAATCTATCACAAATTTTTAGGATATCACCACGATTTCTAAAACAATGCCGTTGCTCGTACTCTCTTACTGTTGATGCTGATTTTTAAACTACAACAGCATTTAATATCACTCTTTTTCCTTTCTTTTCAACTTAACAAAACAACCATGTTTGAAAATATACCTGTCCAATTCTATGAACACGGTCTTCAGCCTGAATTAGATCACCAGGAGTCCAAGACAATTCTGCAAAGAGGACGGTGCTGGCAGCGGTCAATGTTAACCCGACACCTCCAGCTTTGATAGATAGCTGCAGGACAACAAAATCAACAACAAAAACAACACCAGAACTATAGTCCAAACAGAAAAATGATTACAACAAAACATAGGAATGATATTGCAATACCACTGCTGCCTTGATAGAATCTTTTTCCTGAAACTCTGTAACCAACTGTTGCCTTGATCCAGAAGGTGTACCTCCATCAATCCGGATGCAACCAACCTTTTTTTTCTGGAAATTTTAAACAGTTCACAAGTGTTTATCCTCACTTCTTGATGAGATGCATAAGTTTTAAGGGGCCTTACCAGAAGAAACTCGTGTATTGCATCAATCATTGATAGATGGTGTGCAAATATAAGAAACTTGCAACCTGCCTGCAACAATCATTACATACATAGAATTACCACATGCTATGGTGATCAACAGCTTGATTTAATCACAAGAAAAAAAGCAAGGTAAGAAAATTGAAGCAGACACCTTTTTAATTAAGATTACAAAATAAATTGTTGCATTAGAAGAAAATGCACTACATTGTCTTTTTCAATATTATATTTGCACGTCAAGATCTATGGTTTGGAAATATAATTGATATTAAAAATACCATTGCACTAGGGAATATATACTTAAATTAACTAGTGTTTTTCACAAATTTGTTTCATGGAAGGTTAATCATCACAAATATTTCGAGCATAGAACATAAGCTACCTACGTATAGGAACTTGAAGGGGTCAAAATTAAGGAGATCAGATACAAGTTACAACAAAGTAGTATCTTATATATCCTTGTAGAATTAAAGTCATAAATGTGCGTTGAGTAAGAAAGCTAAAACAAGATCCGAAGTTTTTAATGGTATTTAAGTTCATATAGGTCACAGCAGTTGAAAGTATTAATCTTCAATTGCTTTAAAGAGAAGAAGCTGCAGCATACCTCGATTACAGTTCCAAGATAATCAAGAACAGCGGGAATCTTGGCTTCAGCAGAATCAGTATAAATCTGGAATTGAATGAATCAAGGTTCAGTGATAACTCACAACAGTCATAATGTTTAGATTTTCTGGCATACTAAGGGATATGAGCAGGCATTGCAGTTAACTATAAACCTTTTCTAGTTCTAGGAAATAGTTGCAATCTCAAACAAATTGTGCACAACTGCTTCTATTAATACCTTGTTAATAAGATTCTTTTCAGTAAACTTGAGTGATTCAGCCTCCTCTTGTGATTTAGCTGCCTTAATTTTGGCTTTTACCATCTCCAACTGCAGAACAAAAACCAATACTGGTCAGCTGTTACCACCTTAAACTGCATATGCACAGCAAAATTATTACTATTCGAGTAAAATAACATATTCTTGGTAAAAAAAAAATTACAGCCATGTTTCTAGATAAAAAGCCTAGAAGCCCACTCCAAACCATTTCAGAAGTAAAAAAATAAACCAGTCATTTCTTCATCTTTCACAAGGCCAAACTACAATTCATTTATTAACAAAAACAAGTTTAATGAAATACATGTAATATGAATACCAACCAAACAGTCCATACAAAGCAAATCAACTTACTCGTTTGAACGTTGAAATTCAACAATCCTATGACAATGCTAGACGCGAGAAAATAAGCTAAAAGAATATTGCAAAGAGTAAGAATGCATAGCAACTGCATTTCATAACTAGCTTGAGTTATAACCTAACAAAACTGAATGATGCAATCCTCATCTCAAGATGAATAACAAATATGTTGAGTTACCTCCCGAAATAGAGCATTAATTTGCTTCATGTCCTTGTCAGCCAAATCTAGGAAGACCTAAAAATCAATTATAAAACAAATACAATAAATAACTTTTAAGTTGTATCATAAGCTTCATGCGTTGGTAAAAACATTGGTCAAAGTGTGCACTATATAAACCGATTGTAAGGAAAAATGCGGATGATGAATGTACGCACTTGTTGCCTACGCTTAACAGGAAGTTCAGAAAGAACATCCTTTTTAAGCCTCCGAATCATCGATGTTGCCTTCATCAAATTGTGCAATTCTTCATGATTACTTGCCCCTTGATAAAGTCCAAAAAATCCCTGGAAAATCCATGCAAACGACAAGCTGGATACTTACCCAGTAAAAGCAAAATGAAAGTGGCTAATTTAAAAATCATACATGTAACAAAGATGAGATTACTTACACCCTTGCAATACCGGTTACCATATTCATGAACATTCTTATACACATCAGGATACAAAGCTTCCAGCTATAACACCGTTTCAAAGAGATTACCAAAATGTAGATTCCATCAATGTTAATGTTGAGCATTAATGAGGTATTAAACGTACTAGACATGAATAATTTACCTGTTTGAATAGTTCAATTGGTCGGGATAAAGCAGGAGTTCCACTAAGCAATATTGCATATTTAGCTTTCTGAAATCGGCACACAAATTTTAGCTTTTAAGTGATGAAGGCATGAGAGAATTGAATAGGTATTATTCAGCAGCTATGTACTCTTTACAGCAACTCGACTAATAACAAAGCTAATATATTATCCAATCAAAATGTTTCACATTTAGCACCAGACTTCCTTTTGGGGAGGAGGGGGAGGTAATCAGGGTTCAGAGGACAGACCCTTGGCACGTGCTTTGCACACACCAGACACCACAAACCTCTTTTATCTTGTGTTATATGATTGTTTTTTATGTATATAACACATGTACTTACTTTAGAGCCAAGTATAAGAGACCAGAAGCAAGCATGTGATATGGCTTTCAAGAATTAGTAACCTTTATAACTGGAAGAGAAGCAGTTGTCCTCTTTGCCTGAGCATTTTTCAGAAAGTGTGACTCATCAGCAATTACAACCTGGATAAAAATAGTTTGCAGCTAAGAGTGTAATTTATAAGCATCAATTGGTGAAGTACATTTGCACAGGTAGATAGAGACGCAGTCATCTTTTCAGGGAAAATATCTGATGGTAAAGTACATATAATATAACCCAATAATAATAAATCAACCACCTATTTGTACTCGGTAGCATTCAACAATCTTTACGACATTTTCACAATTCATTTTTCAATGAAGACGGCTTTTAACAGCCCTAGCATAATGCACCATTGTCGGTTGAACATAACGACACTTACAGTTTACAAACAAGAAGTACTTTATCAACTTTCATAAATTTCAACACTTTTAGTCACAATATATAGACGACTTCCTTCATTCATTGTACTCACTGTGCCTCTAATGGAAGACTAACAGCACATACTGGCATATGGTTAAGATCAGGACTTAGAAACTACAATGAAGTTAGAAAATTAAGAAAACTGGACGGCATTAACCTTAAAGTCAGACTCCATAAGCGTATTTTGTAGCTTTGCCACCATATCATATGAGATAATGTTGAATAGTCCATCCAGATGAATGCTGTTTTTGGCACTTGGAGGAGATACTATATTGAAACCTCCTCTATTTGACCCACCACTTTGAGATAAGACAACCTAATCATGATAGTTGGGTAGTGTAAGAAAACATAGAATAAGGAGATAAATGGTATACTTAATCAGAAGGGGAACACACAGAAATTAAAAAAAAAGTCCGAAAGTTTTAAATACCAACCATTAGGGAATAAACAAAAAATAAAAGTCAATAAAGGGATCACAGAAAACATACAAGGATATCTGATGAAGGAATATTCAGCCATTGTTGAATCATCTAAATCAAAGAAAACCGATAAGGACATACCTTACCAAGTGTGTTACAAAAAATCATGAAAATATAGAAATAAAACCCTTACAGAAGCCCATTGCAAGCGTAATGCAGATGGCGTGAGAATGAGAACAGGCCAAGAATCCTGAACACATGCAGCTACAGAAATGGCCTGCAAATACCAATAGAAACTCTACATATAACTTCTGTAATATGGTACTCCAACAGAATAAACATTGCCGAATTTTCTTTTAGAAGGAAGAACAGAAAGACAGACGAGGCCAGCCAAACCACAAATTAACTAACAATAAACAGAACTCTTTCCATCATAAGCCTACTTGCATCTTCTCCCACACAAGCATAAAAAGCTCATAATGTTTATTTTACTTATCTAGTTTAGGGATCTCCAATCATTATATGGGACTTTGGTAGTGTCAACAGTTGATGTGAAGATGCGTGTAAGTAAAAGCATCCATGAATATATGTTTTTTTTCAAAACTAATGTTGACTCCTGTGAAATAGAAGGGTAATTCTGGTGAGGAACAAGAACTTAGCCTGCCCAGTCACCAAAATCAGAATAAATAATATCTAGCAACTGATTGACTAAAAAAGCTTACATCTAGCAATATAAACAATTGCCGAGTGTGCAAGAAAATGATTATATCAATGGCAGACAAACAAATGCATAACAGATATGTATTATTGCATTGCCTTAAGACAATAGAGTATATGAATTATCTGGCCAACGTAAAAAGTAATTTTTATCAGTCATCTGAACTAAAAGTAATTTTCACAGTCCTAAGAGAGTAATCCACAAGAGAGAGCTGGGCAGGCAATATAATTTTGGCTTAATTCGCACCTGCATTGATGGTGCAGGGGTAGTATGAACTGTAAACATAATTTTACTTTTCACCCTTACTAAAAGGTAGTTGTAGTCATAGGAAAGTAACAACTAAGAAATGAAGATCATAACTCCAACATATTACACAACTGGAGTTGCAAAAGAGAATTATACTCAATTCATGGATGCTACTGTGATTACAATGTGATTCTTGTGTACTAATTGTGAATTAAGTTATACTGTCAAGCATCAAGTGTGATTTCTACCATAACTTAATTAACATTGAAGATACTAAATACTCATTATTTAAATGCAGAAGGTAGGAGAAGGAAGATAATCAACAAAAGTTGCATGTTTGTTGCACTGCTATAAAACACACACAGTAAACAGTTGGAACTTGAATGTATGGAAATAATTTAGTTTTGGGCAGTAAATTGCCTGCAACGTTTTCCCCAGTCCCATTTCATCCGCTAAAAAAGCACGACATCCATGCTGCAATATAAACCTGAAAACAAACAAATAATAACTAAAACCAACGGCGCGTAGTAAAAGAACAAATTACAGAGAAAAAAATGAACAATCCATATAATATGAGACAGATGAGAAAAGTATGAGCAAGCCATTACATACCTTATACCGTCTCGCTGAAATGGCAAAAGCTTTGTTTCAACATAGTCAGGGATCTTATCATATTGATCTTGCAGTAAAGACAAAAACTAAAAACTTCAGAAATTTTTGGGGAATAACCAATATATACATAAATCTATTGCTTGCTGATATAGAAGGAGAGATCAGAAAAACTGATAATCAAAACATTCAGCTTATACCTCGAAGATCGGGAACAGAAGTGGCAGCAGCAATAGCACGCTGCACTAAGGGATCTAAGTTCTCCACCTGTAAAATAATTTGCATAAATGTAGGGAGAAGGCTAGAACATGTAGAAATTAAAGACCACAGTCATATCAGATAAAAATCATAAAATATGGCAAACATCCTTACTAGTCCTCTCTCTAAGATAGAAGATTATAATATGATTCAATGAACAATACATTTATTGAATTAGTGACCCCGACTTCAATACCCAGTTCTATTATTCACATATGATGCTTTACTTCTGTGAACATCAAAGGGTGCACATCTAGTATGTATAGAGAAAAAGAAACTCGGCGAAGGCAAAAAAAACAAAAACGAAACTTAAAAAGCATGTACGAAATTAAATATCTCTACTTTAGAGATTTGAAGTTCATGAAAACACTAAGGATTCTCTCAACAACAACTAAGCTTTGTCCCACTAGGTGGGGTCGGCTACATAGATCAACTTTCGCCATAATGTTCTATCAAGAAGCATGCTTCTATCCAAATCATTAATCACAAGATTTTTCTTAATAACTTCTCTTATATTTTTTCTATGTCTTCCTCTTCCTCGAATTGTTTCCCTTCTCTCCATTTGGTCAACTATCCGTACTATAGAATGTACGGGTCTTCTCTATACATGCCCAAACCACCTAAGTCTATTTTCCACCATCTTGTCTTCTATAGGCGCTACCTCGACACTCTCTCTAAGGATTCTCTCAAGCCAGAAAATTCAGATAAACCACATAACTGGAAGAACTTATTACCTGAACATTATAACCAGATATTTCTCTGAGAACCTTTTCTGCTTCTGACAAAGAAGATAGAGGGAACAACCACAACCTGCAGACTCAAAAGTTTTCATAAGCTAGAACAACAAAACAGACAACAAAACCAGATAAACAATTCACTCGCCATTCACACACACGCATTGGAGTAAAGGCGGAGAGACATACCGTTCTTTAGCATTCCAAATAGATTTAGGGATTCTTCTAAAAGCAGCAACTATTACCTAACACAAAAACATTACAAAAGTTAAATCATAAACCACAAAGCTCTTCACCGACGACTCGGATACAAGATCAATGATAATAAAATCTTATAACCTGGTCATATAGGAACTTTGCTGCAATATTTCCACTTGAATGAAGAAAAAATTTGACAGAAGCTTTTGTCAATTCTTTAACTTGTTCATCTGCTTATAAAATAAATGTAACAAATACCAACATAAAAAAAATAAAAAAATAAAAAAACAATATGAAGAAACAAGCATATATACTCTTGTTAGTGTTGTTTGTTGTCACTGGTTTCAATGAAGGGGGGAGTGTTCTAGCTCCTTGAGGCAAAGCATCAACCTGGAACGAGAGAGATTATGGTAATGAATGAGTGATACGAAAAAATGATGATAATTTGAAAAAGAATGAAACTTTACTCTTTGAAAACGTGAAGCGGGAGAGGGGTTTGAAGGAGGAGGGTGGGAGCGGAGTTGAGCAATTTTCTGAAAAGCGTCTCTTTCAAGGGAATCGAGGTCTTCGGCGCTCAAATCCCAGTCTTCTGGGTCCATGGTTTCAAATTTTCAATTCAATTTCAAACAGGTTTTGGGGTTTTCTTTCTTTTGAATTCAATTTCGTCACTTCGTTGCTTTCTTTGTTTTTTTTTCGTTTTTTTTTTCTTGGTAGGTTAGAGATGTTACAATTACAAAATGGACAAAACATGTTTTGAGATATTGGGTTGCTATTCAATTAGGGTTAAATATGTTATTATTAAATTTTATTTTTAGTTTCTATTAAAAATAATATATGATGTAGGTTACTTTCTATAAAATTATTATCTATCTAGTTTTAATTTCTGTTATTAAATTGATGTGTATTTTTTAATAATTAATTTGTAAATATATTTAGAATGTTATAAAAATTTCTTCGAAAAAAAAGAATTTAAAATTTGATTTTTAAATTGAGGTTTTCATTACTTTCTTCTTGAAATTTAAAAAATTTATGTTTAGTTCATCTTATTTTAAAATTTTTTAAAATTTGATAAAGAAACATTTTATAATATTCTAAACCCGTATGAAAAAAATTATTCAAAAATCTAAAAATTTAAGAATAATTAAACAGTTTTCAAAGTTTTAGAAAATAATAAAGACTAAAACTACATGAATAAAAATTGTGTAAAGACTAAAATATATCATTTTTTTAATAAGGACTAAAAATGAAATTTGAAATATTTATAGAGTTATAAACATATTTAACCCACTTAATTATGATTTTTAAAGTTTGAGATGATATTAATATTTTTTTTTTAAAGAAAGATGGATAAATTATAATAAAAATTTATTAAGGTATTATAAGAGAGAGAAAAATAACGTAGTAAAATTATCAAAATGTATGACTTTTCTTAATTCTTAAAAAGTTCTTAATTATTATAAGTATATTAGAAGGAGGGTATTTTCACATATTGACAATAAGATTATGTATTTCTCTTCCTCAAATTTGTGGATGTCTAGAACCTTGAATGTTTAGGGTATTTATAGAGACTCATAAGCTTAGTTAAGAACGGATCTCATAACTCTATCATTAAGAAGGTGGTAGACGGCAAATTGTGGGTGGGAAATTCAAATTTCATCAGGCGACTAGTCACTCTCATTTGGATGACCACGCCATTATGGGTGCCCAAACCTGATTTGGGTGACTAACCCATTTTATGTCCTTAATTGTGCTTTACTAACGATGCAACTCTCTTTTCATGGATCATTCCTTATTAAAGTCCAAATAAAGTATCTCAATCCTCTGTTCCTCAATCACAAGGTCTTGGAAAGAACGAAGTGACCTCGTTTCGACGCATTGCCACCATGAAGTTCCATGAACTTTCTCCAGCAAAATATGGGGAGATTCCCATAAGTTTCATCTAGGACAGCATGTGCAACATTAGATGCTCCTAATGATGGATTCGCCTCGTGAATCAAGTATGTAAGAGACCTTTGTGTTTGTCAATACGTGTTAGGATACGAGACATGTATCGGTCTATTCTATAATTGTTGGCGTTTACTTCGAAGAAGATAATCTTAGCCTATAATGACCTAGGTTTTTTGCCTTTTATAAAAGGAAGTGCTCAGCTTATTAACACATACGTTATTCCAAAATCTTTGCTTCTAACAGGTCAAGTTACATTTAGCATTTCTCCAACTTTCATCTTCTTCGCAAACAAGTACAATTCATTCCTCTCTTTCTTCAACCTTCTCTCTCCAAAAATGACAATTATTAGGGAGTTAGACGAGCGTGGTAATGCAATTGACCCTTCCAACATTAGGGAACTCTTGAAATTGTAGGAACATTGCGTGAATGGAATATTTGCGTATGTGTTTCTCATAGGACACAATTGAACACCTTGTTATGCGCCGTTATGACCATAGTCTCATTTTACTTCGATGTTGTATTGAAATTTCATCAAGAGTCGGTAGACCATTCATGTTTCAAGCAACTTAGTGCATTTGTGAGGCTTATTCTGAGATTCCAAAGATAGATTGAAATAAGGAAACTAGAAGTGTCTTCGTCTCGCTTAACAATGTTATACAAGACTATCTTGTGTTTCAAAAAAGAGATTATCATTGTCGATCGATTAGAAAAATGCATAAGATTCAAAATGAAATACAGGCGCACAAAAACAATGATTCTTTGGAAATCTATGATAAGTTAGCTTTAAAAGTCGGTTCTTAAAATGCTAGATTTTTTAACAAACCATGGTATGTTAATTTTTCCAAGATAGTTATTGCTTATTTCCCTACATATAGTATGCTAATTTATTGGATTCCTCAATATGTGTTGTGACATAATTTATTAGGACCCAGCCTGGAGTTGTCAAGAAGTGCAGTCCCCCCCCCCCCCCGCACGCGCGCAAAGAACGGTGATCCCCTGAATGTAAAAGGAACAGGGGCGACGAAGAAAAGAAGTATCGGCCGAGGAATCCTCTGCGTGCCCAAGACCGACATAAAGATCGCCGCTATAACCGGTCTCCCTCTTGCTGCCCAGAAAGAAACGACAAAGACGATTTTGCGGTCCACTATCCCAAGCTATCATGGAGGCCCCTATTCCTAAAGGGGTGGAGAAGACTCTCCATCTGAAGGAGTACGGCGACATTGCAGACCCTCTTCGACCATATCGACCACTTGGAGGCGATGCTCCACTATCACAATATCGAGGGCCCTATCAAATGCAGGTTATTCCCCACGACGCCGAGGAAAACAGCCATGGACTAGTATAAGAGCCTCCCCCCAGGTCGATCACTTCATGGAGGAGTTTGAAGAACCAATTCGTCATTAGCTTCACAACATCTCGCCCGCACATGAAAATTGAGGCCTCCCTCGAGGCAATCGTCCATAGGAGCGATGAGACCCTCAGAGAGTACATCGATTGGTTCAACCGCGAGGCCATTCAGGTCCCATACGCTATCACATTAAGAGGTACTTGCTCGAGAGGGGACTCCTCCCGTGCACTGAATTTATAAAGGCCGTCGGCATCGAGCCTTTCAGGTCTTTTGACGTACTCCTCCAAAAAGTCTAGGCCTACATGGACTACGAGGAAAAAGAGGCCGCCAACAATGCCCGTGATTTGAGGAACTGCATACCAACTAACATCCTGTGGCACAATGATCCAGGCTCTTCTCAATGAACAGGGGATGAGAAGGGAGGAGAAGCCTCGCGAATCCTGCAAGCATAGAGGACCAACCAGGAGATACACTGAATACACCCCGATGATCGCTTCCCACGAGTGTATCCTTGTGGAGTACTCCAATGCTGATTTTAAGGATGGCAGGGTCAGGCGTCCTCGACCAGCCCCTGCTAAGCTCGGGGCCGATAGGACAAAATACTCTTAATACCAATGGAGCCACGGTCACCTGGCTGAAGACTGCGTCCACCTGAAGGATACCATCGAGACTTTCATCAAGGCAGGGAGACTCGGGCAGTACAAGAGGAACGATGCATCTCACCGAGAAACCCGCGAGTTTAAAGAAATTGATAAGGATACCCGACCATCCGACGGGTCTGGTCCCCTCCAGGTAGCCTTCTGTGTCTCAAGGCCAGAGGATTTATGCATCCCTAACGGTCTCGAGTACGATGGGCCTTTGTTCACCCACATCAGATGGGAGAAATTCCCCTCCGCCGTGGTCATATTTGGCGGGGGATTCAGTGACGTCCCAGTGAATTCAGCAAAGAGGAAATTCAACGAGTTGATAGATGCAACCCCAGTCCAGGCTGTAACCCTTGAACGGTTTAAAGAAAAATCTGAGTCGATCACCTTATACCTCAAGGAGCTGCCCGGTGAAGTCCTTAACTCCAGCATCCCTCTGGTGGTGAGGGCGAAGATGGCCAACTTTGATGTACATCGCATTCTGGTCGACGAGGGAAGTTTCGCCGATGTCATGTACACCCATCTATTTTGCACCCTACAGCTCGACGATACACACATGTCACCATAAGTGGGGTCTGATCTGCAAGGATTCAACGGTTTGACCTCCAAGCCATGGGGTTATGTCGAGCTGTTCAACATGTTCGGAGAAGAAACCACATTCCGACAAGTTAAAGTGTGTTTTCTGGTGATTGACTGCTCGTCTCTCTACAACTGCATCCTAGAGAGACCAACATTGGCCGACCTGACCGTCGTACCCTCCACGATACATTTAAAGATGAAGTTTTACACCCAGAGGGCCCACGTCGCCACCATCCATGGAGACATCTCATATGCCAGGAGATGTTTCAACGCGGCTTCCAAACGGTAAAATACGGTCGACACTAGGGTACGACCTACCGAAAGAGCAACCTCCTCGACAACATCGGCTACCTCAAATGACAAAATTGCTCAAGTTAAAGAACAACAAGCTCCACCAAAGGCCAACTCCATCGACCTCGACATCCGCTTTTCTAAACATGAACTCGAGGCCCCTAATGGAGAAAAGGATCCTCTCCGACCTATCCCAGACGGAGACTTCGAGTTCATCCCCCTCAGAGAAGACCCAAGTAAAAGAGTGAAGATCGGCGCTGGTCTCCCTGACCTAGAGAGGAAGCAGCTCAAAGCCTGCTTGAGGGAGAATGCTAACTTGTTCACATGTGTTTCACCCCAAAATTTTCCATCCTAATTGTCTCTTTATCTGGCTTAGACTTTACATCTGCATCCTTACATTAGGTCGTCTGCATTAACATAGCATACATTTGCATTTAATAAAGTGCATGAGGTTCAAGAGTCCAGTGGGCATACAAGCTAGAGTTTTCACAGTGTCCTGAGGTGTATATATCAAATAAAATTGATTCGTCTGGTTCTTTCTACCAACATTGAAGGGGAACTAGGGTTTTATGTGCATGGTTATTATGGATCTATGCATCATCAAGATTAAAGGACTTAGGGCTACTAATCCTTTGTGTTTAGGTTTGGTTTAGTTTTCGTCAAAGGCGTTCTTTTCATGGGTTTTCTCAAAGAAGAACTTTTGGATCAACTCAAGGTGCATTGATCAAAGGCCCTATGCAAAAGGAAGATTCATCGCTCAGTCGTAACTAGGATTTTTTATGTGTGGTTTCAAACTCAAGGTGTTGTGAGCATGGAATCCAAACACTCTTGTTAAAGATATGCTCAAGATTCAAGTATGGCATGAGATTGGTTTGGATTCAATTCATGGGAGATTTCAATTGACTTTAAATATTAAACAAGTAAAATATTGAATCAAAGGATTATTTCACGATCAATTTCACATGGTCAATTTGAGGAAAAAGTCATACCATGTTCATGCACTTTAAAGTTGGTGTTCTAAAACACTTTTCACGATTGTCCATCAAAATTCATTCCAAAGAAAAATCGTCAAAGTATCAAAGTCAACATCCTTCACCATCATTCAAAAATCAAAGTTCAAGTGTTCATTCACATTCATCCATGTCCACTTATTCATCATCTTAAGTTCAATATTCAAATTCAATTTTACAAATCACACCACACCATTTTTTGAAAAAAAGCAAACTTGAAACTAAGAATAGAAAACTGGTGTAATACCCCAAATTTGTCCTACCCTTTTACTTTTATCTGGCTTATTCATCTCGCACTTTTCACATGTACATGACTTTCATTAGGTCACCTAACGTATCATGCTTCATTAATCAATAAAATTGGCATTATGATCCAGGAGCTTGGTAATTAGGGTTTCTCCTTGGTTTTGAGACTCTCATCTACATTCAAGAGCAATTCAAGTTGTTCCTTCAATGATCATGGTATGAATTAAGGTTTATTTCCCTAGTCATGTGGTATTCAAGATGGGGGTCCCTTATGAAGTTCATCCTTAGTAAATCCCATCATTCAATGGGATTATGTCCTTACTTAAGGTGAAAGTTGTTGAATTAATGTTGGTGTTCATGGATGTTAGGGTTTGCTTCGAGAAGATTCATTATACAATGCAAGAAAACTTCATCCAAAATATCTCATCCTTAAAGATCTCATCCTTGGAGGTAAGGTCCCAACTGATCTGTTTTTGTCAAACGAAGTGGTGTTCATTGCTTGGGTCATAAGGTATATGGAGATGGTTTCATAAGAAAAATACACTTGGATTTCGTCAAGTAAAGTTTGTGGATATCTTAAGGCATAATGTTTCACCTGATCATTTGGATTTCTTTAGAGACAAAGTCCTTTTAATTATTTGAAGGACTTTGAAACATGGTGATAAATTCAAACTTAAAGAAGATATTAGTTGTTCAAGGCGCGGCTAAGGAACAATGGACATAGTTCATTAAAGAGTAAAAGGCATTAGTCAAAAGATTGAGATTTCAAAATCTACTCACCATTTCATTAAGAGTTTCCTACAAAGATTCATCTAAGGTTTTTCGAACAAAAAGAGTTTCCAAGCATTCAAGATATCATTTACATGTTCAAATAAACCATTACGAAATTCATTACACAAACTTTTGTTCTAAGCCTAAATCCTAATATCCTAAACATTTTCATGCTTCCATATCCGTTCCAAGTATCCATCTTCAAATTCTCCTCCACTTAGCTAAAACTACAAGTTGATTTGCTTTCGTATTTCTTCATGCCATACTCAGCCCTGTACCACCATATCAAAACAGACAGAGGTAAAACAAGTTAACTGCAAAACAAAATGGGCCAGCTCATAAAATCTAAAGTAAATAATTAACTAACATCCATCAATTGAACAACCAACCCTGCATTCAACAATAAACCAAGCCCCTGCAAAATCAGTTCACAAAACCTGCAATATTAATACATATTAGGTCAGAATTATCATCCCAATACCGACTCAATTCGTACCAACTCCATACAATCAGCCCTGCAGTTGTTCAAGTCAAACAGTTAATCAGAAATACCTACACAATCAGTTCACAATAACACCACAAGTTCAATACAGATAACCAGTTGAAAAGTACATATTGATAAATAAAAAACAGTTCCAACATCCAACTCATTTTCTAGCAAGTTTTACTGGCCCTTAATTCACAACAGTAAATGTTGTTGCACCCTAAAATTTACCCTCTTGATTTAGGCTTATGTTTCATCATGAATATCATATTGCATTGCATTCATACATTGTGTTGGGATCAAAGTACTTTGGTTATCAAGTCTTCCTCAAGCTTTGAAGGTTGATTGCATTGACAAGTTGCTCAAGTAGAATCTTATCATCTAAACCACTATATCTTTCAAACTCAAAAGTTATTGCATATCTCAAGATATTTTATCCATCTCTTTGGATCATCAGATGATTGAAGTTTATGTTTGATTATAAGAAGGAGTCACTCCTTTGATTCATCAGTCAAATTAGGGTTTTGTTTGATCAAGGCTATTTATCAATGTACAAGTCTTTATTTGGAAGCTACAACATCTCATTGGCATTTGAAAAGTCTTTGTACAAGAACTTGGTCAAGATGCCCAGGGGATTTGAAGTTTTGAAGAAGATTCATCAGTCTCTTGAGGTATTAACCAAAACTAGGGTTTGGGATTTCATCAAGATTTCTTGAGAATTTTGAAGTGAAACTTTATACATGGCCTCTATATGTTTGAAGGATCATATGTTTGGAGTTTTGATCATCAATTTTGAAGGGAAGTGGATCAATTGATTCAGAGGGGCAAAATGGTCATTTTGGTCAAAATCAGTCAAATTCAAGGTTGACCAAGTGAACTTTTGGCCAACCATCAATTCAAGGGTGTACTTTTAATATTTCAAGTCCATTTTGATCATTGGATCAAAAAGATTGAGGTTTGGGTTGAAACTTGTTCATGAAGAAACCCTAAAAGTTTCTAATTTTGGAAAATAAGGACTTAATTTCAAAAATTCATATTTTATTCACCTTTGATCAAAAAATGCAAATGAAGTATTCTTGGAAAGATAAGAGGATGATCTTTCATCTCCTTTTGGTCTCATGTCCAAATTGGCAAAGAGTCAAGAATTATGGTCTTTGGAAGTCACAAAATTATAGGTTATTTTCCAAAAGTAGTGAATTTCATGTCAAATTTTGAGGAACTTAATGTATTCAATTGCAAAATCTCAAAACTAAGGGATTGTAGATCTTTTCAATACCATTCCAAATTGTACTCATTTGTGTCAAAATTCAAAAATATGAGCAAGTTATGGACTTTGGAATTTTGAGGCATTTCATTGAAACTTGACAAATATACAAAATGGCCATTTCTTGAAAACTCAAGTTTTAGCCATTCCTTTTGCTTCTAATCAAGCCCATGAGAAATTTATGACATACTGAGGCCCATCACACTCACCATTTCGTGCCACATTTGGTTTTTCACTTGTTGGATTGAAAAAAATCACAAACTTGCCAAATTTGTAAAAACAATGGCATGAGCTCATCATAAGGAATTAAGGGCCAAGATTTGGTGGATCAAAATCTGAGTAAGAAAGGCCTCAAAGGAAACTGAAATGAGGAAAAATGCACGAGGCATTGGCATGTTCAAAATCTGACTTTTCAACATAGCAAAATTTCCAATTGGGCAATGCACTCATTTTGAAGCCCATTTCCCTTGAAAAACATATTCTACATGTCATATATAATGAAAAGCAAGCATTGAAAGCGGGGAGGGGGCTTATAACGTCCAAATTCTAGATCTGAATTCAGAATTTCCATAGCTGCATTTTTTTTCGAATCTCAAGTTTCAGTGGTGCATTTGGAGTTTTTCTTCTTGCTTCTTCATCCTCAAGTGCTAAGGAAGTTAAAGCAAGCTTTGAATCGCATCTGGAGCAAGAGAATTGAGCTTTCAGATTTTGAATTGAGCTTGCTTGAAGTTCTCTGGGTTTCTTTTATTCTTGCTCAGTTGCTACGGATAGTTATGCGTTTGGTATTGCACTATTTCATTTCTCCCATCTTCATTTTGCATAGTTCTCTGATTGCATGATGGGACCTTTGTTGCTGATATATGTCAGAAGGCCCTCTGGTTTTGTCTGATACATGTGTTGTGTTTGCTTTTGATCGATGAGTCACTCAATTTAGAAATTGAGATCACGACTTCGCTCTTAGTGCATGTTCCCTATAGGATGTTTATTGTTTTTCTTCTTTAATTGTTGATCGATGAGTCACTCAATTTAGAAATTGAGATCACGACTTCGCTCTCAGTGCATGTTCCCTATATGATTTTTTTTTGTTTTTTCTTCTTTAATTGTTGATCGATGAGTCACTCAGTTTAGAAATTGAGATCACGACTTCACTCTCATTGTATGTTCCCTATAGGATAGTTTTGTTAAGCTTCCTTTAACATGTTAATTAAGGTAGGGTTTTCCTTTATCCTCAACCTTAGGGTCAACCATTGTATGATAACACTAGGGATAGTACTAGGTTAGTTTCCCTTAGTTGTTTTTCCTTTCTATGCATTCTGCATCTTAAAACAAAAATTGTTTTCTTGGAAAATCATAAGACATTTCTAATAAACTCAAACCCTTCTTCAAGGTAAAAGATACAAACCAATCTTACTTTGTCTATGTGCCTCTTGGCTTTGCTTTTAAACCTGGTTTAGCCGATGTTTCACCATCGTACATTTGTTTGAAGCTGATGTTTCGCCATCGCACATGTTTGTTATCCTACTTTGATTCTCAATATCATTGTTAGGTGTGATGTTTCGTCATCCGTTTTATTAATGTTTTGCCATCTTTATCATGATCCTTTACTACCTTTTTGACCGATGTTACGCCATCGTACATTTGTTTGAAGCCGATGTTTCGCCATTGCACATGTTTGTTATCCTACTTTGATTCTCAATATCATTGTTAGGTGTGATGTTTCGTCATTCGTTTTATTGATGTTTTTCCATCTTTACCATGATACTGTGCGATCTTTTAGCCGATGTTTCGCCATCGCACACTTGTTTGAAGCCGATGTTTCGCCATCGCACATGTTTGTTATCCTACTTTGATTCTCAATATCATTGTTAGGTGTGATATTTTGTCATCTGTTTTACCGATGTTTCGCCATCTTTGCCATGATACCTTGTTATTTCTTAGCTGATGTTTCGCCATCGTACATTTGTTTGAAGCCGATGTTTCGCCATTGCATCTGTTTGTTATCCTTCTTAGATTCTCAATATCATTGCTAGGTGTCATGTTTTGTCATCCGTTTTTTTTTTCATTTTGATGTTTCACCATCTTTGACATGTTACCTTGTTATTATTTAGTCGATGTTTGACCACCTCATGCGTTTGTTGTTTTATTTGATGTTTTGCCATCTTGACTGTTTTTTTGTTGTCTTAACTAAAAAACACAAACCAACCAAAATATGTAAGCCAAACTACGGTTGCTCTGATTCCTTAAAAGGGATACGTAGGCAAAGGGGTAGGGCCCAACCGTGCATAACTTTTATTTTCCCTACACTATTTGCTTTTTCTTTTGCATGCATTCCCTTTTCAGCTTTAAGCCATAGACATAGGATTTGACCACACCCATTAGATTAAACAACAAGAGCGGATACCATAGAGTACTACGGACGTGTAGGGTGCTAATACCTTCCCCTCGCGTAACAGACTCCCTTACCCGATCTCTTGGTCGAAAGACCGTGATTTCTCCCTCTTCAGGTTTTCTCGATGTTTACCTTTCCCTTTCGGCAGGATAAAAGACGTTCGGTGGCAGCTTCATTGATGTTTCATTACATCCAGATGACAGGTTCCGGCCGGGTGGTTTCAGCTGGCAACTTCACTAGGGACAGATTGACCTTTTGCTGGTTCATCCCAGAGTCGATCCTAGCTCTTGTTTGTTTTTTGTTTTGGGTGCTTATTTTACCGCTTTGCATATTTATCTGTTTGCATTGCATCCTATGTGCGCTTTACTTTCTGCATACTGGATTTGGATGAACTGTTTGGTTTCTGGATTTCTTGGTGGGTGGGTTGTTCCATGAGGAAAAAGGCCTCATACCCAGGCTATGAGTGAATTCCATAGGAACTAGGAATAGAGTGGCCATGACAGCTATGAGGCGGATGCTTTATAGACCTAACCATGAGACCCACGACTTCATAGGTAGTTCGGATAGGTGTTATCATATGATGATACCGACAGTCGAGCTCTTGTACTCTGATTTGGCTCTTAACCTTACCTTGACCTAGACTACACCCGTGAGAGGGGCGGGAAAGCTTTTCTTAAAGGTACAAGTACTGTTGGTGACTTTGTGTTGCAAAGGTGACTCAGGTTCCCATGATGGTTTTGAAGCTTTGGGATTTTCTCTTGATCTTGAGTGGTGTTGTTCTGTAATGGTCCAGTCATGATCTAGTGTGAAACTTTGATCCTGTCATATTGCATCATAACATATTTATTTCTAAAAAAAAATTATGTATAAAAAATAACTAGCATATGCATGTCATCTTCCAGGGACATTCGAGAGTCTTCTTTCCATCAGAAATGGTTGGCCTCCCGTCAGATGAGTTTGATCAGTTCGTGTTAAAGAGCCCACCAGGCATACATTCGCTTATCAGATTCCTACTATTGATGTGTCCGAATTGAAGAGGTTGAGTTCTTATCTGAAGAGTGATGTTCTGAATAATTTCAACAAGAATTATGGCAATTTGTTGCTAGTCCTTAGCACTCCAGTTGATCCATTGGCTTTGATCACCCTCTTCCAGTTCTATGACAAGGAATTATGGTGTTTTACTTTTCAAGATTATCAACTGGTTCCCACACTAGAAGAGTATGCGTACCTGCTTAACATCAAGTTGTCCGATGAAGTTCCTTTTGTCCAAGTGCCGGAGAAGCCAAGGTTCGAAGTTATTGCTGAAATTCTTCATTTAAGTTGGAAAGAGGTGAAAGACAATTGGAAATCAAGTGGGGATACTACAGGATTTTATTTGGATTTCTTAATGAAGAAAGCTGAAGACTGGGCAAAGAAAGGGAATTGGAGTAACTTCAGCACTCAGTTTGCTCTCATGATATACAGGATCATCCTCTTCCCTCGCAAGAGAAATTTTGTGGATTTGACGGCTATTTGTGTTTTTAGAAATGAGAACCCGGTACCGACACTCTTAGCAGATACTCTTTACACCATTCATTCCAGGCACAGAAAAGGAGGTAATGAAAGTTTATGTCATTCGATGTTGTATCAATGGTTCAAGTTGCACCTACCGGTAAGTGGCCCTTTCATGGATACCAGACATTCTCTCCGATGGTCATCAAGACTTGTCAACCTTACTTCATTTGATATCCGGTGGAATTATGACATGGGAGAAGTACGGAGTATTATCACTAGCTGTGGAGATTTCCTTAATGTTCCCCTCGTAGGAACTAAGGGATGTATCAACTATAATCGTGTGCTTGCTTATCGCCAATTGGGATATGCAATAGATGGACCGCCGAAGGTTAAGGAGGTGTCTGAGTCAGTGTATTTTGCTAGAGGAAGTGATCATGTGATGTTGAAAAAACTGACAAGTGCTTGGAAGAGAATTCACAAGAAGGATAGAACTACTTTGGGCAAGAAGGTTCCTATTGCTAGGTGTGATCGGTGGATCTGGAACTGACTGTTTAACGCTGGTTCGCGAAATGTCGCGGAAGCAAGAGTCGCCACCGTCTTTTATTTTCTCCAAATGGAAAGGACAAAAGCACAGAAAAATTCCTTAAAGAGATTGCTCTCGGTTCGGGAGGTAGGTTATAGAAAGGGAAGGTGTTAGCACCCTTTCTATCCATGGTTATCCATGGGCTCTTAGATACTTGCTCAATGTGTTTTCAAAATTGTTTGTTTGCTTTTCAATTGTGGGTTTAAAAAAGTTTCTTTGAAAGTTTCAGATCGACTCATGCGTCAGAGTGTTTGAAAAAATTGCTTTGAAAGCTTTTGAAAATGTGTTGGTGTGAAAAGTATTTTTGTTTGAAATTAGAGCAAGTATCCTTGAGAACCTACCTACCCTAAGGAATTCGTCTGTGTAAATGTCCTTTAAAGTAGTGCCATCCCACCATTGAGAGGTAGGTAGCACCACCGTTGGAGGTGTTCGGGTCAATTCGAGGGTTTGGGACATGGTGATCACCAGAGCAATGGGAAGACACCTTAGAAGCTACCCTCATGCCAGGTTCCCGGATCATGAGGACTTACTAAGACATCCTCTACTCGACGATCACCTTTCGAGGCAAGGCAACAGTGAGGCGTACCCTAGGGGTGGTGTGTGATTTGTGTGTCGTTTTCATTGATTTTTATCTTGTCATGTTCATTGTGATCTACGCTTGATTTTATTTAAGGCCATACATTCTTTCATGCTTTTTGTTAACAGTTAATATTTGCGGAAAAGTAAATCTAAAGCTATTACAAATGGCGCGGGTCCACATCGCCAAAATTAAACCGGACCCGATTTGACGGAAAATAAATAAAGCGAATAAAAGTAAATAAAAGTGCGAAATGTAATTACAAGGCTTTGGGAGAGATACATAATTATTTAAGCGAAACAAAATAAATATGCGAAATTAAATAAAATTAAGAACATGGGCGTTGGACCCTTTCGCAAAATATTAAAGTTAATGAGGAATTAAAATTAAAATTAAAAGAAAATGTTTTTTTTTTTGATATTTTTGTGTTTTTTAAGTTTAATAGAAAAAGAGAATTAATTAAAATTAAAATAAAATGCAAACCCTAATTCTATTTATTTTTAAGTTATTAAGAAAAATATTGAATTTTTAACCTAATTTAAACCTAAGTTATTTATACAATTTAATTATAAAAATAAGTAAATAAATATATTATGGTAAAGGAAAAAAAATTTAAAAGGAATAAAAATTATCAATTTAACCTAATTCTATATTTTTGGATTTTTTATGAAAAGAATTTAAATCAAACCTAATTTAAAACTAAATTCATTTATATGCATTATTTACAAGAAAATATCAAAATAAATATTATTTATTATATTTTTCATCTCCTCTGAATTTTTATGTATTTTCTGTATTTTTTGTAAAAAAAACAATTAATTAAATCAAAGAAAAACAAATAATAAAACAATAAAATAAAATAAAATATGTGCAAACCAGGGAGGGGTTCAGTCCCAATATGGAGGTTTTAGTGTGAAATTCTGGCCCAATGACTCTGAGGCCTTTTTGACTTTCATAGCTTGCATGCATCAACGTTGACCTGGGCATAGCATGTTCTTCAATCCTGGCCTTTGATTTGGATGCTCTTGGATGCGTGTATGCTTGATTATTGAGGATGCATGGTGTGCCTTAAGGTTATGCCTGCATAGGAACTTGAATTGAAAAATAACATGAAATATTATACAGACCTGGGACTCGAACCCAGGTCTTGGCCATTGCAAGGCAACACCTGTGCCACTAAGCCATTACTGCGCGTTTATTATATAAATAACAACTAAATAATATAAAGAAAGCAACGCGTTTAGTGGATTGGAACGCGCGAAATTTGAATGCTCCAGTCGCTGTTTGCCACGAGTTCGTCTTCTCTACTTTTCTAAAACGCAGAACTTTTAGGCCACGGTTTCACACGCGTTTCAGAATGGGTCCTTTGAGAAAATAACGATTAGCTCCTCGACGCTCATAAATTGAGCGCGAGGGTTCCATGTTCTTCGTCTTCAAGCGCTGAATTGAATGGGGGTCGTTTGGAGGATTAATTTTGCCTATTTTTAAAAGCCCCAATTTTGAGCTTCGTAAACCCTAGAAAAGCAACAATGGCGAAATTGCATACACAGCATAATAATCAAATTAAGGGCATGGGTTAGCTTCAGAACATCATGAGGAATAAGAATCTATGCACAAAATGTTATGAAAATGCTTAAAACATAAAACACGATAATCAAATTTTCTCTGTACAGGGAAGGTTCTCGTTACCAATTCTTGAGGTTTGAATGGATGTTAATGATTGGAATGTGTTCAGGGAGACTTGAGGAAGCCAATGGAATGAATATTAGGGCTTGAATCGTCCTTTAGAGTGGTTTTCAGAATTGCTTTTTTGACAAAAAATTCCAAGTTTGTAAATGTATTTCCTGCGCAGCTTAGAGTGTTTTTGCATTAGGGTTCTCTTTGTGCTTATGTAATGAGGCTATTAGGTTAAGAAAATTGATAAAAATCCCTTGTAATCTTTGATTGAAGATTTGATTTGCTTAAGGATCTTTTTGAATCTTTTTCACATGTTCTTGTATCAATTTGCATCCAATCACCCCAAATCTTTCCTAATTTGCCTTTACACGAAATATTGACCTTAAAACATGTATAAAAAGATTTGTTAAGGCAAGTTTGATATTTTTCATGTATTTAAATAATTTAAATGAATTAATATAAATAATAATTCAAATAAATAAATAAAAAATGAGAAAATACTTCCCTTTGGGCCAAGTGGTCGTGCATATGCTTAGAATGATGAATCATGGGAGAAAAATGGGCCCATTAGCATTTTTAGGTCATTTGGATCAATGTTGACTTTTCAAAATATCCAAAAATTTCCCAACTTCCACAAGGCATAACTTGCTCAATGTTTAAGCTTTTCTCATGTTCTTGGACATTTTGGAAAGGTCTTTGAGTCCTCTAACCAATGCCTTTGGTCCCATGTCATTTTGATTTACCAATCTCAAGTTATGGCCTTTGACTTAAAGTCCCTTTTTGTTGACTTTTGAAAATAACCTATAATGTTGAAATTGATAACTTTTTGTGAGAGCATTTCTTGGACTTGGAATATGAAGATGAGTTGTAGGAAATGTCTTTCTCTTCAAAATGAGCTTTGGATGGAATTTTTCTGATAATCCATGTGAAAGTTATGCCCTGGTCAATTTCAGTTGACTTTTTCAGCTGTCCAAATAAGGAAACTTTTGCATCTTTGATGATTTCTGAGCCAAATTTTGAGAATCATGATCAAGCATTGATCAAATGATGTTTGTGGCTTCAAAATGATATGTTGACCAAAAATTTGAACTTTTGACTGCCAAATGACCATTTTGCCCCTACAGTTGACTGTAGTGCAATTTAGGGTTTTGACTGTGCAATTTTGAGCTAAAGGCCTTGAAACTTGATATGAGGATACTTGACCATCTTTGTAAGCATATGAGACTTGATTGGGCCTTTGAAAACTTCATTTTCTTGATCAGAACCCAAACCCTAGTTTTGACTGTATAGGAGACCTTTGCATTATGCAACCCTTGGGGAATCTTGTAACTTGGCTTGGCAATTTCCTGAAGAATATGGGAGGGCAAATTTTGGGGTACAACAGTTGCCCCTGATCAATCTTCTTAGACCTGAGGATGCAGATTGGCTGACGTGCCTTTCGTAATCCGAGGGTGGAAGATGATTGAACACTAAAGTGCCCAGAAATTTGCGCTCACATAGTGGCAGTGTGGTGGAATGGGCTTATAGATGCCATTTGGAGATTGTTGGGTAGGATGATGGGCTTATAGATGCCATCTGGATGTTGATTGCGTAAGAGATTCCTTGGCGAGAACCTGCATACCTGCAAAAGAAAAAATGAGTACCTGACACGTTGCAGGAGCTGATTTTGGATGCTTGGTATAGATATGTCCTGGCTGGTTACAGGAGCTGGATCTGGAGCTTCAAAAGATGATGAATGAACCAGGTATGGTTACTGCTTTAGCATGAATGGTAAGAGAACCTTGGGTGATTTTATCTTCAACAACGCTCGTTGAGAAAATCTTGGTGGGAAATACCATCTTCGCAGGATCGGAACGAGAACCATAGGCTATTATAATCTGAAAGGGAATTACCTCACTCGCCGTCGGAGAGGGAATCATAGGAAAAAGAATTGTCACCTCACACACCGTCGAAGAGGGAACCATAAGAGACTATCACCTCACACTCATCGTCGGAGAGGGAAACATCTTGAAAAAGGAATTACCACCTCACGCACTTGTCGGAGAGGGGACCATAAAAGACTATCACCTCACACTCATCGTCGGAGAGGGAAACATCTTGAAAAAGGAATTACCACCTCACGCACTTGTCGGAGAGGGAACCATAGGAGACTATCACCTCACACTCATCGTCAGAGAGGGAAACATCTGAAAAAGGAATTACCACCTCACGCACTTGTTGGAGAGGGGAATCATAGGAAAAGGAATTGTCACCTCACACACCGTTGGAGAGGGAACCATAAGAGACTATCACCTCACACTCACCGTCGGAGAGGGAAACATCTGAAAAAGGAATTACCACCTCACGCACTTGTCGGAGAGGGGACCATAGGAGACTATCACCTCACACTCATCGTCGGAGAGGGAAACATCTGAAAAAGGAATTACCACCTCACGCACTTGTCGGAGAGGGGAATCATAGGAAAAGGAATTGTCACCTCACACATCGTCGGAGAGGGAACCATCTGAAAAAGGAATTACCACCTCACGCACTTGTCGGAGAGGGGACCATAGGAGACTATCACCTCACACTCATCGTCGGAGAGGGAAACATCTGAAAAAACTTCTACTGAGTCTTCATCATGAACATCTGTTGGGAGTCGATTTAGCTGGACTGGACAAGGTCTTGAAATGTCTTCAACTGGAATAAGTGTCAGAACGTCGCCATATCTGGTTCATATCTGGACTATATCTGGAAGGCAATCTAGAAGCAGCATCAGAACGTCACCTTATCTGGTTTACATCTGAAACTATATCTGGCAGGAAATCTGGAAGCAGCATCAGAACGTCGCCATCTCTGGGTCATATCTGAAACTATATCTAGAAGGAAATCTGGAAGCAGCATCAGAACGTCACCATATCTGGTTTACATCTGAAACTATATCTAGAAGGAAATCTGGAAGCAGTATCAGAACGTCGCCATCTCTGGGTCATATCTGAAACTATATCTAGAAAGAAATCTGGAAGCAGCATCAGAACGTCACCATATCTGGATCATATCTGAAACTATATCTAGAAGGATATCTGGGAGCAGCATCAGAACGTCACCATATCTGGATCATATCTGAAACTATATCTAGAAAGAATTGCGATAGTTGATAGTAATCATTTTTGTATTGATCTTTTTTTTTTCCTGAAAAGGCAAAACATAATTGTATGCAAAATAATGATGCATGAACTGTATGTCTTTAAAATTAATGAAGTTCGTGTAGTATGATGCATATGCATGCTATAATGTATGAAGAGTGATGTTTATGAATGTATGTTTTCGTCTAGGAGAGTAAATCCTTGACGGGTGCCGGGAAGTCACTCCTGGGCTGACGTTGAAGAATAGGTTTTGCTTCCGCTGGGGATGGTAACTGCAAGAATACCGGTAGGAGAAGATGACTCCGTTGGGGGATGAACTTGGCAAATGGAAGATTCTGCGGGGAGCAAAGATACTCTAGTGACCATGCTGAGAAGCAATACTCTGTGGGAAGAGGGATGCCTTGCTGAGTGTTGATAGTTACTTGCTGAGGATACCCTTGTTGTATTGGAAGTGTTGATAGACTTCGCTGGGGGTAGGAAAGAACTACGTTGACGACGACCTTTCCGTGGCTTTTGGCTGAGGATAACCCAGTTATATCCTATTGAGGAAATAACTCTTTGAATAAAGTCGGGCGACGCGTTCGTGTTCTGCGAGGGGATAAGCTTCCAGAATCTACTGGGGATAAGCTTGTGGCTTGGGGATATGAATCCCAACTTTCCTGGGGAAGCTGGATTGGACTCTCCTGGGGAAGTATTGCACTCTATTGGTTATGCTCTTCAATGGAACCTACCCTGATACCTTGGAGGATAGAACAATCAGATTGCTTAAACCACCCTTTATTGCCCCTGTTTCTGTGGGGGAGGCACTTGTGGGGTACTGATAGTTATTGATGGACAAACCTTCTTCTGGTAGGCAGATGGCAGGACATAGTCGTACGCTTTAATCCCTAACTTTTGCCTGGACCGCCCTTTCGGGTTTTCAGTCCACCGGGATACCCATTTTTGCCCAAGCCTCCTTTTCAGGTTTTCGACTTGCCGGGTGTACAGATTTTTTCATTTCATCCCTTCATTTTGCCCGAACCCTTTTGGTTCGCCGGGAAGCCCTTATTTTTGCCTAGGTGTGTCAACCTAGCGGGTCTTTGATTTTGCGTAGTATTTTTTCGACTATGTCCGTGCTTTCAGAATGTAGGGAGTTGCCCCTGTTACGGTGTCGCCACGCTACCAGAAGATGTTTAGTCATGCAAGATTTGTTGCTGGAGTGCCCCAAGTGATTCAGGCAGAGATTTGCCCCAGGCTTTTTGGCCTTTTGAGAGATTCTCTGGATCTTGACCTAACTGCCCCAGATGATGGACAATAGTCATGCCATGCCCCTTGATTGGAGACACTCTTGTTTATTAGACTTTCGTCATGCGAATTGCTAGGCTGTTCAAACAAAAAGTCATATGCAAACAAAGTTATGTTAAAAATGCGAAGCTTATGCCTGTCTCAAGGATTTTGAAAATGCATTCTTTTTCATAAAACAAATGATTGTTTGTAAAACGTGATGTCAACTCCGTATTTACCGTAAGCCTTAAGGAGTCAGGATACCTTTCGTAACAGTATGCTTTCGAACTAACCCATGCTTCAGCTAGGACTTTTAAGGGTTATAACGTGGCCTGGTTCACGGTTTAAGAAACAAAGGATAAAGGCTCAAATTTTATTTGTACCCACCCGCTCTTCGTGATGTTCTCCAAACCTAAACTCAGTTGATCGTACGTTAGACCTTGTTTGAGTCTTTGCTTTGACATACCAATGATGGTTCAAATAATGATGATTTATTCTGAATGGGCAGTCATTTCTTTTTGTTGAGGGTTTGTGTGACCTCTGTTTTTTGATTTTGTTATCCCTATTTTTTTTGCCTGAACTGTTTCCTTTTTGGAATTACAGTCAGCGGGATGCCCCAGTTTTGTAAGTCTCCTTCATGGGTTTTGACTTAATGGGCTTTTCATTTATGAATTTTTTGATAATGACTGCCTGTCTTTACGATTGTTCGGAACCATCACTGCCTTTCTTTTTTCGTAAGGATCTCTTTGGTGCCATTTGTTGCGCACTTGGATCAACTGAGAGAACTACCCTGCCCCAGGTTATGATAAAGGGTTTTAATTTTCGAACAGAAAAACTCCTACTTCTTTGGCTCAGAGGGGTTGACGAGGGATTATCTTCCTTATTACTCCAGTGTTTAGGATTTGAAACAATGCCTGTACCTCATCAGCGGGGTCTGTTCAAAAGCATACTGTAGCGATCATGGTATCGTTTTCGTCATCCTCCCTCAAGAGGCTTAGAATTAACGAGAGTTGACATCAGAAAAAATATGAAAACAATTTGCATATAGTGAATGCGAATATATTGATTCAAAATAGACATAAGCGATGCATTATTGGAATAACAATGTTTTAACATGAATAAATGTTTGAACGGTCAAAAGAAAAACACAACTTGAACATTCGAATGAACAAAAGTTTCCTAGTCTCGGAGCTTGTCACTTCAACTGGTGAGCCTTGGAGGAATGGTAGAAAAATTCAGCCTGTCCATCTTGTGTGAACTCCAATGCCCCTTCATCGATCAGGTCCTGGATTTTGTTCCTCAGATCCCAACATTCATTGGTATCATGTCCTGGGCTAGCAGAGTGGTAGGCACACCTCTTATTGGGATCATAGGCAGGAGATGCTGTGTTGGGGTTCCGGGGATGAGCCCTTAATGTGATCAGATTCAACCTCAATAGGCGTTGCAAAGCTTGATACAACGACATGTTGAGCGGGGTGAATTGCCTTCTGGGCTTGTCTGGCTGAAGCTGGTGAGGTCGATGCTGAATTTGTGGCCCTGGAGCCATTTGAGGAGCTCTCCCCTTATCCTCTTGTCTCGAGGATGATCGGATGATGAATGGCTTTTTACCCTTAGATGTTTGCCCCAGTTGGTTACCCTGAAGCAGTTGGTTGACGAGAAACCGGAGCTCATCTTGTCTTTGAGCTAAGCCTTGAATGGCATTCCTCTGCCCCAGCATCTGGGCTTTCATAGCATCCATCTCAGCTTGTAGATGTTCCAGCTTTTCATCCTCAGCACTGCCCCTGACGAAGGTCTCTGTGAGAAGTATCCTTAGCTCCTCCTGCCCCTTGGATAGATTCAGGAGGATTTCCCCGAACCGAGTCTCTTGAGCAAAAAGGTCCTGGTTATCTGGTTGGAAGGCCATTGCTGAAATAAACAGCGAACAAGGGTAAGTGACCTGCAATCAAGGGTACCTATTATGCAATGATATGTATGACATGCATGTAATGTTTTCAAGGACCTCGCGGGGTAAACAAGAAAATTTGTTAGCATTTGGATCCGGTTAGCTTGACTGAAGGAAACCCCTGCTGTTGAGGATTCTTCTTTAAGGGTCAAAGGCTCACCATATCCAGTGGGTCATAGCCTCTGACTTTAGTCATCACATCTGGTTTTGATTTCCAAACAACCTTGGTTGGGGGAACCTTCTTCAGGAGTCAGAGCTCACCATATCAAGTGGGTCATAGCCCCTGACGACCTTGGCTAGGGGAAAATAGATCCTCTTTGCCCCTTGCTAGATGTTTGATTCATCATGACCTGCATCACAAGCCCTTGAGATCCTCGAAATGGGTTAGGATGTATGCAATGGTATGATGTTATGCTATGCATAGAATGATGTGGGTAAACCCTGTTAGGAGCCCTTATTAAGGACTATAAACAGAAACCTGCAAGAAACTCAAGCAAAGTCTGTCATGGGTCCCAGTTAAGGACCAAAAACAAAACCTGCAAGAAACTTGGTAAACCCTGTTATGAGCCCTAATTAAGGACTAAATAAAACCTGCAAAACACTCAGTAAACCCTGTTATGAGTCTCAGTTAAGGACTATAAACAAAACCTGCAAGTAGTTCATGTGTCAGATAACAAGCATGCAAGTAGGCAAGTACGAAGGCACACAAGTCACACAAGAGAAACCCTTAGAGTTTAGGCCAGCATGGGGCCTGGGTATTACCCTCTTGAAGTTGGTGGGCTCAACCTGTCCTATTAGAAGTAACCGGGTTCTAAGGGTCCCAATATCACTGGATTGCTTTCATTGTTCATCGTTTCGATTTAGCCACTGAACTGGCGACCGAAATATTCCAGGAAAGCAACCCTCAACTGAGTGTAGTATCGAGTATCAACCAACCTCGGACTGCACCAAAGTCAGTTATCTCACTACCCTAAAGAGGCCAAGATGGTTCAATTAAGGTCCCTAAGGTCTGTTGATGCTTCATGACACCATGCGGAGGCCCCGTACTCTCCTTGACTGAACTCAAGGGTTACCGGTACACACCAAAGTGCCACATCAACGTAGCAGACTGTTTCAACCATGTCGGTATACCCCGCACAGTTCCCTCACAGCCTTGTTGCTACTTTCTAAGAAGGTATCCCCAGATCCGGGTTAGGATCTATAGAACTCCCAAGACAGTCCCACAATTTAAAGCAAGCAAGGAAAGCAATTGAAAACACAGTTATGAACTAACCCTAAGGTACACCTCACTTTAAGTTTAGTTTCCCCAGCAGAGTCGCCAGTTCTGTGATCGGTGGATCTGGAACTGACTGTTTAACGCTGGTTCGCGAAATGTCGCGGAAGCAAGAGTCGCCACCGTCTTTTATTTTCTCCAAATGGAAAGGACAAAAGCACAGAAAAATTCCTTAAAGAGATTGCTCTCGGTTCGGGAGGTAGGTTATAGAAAGGGAAGGTGTTAGCACCCTTTCTATCCATGGTTATCCATGGGCTCTTAGATACTTGCTCAATGTGTTTTCAAAATTGTTTGTTTGCTTTTCAATTGTGGGTTTAAAAAAGTTTCTTTGAAAGTTTCAGATCGACTCATGCGTCAGAGTGTTTGAAAAAATTGCTTTGAAAGCTTTTGAAAATGTGTTGGTGTGAAAAGTATTTTTGTTTGAAATTAGAGCAAGTATCCTTGAGAACCTACCTACCCTAAGGAATTCGTCTGTGTAAATGTCCTTTAAAGTAGTGCCATCCCACCATTGAGAGGTAGGTAGCACCACCGTTGGAGGTGTTCGGGTCAATTCGAGGGTTTGGGACATGGTGATCACCAGAGCAATGGGAAGACACCTTAGAAGCTACCCTCATGCCAGGTTCCCGGATCATGAGGACTTACTAAGACATCCTCTACTCGACGATCACCTTTCGAGGCAAGGCAACAGTGAGGCGTACCCTAGGGGTGGTGTGTGATTTGTGTGTCGTTTTCATTGATTTTTATCTTGTCATGTTCATTGTGATCTACGCTTGATTTTATTTAAGGCCATACATTCTTTCATGCTTTTTGTTAACAGTTAATATTTGCGGAAAAGTAAATCTAAAGCTATTACAAATGGCGCGGGTCCACATCGCCAAAATTAAACCGGACCCGATTTGACGGAAAATAAATAAAGCGAATAAAAGTAAATAAAAGTGCGAAATGTAATTACAAGGCTTTGGGAGAGATACATAATTATTTAAGCGAAACAAAATAAATATGCGAAATTAAATAAAATTAAGAACATGGGCGTTGGACCCTTTCGCAAAATATTAAAGTTAATGAGGAATTAAAATTAAAATTAAAAGAAAATGTTTTTTTTGTTGATATTTTTGTGTTTTTTAAGTTTAATAGAAAAAGAGAATTAATTAAAATTAAAATAAAATGCAAACCCTAATTCTATTTATTTTTAAGTTATTAAGAAAAATATTGAATTTTTAACCTAATTTAAACCTAAGTTATTTATACAATTTAATTATAAAAATAAGTAAATAAATATATTATGGTAAAGGAAAAAAAATTTAAAAGGAATAAAAATTATCAATTTAACCTAATTCTATATTTTTGGATTTTTTATGAAAAGAATTTAAATCAAACCTAATTTAAAACTAAATTCATTTATATGCATTATTTACAAGAAAATATCAAAATAAATATTATTTATTATATTTTTCATCTCCTCTGAATTTTTATGTATTTTCTGTATTTTTTGTAAAAAAAACAATTAATTAAATCAAAGCAAAACAAATAATAAAACAATAAAAAAAAAATATGTGCAAACCAGGGAGGGGTTCAGTCCCAATATGGAGGTTTTAGTGTGAAATTCTGGCCCAATGACTCTGAGGCCTTTTTGACTTTCATAGCTTGCATGCATCAACGTTGACCTGGGCATAGCATGTTCTTCAATCCTGGCCTTTGATTTGGATGCTCTTGGATGCGTGTATGCTTGATTATTGAGGATGCATGGTGTGCCTTAAGGTTATGCCTGCATAGGAACTTGAATTGAAAAATAACATGAAATATTATACAGACCTGGGACTCGAACCCAGGTCTTGGCCATTGCAAGGCAACACCTGTGCTACTAAGCCATTACTGCGCGTTTATTATATAAATAACAACTAAATAATATAAAGAAAGCAACGCGTTTAGTGGATTGGAACGCGCGAAATTTGAATGCTCCAGTCGCTGTTTGCCACGAGTTCGTCTTCTCTACTTTTCTAAAACGCAGAACTTTTAGGCCACGGTTTCACACGCGTTTCAGAATGGGTCCTTTGAGAAAATAACGATTAGCTCCTCGACGCTCATAAATTGAGCGCGAGGGTTCCATGTTCTTCGTCTTCAAGCGCTGAATTGAATGGGGGTCGTTTGGAGGATTAATTTTGCCTATTTTTAAAAGCCCCAATTTTGAGCTTCATAAACCCTAGAAAAGCAACAATGGCGAAATTGCATACACAGCATAATAATCAAATTAAGGGCATGGGTTAGCTTCAGAACATCATGAGGAATAAGAATCTATGCACAAAATGTTATGAAAATGCTTAAAACATAAAACACGATAATCAAATTTTCTCTGTACAGGGAAGGTTCTCGTTACCAATTCTTGAGGTTTGAATGGATGTTAATGATTGGAATGTGTTCAGGGAGACTTGAGGAAGCCAATGGAATGAATATTAGGGCTTGAATCGTCCTTTAGAGTGGTTTTCAGAATTGCTTTTTTGACAAAAAATTCCAAGTTTGTAAATGTATTTCCTGCGCAGCTTAGAGTGTTTTTGCATTAGGGTTCTCTTTGTGCTTATGTAATGAGGCTATTAGGTTAAGAAAATTGATAAAAATCCCTTGTAATCTTTGATTGAAGATTTGATTTGCTTAAGGATCTTTTTGAATCTTTTTCACATGTTCTTGTATCAATTTGCATCCAATCACCCCAAATCTTTCCTAATTTGCCTTTACACGAAATATTGACCTTAAAACATGTATAAAAAGATTTGTTAAGGCAAGTTTGATATTTTTCATGTATTTAAATAATTTAAATGAATTAATATAAATAATAATTCAAATAAATAAATAAAAAATGAGAAAATACTTCCCTTTGGGCCAAGTGGTCGTGCATATGCTTAGAATGATGAATCATGGGAGAAAAATGGGCCCATTAGCATTTTTAGGTCATTTGGATCAATGTTGACTTTTCAAAATATCCAAAAATTTCCCAACTTCCACAAGACATAACTTGCTCAATTTTTAAGCTTTTCTCATGTTCTTGGACATTTTGGAAAGGTCTTTGAGTCCTCTAACCAATTCCTTTGGTCCCATGTCATTTTGATTTACCAATCTCAAGTTATGGCCTTTGACTTAAAGTCCCTTTTTGTTGACTTTTGAAAATGACCTATAATGTTGAAATTGATAACTTTTTGTGAGAGCATTTCTTGGACTTGGAATATGAGGATGAGTTGTAGGAAATGTCTTTCTCTTCAAAATGAGCTTTGGATGGAATTTTTCTGATAATCCATGTGAAAGTTATGCCCTGGTCAATTTCAGTTGACTTTTTCAACTGTCCAAATAAGGAAACTTTTGCATCTTTGATGATTTCTGAGCCAAATTTTGAGAATCATGATCAAGCATTGATCAAATGATGTTTGTGGCTTCAAAATGATATGTTGACCAAAAATTTGAACTTTTGACTGCCAAATGACCATTTTGCCCCTACAGTTGACTGTAGTGCAATTTAGGGTTTTGACTGTGCAATTTTGAGCTGAAGGCCTTGAAACTTGATATGAGGATACTTGACCATCTTTGTAAGCATATGAGACTTGATTGGGCCTTTGAAAACTTCATTTTCTTGATCAGAACCCAAACCCTAGTTTTGACTGTATAGGAGACCTTTGCATTATGCAACCCTTGGGGAATCTTGTAACTTGGCTTGGCAATTTCCTGAAGAATATGGGAGGGCAAATTTTGGGGTACAACACTAGGGTTCCCTACTTGGATTGGATTAGAGCCAGGGTTAAGATTTTACGGTTACCATTTGCAAGATCAACTCATATATGTGAGCAACCTCCTACTGTTCTGAGTAACATGATGCCTACCGAGGTGTTCACCCAGGTTCATGTAGAGAATATTCATCTGCGTGCAAAAGGTCGTGAGTCAGGGATGAAACTCTATTGGGTAGATTAAGAAAGGGCCGACTTAGCTCGCAAACTCAAAGAAGCTCAAGGGGAAACTTCAGATACAACCAGTTTTATGAAGAGGTCTCATGCTGAAATGGAAGAAGAGTTGAGTAAGACCCAGCAAGAGTGCCAGAAGCTTCAGACATCTGAGAATAGCTACAAGAAGAAGATTCAGAACTTGGAGAAACAGCTCAAAGACAAAGATGCTCAGCTTAAGAAAGAGGTAGCCCATAGGCGTGTCATAGAAGATCGATTTCAAGAAAATAAAGTAGTCACATCATAACTTTTGAAGGAGAAATCCAGGCTTGAAGAGTATTGTCAACACCTTGAAGCGTGTCTTGTTCCGGAGATTTAGTTTTTGTTACTTACCTTTGGTGTATTTGGTCACCCTCAGGATTGTTGGAAGGGACCATTGTTCGTTTTTATTATTCAGTTTTTTTGTTAAGTTTACTTTGAAACACGTATTTTGTTGTTTATTGTTACACTCTCAAATGTCCGAAGTCACTCGAACATCGTTTCTTTTGTTTGTAAATAATTAAAGTGTTTTGTCCTTTTTTCCTTTGATTGTATGTTTTATCTTTGATTGCATGTCGTGACTGATGCATAAAAGGACTCTTGAGTACCGGGAAATGACAAACATATCATGCATATCATGCATTTCATAACATTACATGTTATCTCAAGACGATATTCTTATTCTTCTGCTTTTCTTATTCAGAATTCAAGACGACTACTCATCGGTATTCCACCAGAAACAATTTGCCAAGACAGATGGAACAAGTTCAAGCTGAACTCGCTGAAATGAGGGTCCAAATGGCTACTCAGATGACCCAGTTCATGGAGGTCATCACCAATGTGAATCGCCGACAGGAGGAAATGGCTGCCATTGTCAATAACCAGCGCCGCTTTCCAGGGGATGGTGGAAATCAAGGGCTCTATCAGGACATTTCTGTAGGATTGGAGGATGTGCAAGATCAGCCTGCGGGAAATTTTCACGGGATGCCTGGAAACTCTTTTGTGTGCAACGTAGGGCAGTTTCCCCCATCTCTGGGACCTCGTCTTGTGGGGAACAGAAGAGACAATCAGGGCGGTGTAAGGAACTATCAGGAGTAGGATTATGACTTTGACCAAGATGAAGATTAGTTTTCTGTACGGTGTTCAGAGCCAGAAGTTCAGGTTGAGGATAAGAAGTACCGGTTGTTGGAAGAACGTTTGAAGGCTGTGGAAGGGCAAGGAGTCCTTGGTATGGATGCTAATGACCTCGGGTTGGTGTCAGGGGTGAAAGTTCCTTCAAAGTTCAAACCGCCTACATGTGAAAAGCACAACGGAACATCATGTCCTGTTACTCATGCAATTGCTTATTTCCGAAAGATGTCGGTACATCAGGAGGCAGTAAGAAACCATTCAACACTTACCCTAAGAAAAGGGAAGGCGACGCAAGTGCAGTTTACTAGCATAAAGGAAGAAGAGAGGATCGTCAGAATCAACAAATCAATGATGTTTTTATTCCTGTTAATGCTCCTCCGCAACCGAGACCGAATGCAGTGCTTCAACAACAAAGACAGCAAGATGCTACCCGTCAGTATAATAATCAATAATAGAGACAACCCAGAAAATTCGATCCCTTGCCAGTATCTCTTACTGAGGCACTCCACCATTTGCTTGATTTGAAGTTGATCAGTTTGAAAAATATGCCACCACCACCCGCAAGACTTCCCCCTAACTATGATACTAACGCAAGATGTGAATTCCATTCAGGAGGAGTTGGTCATTCTACTGATAATTGCTTTGCGTTGAAGTGAAAAATACAAGACTTATTGGATGCTAAGGCAATTGAGTTTACTCCAGTGACTGGTCCGAATGTTACTCAGAACCCAATGCCTAGGCATGGAGGGATGTTGTTAATATGATTGATGATAATGGTGAAGTGTTGAATTTAATCATGAATGTGGAATAAGTAACTACTCCGTTGTGGTATGTTAAGAGGTATTTGCTTGACAATTCTATTTTCTCGGGTTGTACTTCAGAGTGTTCCAAGTGTAGAGAGCAACTGAAGGGTTGTGATGATTTAAAAGCTGGTATCCAGTTGTTGATAAAGGAGGGTTCCCTGCAGTTCAATAGAAAACTGAGCTACCGTAAGGTTACCAAAGAAGACGTTGTTGTGGTATCTATTCCTTACACCCCTGTGCGTATTTCTGCCCCATCCAGAGCACCCCCTTTGATGATTATGGTACCTGGTCCCATGCCGTACATCAGTGAGAAGGCCATCCCATGGCATTACGGTGCTGATGTTTATTACCATAGGGTGAAGCAGGAAGTAAGTACCCGTTCGTCTGAGGAAGAACGTGCTAAAGGTAATGAAGAGAAAGTTCATGATTTTTCTGGTGTGGGTCGAATGACTAGAAGCGGGAGAGTATTTGGTCCTTCCAATGTACAAGATGCGGCAGATGCTTCTGCAAGAGAAAAAGGAAAACAACAAGCGATGATTGGTAATCCGAGGATTACGCCAGCCAATATGACTCAACCAATTTCGATACCAGAAGCTTCTTCAGTTCCCGATGAGGTTGAAGAGTTAATGCGAATGATCAAAAAGAGTGATTATAGCATAATTGATCATCTGAGCCATACTCCTTCCAAGATGTCTATCTTGTCTCTGTTGATTTATTCAGAACCTCACAGAAATGCTTTGATGAAGTTGTTAAAGAATGCGTTTGTGCCACACGAGATAACGATCAATCAGTTTGAGAATGTTTATGCTAACATATCTGCCGGGAACGATATAAGCTTCACAGATTTTGATCTTCCTCCGGAGGGGCCAGACCATAACAAAGCATTGCATATTTTAATGGAGTGCAGGGGCACTACTTTATCCCGGGTTTTGGTGGACACATGGTCGTCTTTGAATGTATTTCCCAAGTCGGCATTAATGAAGATTGATTATTCTGGACTGGAGCTGCGCCCTAGTGATTTGATGGTGAAGGCGTTTGATGGGTATCGAAGGTCAGTGTTTGGGGAAGTAGAGTTACCAATCAAGGTTGGTCCGCGCACCTTTACGGCTACATTTTTTGTGATGGATATACAGCCAGCGTATTGTTGTTTGTTGGGGAGGCCGTGGATTCATAGAGCAGGGGCAGTCACTTTTACTCTTTATCAGAAACTCAAGTATCCTGCATAGGGAAAGGTGATAATTGTGTGCGGCGAGGAAGAGTACATTGTGAGTCATTTGACATCATTTCGCTATGTTGAAGTTGAAGGAGAGATACACGAGACTCCATTTCAGGCGTTTGAGATAGTTCATGCTGTCAATTTCCTCCTCCAGAGCAGAAAAGGAAACCGAAAACTATTATGTCTTCTCTCAAGGATGCGAGAGTTGTGGTAGAAAATGGTAACCCTGAAGGCTGGGGTCAGGTGCTGGACGTTATCCCAAAATTTGACAAATTTGGTCTTGGTTTTAGCCTGGGACAACAGAGTTCAACTCTCAGAGCATCTAGTTTGTCTACTCCTGTGAAGTTTTCCCGTCCTTGTGCTACTCAAGAAGGACACGTCAATGCAGTTGGCGACGATAAGGTTGATGGCTATAATGTCGAAGATTGGATTCATTCGAGTATTCCGGGCAAGACACTGAACAATTGGACTTTTGTGGATGTTGTCCAAGTTTCAAGCGCCGAGGAGTAATTTTCTTGTTTCTTTTATTATCATATCATAATTCCTACGCTTTGCCCAAGGCGTAATGGATCATTTGTGTAGGACCACCATGTTTATTTTCAAGTTTATCATGAAATAAAGGACGTTTTTGCATTCAAAAGTTTGCTTCATTTCTTTTTTTATTTAAATGGCAATGTTTCTCTTTTCACACACTGTCACTAAAAAACGCCAAAATGTCATTCATGCAGATGCACTTCCACCACTGATCCTATTGATAACGACTCTGCTATGGCTCATTATGACTTTGATACTCCTATTTATCAAGCTGAAGAAGAAGCATATGAGGATTGTGATCTTCCTGAGGAATTAGCAAGATTGTTAAAACAAGAGGAGAAGGTTATCCAGCCGAATCAGGATTCGATTGAGGTGGTGAATATTGGCACAGAAGAGGTAAGAAGAGAAGTCAAGATAGGGGCGGATCTCGAAGAAAGTATAAAGGTCAGATTGGTTGAGCTACTCCATGAGTATTCTGATATCTTTGCTTGGTCTTATGAGGATATGCCTGGGTTGGATACAGACATAGTGGTGCATCGACTACCGCTCAAAGAAGGTTGTTCTCCTGTCAAGCAAAAGCTCCGAAGAACTCATCCTGAGATGTCCAAGAAGATCAAAGAGGAGGTCCAGAAGTAGTTGGACGCGAATTTCTTAAAGGTCAATAATTATCCGCCATGGATTGCAAATATTGTGCTTGTGCCCAAGAAGGATGGTAAGGTCAAGATGTGCGTGGATTATAGGGACTTGAATAGGGCCAGTCCTAAAGATGATTTCCCTCTTCCGCATATTGATGTGTTGGTCGATAATACCACTCATTCCAAAGTATTTTTGTTTATGGATGGTTTTTCGGGTTACAATCAAATTAAGATGGCTCCGGAGGATATGGAGAAGACAACATTCATCACGCCTTGGGGAACTTTCTGTTATAAAGTGATGCCGTTTGGTTTGAAAAATGTTGGGGAAACATATCAGCGCGCCATGGTCACTCTCTTTCATGATTTGATTCACAAAGAGATTGAGGTTTATGTAGACGATATGATTGATAAGTCTGACACGGAAGAGGAGCATCTTGTTCATCTAGAAAAGTTGTTCGAAAGACCGAGGCAGTTCTTGCTGAGGTTGAATTTGATTAAGTGCACCTTCGGGGTGAGATCCAGCAAGCTGTTGGGTTTTATTGTGAGCGAAAAAGGTATTGAGATAGACCCAGCCAAGGTAAAAGCGATATAGGAAATTCCTGAGCCAAGGACAGAGAAGGAAGTACGTGGTTTCTTGGGAAGGTTAAACTATATTTCCAGATTTATTTCTCATGTCACAGCCCCCTGTGAACCTTTGTTCAAGTTGTTGAAGAAAAGCCAGGCAGTGAAATGGAATGAGGATTGTCAGAAGGCCTTTGACAAAATAAAGGAGTATTTGTAGGAACCGTCGATACTCATGCCGCCAGTGGAAGAAAGGCCGCTAATCATGTATCTAACTGTGTTAGAGAGCTTAATGGGTTGTGTCCTCGGTCAGTACGACGAGACAGGGAAGAAAGAGCAGGCTATTTACTACTTGAGTAAGAAGTTTAAGGAATGCGAGTCGAGGTACTCATTGCTGGAAAAGACTTATTGTGCGCTTGCCTGGGCCGCCAAACGTTTGAGGCAGTACATGTTAACTCACACCACCTACTTGATATCTAAAATGGATCCAATCAAATACATTTTTGAGAAGCCAGCTCTTACAGGTAGGGTAGCCCGTTGACATATGATACTCACCGAATATGATATCCAATACATTACTCAAAAAGCAATTAAGGGTAGTGTACTGGCCGACCATCTTGCTCATTATCCCGTGAACGATTATGAACCGATGAAGTTTGATTTTCCAAATGAGGAAATTGTGTATAATCGGGATTGTAATATGCCAGACCCGGACGAAGGACCCGAGCCGCGATCATGTTGGACACTTATTTTTTATGGTGCCTCCAATGCCATGGGCAACGGTGTCGGAGATATTATCACTTCCCCTGAGGGATACCACATTCCTTTCACGGCTCGTATTTGTTTCGATTGCACTAACAACATGGCCGAATATGAGGCTTGCATTTATGGCATTGAAGCAGCGATCGACCTGCGCATCAAATTTTTGAAAGTTTACGGGGATTCCAATCTTGTTATCATCCAGATTAACGGAGATTGAGAGACTCGCCATCAAAACCTAATTCCGTATCATGGGCATGTTATGAAGTTGATTCCGTACTTCGAAGAGATCACGTTTGAGCACATTCCCAGAGAAGAAAATAATTTAGATGATGCACTGGCAACTTTGTCCTCCATGTTCAAGGTTAAGTAGGCTAATGAGGCACCTTCCATTACTATTAGAAGTTTGAGTGAGTCGGCTTTCTGTTTTGAGGCTAGTTTGGAATCAGATGGTAATCCTTGGTTTTATGATGTTAAATGGCATCTTGAAACACAAGAGTACCCTGAAGAGGCGTCCGTCACAAATAATAAGTTCTTGAGAAGATTTTCAGCCAAGTTCTTCCTCAGTGGCGGTGTGTTGTATAGAAGGCATCATGACGGTTTACTGCTCAGATGTGTTGACAAGAAAGAAGCAGCTAGAATCATTGAGGAGATACATGAAGGTGATTTCGGGACCCATTCCAACGGGCATACCATGGCTAAAAAGATCTTGCGAGCAGGTTATTATTGGTCCACCATGGAGACTGATTGTTACAATCATGCACAGGTTTGCCACAAATGTCAAGTTTATGCCGATAAAGTGTATGTGCCTCCAGTACCTTTGAATATCTTGACTTCCCCTTGGCCGTTTGTGATGTGGGGAATTGATATGATCGGAAAAATTGAACCGACTGCATCCAACGGGCACCATTTCATTCTGGTCGCCATCGATTATTTTACAAAATGGGTCGAAGCTGCATCCTATGCCAATGTCACCAAGCAGGTGGTAACCCGGTTCATTAAGCACAATATTATATGTCGCTACGGAGTGCCTGAAAAGATCATTACCGATAATAGGTCTAATCTGAACAACAAAATGATGAAAGAGCTTTGTGAGTCCTTCAAAGCCAAGCATCATAACTCTTCCCAATACAAACCAAAGATGAACGGTGCTGTCGAAGTGGCGAATAAGAATATCAAGAAAATCGTGCAGAAGATGGTGGTAACCTATAAAGATTGGCATGAGATGCTGCCTTTCGCGTTGCATGGTGTGATACGGTGGGAGAACTGACTTGAGGTTTTGCATTTGTGTTCGCAAATGTTTCGGTTTAGCAAGAGTCGCCACCGACTTTTTATTTTATCCTAAGGAAAGGTCAAAAAGCACAGGAAAGACCTTTGAGATGTTTTCTTGGGTTCGGGGAGTAGATTATAGAAAGGGAAGGTATTAGCACCCTTTCTATCCATGGTTATCCATGGGCTCTTAGTTACTTGCTTAGATCACTTGCTTTTCATTTTCAATTGTTTGAAATGGTGCTTTGTGTGTGTGGTTTTGAAAATGTTTTGAAAAAGATGCCTTGTCTAGGCAACCATTGTAACAATTCTTTACTCGAATGTTTTACAAAGGTGTTTTTCTTTTTGAAAAGATGTTTCAATGCTTTTTTGAAAGTTTGTTTTGAAGTTGTGTTGTGATGTGTGTTTTTGAAAAGTAGCAAGGATGTTTTCTTTTCAAGTTTGATCAAGTAACTAAGAGCTATCTACTCTAAATTTCTCAAAGATCTTTCCTTATGCTTTTAACCCTTTTAACAGTGTTGTTTCACCATTGCATTTGGTGAACAACCTTGTGTTAGGATGTTAACGGGACGGGCGCAGGTCATCGTTTAGACCATGAATGCAATAGTGTCAAGTATTTTGGCAATTTTCTTGAGGGACTATGATCATTTTGTTTAGGCAACAAGATAGCGTCATCGAGGGACTATGATCATTTTGTTTGTTTTTGTTTTGTTTTGTTTTGCCAAAGTACTTGACATGCAAACATGGCCCATTTTTGAAGGCAACAAGTGGATGTAACCCTAGGGGTGTAAGTGTGCATTGTGTTTGTTTTTCATGCATGTTTATCTTGAATTAGGTCAAGCTATTTGTTGATTGATTGATTTTGCATACAAACCCTAAGTCTATCATGGCATAATTTGGAAACTTTTAAATGTGCGAGAATTTAAAGTCCTAAATTATTACAACATGATATAGGGAGGGGGGGTACAAATTTGGATTTGGGGGATATTTGACACGGAAATAAAATCTAAATTATTACAACCATATCGAATATACAAATATTTAACATTTAAATAAATAAATAAATAAATAAATATCAAAATGCAATGTATTATGCAAAAAGGATTTTTTATGTATGTGAAAAAGGTTTTCATGTTTGAAGTATAAACAAAATAAAAAAAGTCATTTTTTGGTTATTTTTGTTGTTTAGGGCAAAACCCTAATTTTTTTGAATAAATAGTATTTATTTATTAATTATGTACAAGTATATATTAATTTATACAAAAAATAATAAAAAAGGAAGTATATTGTAGAAAAAGTATTTTTGGTGTTAAATATTAAATAAAAAAAATAAAAGGTATTATTTTTGTATTTTTGCCCTAAATATTTAATAAAAATAAAATATACAAGTATTTATATATTATACATATTAAATATGCTAAATATGCACAAAAAATAAAATATTAATTATTTACAAAAATGTATATTTTAGAAAATGTTTTCAAAATGTAAATAAAATAATAATAACTAAAAGTAAATATTTTTTGTATTATTATTAGGGTTTTAAAATGAAAATGAAATATATTTATTTACATACATATATTGTAATAAAGCAAATAAATGCCAAATAAATGTAAAAAATGTGGAAAAAATATTTTTAGTGTTTTTTATGTTTGAGCAAAAAATATAAAATCAGAATCAAAAAGAAAAATGCAAAAATGACAAGTATTTCACATAATGGGCCAGGGGGATGCAAATGGAAAAAAAGGGTGTAAACAGCAAGACTGACTCAGGCCCAGCCCAAGCTAGTCATCTTCAACCTTCAGCATTGTCAAACGCGCGCCTCTCCTTTCAAAATACAAACTCCTGATTCCTTGATTTTTAGCAAAAACTCATAACACAAACAATGTAGAGCATCAAACCACGATTCCAAACATGTAAAAAACTTGACCTAACTCTAAGAAACCAGGGAGAATTTCTTCACCCCCAATTTCTGACCTAGTTTTTCTTCAATGTTCATGGCTAAAATTCTCACAGCATGCTTAATATAAATGAAAAGTAAACACATGTATGGCTTCAGGGCTATGAGTAGAACATGTTTCATTCACAAACCTAAGCTTAATCATGCTTGGATAGAGAGATAAAAGTCCATGGATTACCTGTTTCAGCTTGACTTGAACAGAGCAATGTAGCAACCTTCAATGGAGTTTGAGCTTTGGTTGAGCTTGCCTGAAGTCCAAGGATGCTTCCCAAATACCTAGCTTGCTTTGAAACCACTTGTATCGTGCTGTAGAAGTTCACCTGCACAGCTTGAAAGTGAAAATGGCAAACGTGGTTAGGGGTGTTACAGCTTGAGTTTAAGGCTTGGGATAGTTTCAGTGGATGGAATGGAATGTGTTTGAACTCCTTTTGGACAAAACGCACGACAGGAATGGATTATGGAACTCAAGTTGTAGGGTATGCCCTGTTTCTGCAGCAAGAGGGTGTTTTGGTGTATTAGGAGGTATGAGGGGTGGAAGAGTCGTGTCTTAGGTCAGTTGGGATGTATGGAAGATGAGAACAAAGTTTGTTTTGGCTTGTGCTTGCAGGAAATGAAAGTTGGATCCGTTTTGCAATGTTTCTTCAAGTGTAAGCAAAGAAATGTAGGTTCTGATACAAGCCAGTACAATGCCCTAATGTATGCTGCAAGTTAGGCTCTTGATAACTGGGATTTGTGGATTTGATTTGGCTCTAATATTTGGCCCCATGCCTCAAGGATTTGGTATTTGACATAAAGCATAACTTTATCAAAATGGCATTCTACCTTTTTCCATTTAAGGGTTAATTTTGTGTGCAATGTCTAAATGAACAAAATAATGCATTAGCTCAGTGGATTTGCATTCAATTAAGGAGTGTAAAAGGGTTTAGAGTCCTGCAAGCTAGCACAAACCAAGCTGATTTGAAAATGCCATTTGCTATGAACATGTATTGGTCATGAACAAAAGTGAGTTTTGGCCAACTTTGTGAATTCGATTCTCTCTAACCACAAGGGTGTTTGATGAGTTCTTGGACAATTTGGAAAGCTTGGAACATGTACTACAATCCATATTTGCAATTCAACTTTAAATTCCTCTTGGAACTAGGTGAAAGTTTTCCATGAAGTTAGGTCAAAAACCTGCCTAAAATAGGGCAAAATTTCTCTAAGTTAAAAATGTTTTGTACCCTTGTTCCAAAAATCATAACTTGAGATACAAGCTTCCTTTGAGGAAACTTTGTGAATAAAAGTTGTAGATTTTGCAATGGACTACAACTTTCATGTTTCAAGTTTTGTTTGAATCCTTTTGCATCTTGGTGAAAAAATGGGACAAAGTTAGGAAAAAAATAAAGAAATTTCATAACTTAGAAAAATTCTAAGTTATGAAAATTTTCATTTTAAACCCTAATTTGTAATTTTGGGTTTCTTGATGAAAAAGTTTCATAATTTGACATGTCTTGATGAAAAATGAATCTTGGCACTTGATTTTTGACCAAAAAGTCAAAGTTTGACTTTTCAGTATACAGTCAAATTTTGATCAGTTGACTGAAAAATTCATCTGTCAATCCTATGCATTTGAGATCTTTTGAACTTGTTGAATGGGTCAAGACAACGCCATTGAGTCCTTGAGTCCATATATGAGCTTGGTTTGCCATTGGTTAGGTCAAACAGTCAAAAATTGCCTTTGTGCAGTCAAAACCCTAAAAATGACCATTTTGCCCTTTTGGTGATCTGATCAAATTTCTTGTGGAGTTGTGATACAAACTTGATCAAATGATTCATATGAGTTCATAATGTTGATGTGGGTCAAAAATCATGTGGTTTGACTGTCAATTGGCCACAATTGACTTTTCCCCCAATATAACTGATTTCTAGGTCAATTGTCCAATTGACTGGGCAAAGATTGGAATCAAGGCTTGAAACTTGGTATGATAAACTTGTAAGTCCAACATGAAGCATGAAAGTCACTTTGGGCATTTTTGGTCAAAACATCCTTGTGCAAACTCAAACCCTAATTTGGGTCAACAATGCAAGGAGGGGTCTTGAGCAGAGCAAACCCTAACTTGATCTTGAGCTCCAAGAGTCTTGTGATGAGAAAATGTTGATGAAATGAGAGGGAAAATTTTGGGGTACAACAGTTGCCCCTATTCAATCTTCTTGAACCTGAAGAGTTAGATTGGCAAGTTTGTCTTTCGCGTCTCGAAGGTAAAAGGAGATTGGACACTAGAGTGCCTTTAAATTTGCACTCGTCAAAACATGGATGCGGGAATGGGCTTAGAGATGCCATTTGGAGATGGGCTTAAAGATGCCATCTGGAGGGGTGACAGAATCTTGTCGGGGATGGGCTTAAAGATGCCATATGGAATGTTTGTTGAACTGTATGTCGTTGATGAGTGAGTGAGTATTAGAAAGGTATCCATGCTTGGAATATCTATGGACTGGGGGTCTGAATAAGCAATAGATTGACATCCATGTTTGGAGAATCCGTAAACTGTTTTCTTGGAGTTGAATAAGTAATAGATCAGCATCCATGTTGGGGAAGCGTCTGTAAACTGTTTTCAAAAGTTGAGTCCAAATAAGCGATATATTAACATCCGTGTTTGGAGAATTCGTAAACTGTTTTCAGAAGTTGAACCTGAACAAGTGATAGATTAACATCCGTGTCTGGAGAATCCGTGAACTGTTTTCAGAAGTTGAGAATCTGAACAAGCGATAGATTAACATCCATATCTGGAGAATCCGGAAACTGTTTTCAGAAGTTGAATCTGGAATTGAGAAGGAACCGGTGTAGGGTTGCCTGATGATGAGCCCATGTAAAACTGCATCTGAATTGAGATCTGTATGAGTAGCAGGATGACTTCCGTGATTGGAGTGTATCTGAAACTATAACTGGGATCTGAATAAGCGACATAATGGCAACCGTGTTTGGAGCATATCTGGACTGTACCTTGGAATTGTTAATGATAGCCTTTTATTCTTATCCTGAAAAGGATAAAATGTTAGCTAAACACAAAGTTATGTTGCATGATATGTATGATGCAATGAATTGTACTTCATCAATGTTTATGATATGAATGTGATGGATGCGCATGTAAGCTGAGTAGGTGTCTTGCTGAGGAAGACGAATCCTGGATAATGAAATCTTTGACTGCTGTTGGGGAAAGTAAATCCTTGACTGCTGCAGGGGATTGTTGGCAATGAGAAGTCCTGGAACCACTGTTGGGGAATCAGGAGCTTGGGTTGTATGCCAATCTACTGGGGATTCCTGTCTTGAGGAGATCTTCACTGGGGAATATCTGAATATCCTGTGAGGAACCGAGAATGAGAGTCTTCATTCTGCTTGGGGAATTAAGAATTCTGTGGGGAATAGCCATACTGTTGAAAAGTAGCTATCCTGACGGAGAGTAAAACTCGGGATTCTGGATAAAGTTTATTCTTGTCTGGAAGAAGTTCAGGAGTTTTAGGTTGTATGCCACTTTGAGAATGAGAATCTTCATTCTATCTGGAACATCAAGAAGTTGAATTGTATGTTGAGAAGCAGGAAGGTATCTGCCTTCGGAGCATCTCTGGGTTGAGGATAAATTATAAATGAGTGACAGAATGGCAACCGTGTTTGGAGCATATCTGGATTGTATCTTGGAATTTGAGATCTGTATGAGTAGCAGGATGACTTCCGTGTTTGGAGTGTATCTGAAACTGTAACTGGGATTGAAATCTGAAATTGTAACTGGAAGGAAATCTGGAATAAGTATCAGAATGTCGCCATATTTGGGTCACATCTGAACTGTCTCTAGAAGGAAATCTGGAATAAGTATCAGAATGTCGCCATATCTGGGTCACATCTGAACTGTCTCTAGAAGGAAATCTGGAATAAGTATCAGAATGTCGCCATATCTGGGTCACATCTGAACTATCTCTAGAAGGAAATCTGGAATAAGTATCAGAATGTCACCATATCTGGGTCACATCTGAACTGTCTCTAGAAGGAAATCTGGCATAAGTATCAGAATGTCGCCATGTCTGGGTCACATCTGAACTGTCTCTAGAAGGAAATCTGAAATAAGTATCAGAATGTCGCCATATCTGGGTCACATATGAATTGTCTCTAGAAGGAAATCTGGAATAAGTATCAGAATGTCGCCATATCTGGGTCACATCTGAACTGTCTCTAGAAGGAAATATGGAATAAGTATCAGAATGCCGCTATATCTGGGTCACATATGAACTGTCTCTAGAAGGAAATCTGGAATAAGTATCAGAATGTCGCCATATCTGGGTCACATCTGAACTGTCTCTAGAAGGAAATCTGGAATAAGTATCAGAATGTTGCCATATCTGGGTCACATCTGAATTGTCTCTAGAAGGAAATCTGGAATAAGTATCAGAATGTCGCTATGTCTGGTCACGTCTGAACTGTCTCTAGAAGGAAATCTGGAATAAGTATCAAAATGTTGCCATATCTGGGTCACATCTGGACTGTCTCTAGAAGGAAATCTGGAATAAGTATCAGAATGTCGCCATATCTGGGTCACATCTGAACTGTCTCTAGAAGGAAATCTGGAATAAGTATCAGAATGTCGTCATGTCTGGGTCACATCTGAACTGTCTCTAGAAGGAAATCTAGAATAAGTATCAGAATGTCGCCATATCTGGGTCACATCTGAACTGTCTCTAGAAGGAGATCTGGAATAAGTATTAGAATGTCTCCATATCTGGGTCACATCTGAACTGTCTCTAGAAGGAAATCTGGAATAAGTATCAGAATGTCGCCATGTCTGGGTCACATCTGAACTGTCTCTAGAAGGAAACTCGGAAGGTGATGATCTTTGCCCCTAGTATAAGATGCTTGTGATATTTTCAGGACACTTGGACTGCACGTAACCCTTTGATGAGATTGACGTTTAAATGCCCCAAGTGATGGTGACAGAGACTTGCCCCAGGTTAATCTGTAATTGAGAGATTTGTTGAAATCTTGACTGGACTGCCCCAGGTTAACTGAACTTTGAAAGTTTTGCTGAAATCTTGACTGGACTGCCCCAGGTTAACTGGATAGTGACATGTCATGCCCCCTTGTTGATAGGAGATTTGTCGTTGGAAGTGTCATCCTTTTTGAAATGATTTTGCTCACTGAGAGGACTTTTGTTCACTGGATATTCATTGTGTGAATTTCTCCGCTGTCAAACAAATAACCATGTGCAAACAAAGATATTCAAATAATGCAAAGTTTATGCTTGTCTCGAAGTTTTGAAAAATGCGTTTTTTAGCAGAAAACTTTTTATAAGACAAATTCAACACAAGATTTAGGGCAAAGCCTTACAGGAGTCAGGATACCTTTTGTAACAGTATGCTTTCGAACTAACCCATGCTTCAATTAGGACTTTTGCAGGGTTGTAACATGGCTTGGTTCACGATTTAAGAAACAAAGGATAAAGGCTCAAAGTATATTTGTACCCACCCGCTCTTCGTGATGTTCTTCAATCCTAAACTCAGTTAATTGTGCGTCGTACTCTATTCGAGTTCGGAATGACTTTTGGGTGATGGTTCACACAAGTTGGATTTTGGAAGACAGTCATCATTCTTTTTTTTTTGCAACATTTTTCATGTTGTTGAGGATTTGTAATGACCTCGTTCTTTTGATTCGTTATCCCTAACTTTTGCCTGACTGTTCCTGTTTTCGAGATTACAGTCAGCGGGATGCCCCAACTTTCTTAAGCCTCCTTTATAGGTTTTGGCTCAGTGGGCTTTTCTCTTTTGAGAGATAATGACTGCCTATGAGATAAGGAACCATCACTGTCTTTTGATTCCAAAGGAACGCTTTTGATGTCGTTCGTTGTATTATTAACTGAGAGTTTTGCGACTTCAATGCACATTTGAATTAACTAAGAGACTACCCTGCCCCAGGTTTGATTAAAGGTTTCAATTTGTTTAGAACAGAAAACTCCTACTTCTTTGGCTCGAAAGGGTTGATTAGGGATTATCTTCCTTATAACTCCAGTGTTTAGGATTTGAAAGAAACGCATGTACATCGTCAGCAAGGTCTGTTCAAAAGCATATTGTATGAGATTATAGCATTGTTTCGCCATCCTCCCTCTAAAGGCTTGTAGCTTTTTATCAAGAGTTAAATATCATAAAGAAAGCATAAGAATAGTGAAAACGAATGGATAAATTCAAGACAAACATATGCAATGCATTAATGAAACAGAGTTTGACATCAACAGTTAATTATTTGAATAACAAAAGAAATTACAACTTGAAAATTCAAATGAAACAAAGACATTCTCAATGATTTGGCATAGGAGCAGTGATCACGTTTGGAGTCTCCGGAGGGTCAAACTCGACCTCCTTGGCATCGATTATGTCTTGGACCTTGTTCTTCAGAGCCCAACAGTTGTTTGTGTCATGTCCCGGACTGTCAGAGTGGTATGCACACCTTTCATTGGGATAATAGGTAGGAGCAGAAGTATTTGGGTTCCGGAGGGGAGCCTTCAATGTAATCAGCTTTGCCTGCAACATGCGTTGTAGCGCTTGACCCAGTGACATGTTGATCTTGGTGAATTGTCTTTTAGGTGCGACCTCCTTACGCTGATGCCCCTGTCTTTGTTGAGCCGACGTAGGATTAGAGATCAAGATCACTCCTACGTGTTGGTCACGGTGACTCTTTTGACTGTTCACAGCATTAGACTCTTTCTTTCCATTGTAGGGAATTTTCTGAGCATCAGAGGGTATAGCTCCTTGGATCTTTCCACTTTTGATGCTAGCTTCGGCCCTTTCTCCGGTCAGTATTAGCTCGGTGAACCCGACTGAGGAGCTTCCAATTAAGTGATTGAAGAGAGGCCCGGTCAAAGTTCCCATGAAGATGTCAATCAGCTCCCTGTCAGTTAAAGGGGGTTGCACCCTACCAGCCAGATCTCTCCACTTTTGAGCGTATCCTTTGAAGTTCTCGTCAGAACCCATGGTCATGTTCTGCAACTGTACACGAGTTGGTGCAAGATCAACATTGTACTGATACTGTTTGTAAAAAGCAGCAGCTAAGTCCTCCCAGGTGTGGATGCGAGAACTCTCCAATTGATAAAACCACTCGAGTTGAGTCCCTACCAGGCTTTCTTGGAAGAAATGGATCCAAAGCTTTGGATTAGTTGTGTATGGTTGAATCTTGCGGGCATAAGACTTCAAGTGCATCTTAGGGCAAGAAACTCCATCGTACAGGGCAAAGGTAGGGACTTTGAACTTTGGCGGGATGACCAATCCGGAAACTAAACCCATGTCTCCTAAATCCAAGCCAAGTATTTGTTGAATCTCCATAGCATTGAGGCGATCCTCCAACTGTTTGTACTTGTCATCAGCGGGAGGATATTGTTCCTCGGAGTAGTCAGCTTCATCAATCTCCAAATTGTGGTCTTCTTCAAGACTTGCCCCTATGCTGGGTGGAGTTAAAAGATCTAGGGTTTTAGGTCTTCTTTTCAGGATGCCCGTTGCCTTATTGGACTTCTTCTTCTTGTCTTTGAGAAGGAGAGCTTTTAGATCCTCTTGCCCTTTACCCATAGCCAGAAGCATTTGTTGTAATTGAGCGTTTTGAGCTTGGAGATCTTTCACCGTTTGTTCCATGTCCATCTTACTGAAATAAACAGTAGGAAGATAAGGAGACCTGTAGGAGAAACCTGTTATGCAATGATATGTATGATATATGTATGCAATGTTTTCAAGGATCTCTTGAGGTAAACACAAGAGAATGTTAGAGGTTGAACTTCGACCAACATCTTTGATTGGAGAACCTTGCAATGGTGGATGTCTTTCCACGAGAATCAAGCTCACCATGTCAAGTGGGTCATAGCCCCTGATTCAAGTTGTTGCACTCGATCTTTGACGACGTTTGTTTAGAGGAAAATGAAACCTCTTGCCCTTTGGTAGACGTCTGGTTCAACGTGACCCTACATCAAAAGACCCTCGAGATCCTTGAAATGGTTATTGTAAATGCTATGGTATGATGTTATGTACATGTATGCAAAAGCAAGTAAGTGTATATACAGCTAATCATATTCACACAAAACAAACAAGTCCTTAGGTTTAGGCTTGCGTGGGGTTTGTAGGTAAGTACCCTTTTGAAGTTAGTTGGCTCATCCTGTCCTAAAATAGAAACTGGGTTCTAAGGAGCTCAATATCACTGGATTATTTTCTGTGTTCATTGTTTTGGTTTAGCCACTTAACTGGCGACCAAAATATTCCAAGAAAAACAATCCTCAATGAGTGTAGTATCGAGTATCTACCAACTTCAGACTACACTAAAGCCGGTCATCTCACTACCCCTAATAAAAGGCCAAGATGGTCAAGTAAGGTTCTAGGTCATTAGTGCTTGGTGACATCACTCAGCGGCCCCGTACTCTCCTTGATTGAACTCAAGGGTTACCGGTACTCACAAATATGTCGCACTAATATAGCTATTGCTTCAACCGTGTCGGTATACCCCGCACAGTTTCCACAACGTATTGCTATCTATGAATGTTTCCCTAAATCCGGGTGGAGGATTTCAAGCCCAAACAAGAGAACCAAAATGTAAAGCAATCAAAGCAAACAAATAGTCATGAAAAAGGGTGATCTAGGCCCTAAGGTTACTCCACTTAAAAAGTTTCCCCCAGCAGAGTCGCCTGTTTTGTGATACAGTGGGAGAACTGACTTGAGGTTTTGCGTTTGTGTTCGCAAATGTTTCGGCTTAGCAAGAGTCGCCACCAACTTTTTATTTTATCCTAAGGAAAGGTCAAAAAGCACAGGAAAGACCTTTGAGATGTTTTCTTGGGTTCGGGGAGTAGATTATAGAAAGGGAAGGTATTAGCGCCCTTTCTATCCATGGTTATCCATGGGCTCTTAGTTACTTGCTTAGATCACTTGCTTTGCATTTTCAATTGTTTTAAATGGTGCTTTGTGTGTGTGGTTTTGAAAATGTTTTGAAAAATATGCCTTGTCTAGGCAACCATTGTAACAATTCTTTACTCGAATGTTTTACAAAGGTGTTTGTCTTTTTGAAAAGATGTTTCAATGCTTTTTTGAAAGTTTGTTTTGAAGTTGTGTTGTGATGTGTGTTTTTGAAAAGTAGCAAGGATGTTTTCTTTGCAAGTTTGATCAAGTAACTAAGAGCTATCTACTCTAAATTTCTCAAAGATCTTTCCTTATGCTTTTAACCCTTTTAACAGTGTTGTTTCACCATTGCATTTGGTGAACAACCTTGTGCTAGGATGTTAACGGGACGGGCGCGGGTCATCGTTTAGACCATGAATGCAATAGTGTCAAGTATTTTGGCAATTTTCTTGAGGTACTATGATCATTTTGTTTAGGCAAAAAGATAGCGTCATCGAGGGACTATGATCATTTTGTTTGTTTTTGTTTTGTTTTGTTTTGCCAAAGTACTTGACATGCAAACATGACCCATTTTTGAAGGCAACAAGTGGATGTAACCCTAGGGGTGTAAGTGTGCATTGTGTTTGTTTTTCATGCATGTTTATCTTGAATTAGGTCAAGCTATTTGTTGATTGATTTTGCATACAAACCCTAAGTCTATCATGGCATAATTTGGAAACTTTTAAATGTGCGAGAATTTAAAGTCCTAAATTATTACAACATGATATAGGGAGGGGGTACAAATTTAGATTTGGGGGATATTTGACAAGGAAATAAAATCTAAATTATTACAACCATATCGAATATACAAATATTTAACATTTAAATAAATAAATAAATATCAAAATGCAATGTATTATGCAAAAAGGATTTTTTATGTATGTGAAAAAGGTTTTCATGTTTGAAGTATAAACAAAATAAAAAAAGTCATTTTTTGGTTATTTTTGTTGTTTAGGGCAAAACCCTAATTTTTTTGAATAAATAGTATTTATTTATTAATTATGTACAAGTATATATTAATTTATACAAAAAATAATAAAAAAGGAAGTATATTGTAGAAAAAGTATTTTTGGTGTTAAATATTAAATAAAAAAAATAAAAAGTATTATTTTTGTATTTTTGCCCTAAATATTTAATAAAAATAAAATATACAAGTATTTATATATTATACATATTAAATATGCTAAATATGCACAAAAAATAAAATATTAATTATTTACAAAAATGTATATTTTAGAAAATGTTTTCAAAATGTAAATAAAAAAATAATAACTAAAAGTAAATATTTTTTGTATTATTATTAGGGTTTTAAAATGAAAATGAAATATATTTATTTACATACATATATTCTAATAAAGCAAATAAATGCCAAATAAATGTAAAAAATGTGGAAAAAATATTTTTAGTGTTTTTTATGTTTGAGCAAAAAATATAAAATCAGAATCAAAAAGAAAAATGCAAAAATGACAAGTATTTCACATAATGGGCCAGGGGGGTGCAAATGGAAAAAAAAGGGTGTAAACAGCAAGACTGACTCAGGCCCAACCCAAGCCAGTCATCTTCAACCTTCAGCATTGTCAAACGCTCGCCTCTCCTTTCAAAATACAAACTCCTGATTCCTTGATTTTTAGCAAAAACTCATAACACAAACAATGTAGAGCATCAAACCACGATTCTAAACATGTAAAAAACTTGACCTAACTCTAAGAAACCAGGGAGAATTTCTTCACCCCCAATTTCTGACCTAGTTTTTCTTCAATGTTCATGGCTAAAATTCTCACATCATGCTTAATATAAATGAAAAGTAAACACATGTATAGCTTCAGGGCTATGAGTAGAACATGTTTCATTCACAAACCTAAGCTTAATCATGCTTGGATAGAGAGATATAAGTCCATGGATTACCTGTTTCAGCTTGACTTGAACAGAGCAATGTAGCAACCTTCAATGGAGTTTGAGCTTTGGTTGAGCTTGCCTGAAGTCCAAGGATGCTTCTCAAATACCTAGCTTGCTTTGAAACCACCTGTATCGTGCTGTAGAAGTTCACCTGCACAGCTTGAAAGTGAAAATGGCAAACGTGGTTAAGGGTGTTACAGCTTGGGATAGTTTCAGTGGATGGAATGGAATGTGTTTGAACTCCTTTTGGACAAAACGCACGACAGGAATGGATTATGGAACTCAAGTTGTAGGGTATGCCCTGTTTCTGCAGCAAGAGGGTGTTTTGGTGTATTAGTAGGTATGAGGGGTGGAAGAGTCGTGTTTTAGGTCAGTTGGGATGTATGGAAGATGAGAACAAAGTTTGTTTTGGCTTGTGCTTGCAGGAAATGAAAGTTGGATCCGTTTTGCAATGTTTCTTCAAGTGTAAGCAAAGAAATGTAAGTTCTGATACAAGCCAATACAATGCCCTAATGTATGCTGCAAGTTAGGCTCTTGATAACTGGGATTTGTGGATTTGATTTGGCTCTAAGATTTGGCCCCATGCCTCAAGGATTTGGTATTTGACATAAAGCATAACTTTATCAAAATGGCATTCTACCTTTTTCCATTTAAGGGTTAATTTTGTGTGCAATGTCCAAATGAACAAAATAATGCATTAGCTCAGTGGATTTGCATTCAATTAAGGAGTGTAAAAGGGTTTAGAGGCCTGCAAGCTAGCACAAACCAAGTTGATTTGAAAATGCCATTTGCTATGAACATGTATTGGTCATGAACAAAAGTGAGTTTTGGCCAACTTTGTGAATTCGATTCTCTCTAACCACAAGGGTGTTTGATGAGTTCTTGGACAATTTGGAAAGCTTGGAACATGTACTACAATCCATCTTGGCAATGCAACTTGAAATTCCTCTTGGAACTAGGTGAAAGGTTGCCATGAAGTTAGGTAAAAAACCTGCCTAAAATAGGGCAAAATTTCTCTAAGTTAAAAATGTTTTGTACCCTTGTTCCAAAAATCATAACTTGAGATACAAGCTTCCTTTAAGGAAACTTTGTGAATCAAAGTTGTATATTTTGCAATGGACTACAACTTTCATGTTTCAAGTTTTGTTTGAATCCTTTTGCATCTTGGTGAAAAAATGGGACAAAGTTAGGAAAAAAATAAAGAAATTTCATAACTTAGAAAAATTCTAAGTTATGAAATTTTTCATTTTAAACCCTAATTTGTAATTTTGGGTTTCTTGATGAACAAGTTTCATAATTTGACATGTCTTGATGAAAAATGAATCTTGGCACTTGATTTTTGACCAAAAAGTCAAAGTTTGACTTTTCAGTATACAGTCAAATTTTGATCAGTTGACTGAAAAATTCATCTATCAATCCTATGCATTTGAGATCTTTTGAACTTGTTGAATGGGTCAAGAAAATGCCATTGAGTCCTTGAGTCCATATATGAGCTTGGTTTGCCATTGGTTAGGTCAAACAGTCAAAAATTGCCTTTGTGCAGTCAAAACCCTAAAATGACCATTTTGCGCTTTTGGTGATCTGATCAAATTTCTTGTGGAGTTGTGATCCAAACTTGATCAAATGATTCATATGAGTTCATAATGTTGATGTGGGTCAAAAATCATGAGGTTTGACTGTCAATTGGCCACAGTTGACTTATTCCCCAATACAACTGATTTCTAGGTCAACTGTCTAATTGACTGGGCAAAGATTGGAATCAAGGCTTGAAACTTGGTATGGATAAACTTGTAAGTCCAACATGAAGCATGAAAGTCACTTTGGGAATTTTAGGTCAAAACATCCTTGTGCAAACTCAAACCCTAATTTGGGTCAACAGTGCAAGGAGGGGTCTTGAGCAGAGCAAACCCTAACTTGATCTTGAGCTCCAAGAGTCTTGTGATGAGAAAATGTTGATGAAATGAGAGGGAAAATTTTGGGGTACAACACATGGTTATCGCACCACTGTGCATACTTCGACTGGGGCAACCTCATTTCATTGGTTTACAGCATGGAAGCAGTATTGTCAGTAGAAGTCGAGATTCCTTCTCTTAGGATCATGAGGGATGTTGAGCTGGATGAAAGTGAATGGGTACAGAATCGGCTGGATCAATTGGAACTTATTGACGGGAAGAGGTTGACGGCTGTATGTCATGGTCAGGTATATCAACAAAGGATGAGGAAAGCTTTTGATAAGAGGGTACAACCTCAGTGTTATAAGCCAGGTGACCTTGTGCTAAAAAGGATAATTCTCCCCGAAGGAGATTCCAGGGGTAAGTGGGTTCCGACTTATGAAGGTCCTTTCGTGGTCAGAAAAGTTTTCTCTGGAGGAGCGATGATGCTCACGACTATGGATGGAGAGTACTTCCCTCTCCATATGAATGTTGACGCAGTTAAAAAATACTTTGCATAAAATAATAAATAAATAAAAAACCCGCTAAACTGAAAACCCGAAAGGGAATTTCAGTCAAAAGTTAGGGACTTAAAGCAAATAACTACGCTCAGCATGAGATCCTCTGTTTCTTTCCTTCGTTCTGTCACCTGGCATAAGCTCGAAGCTAATCCAAGAAAATATCTGTCTGAAAGCAGGAAGATGAGAGTCATAAGAGTCATAGCAAAGTCGGGACTTGATGGATATTCACATTCACATTGCCGTTTGTAAACACTTGTTTGCTTTGATTTTGTAATTACTTGCTTCTAAATGTAAATGCCTTTTTCACAGGCTGATTTCTCGAAATCAATAAAATATCTTCTTTCAAGTACGCACATACTTTTCTTTTCTCCCTTTTTACTTTTTTGTTTGCAAAAACGTCCAATATTTTTGATAAGCATGTGCATATAAACTTTGTGGGCCTTACACGGAAATGGTAATCTAATTCATGGTTGGTTGGTCGCTTGAAATGCAGATAACAAACTCAGCTACTCCTGTGCAAGGGGCATGTTTGGTTCTATGTTTGATGGATTTCTCTTTCACTTTACTGGTGGACGCCTTGCCAATTTTGTTTCACAGCTCCATGTTGTTGGTAAACGTCTTTGGGTCAGGGTAATATCAAGATTACGGCAGGCCCGCGAGATCGAAGAACCTAATTGGAGAATATTTCTTTCCCATAATGGCTTTTATTACGTTTCTTTGCCACACTTTCATGTGTTATCTTGATTGATTGTTTTAGCATTGTCTGCATATAGGATTTTGTTTATAGCCGAATGTCAGTCTTGATGCATTGAATATTTTTTCCTTGAAAAAATTGTTTCATTTTACTTAATCCATCCAGTATCACTCTTTAATCGTTTTTTTCGGGCATTTTGATACCAACTGTGCCAATTCTTTTGCTTAGCCAAGAGTTTGGAGGAAGGAGTTTAGCTAAAAACGATGATTGTAATGGTAAGATTTTGAGTAGATCCCCGTTGATGATGTACATGCATTGTTTCAATCCCCAAACACAGGAGATATAAGGGAGTTAGACCCTCGTTAACCCCTCTGAGCCTTCGAAGTAGGAGTTTCTTTTCCGTTAAAAAAACCTTTTTTTTAACCAGGGGCAGTGTAGATGTTCAGTTAATTTGACCAAGCATTCAAATTCCAAAAGGAATGTCCCATCTGAGGATCGCCATATTTTATCTTTCGCATCATGATATCAGGAAAAATGTCAAACCACGATGTTCATTTACTCACAAAGTCCTGAGGTCGAGATCGAATCGATACAATAATGGCTATCCCTTGCCGACCAAGGAATGAGGCATTTGTGTTCTTAAAAAAAAAGAGAGAAAAAGAAAGAAAAGGTCAAAGACCTAAAGTCACATTGACTTGTTCGAAGTGGAAAGGTGTGAATAAGAAAGAAACAAAAAGCCCCACTAAGTCGAAACTTGAAAACAAGTCGCTTAGGAAAAAGTTAGGGCATCGCGCTGGACTCCCAATTTTGAAATCCAAAAGATTTTGTCCAGGCAAAAGTTAAGGAAAAGAGAGCCTAAAAGGCCAAGAAAAGAGAGAATTTTACTCAATAAAATTTTCATCAAAAGAAGAGGAACAATAATATTAAAAAAAAGCAGAAAAAGTGACAATCATGTTAGAGAACTTGTCGTGATCACTCAACCATTACAAATCCTTTTGAAAGATGAATGCTTGTGATAAGTCAATTGAACTTAGGACAGGAGAATATCACGAAGGGGGTGGGCACCAAATAACTTGAGCTTTGAAAAAACTTTTTTTTCTTCTAAAAACCTCGAACCAGACCATGTTACAACCTTTAAAAGTCCTAACTGAAACAAGGGTTTTAACTCGAAATCATACTACAACAGGATAGCTTTGCTTAAAACTCCTAAATATGTGTTGCATATCCATGTTGGTATCTTATCACCCGCATTTTGACTCATTTTTTTTGAAAAAAAGAGAAGGGGAAGAAAAGTTTTGAAATTTTTGCACTCTAGCCAGTGATTCATTCACAACAGAGATGCGACACTTTGTTAAGGTTTTCAACTTCAAGGTTTGAATAATCATCGCATCAAACTGTCATTCCCAAAATAAACATCTTCCTGCATGCAAAACATTTGTTTGACATAAAAAAAAAGTTTACACGTTGAACACTTGTAAGGAGTTTAATGATTGTCAGGAAGGGAATATTTGGCTTTCTTCTGTTAGACAGAGCCCATGTTTGAATAGGACTTTACCTATCCCCAGTGAAGTTTCATTTCTGCAGCAAAGTTTTGTTACCCCAGGAATCTTCTTTTAAAGGCTTCATTCTGAGACTTCAAGTTTGGATATGTCGCGCATCCCCAGTGGAGTTGTTTAAATGGGAATTCACATTCTGAAGAAGTTTTAACTCCCCAACAGAATTGCCAACAGAGAGCCCTTGCCATGACCTCTCATTTCTCAGCCGATCTGCTGACTGGGGCATCCTTTTGTTAAGATCTTTCCTTATCCCCAGTAAGGTCGATACTATGTGACTATCTGCAGGATCCATCCATTGGTTTCATTCCAAGAGAATATCTCTCTAACAAAAATCTTCAATAGAGTTTTGTCTCCCTGATGAAGTCCCATTTCCTCAGTAGAGTTTTGTTCCCCCAGCAAAGGTTTTCACCCCTCACGTCGGGTTTGTTGTCCTGGTGTCATCCTCAACACAGTCGCGCGCTGTCTTTTCTAGAGATTACAGTCTTGCCCTGATCATCTCCCTCAAATGTCTAATCTTCCCCAGAAGCTGCAGTGTTGATCTGACCTTCTCTTGGAGTTTGCAATTTATTTTTGAAGCTCCTCTCAATGTTTGCGTCCTGTTTCTACTGGTTGCTCGATTGTTATTCCCCGCGAAGCTTCATCTCTTCGAGGTTCCCTTTCTAGCGGTTCCCCGTATCTTCTCCTCTCCTTTGGATTTTGCAATTTATTTTTGCAAGTCAGGTCAGATGCTGACTTCTTGGTTATTGGCTTCTCAATTAGCCATTCCCCAGTGAAACTTTTAAACATACATCATTACATTGCATCTACCAAAATGCGTAGCATTTACATTATATGGAGCATTGCGCTATATAAAAAGAACTCAAACATGCATCGGAACATAAGCCATTATTGTTTCTGTCATCCCCAATGATTTTGCTAATACTTCGGATTAAATCCCCAACGAGGTCTTCATCCTCATTATCTCAGCTTCCTCCACATACCAATATCCTTTTGACGTCAATCATTTGTTTGTTTGAGTGTCTACTCTTTACTATAGTTCAGTTTCGCCCTGGCTCGGTCTTCTCGGGTTTAGTCTTCACTACCCTCTCTGGTTCATTCTAATGTCTATTGATACTCCTTTCGAATACTAGTTTCGTCCTGATATTTTCTTTCAGCAGGTTTTTTAGGTGTACGCCCTAATCTCCTTGCTTTGGGTTGAGCTCAGAGTTCCGTCTCCTCACCTTGCGCAAGAAATCCAGTTTCGTCCTGGTACTCATCTAGTTTAGTTTCTTCTAACTAGTTATTAAGTCGAGTTTCGTCTCGTTTTTGCTTTCATACCTTGGACCCTTTGACGGTGTTCATTTATCGAGTGCAGTGTTTGTACTGCGTCCCTGGTTTGAAATCAGTCTCTTTTGTTCCTTGGATTCTTCTATCAGTTTTAGTCACTATTTATCCATTGATTTGAGACCAACAGGTGCTCTGAGAAACATGCACTCTCATCACTTTGCTTTGGGTCGAGTTTCGCCTCGTTACCCATGCTTGAAATCCAGTTTCATCCTGGTACTCATCTGGTTTAGTTTCGTCTAACTGATTATTGAGTCGAGTTTCGTCTCGCTTTTGTTCCTCATTTCTGGGATTCTATCAGTTCCTTTATACTGTCTATCTTAGTTTGAGATTAGCAAGTGCTCCTAGAATCACGCACTCTAGCCACTTTTATTTTGGGTCGAGCTCAGAGTTTCGCCTCCTCACCCGCGTAAGTTTTCTTTTCCAGAGTTTAGTTTCGCCTATGCTCTGTGGTTTGAGTTTTATCTCACCTCTTTTTTTAAAGCCCAGTTTTTCCCTGGCACATTTGTCCAGAAGTTTAGTTGCGTCTACTCTTCTATGTTTTCGTTCTGTTTTAACCTGCGTTACAGCTTCATTCTGACGCATGTCTTGGGGATTTTCTACTTCTTTTTTCTTCAAGAGTGTAAATTTTCGGGTTCTTTTGTATTCAATCATCTTCAACCCTGAACGTTCGAAAGTTGTCATTTTTCTCACTTATCATGTTGAAGATATTTGAATAGGGGCAGCTGTTGCACCCCAAAATTTACCCTCTTGATTTAGGCTTAAGTTTCATCATGAATATCATATTGCATTACATTCATACATTGTGTTGGGATCAAAGTACTTTGGTTATCAAGTCTTCCTCAAGCTTTTAAGGTTGATTGCATTGACAAGTTGCTCAAGTAGAATCTTATCATCTAAACCACTGGATCTTTCAAACTCAAAAGTTATTGCATATCTCAAGATATTTTATCCATCTCTTTGGATCATCAGAGGATTGAAGTTTGTGTTTGATTATAAGAAGGAGTCACTCATTTGATTCATCAATCAAATTAGGGTTTTACTTGATCAAGGCTATTGATCAATGTACAAGTCTTGATTTGGAAGCTACAACATCTCATTGGCATTTGAAAAGTCTTTGTACAAGAACTTGGTCAAGATGCCCAGGGGATTTGAAGTTTTGAAGAAGATTCATCAGTCTCCTAAGGTATTAACCAAAACTAGGGTTTGGGATTTCATCAAGATTTCTTGAGAAATTTGAAGTGAAACTTTATACATGGCCTCTATATGTTTGAAGGATCATATGTTTGGAGTTTTGATCATCAATTTTGAAGGGAAGTGGATCAATTGATTCAGAGGGGCAAAATGGTCATTTTGGTCAAAATCAGTTAAATTCAAGGTTGACCAAGTGAACTTTTGGCCAATCATCAATTCAAGGGTTTACTTTTCATATTTCAAGTCCATTTTGATCATTGGATCAAAAAGATCGAGGTTTGGGTTGAAACTTGTTCATGAAGAAACCCTAAAAGTTTCTAATTTTGGAAAATAAGGACTTAATTTCAAAAATTCACATTTTATTCACCTTTGATTAAAAAAATGCAAATGAAGTATGCTTGGAAATATAAGAGGATTATCTTTCATCTCCTTTTGGTCTCATGTCCAAATTGGCAAAGAGTCAAGAATTATGGTCTTTGGAAGTCACAAAATTATAGGTCATTTTCCAAAATTAGTGAATTTCATGTCAAATTTTGAGGAACTTAATGTATTCAATTGCAAAAGCTCAAAACTAAGGGATTGTAGATCTTTTCAATACCTTTCCAAATTGTACTCATTTGTGTCAAAATTCAAAAATATGAGCAAGTTATGGACTTTGGAATTTTGAGGCATTTTATTGAAACTTGACAAATATGCAAAATGGCCATTTCTTGCAAACTCAAGTTTTAGCCATTCCTTTTGCTTCTAATCAAGCCCATGAGAAATTTGTGACATGCTGAGGCCCATCACACTCACCATTTCATGCTACATTTGGTTTTGCACTTGTTGGATTGAAAAAATCACAAACTTGCCAAATTTGCAAAAACAATGGCATGAGCTCATCATAAGGAATCAAGGGCCAAGATTTGGTGGATCAAAATCTGAGTAAGAAAGGCCTCAAAGGCAACTGAAATGAGGAAAAATGCACGAGGCATTGGCATGTTCAAAATCTGACTTTTCAACATAGCAAAATTTCCAATTGGGCAATGCACTCATTTTGAAGCCCATTTCCCTTGAAAAACCTATTCTACATGTCATATATAATGAGAAGCAAGCACTAAAAACGGGGAGGGAGCTCATAACGTCCAAATTCCAGATCTGAATTCAAAATTTCCATAGTTGCATTTTTTTTTAATCTCAAGTTTCAGTGGTGCATTTGGAGTTTTTCTTCTTGCTTCTTCATCCTCAAGTGCTAAGGAAGCTAAAGCAAGCTTTGAATCGCATCTGAAGCAAGAGAATTGAGCTTTCAGATTTTGAGTTGAGCTTGCTTGAAGTTCTCTGGGTTTCTTTTATTCTTTCTCAGTTGCTACGGATAGTTATCTGTTTGGTATTGCACTATTTCCTTTCTCCCATCTTCATTTTGCATAGTTCTCTGATTGCATGATGGGACCTCTGTTCCTGATATATGTTAGGAGGCCCTCTGGTTTTTGTTTGATACATGTGTTGTGTTTGCTTTTGATCGATGATTCACTCAATTTAGAAATTGAGATCACGACTTCGCTCTCAGTGCATGTTCCCTATAGGATGTTTATTGTTTTTCTTCTTTAATTGTTGATCAATGAGTCACTCAATTTAGAAATTGAGATCACGACTTCGCTCTCAGTGCATGTTCCCTATAGGATGTTTTTTTTTTGTTTTTTCTTCTTTAATTGTTGATCGATGAGTCACTCAGTTTAGAAATTGAGATCACGACTTCGCTCTCATTGTATGTTCCCTATAGAATAGTTTTATTAAGCTTCCTTTAACATTTTAATTAAGGTAAGGTTTTCCTTTATCCTCAACCTTAGGGTCAACCATTGTATGATAACACTAGGGATAGTACTAGGTTAGTTTCCCTTAGTTGTTTTTCCTTTCTATGCATTCTGCATCTTAAAACAAAAATTGTTTTCTTGGCAAATCATAAGACATTTCTAATAAACTCAAACCCTTCTTCAAGGTAAAAGATACAAACCAATCTTACTTTGTCTGTGTGCCTCTTGGCTTTTCTTTTAAACCTGGTTTAGCCGCTGTTTTGCCATCGTACATTTGTTTGAAGCCGATGTTTTGCCATCGCACATGTTTGTTATCCTACTTTGATTCTCAATATCATTGTTAGGTGTGATGTTTCGTGATCCATTTTATTGATGTTCTGCCATCTTTATCATGATCCTTTACTACCTTTTTGGCCGATGTTTCGCCATCGTACATTTGTTTGAAGCCGATGTTTCGCCATTGCACATGTTTGTTATCCTACTTTGATTCTCAATATCATTGTTAGGTGTGATGTTTCATCATCCGTTTTATTGATGTTTTTCCATCTTTACCATGATACTGTGCTATCTTTTAGCCGATGTTTCGCCATCGCACACTTGTTTGAAGCCGATGTTTCACCATCGCACATGTTTGTTATCCTACTTTGATTCTCAATATCATTGTTAGGTGTGATGTTTTGTCATCTGTTTTACCGATGTTTCGCCATCTTTGCCATGATACCTTGTTATTTCTTAGCCGATGTTTCGCCATCGTACATTTGTTTGAAGCCGATGTTTCGCCATTGCACATGTTTGTTATCTGTGATACAGTGGGAGAACTGACTATGGTTTTGCGTTTGTTTTCGCAAATGTTTCGGTTGAGCAAGAGTCACCACTGACTTTTTATTTTATCCTAAGGAAAGGTTAAAAAGCACAGCAAAAACCTTTTGAGATGTTTTCTTGGGTTCGGGGAGTAGATTATAGAAAGGGAAGGTATTAGCACCCTTTCTATCCATGGTTATCCATGGGCTCTTAGTTACTTGCTTAGATCACTTGCCTTTTGTTTTCAATTGTTTTAAATGGTGCTTGTGTGTGTGGGTTTGAAAATGTTTTGAAAAGAAGCCAATGTAGTCGCAACCTTTGTAATGATCCATGTGGGGATGTATACAAAGATGTATGTCTTTTGAAAAGGTTTTCATTTTTTGAAAGTTGTTTTGAAAGTGTGGTGATGTGTGGTTTAGAAAATAGGCAAGTGTTTTGTTTTTGCAAGTTTGATTCAAGTAACTAAGAGGTTATCTACTCCTAAATTTCTCAAGGTTTATTGCTATGTTTTAACCCTTTTAATAAGTTTGTTCCACCATTGTATTTGGTGGACAATCTCATGTTAGGATGTGAAAGGGACGGGTGCGGGTCATCGTTTAGACCATAATTGCAACGGTGTTAAGTATCTTTGGGCATTTTCTTTAAGGGACTTGATCATTTGTTTTTGTTTGTTTTGAAAAGTGTTATCGAGGGACTATGATCATTCAATTTGTTTGTTTTGCCCAAAGATACCTAACATGCAATATGACCCATTTTTGAAAGGCAACAAGTGGAATACCCTAGGGGGTGTAAGTGTGATTTGTGTGTCCATTTTCATGCTTGTTTGTCTTATACTAGGTCCAACTATTTTGTTCATTTTTTATTCGCATATAAACCCTAATTCTAGCATTGTATTTTAGAAAGCGATAAAGTGCGAAATGTAAATCCCTACGCTATTACAACACAATAATATAGGGAGGGGGGTACAATGTTTCAAATGGGAAGGTATTTAGACAGGAAATTGAATCTAAGCTATTACATCAATATTGAATATTTGCAAGGTAATTTAATTGCATAAATAAAATAAAAATAGAACAAATATGCAAGAATGCAAAAAAAATGGTTTTTTATATGTATAAAAAAAGAGAGGATTATTTATGTAAAATAAAAAGAAAATAAAAAATATTATTTTTGGAGTATTTTTGAATTTAGGGCAAAACCCTAATTTTTATTAAATGAAATGTATTATTATTTAATTTAATACAAGTATTTATTTATTAGGTACAAAATAAAATAAAGTGAAGTATTTGTCAAAAATGTATTTTTACATTAAATATTAATAATAATTAAAAAAAAACCAAAAGTGTATATATTTGTATTTACCCTAAATATATTAAAAATATATGTATATATATGTATTATTTTAAATATGTATTATATATATATATATAAATAATAATAATTTTTAATATTAAAAAAAAAGTATTTTTTATGTAAAATATTTTCAGAGGGTATAATAAAATAAAAATGAAAATAAAAGTATTTCTACCTATTTCTCAATATTTTAATGAAATGTATATATTTATTTATCTAAGTATTAATCAAAAGAAAATCATATAAATACCTAATAAATTAAAAAATGGTGAGAAAAAATATTTTTATATTTTTTATGTCATGAGAAAAAATAAACAAAGTCAATCAAAAAAGAAAAAGGTCAAAAAGTCAAAGAAATAAGCAAATGGGCCTTGGGGGTGTGAAAGCAAAAGAGTGGTGCAAATAAGAAAAGTATTCCAAGCCCAACCCAGAACCAGTCATCTTCAACCTCTGAACAACATCATTCACGCATTTTCTATCTCTTGATTCCTGGACTTTTAAGCAAAACTCATAACATGAAAAGTGTAGAGCATGAGAAGACGAATTCAACCATGTAAAGAACTTGACTTAACTCTCAAAGATGAGGGAGAATTTCTTCTCCCCCAATTTCTGACCTAACTTTTATGCCATGTTCAGACTCAAAATTCTTGCAGCACACATAATATAAATGAAATCTAACTATATGGGCATGTTCAGGGCTATGATTGTGACATATTTTCTTCACAAACCTAAAGCTAACAATGCCTAATAAAAGAGATAGAACTTCATGAAGATACCTGTTCAGTTGGAATCGTGCTTTGCAATGGAGGAGTTTTCAGAGCAAGATGATGATTTGTATAGCTTCCTTGAAGTGTAAGGATGCTATTCCAAGTTCTACTTTGTCTTGAAACTCCCTGAATCGTGCTAGAGAACTTCAACTGCAAAACAGAAAAACAAAAATGGTGAAGTGGCTTAGAGGTGTTACAGATCGTGCTTTTGCTTTTGGTTAGCTTGCATAGATGGTATGGAAGGTGTGTGAACTGGTTTGGGCAAGAGAGCTTAAGAGAAATGAGAGATAGCACTCAAACTGCAGGGCCTGCCCTGTTTTTGCAGTTTGAGAGTGATTCTGAGATGGAGGGTGTTTTGAAGGCTAAGGGCTCGTGTATTAGCTTGGTTGTGTTGTGTGAAATGTGTTTGATAACTTTGTTCTTGTGTTCTTGAGCTGATATGGTAGTTGGTATGTGTTATGCAATTTTCTTCACTCTTAAGCAAACAAAGGCAACTTGTGTTTCTAGGTCAGTAGAGGACCCCTAATCCTGCTGTAAAGCTTCTCTTGATCAGAGTAATTTGTTCATAATCTTGTGCCAATCAGATTTGCAATGTACTTGTTGGATTTTCAATTTGACATAAAGTGTGACTTTTCAAAAATGGCTATTTTGCTTTATCTAAAAATGGATTAAACCTTCATACAATGCTTTAGCTCAAAGAACATGGTCTTGGCACAAAGAATATGCATTAAATTATTGAGTGTAACTTGGTTTAAGGACCTGTAATCTAGCCTAAAGCATGCTGAGTTCAAATTGCAAGATTATGGACATGTAATTTGGTCATGAACAAAGTGAGTTTTTGCCATATTGTGAAATTCGATTCTCCCTAACCATGAGGTTGTTTGAGAAGTTCTTGGACATTTTGGAAAGCTTGGAATATGTACTACAATCCATCTTTGAAATGCAAATTGAAATTCCAAGTGCAAGTGTATGGAAAATGGCCTTGAAGTGGGGTAGAAAAACTTGTCAAAATAGGTCAAAAATTCACTAAGTTAAGAATGGTTTAGTGCCCTTATTCAAAAATTTGTAACTTGAGACACAAGCTTCAAATGAGAAAACTTTGTGAATCAAAGTTGTAGATTATGCAACAAGCTACAACTTTTATGTTTTGACTTTTGTTTGAATCCAAATGAATCATGGTGAAAAAGTGGGGCAAAGTTGGGGAAAAAATTAGGGTTTTCCATAACTTAGAAAAATTCTAAGTTATAAAAAATTCCATTTTAAACCCTAATTTGCATTTCTTGGTTTCTTGGTGAACAAGTTTCATGATTCGACATGTTTTGATGAAAAATGAATCTTGACTCTTGATTTTGACCAAAAAGTCAAAGTTTGACTTTTCAGTGTACAGTCAAAATTGATCAATTGACTGGGAAATTCAACTGTCAATCTTGTGTACTTGGGATCTTTTGAGTTTGTTGAGCATGTCAAGACAATTCCATGGGGTCCTTGAGTCCATATGTGATCTTGGTTTGCCATTGGCTGAGTTAAACAGTCAAAAATTGCCTTTGTGCAGTCAAAACCCTAAAAATGACCATTTTGCCCTTTTGGTGATCTGATCAAATTTCTTGTGGAATTGTGATCCAAACTTGATCAAATGGTCCATATGAGTTCATAATGTTGATGTGGGTCAATTTCCATGAGATTTGACTGTCAATTGGCCACAGTTGACTTTTTCCCCAATACAGTTGATTTCTAGGTCAACTGTCCAATTGACTGGGCAAAACTTGGAATCAAGACTTGAAACTTGATATGGATAAACTTGGGAGTCCAACATGAAGCATGAAAGTCATCTTGGGCATTTTAGGTCAAAATATCCTTGTTCAAACACAAACCCTAATTTGGGTCAACAGTGCAAGGAGAAGTCTTGAGCAGAGGAAATCCTAACTGGATCTTGATCTTCAAAGGTCTGGTGGTGAGAAAATGTTGAGGAAATGGGAGGGCAAATTTTGGGGTACAACAGTTGCCCCTGTTCAATCTTCTTGAACCTGAAGAGTTAGATTGGCAGGTTTGCCTTTCGTGACTCGAGGGTAAAAGGAGATTGGACACTAGAGTGCCCGGAAATTTGCACTCGCATGTTGGAGTATCAACAATGTGATGTCGGGAATGGGCTTATAGATGCCATCTGAAGATGTGGTGGATAGGGAGATGGGCTTATAGATGCCATCTGAAGATGTGACAGAACCTTGTCGGGAATGGGCTTATAGATGCCATTTGGAAGTGTTGATCGCATCAGAGATTCCTTAGCGAGAATTTGTGTATTTGAGAAAGACCGATGTTTTCCTGGCTTGTTACAGGTGTTTGATCTTCCATCTCTTTATGCAGATATGCCCTGGCTAGATACAGGTGTCAAGTCTACAAATGGTTGCTCACAGATGTGCCCTGGCTAGATACAGGAATCGAATCTTCGAACTCTTCAGACGTGCCCTGGCTAGATACAGGAATCGAGTCTAGAAATGTGGTCAACAGATATGCCCTGACTGGATACAGGAGTCGAATCTGGAAATGTTGCAGTTGATAGATGTGCCCTGGCTGGATACAGGAGTCGAATCTACAAATGGTTGCTCACAGATGTGCCCTGGCTGGATACAGAAATCGAATCTGGAAATGTTGCAGTTGATAGATGTGCCCTGGCTGGATACAGGAGTCGAATCTTCAAACTTTTCAGACGTGCCCTGGCTAGATACAGGAGTCGAGTCTGGAAACTGATCACTCTCAGATATGCCCTGGCTAGATACAGGTATCGAACCTGGAATCGTGACAGTTGAAGGTAGTTGTCTTTGGGATTGTCTTTTTCCCTGAAAAGGCAAAAACATAAGTTGTATGCAATGTCATGATGTATGATATGCATGATGTTTATGATGTTCAACATGAGATAGTGTTGTATGCACTTTATCATGTACGTAAGCAAGATGTATGAAATGTGAAATGTTTATGAATGTATTTTCGTCGTAGGAAAATAGATCCTTGACGATCGACCGGAGAACTGCTCTGTGGAAGAGATACTTTACTGAAGTTTTGATGAGAGGCCTGCTGAGGACTTTGATGATAGATTCCGCTGGGGATAATGATGATAAACTCCGCTGGGGATACCAAAGATCAACTCTGCTTGGGGAATACCAAAGACAAACTCCTGCCGGGGACTGAAAGAACCTTGCCGAGGGCGGTCTTCCATGGCAATTAGCTGAGGATAACCCAGTTATAAGCCCTTGTGAGGAATAACTCTGAATGAAGCTCGGGAGAGACGTCCGTATTCTGCAGGGAACAAGCTTCCAGAATCTACTGGGAATAAGCTTTTAGACCTGCCGGGGAAAGTTGGTGACTTCACTGGGGAAAGTATTGCTGAATCTCGCCTTACTCTGCGGGGAGCTGAGATCGTTTGGTCACATTCTTCAGTCGAATCCACCTTGGTACCTTGGTGGACAAAGCAACCAGACTGTATCAGACAATCTCACATTGCCCCTGTTTCTGATGTCATCTGTAATTAATCTTTCGTTTCATGTGCAAATCTTTATGAATCAGCAATTTAATGTCAAATGCATATATCAAAAATGAACATTGGACGTTCTTCGCAAGACAAAACAGAAAAAGGAAAATAATGGCAATTTGTATGGACTAGTGAATTCGTATTGATTTGAATTTTGCCTGTGAATAGGCGTTTTTTGTACAAGAGGCTGTCATCCTAGTAAGAGAATGCCGCCGAATTAATCACAGAATTGACAATTTTGAAAAGAAAACAAAACAGCTATGTGAACAATCCTACTGGGTTCCAACTCTGCTATCGCCTTTATGTCTTCAAGCGTCTCATCGCTTTGCTGCCTAGTTGAAGATGAAGCTGATTGGTCGATGCCGAAGTCTGAGCCAGATAGTTGATGCCGAATTCCGGATGCGAAGTGATCCAATGAGACATAGTGTTACGCTTTATCCCTAACTTTTGCCTGGACCGCCCTTTCGGGTTTTCAGTCCACCGGGATACCCATTTTTGCCCAAGCCGCCCTTTCAGGTTTTCGACTTGTCGGGTGTACAGATTTTTATTCATTTCATCCCTTATTTTTGCCCGAACCCTTTTGGTTCGCCGGGAAGCCCTTATTTTTTCCTAGGTATGTCAACCTAGCGGGTCTTTTATTTATGCGTAGTATTTTTTCACTATGTCTGCATTGGCGGGGTGAGGAAGGTCGTCACCATCCATGGTGGTTAGGATCATGGCTCCTCCTGAGAACACATGCTTAACCACAAATGGCCCTTCGTATGTAGGGGTCCATTTGTCCCGGGGATCACTTTGAGGAAGGATGATGCGCTTGATTACCAGGTCCCCAACTTGATACTCTCGTGGTTTGACTTTCTTGTTAAATGCCCTGATCATCCGTTTTTGATACGTTTGACCATGACAGATAGCGGTGAGTCTCTTTTCGTCAATCAGGTTTAATTGATCAAGTCGAGTCTGGATCCAGTCATCTTCACTCAGATCTGCATCTTTCATTATTCGGAGAGAGGGTATCTGGACTTCAATTGGCAAGACTGCCTCCATGCCATAGACCAAAGAGAAGGGAGTTGCCCCGGTTGACGTCCTTGCTGAGGTACGGTACCCATGAAGAGCGAACGGTAACATCTCGTGCCAATCTTTATAAGTCACTGTCATCTTCTGCACAATTTTCTTGATATTTTTATTAGCTGCCTCTACAGCCCCATTCATCTTCGGCCGGTAGGGAGAAGAATTGTGGTGCTGTATCTTGAATTGTTCACAGAGTTCAGTGATCATCTTGTTGTTGAGATTGGTACCATTGTCTGTAATGATTCTTTCCGGGATGCCGTACCGACAGATCAGATTATGCCGGATGAAACGTGCCACGACGCTCTTGGTTACTGTGGCGTAGGAAGCTGCCTCAACCCACTTCGTGAAATAATCGATCGCCACCAAGATGAAGCGATGCCCATTGGATGCCGTCGGTCGGATCTCACCGATCATATCAATCCCCCACATTGCAAAAGGCCAAGGTGCCGTCAGGACGTTCAGAGGAACTGGAGGAATATGCACCTTGTCAGCATAGATCTGGCATTTGTGACAAGTTCGGGAGTGTTGGTAACAATCGGCTTCCATTATGGACCAGAAATATCCTGCCCGAAGGATTTTCTTAGCCATGGTATGTCCACTGGAATGTGTTCCAAATGTACCTTCATGCAGTTCTATCATGATTTTCTCTGCTTCAGCCTTATTCACACAACGTAGTAGAGTTGAATCATGATTCCGTTTGTAGAGAATGCCGTTGCTGAGGAAGAATTTCGCCGCAAACCTCCTCATGAACTTCTTGTCATTGACAGATGCGCCTTCAGGGTATTCCTGAGCTTCCAAATACCTCTTCACCTCATGATACCAGGGTTTTTCAGTCACCTTCTCAGCCTCAAGTCCGCAACAGTACGCCGGTTCGTCCAGTTTCCAGATGATGATCCGGGGAGCCTCATTGTCCCATTTGACTTTGAACATGGAAGACATCGTAGCTAACGCGTCCGCTAACTGATTCTCCTCTCTTGGGAAATGTTCAAAGGTTATCTCTTCAAAGTGGGGAAGCAGGGTTGACACATACTCCTTGTAAGGAATAAGATTTGGGTGTTTCGTATCCCACTCGCCTTTGATCTGATTGATCACGAGAGCGGAATCTCCGAAGACACTCAAAAATTTGATCCTTAAGTCGATTGCAGCTTGCAGACCCATGATACATGCCTCATATTCTGCCATGTTGTTGGTGCAGTTGAAACATAATCGGGCGGTGAGTGGAGTATGAGTTCCTTTGGGAGATATGATTACAGTGCCGATGCCGTTTCCCAAAGCATTAGAGGCTCCATCAAAATGCATAGACCATCGGGATCCTTCCTCAGGTCCTTCATCCGGTCCAGGTACTTCACAGTCAGTTACCACCATGATGTCTTCGTCCGGAAAATCAAAGTTCAATGATTGGTAATTGTCCACAGGTTGGTGTGCCAAATGATCCGCCAGTACACTTCCCTTAATAGATTTCTGAGTTGTATACTGGATGTCATATTCTGTCAAGATCATTTGCCATCTCGCTATCCTTCCAGACAGAGCAGGCTTTTCAAATATATACTTGATGGGATCCATCTTTGAAATTAATAGAGTAGTGTGAGTCAGCATATACTGTCTCAGCCGGCGAGCAGCCCATACTAGAGCGCAGCAAGTTTTCTCAAGCAGTGAGTAACGAGACTCACAGTCGGTAAACTTTTTGCTCAAGTAATAAATAGCGTGCTCTTTTCGGCCAGACTCGTCATGCTGCCCCAGCACACACCCCATTGAATTATCAAGTACTGTCAAGTATAATATTAGAGGTCTTCCTTCCACTGGTGGCATAAGAATGGGCGGCTCTTGGAGATATTCTTTTATCCTTTCAAAGGCAGCCTGGCATTCATCATTCCAGCGTACTACTTGATCTTTCTTCAGTAATTTGAAGATTGGCTCACAAGTAGCAGTCAGATGTGAGATGAATCGGGCAATGTAATTCAGTCGTCCCAGGAAGCCTCTGACTTCTTTCTCTGTCTTAGGGACTGGCATCTCTTGAATGGCTTTAACCTTGGCAGGGTCCACTTGAATACCCTTATCACTTACAATGAAACCTAGCAATTTTCCGGACCTTACCCCAAAGGTGCATTTATTGGGATTCAACCTCAGCTTGTATAACTTGAGTCGGTCGAACAGCTTCCGCAGATGATCAAGGTGTTCTTCCTCAGTTTGGGACCTTGCAATCATGTCATCAACATATACCTCAATCTCATGATGGATAATATCATGAAATAAAGCAACCATGGCACGCTGATAGGTTGCCCCAGCATTTTTCAAATCGAATGGCATGACCTTATAGCAGAAGGTGCCCCACTGAGTCACAAAGGTAGTCTTTTCCATATCCTCCGGGGCCATCTTGATCTGATTATACCCTGAAAAACCATCCATGAAGGAGAACACCTTGTGTTGTGCAGTATTGTCAACAAGAACATCGATGTGAGGTAAGGGGAAGTCATCCTTGGGACTTGCCCTGTTCAAGTCCCTATAGTCGACACGCATTCTTACTTTACCGTCTTTCTTCGGTACTGGCACCACATTAGCAACCCATTGAGGGTAAGAAGTTACCGCAAGAAACCCGGCATCGAATTGCTTCATAACCTCAGCCTTGATCTTTTCAAACATCTCTGGGCGCATACGGCGGACCTTTTGCTTTACCGGAGGGCAGTCTTCCTTGGTTGGCAGGTGATGAACTACAATGTCGGCATCCAAACCAGGCATATCTTCATAGGACCAAGCAAACATCTCCATATAATCCTGTAGCATCTGGATCAATCGTTGCTTCACGCTGAGCTCTAGATTGGCACCAATCTTGACCTCTTTCCTATCTGTCTCAATACCCAGGTTAATTGTTTCCACCGGCTCTTCATGTGGTTGAATAGCCCTCTCTTCCTGGAGTAGCAGTCTTGCGAGTTCACCAGGCACTTCGCAATCATCTTCACCTTCGTCCTCGGCCAAGTTGATCGGATTCTCGAAGTCATAACTGGCGGTAGCAGAGCTGTTACCAGTGAGATCCAGAGTGGATTGAAACCTGTATAAGTGAGTGTGTGTAAATATAGCTGTTTTGCAATATATATAACACAGAAAGAAAAAGGAGCATAAGATTTGAAATGCAACAAACGTCCAATGTTTTGATTGATGATATATGGAAATGTCATACAAAAAGCCCTCACAAATGGAGCTACGATGCCCCGGGTAGGACACCGAGCCAATAAAAGTTTTAACACATTGTTCGTTACAAATTGGAAATCAAAAGAAATTAATTACTGCGTGACAAATGTGATAGGTGTAAAATCCTTTGCCGTCCAGTTGCTTGGTCCGTTGCTGGTAGTCGGGTAGATCCAACTGTCAAACTCTGCTTCCTCCACATCCTCCTCAACAGCATTCACCCTTGGGTTGGAGATAAACACCAGAGCCTTTCTGATCTTTTCCTTGCGCACAGCCCTCTGAGCCTCTGCGGTAAAGCCCAGCTCAAACTTGTAATTCTTTTGAGTGAAGTCAGGAAGCTGACCCCAGTTTGCACAATTGCCTTTCTCGATTACAGCCCGGGCATCCTTCAAGGATGCCATCTTCAACGGAAAGTCTTCTTCAACTACTGCTTCAGCTGATGCCAAAACTGGAGGTACTTCCTCAAAATGCTGAAAGGGGGTTTCAATAAACTCCCCGTCCATCTCGATATATCGGAATGAATTTAAGTGACTCACCATGTATTCCTCCTCACCCTGCACAGTAACAATCTTCCCTTTGACAGGGTATTTGAGCTTTTGGTGTAAAGTAGAAGTTACTGCCCCAGCTTTGTGAATCCAGGGTCGACCCAACAAGCAGGAGTAAGATGGACGAATATCCATTACATAGAATGTCGAGTTGAAAACTTGGGAACCCACACGAATAGGGATGTCTACTTCACCGTGCACCATCCTCTTAGAACCGTCGAAGGCTCTAACAATGATGTTACTAGGTTTCAGCTCCAAACCCTCACAATCCAGACGATCCAATGCCTTCTTGGGTAAAACATTCAGGGAAGAACCGGTATCCACTAACACATGTGCGAGAGTAGTGCCCCTGCATTCTATGGAAACATGCAGGGCATCATTGTGATTTTTCCCTTTGGCGGTAAGGTCCGCATCTGAGAACCCCAAGCCGTTGTCAGCCGTCAAATTAGCCACACAGTCGGTGAATTGATCCGCGGAAGTCTCTTGCGGCACATGGGCCGTTTTCAGAAATGAAATCAGGGCTTTTGCATGGGCCTCTGAGCATAGCAGCAGTGATAGCATAGAGATTTTGGAGGGAGTATGCCCCAACTGTTCAACAACATTAAAGTCACTCTTTTTGATAATTTTAAGAATTTCCTCTACTTCTTGTTGGGAGGCTTCCACAGCAGTCTTCTTTGGTGCTTCCGTCCTGGCAGGCAAATCGGTAGCAACTTCTTTGCCCCGAGTATCAGAAGACTTGGCGGCAGTAGTAGACACAGGAACTTGAACTGGAACATGCACACTTGCGGGTGTGATGGTGAGAGGTTTTCGGATAACTGGCGGTGCAATGTCAGGCGAGAAGAGCCTGCCACTGCGGGTAATCTTGGCGGGACCAGCGATGTTACTGATACTGGTATTGGTGTTGAACTCCTGCTTCACCCCAAGCACATACACATCGGCTCCATAATGCCATGGAACAGCTTTATCAGACTCATACGGGAGAGGCCCCGGGACAGTAATAGTAATGGGTGCAACAGACATAACTTGGACTGGTTTCTTTACGGGAGCTTTGGCAGGATTGTAGATTATGACAACAGATATTTCTTCAACGGAAACAGACGGAACAGTAGTTTTCTTGAATAGAATTTCCTTGCTATCCATCAGGCTTTGGATGCCTGATTTCAGCAGTGGACAACCGGTAGGGATAAGAGCACACAGGAGGCAACCCTTACTACAACCCGGAAATAAACCGGCTAGTAGTAAGTTCCTCTTAACAGTCAAAAGAGGGGTAACAACTTCATTCACCGAAACAGCATACAACTCTTCCTCAATGGCATTTAATCTATGCTGGGGCATAGGAGCAGTTACAACATTCGGCCTCTCAGGCGCTTCAAACTGTATTTCCTTCGCGTCGATAAGATCTTGCACTTTGTTTCTCAAGGCCCAGCAATCATCAGTAGTGTGCCCGGGACTATCAGAATGATAAGCACACCGGGCATTTGGGTTATACTTAGGAGACGCAGTATTCACGACTTTAGGAGCTTCTTTGGCGGTAACCAAATTGGTTGATAATAGTTGGGGTAAAATTTGAGATAAGGTCATACTCAGCCGAGTATACTGCCTCTTGGGCCTTTCACTTCTTTGTTGATTGTACTGCTGAGGAGCAGCAACAGGTTTTGAAATGACCAGAGCATTGACGGCTTGGCGGCTTTCTGGCTTGACTTGTCTTCTAGGACCATAGACGACACTTGCTTCTTTCTTAAAAGGCCTCTTCTCAGCACTTGCAGCAACACCCTTCTGAATCTTTCCTGACTTGATGCCAGCTTCTATTCTTTCGCCCGTTAAGATCAAATCGGTAAACCCCGCAGAAGAGTTACCAATTAGATGATTGAAAAATGGCCCAGATAGGGTCCCTAGAAACATATCAACCAGCTCACGATTGGTTAAAGGAGGCTGCACCCTGCCAGCCAAATCCCTCCATTTTTGTGCGTATTCTTTGAATCCTTCGCTTGTTCCTAACGACATACCCTGAAGTTGGGTACGAGTAGGGGCAAGGTCAGAATTGTATTGGTATTGTTTGTAAAAAGCGGTGGCCAAATCTTCCCAATTCCGGACACTGGTTCCTTCTAGCTGATAAAACCATTCCAACTGAGCTCCCGAAAGGCTGTCTTGAAAGAAGTGAACCCAGAGGTTTTTATCTGCCGTATAGGGCTGGATCTTTCTCACGTAGGACCTGAGATGCATTTTGGGGCAGGACAGCCCATCGTACCTCACAAACACTGGCACTTTGAACTTTGGGGGAATCACAATCCCGGCAACCAAACCCAAGTCTTCAAAATCCAAACCCGGTACTCTTTGTAATTCCATGGCGGCTAATCTGTCTTCTAACCCTTTGTATTTATCATCAGCTGGAGGGTATTGCTGATCAGTATAATCTTCATCCTCTTCAACCTCTTCTTCTTCCGCATCAGACTCGGAAGGCACCGCAACTCCGTCTCTTTTACTGGTCCCTTCATCAGAAGTAGGAGGAAATTCAAGCACTCTTCGAGCTTCTCCGTCAAATCTTCTCCCCAAAGTAGCCACCCCGAGCCTCTTTTTCTTCTTCTTCACTGGGTCTTTGTTACCCAATTGAGTCTTGATATCCTCCTGACCCTTAGCCAAGGTCATCAGGAGTTGCTGGAACTGTGCATTCTGAGCCTGTAGGTCTTTGATTGTTTGCTCGAGATCCATCCTACTGTAATAAACAGCAGACAGATAAGGAAACCTGGAATGAGACCTGCTTATGCACATGATGAATGGTATGCTTATGTATGCAATGCATTCAAGGATTTAGGACATTCAAAATTGTTTCAGACAAAGAAGAACGCACATCATATTAATAAGAAGAAATTTGTTAGTACATAAATGCCCCATGGGCCAAATATTACAAGATAAACTTCTTAAGGCAGAAAGACATTGCGCATCCTCTTTGGTGCGATGTAGGTATTGAGGGCCTCTTGCTCGTGGAGTCGGCGGGTAAGCTCTAGAACCTTCTTTTCACTGGCATAGTAGCTAGCTTCAAAAGTATTTCGTTCCTCCTTGAGCTGAATCCAACTTTTCTGCATTTCCTCCCACGATGTAGGCATGTCTGGATGTAGGATGGTGTAGGGAACCTCTCCTTCCTTGACGGGCTCTTTAATCACAGGGAGTATATGAGGATAAGGCATCATCAGACTTTGGGCTCGGGCTCGTACCCACTTGAGATAGGGCTCAAGAGGGATAGAGTTCTTGTGTCCCAGAGTCTTGCTATCAACCTTGTTGAGTTTTCCCCAAGCTCTGATGAATCTTTGGCGAAGTCCTTGTGCATCGTTGTCGAAGTCAAAAACTAGGCTAGGAATCAACATATCATGAGGGCCATCCCTCCGTGCATATCCAAATTGCCTCAAAGCTAGGCAAGGGTTGTAGGTGATACCCCCTCTAATTCCCAGTAAAGGAACATTAGGAAATTCTCCGCAACGATCGACAATGATGACATTTTCTCTGGACCGAGAACACCAATGCACATCAGAATGAGTAAGAGTCATCAATCGTTGGGACCACCTTGTACCTTGGTCATTCTTCAAGACAGATTGTGGAAGGTGCGAAATAAACCACCTTGCGAGGATAGGAGTACAGCACATGAGAACACCCCTCTTTCTCATTGTTCGTGTGTAAAATGAGTGAAGAATGTCCCCAAGCAATGTCGGTATTGGATTTCTGGACAAGAAGATTTTGACAGCATTGACATCTACCAATTGGTCAGGACTTGGGAACAAGACCAACCCATAGATAAGGAGTGCCACAATCTCTTCAAAGGCTTGTATGTCTAATGAGTTCCAACATTCTTGTGCCTTCTCAAACAAGAATTTTGCTAAGAATCCTTTGACACCGCTTCTGGTTTCCCAATGCCCCTTGATGTCGGATGGTTGTAGATGTAATGCTCGAGCAACATCTTCCGGCTTTGGTTCCTTTTCCGTACCGTTGAAGGGTAGTTGATTAAGGATAGGAATTCTTAGGAGTTGAGAAAACTCCTCCAAAGTGGGTACCAATTGATAATCAGGGAAAGTGAAACAGTGGTGAAGAGGGTCAAAGAACTGGAAGAGCACTTTCATCATGTCTTCTTCAATGTTGGTGTTGACTAGGCTGAGCAGTCTACCATGTCTTTCACTGAAGGATGAGTTTTCCGGAATCCTTGAGGTGATCTCCTTGAGTTGAGGAGAGATTCTCACAAGGTTGACTTGAATGGTATTTCTGCGAGGAATTTCCATGTCCTACAAAACAAGAACAAAGATGAAGATCCAAAACCCTTGAAATGGTTAGAGAATGCATATGATGCTTCATGATGTTTATGATGTATGCACAAAACATATGTACAAGCAAATCACATCAAACCCTAGTTTCAGGCTGGCATGGGGTTTCATAGGTAAGTACCCTCTTGAGTGTAGTTGGCTTAAAAACCTGTCCTATAAATAGTAACCGGGTTCTAAGGAGCTCAATATCACTGGATTGTTTTCATCGTTCATGGTTTTGGTTTAGCCACTTAACTAGCGACCAAAATATTCCAAGAAAACAACCCTCAATGAGTGTAGCATCGAGTATCTACCAACTTCGAACTGCACCAAAGCCGGTCATCTCACTACCCCTAATAAAAGGCCAAGATGGTCAAGTAAGGTTCTAGGTCATTAGTGCTTAGTGACATCACTCAGCGGCCCCGTACTCTCCTTGATTGAACTCAAGGGTTACCGGTACTCACAAATATGTCGCACTAATATAGCTATTGCTTAGACCGTGTCGGTATACCCCACACAGTTTCCACAACGTATTGCTATCTATGAATGTTTCCCAAAATCCGGGTGGAGGATTGTAAACCCAAACAATAGAGCCAAAGTATAAAGCAAGCAAATCAAACAATTAGTCATGCAAGAGGGTGATCTAAGCCCTAAGGTTACTCCACTTTTAAAAATGTCCCCAGCAGAGTCGCCAGTTCTGTGATACGGTGGGAGAACTGACTATGGTTTTGCGTTTGTTTTCGCAAATGTTTCGGTTGAGCAAGAGTCGCCACCGACTTTTTATTTTATCCTAAGGAAAGGTTAAAAAGCACAGCAAAAACCTTTTGAGATGTTTTCTTGGGTTCAGGGAGTAGATTATAGAAAGGGAAGGTATTAGCACCCTTTCTATCCATGGTTATCCATGGGCTCTTAGTTACTTGCTTAGATCACTTGCCTTTTGTTTTCAATTGTTTTAAATGGTGCTTGTGTGTGTGGGTTTGAAAATGTTTTGAAAAGAAGCCAATGTGGTGGCAACCTTTGTAATGATCCATGTGGGGATGTATACAAAGATGTATGTCTTTTGAAAAGGTTTTCATTTTTTGAAAGTTGTTTTGAAAGTGTGGTGATGTGTGGTTTAGAAAATAGGCAAGTGTTTTGTTTTTGCAAGTTTGATTCAAGTAACTAAGAGGTTATCTACTCCTAAATTTCTCAAGGTTTATTGCTATGTTTTAACCCTTTTAATAAGTTTGTTCCACCATTGTATTTGGTGGACAATCTCATGTTAGGATGTGAAAGGGACGGGCGCGGGTCATCGTTTAGACCATAATTGCAACGGTGTTAAGTATCTTTGGGCATTTTCTTTAAGGGACTTGATCATTTGTTTTTGTTTGTTATGAAAAGTGTTATCGAGGGACTATGATCATTCAATTTGTTTGTTTTGCCCAAAGAGACCTAACATGCAATATGGCCCATTTTTGAAAGGCAACAAGTGGAATACCCTAGGGGGTGTAAGTGTGATTTGTGTGTCCATTTTCATGCTTGTTTGTCTTATACTAGGTCCAACTATTTTGTTCATTTTTTATTCGCATATAAACCCTAATTCTAGCATTGTATTTTAGAAAGCGATAAAGTGCAAAATGTAAATCCCTACGCTATTACAACACAATAATATAGGGAGGGGGGTACAATGTTTCAAATGGGGAGGTATTTAGACAGGAAATTGAATCTAAGCTATTACATCAATATTGAATATTTACAAGGTAATTTAATTGCATAAATAAAATAAAAATAGAACAAATATGCAAGAATGCAAAAAAATGGTTTTTTATATGTATAAAAAAAGAGAGGATTATTTATGTAAAATAAAAAGAAAAGAAAAAATATTATTTTTGGAGTAATTTTGAATTTAGGGCAAAACCCTAATTTTTATTAAATGAAATGTATTATTATTTCATTTAATACAAGTATTTATTTATTATGTACAAAATAAAATAAAGTGAAGTATTTGTCAAAAATGTATTTTTACATTAAATATTAATAATAATAAAAAAAAAACCAAAAGTGTATATATTTGTATTTACCCTAAATATATTAAAAATATATGTATATATATGTATTATTTTAAATATGTATTATATATATAAATAATAATAATTTTTAATATTAAAAAAAAAGTATTTTTTATGTAAAATATTTTCAGAGGGTATAATAAAATAAAAATGAAAATAAAAGTATTTCTACCTATTTCTCAATATTTTAATGAAATGTATATATTTATTTATCTAAGTATTAATAAATAAAAAATCACATAAATACCTAATAAATTAAAAAATGGTGAGAAAAAATATTTTTATATTTTTTATGTCATGAGAAAAAATAAACAAAGTCAATCAAAAAAGAAAAAGGTCAAAAAGTCAAAGAAATAAGCAAATGGGCCTTGGGGGTGTGAAAGCAAAAGAGTGGTGCAAATAAGAAAAGTATTCCAAGCCCAGCCCAGAACCAGTCATCTTCAACCTCTGAACAACATCATTCACGCGTTTTCTATCTCTTGATTCCTGGACTTTCAAGCAAAACTCATAACATGAAAAGTGTAGAGCATGAGAAGACGAATTCAACCATGTAAAGAACTTGACTTAACTCTCTAAGATGAGGGAGAATTTCTTCTCCCCCAATTTCTGACCTAACTTTTATGCCATGTTCAGACTCAAAATTCTTGCAGCACACATAATATAAATGAAATCTAACTATATGGGCATGTTCAGGGCTATGATTGTGACATATTTTCTTCACAAACCTAAAGCTAACAATGCCTAATAAGAGAGATAGAACTTCATGAAGATACCTGTTCAGTTGGAATCGTGCTTTGCAATGGAGGAGTTTTCAGAGCAAGATGATGATTTGTATAGCTTCCTTGAAGTGTAAGGATGCTATTCCAAGTTCTACTTTGTCTTGAAACTCCCTGAATCGTGCTAGAGAACTTCAACTGCAAAACAGAAAAACAAAAATGGTGAAGTGGCTTAGAGGTGTTACAGATCGTGCTTTTGCTTTTGGTTAGCTTGCATAGATGGTATGGAAGGTGTGTGAACTGGTTTGGGCAAGAGAGCTTAAGAGAAATGAGAGATATCACTCAAACTGTAGGGCCTGCCCTGTTTTTGCAGTTTGAGAGTGATTCTGAGATGGAGGGTGTTTTGAAGGCTAAGGGCTCGTGTATTAGCTTGGTTGTGTTGTGTGAAATATGTTTGATAACTTTGTTCTTGTGTTCTTGAGCTGATATGGTAGTTGGTATGTGTTATGCAATTTTCTTCACTCTTAAGCAAACAAAGGCAACTTGTGTTTCTAGGTCAGTAGAGGACCCCTAATCCTGCTGCAAAGCTTCTCTTGATCAGAGTAATTTGTTCATAATCTTGTGCCAATCAGATTTGCAATGTACTTGTTGGATTTTCAATTTGACATAAAGTGTGACTTTTCAAAAATGGCTATTTTGCTTTATCTAAAAATGGATTAAACCTTCATACAATGCTTTAGCTCAAAGAACATGGTCTTGGCACAAAGAATATGCATTAAATTATTGAGTGTAACTTGGTTTAAGGACCTGTAATCTAGCCTAAAGCATGCTGAGTTCAAATTGCAAGATTATGGACATGTAATTTGGTCATGAACAAAGTGAGTTTTTGCCATATTGTGAAATTCGATTCTCCCTAACCATGAGGTTGTTTGAGAAGTTCTTGGACATTTTGGAAAGCTTGGAATGTGTACTACAATCCATCTTTGAAATTCAAATTGAAATTCCAAGTGCAAGTGTATGGAAAATGGCCTTGAAGTGGGGTAGAAAAACTTGTCAAAATAGGTCAAAAATTCACTAAGTTAAGAATGGTTTAGTGCCCTTATTCAAAAATTTGTAACTTGAGATACAAGCTTCAAATGAGAAAACTTTGTGAATCAAAGTTGTAGATTATGCAACAAGCTACAACTTTTATGTTTTGACTTTTGTTTGAATCCAAATGAATCATGGTGAAAAAGTGGGGCAAAGTTGGGAAAAAAATTAGGGTTTTCCATAACTTAGAAAAATTCGAAGTTATAAAAAATTCCATTTTAAACCCTAATTTGCATTTCTTGGTTTCTTGGTGAACAAGTTTCATGATTTTGCATGTTTTGATGAAAAATGAATCTTGACTCTTGATTTTGACCAAAAAGTCAAAGTTTGACTTTTCCGTGTACAGTCAAAATTGATCAATTGACTGGGAAATTCAACTGTCAATCTTGTGTACTTGGGATCTTTTGAGTTTGTTGAGCATGTCAAGACAATTCCATGGGGTCCTTGAGTCCATATGTGATCTTGGTTTGCCATTGGCTGAGTTAAACAGTCAAAAATTGCCTTTGTGCAGTCAAAACCCTAAAAATGACCATTTTGCCCTTTTGGTGATCTGATCAAATTTCTTGTGGAATTGTGATCCAAACTTGATCAAATGGTCCATATGAGTTCATAATGTTGATGTGGGTCAATTTCCATGAGATTTGACTGTCAATTGGCCACAGTTGACTTTTTCCCCAATACAGTTGATTTCTAGGTCAACTCTCCAATTGACTGGGCAAAACTTGGAATCAAGACTTGAAACTTGATATGGATAAACTTGGGAGTCCAACATGAAGCATGAAAGTCATCTTGGGCATTTTAGGTCAAAATATCCTTGTTCAAACACAAACCCTAATTTGGGTCAACAGTGCAAGGAGAAGTCTTGAGCAGAGGAAATCCTAACTGGATCTTGATCTTCAAAGGTCTGGTGGTGAGAAAATGTTGAGGAAATGGGAGGGCAAATTTTGGGGTACAACATCTTGTATATGCAGAAGTTCTGATGGGATCAGCATCAGAAGATAGGCAATAAAGCATTACACGCTGAAAGCAAAGTAGGCTTTACGCTGAAGTTTGATGACCAGAATCTGCGCCTAAACAAGTACACACTAACTCTGAACAAAGACATCTTGACCAAGTCATCAGCACTCTGAAGTGTCATCAGCAGTTAAAGCAAAGAAGACTCTGAAGCGTTACTGGTTATTCAAGACAAAATTAAATGCCAACGACTTTCTTCAAACAAGATCTTCTTCAAAAGGAAAGTGTGTTATTAACATTAAACTTGCTTTATGGACAACGTCTCTTGCTTGCCTATATAAACAAGTCTGCTTGTGAAAGAAGCACGTACGTACGCACACCATCAATTTGCAGAGAATTCCAAACCACGCATATTCAAGCTCTAGCAAATTTATTTTATTCCAAGCTTAATTTGTGTAATTATCACAGTTGTGATATATTGTTTTGTTAGAAAACACAACACACTCTTGTTCAAATATTTGTAAAAGATTTCCTTGAGATAAACCGGTTTGTGGTTATACTCAAGAAGACTTTAACAGTTGTTAAAGTAGCTGTTGTAATCTTTTGAGATTAGTGGATTAAGACCTCGTTGGAGAAAGGAGAAATCACCTTGACGGGTGGACTGGAGTAGTTTGAGATCAAACGAACCAGGATAAAAATACTGTGTCACTAGCTGTTTTTGATCTAAGTTTTACAATTCAACCCCCCTTCTTGTGTTTTTCACATCTTCAATTGGCATCAGAGCTCCTGGTTTTGAGCTTAAACACTTAACCGTGTCAGTACAAGATCCAGCGTCAGAAAAACACAATGGCAGGACCAAGTCAAAACATCAGCAATGACAACAATGAAGAAAGGGACAGATTCAGTGGCAAACCTCCAGTCTTTGATGGAGAGAACTTTGACTACTGGAAAGACAGAATTGAGAGTTTCTTTCTGGCCCATGATGCTGATCTGTGGGACATGGTGACTGATGGATACACGCATCCAATAGATGGACGTGGTCAGAAGATTGACAGGAAAATGATGTTTGATCAGCAAAAGCGTGAGTTCAGAAATCATCACAAGGCCAGAACAATTCTTCTCAGCGCCATCTCATATTCAGAATATGAGAAAATATTAAACAGAGAAACTGCCAAGAATATGTTTGATTCTTTGAGAATGACGCATGAAGGCAACATTCAAGTCAAAGAAACCAAAGCCCTTACGCTCATTAAGAAGTATGAGGCATTCAAGATGGAAGATAGTGAATCAATAGAAGCTATGTTTTCAAGATTCCAAATTCTTGTTGCTGGTCTAAAAGTTCTTGACAAAGAGTATTCCACTGCTGATCACGTTAAGAAGATCATCAGAAGCTTGCCAAAACAGTGGAGGCTAATGGTCATAGCGCTTAAGCTAGCCAAGGATCTCAACAAAATCTCTCTAGAGGAACTTGTCAGCTCCCTCAGAAGTCACGAGATAGAGCTAGAAGTAGATGAACCTCAAAAGCAAGGTAAGCCATTAGCTTTAAAATCTAACAGAAAATATGACTCCAAAGTTTTGCAGGCTGTGGAAGAAACCTCTGATGGATCCTCATCAGAAGAAGATGAACTGTCTCCTCTCCAGAAGGGTGAACCAACTGTGGAAGCAGAGGCAAAGAAAGTTCAGAAATCCCAGAAGATCAGAAAATCAGAATGAATCTTCCTCCAGATACAGAAGGTCATAATCCTCCTCTGGACACAGAATATCTGAAGGTTCTTCAGGATACAGAAAGCCAAACAACAAAGACATCATATGCTATGAATGTAACGAGCAAGGGCACTACAAAAGTGATTGCCCAAAGCTTCAGAAGGAGAAGCCCAAAAAGAAGTTTGGCAAGGAAAAGAAGAAAAGTCTCATGGCTACATGGGATGATTCTGACACATCTAAAGCTGACTCAGAATTAGATGATGAAAGAGCAAACATAGCCCTCATGGAAAACGTATCTGAAGATAGTGAAGCTTCTGGTTCAGACTCTGAATCAGATATAGAAGAGGTATTCCCTGACTTTACTATAAACTTTACTAAGGCTGAACTAGCTGAAAGCCTTAATGAAATTCTGGAAAGGTATCAGCATATCAGAGTCAAATTCAGAAATCTGAAAAGGAATCTTGCTTCTGACTCTGATAAGATTGAGAGTCTCAGATTGGAGAATTCTGAGTTAAAAGAAAAAATTTCAAAATTAGAAAACCAGTTGCAAAACTCTCAGAAGGAAACAATCCCTGAAACTCCCAGCAATGCTGATGAGATCATCAAAGAATATGATCACAGCTTTCAGAAGTTTCTTGCTAAAAACATAGACAGAAGCAAGATGGCTTCAATTATCTATGGAGTTAGCAGAAATGGCAGAAAAGGGATAGGATATCAAGGTAAGGTTCCTACACCAAAAAATGCCATGGACTTAGTTATAAAACGCACTCCACTTGATTCACACTTTATATGTGGGCACACACATGACATAAAGTATACAAGTAGTGATTACTCTATCAAACCAAAATTCAACCAGAATTTTGGTAAAACTAACAAATCAGGACCCAAGAAAATGTGGGTACCTAAGGATAAAATAATACATTTGGCAGATATCTTTAGCAGCAAAGCAAAGACACCAATCATGGTACCTGGGCTCTGGCTGCTCACGACACATGACGGGAAGAAGGCATATGTTCCAAAGCCTAGAACTTAAGCCTGGAGGCCACGTAGGCTTTGGAGGCAATCAGAGAGGAAAGATCATTGGCTCTGGAACAATAGGTAATGGAAATCTTCCCTCTATAAGTAATGTTCTATTAGTTGATGGATTAATTCATAATCTGTTATCCATAAGTCAATTAAGTGATAACGGTTATGATATAATCTTCAATCAAAATTTATGCAAAGCTGTTAGTCAGAAAGATGGGACTATCCTATTTAATGGAAAGAGGAAAAACAACATTTATAAAATCAAACTTTCTGAACTGAAAAGTCAGAATGTAAAATGTCTTCTGTCTGTTAACAACGAGCAATGGATCTGGCACAGAAGATTGGGACATGTTAGTATGAGAAGAATATCTCAGATTAACAAACTCAATCTGGTCAGAGGACTTCCTAACTTGAAGTTCAATTCAGATGCTCTGTGTGAAGCATGTCAGAAAGGCAAGTTTGCAAAACCTGCTTTCAAATCCAAAAATGTTATTTCCACCTCTAAGCCATTAGAACTTCTGCACATTGACTTATTTGGACCAGTAAAAACTGCTTCAGCCAGTGGCAAGAAGTATGGGTTAGTAATCGTAGATGACTATAGTAGATGGACATGGGTAAAGTTCTTAAGGCACAAGGACGAGTCACACTCTGTGTTTGTTACCTTCTGCAACCAAGTTCAGAATGAAAAGGATCTTAGAATCGTCAAAGTCAGAAGTGATCATGGTGGAGAATTTGAAAATAAAGATTTTGAATTATTCTTTAATGAAAAAGGCATTCTGCATGATTTCTCTTGTCCTAGAACTCCCCAGCAAAATGGAGTTGTAGAACGAAAGAACAGAACATTGCAAGAAATGGCCAGAACCATGATCAACGAGACTAACATTGCTAAGATCTTCTGGGCAGAGGCAATAAACACAGCGTGTTATATTCAGAATAGAATCTCCATAAGACCTATTCTGGAAAAGACTCCATATGAATTGTGGAAGAACAGAAAGCCCAACATTTCTTATTTTCACCCATTTGGATGTACATGTTTTATTTTGAATACAAAAAATTATTTGAACAAGTTTGACTCTAAAGCACAAAAGTTTATTATGTTAGGATACTCTAAACGCTCAAGAGGGTACAAAGTATACAATATAGAAACACAGATTGTTGAAGAGTCAATCAGTGTTCGGTTTGATGATAAGCTTGACTCTTAAAAGTCAAAGCAAAATGAATTCCTTGCAGGTATAGAAGTTGAACTCACAGGTACTGAAGACAAATCATCAAAGGATCTCAATAGAGACACTCCCTCAACATCAGAAAGAGTCACAACAAGCAACCCAACACCTTCTGTTGATCAACTCCAGAAAAGACCATCCAGAAGCAGCATTGATCACCCAGAAGAAACAATTTTAGGAAGGAAGGAAGATCCAATCAGAATAAGATCTACCTTCAGAAACATTGAAGAATCCCTCATGGGACTGGTTTCTCTGATTAAACCAACAACAATTGATGAAGCACTTCTGGACAATGACTGGATTCTGGCAATGCAAGAGGAGCTAAATCAATTCACAAGAAATGACGTATGGGATCTGGTTCCCAAACCAAAAGGATTCAACGTCATTGGTACAAAATGGGTGTTCAGAAACAAACTAAGCGAACAAGGTGAAGTCATTAGAAACAAAGCACGACTGGTAGCACAAGGTTATAATCAGCAAGAGGGGATAGACTATACAGAAACCTTTGCTCCAGTCGCCAGGTTAGAATCTATTAGACTTTTAATATCATTTGCTGTTAATAAAGGCATCACTCTGTATTAGATGAATATCAAAAGTGCATTCTTAAATGGATATATAGAAGAAGAGGTATATGTGCACCAACCCCTTGGTTTTGAAAGTTCCAAAAATCCAGAATATGTTTTCAAACTAAAGAAGTCACTCTATGGTCTAAAACAAGCTCCCAGAGCTTGGTATGAAAGACTAACTTCCTGTTAGAAAAGGAATTCACTAGAGGGAAAGTGGACACAACCTTGTTCTGTAAGACAGTTAAGAATGACATTTTAGTATGTTAGATTTATGTTGATGACATCATATTTGGATCCACTAAACCCTCTCTGGGAAGAGAGTTTGCTAAATATATGCATGCAGAATTTGAGATGAGCCTAATGGGGGAACTAAAATTCTTTCTGGGCATTCAGATTAATCAAACTCCATAAGGAAATTACATTGATCAGAGCAAATACGTCAGAGAACTTTTGAAGAAATTTGATCTCTCATAATGTAAGCCATCAAGGATTCCAATGCATCTTACGTGCATTCTGGAAAAAGAAGAGGTAAGTAAAAAGGTAGAACAGAAGGTCTACAGAGGTATGATTGGTTCTCTTCTCTATCTAACGGCTTCAAGGCCTGACATTTTATTCAGTGTTTGCATTTGTGCTAGATTCCAATCAGATCCTAGAGAATCTCACTTAACAGCAGTTAAGCGAATTTTAAAGTATCTGAAAGGTACTGCTAATCTGGGTTTGTTTTATAGAAAATCAAGTGATTACAGCTTAGTAGGATACTGTGATGCTGATTTTGCTGGAGATAGAGTAGAACATAAAAGCACTTCTGGAAGCTGCCAGTTTCTGGGAGAAAATCTGATCTCATGGTCCAGTAAAAGACAATCCACAATAGCTCTATCAACAGCAGAAGCTGAATACATAACAGCAACTGGATGCAGCACGCAAATGCTCTGGATGAAAAGTCAACTTGAGGACTTCAATATATTTGAGAGTAACATCCCTATCCTCTGTGACAATACTTCTGCTATTTGTCTCAGTAAAAATCCTATTTTGCATTCTAGGGCTAAGCATATAGAAATAAAACATCATTTTATTAGGGACTATATTCAAAAAGGAATTCTCAATTTAAAATTCATTGACACAGACCATCAATGGGCTGATGTCTTTACAAAAGCTCTTTCTGAAGATAGGTTTAACTTCATTCTGAAACATCTCAGCATGAAGCTTTGCCCAGAATAAACTGTTTTATTTACATATCTTAACCTTCAGAATATTGGTTATTTTCTGTGAACTACTGATCAACCTGCCTTCAGATTTTTAGAAATACAGATTGTATCAGAATCTATCCATGAAGATCTGAGCGTTTCATTTCAAGGATAGAAGTGTGTTGTTCACGTAAGCAAACAATTGTCATCCATTCATCAGCTACCTTCTGAGCCTGAACACGCGTTCACTTTTCTGAAAGGTCAAAAGCGCTGATTGGGTGCATTGAGACACGTGTCATGGGTAACCGTTCCAAATATCTTTCTGAATCCCCTAAAATCAGCTGTCATTAATGCTTATAATCATTACAAATTATTTCTCTCTCTTGAAGTTTATGTTTTCAAAATCTATTTAAACACATTTTTCACTCTTTATACTCTTTCACTTTCACTTTCTCTACAATCTAATTGTTTTCAGTTTGCATTTTCAAAAACCCCTTCATTTTCTTCTCAAATTTTCTGTGTGAACATGGCTTCCTCAAGCATCCCAAATACCAGTTCTCAGAGAACAGAATCCATGGAATAATATGAAGAACCGTTTAGAACTCTCCTCACGCCCATTGACAACCTAGAAGTGCTGTCAGAATTGATTGTGGATTTTGAAAGTCTTCAAGAAAATGGATTCAATATTTCTTAAGAAGTAAAGGCTCAAGGATGGAACAGGTATTTTGACCGTCTTCTAGGTCCAATGTTTCCAATCCTTGTGAAGGAATTTTGGATTCATGCTTCATCCTCCAACCATCAAGTCACTTCATATGTAATGGGGAAGAAGATAGTCATAACTGAAGACCTAATTGCAAGACTGATAGGTTACATTGGTGGTGGTGTAAGGTGTATAGACATGGCTGAAAGATGTGCTGATGTCGCTTCAATTACTAGAGAAATTTTCACTTTGGGTCTTCCCTCCAGCAAGATAAGGGATCTGAAGGATCATCACAGAATATGGGCCAAGATGATTCTGGGATGCATCAATCACAGGAAGCCAACCAGCTCTCCTGACTACATAAACATTGATCAGCAGTTTCTGATCTACTTCATCTCCCAGAAGACTAAGGTGAATCTGGCTCATTTGCTTTTCAATCATCTGAGGACCAATGTTAAGGAGACTAGAGAAGATGAGCGCACCAAAAGGGACTGGATACCCCTTGGAAGGCTCATATCAGATATTTTGACAGAGAATAGGCTGATAGAGCATCTAATAGAAGCACAAGAAATCAGCACTCTAGAGACAACTGCTGGGAAGCCTTTGAATGCAAAGAATCTAAAAAATATGAAGATTATTGAGAACATCAAGAAGGAACCTAGTGTTACTTCTTTTGCAACTATCACCTCCAGAAGAATCCCTCTGGATGATTTTCCCATGTTCTCAGAAATTGACTCCAAGCCTGAGATTATCGTCAGATATTTGGATGCATGCAAGGCAGATGGCACTGCACCAGATTTAAAAATTCAGGACTTGCAATAGAAGGCTCCAGAAGTTGTGCTGAAAAAGAACAAGAAAAGGAAGGCAGCAGCTGAAGGATCATCCCAGCGGACTCCTAAAGCTGCTAAAAGGAAAGGTAATCCTTCTACTGTTAATGTTTTAGAATCAATTACTATATCAACATCTGAACCAATACCTACCCATTCAGAAATTCCTACCCCTCAAACCTTTGATGATTTTGACATAGGTTTTGATCCCTCAGAAACTCTAAGTCTTAGAGAAACTCACTCTCTACCCATCAATCCAAATTCTGAAACAACTCAACCAGAACTTGCAAAAGTTCTGTCAGATATTGAAACTTTTGACCAGAATATTTCTGCTCCCACACCAGAACATCCAAACTCCGAAACCACTACAGAAGCACCACAACCAGATATTCCCCTCTCTCCTCAACAAGAAATACGACTACCTTCATATCCTCAACCAGATATTCATCCACCATCTTCACAACCTGAATAATCACAACCAGAAGTTCAAACTTCTGAGATCCAACCTTCTGAGACCTGTGAACCAGAACCTCATAACATTCAATCCAACCAATCTGAAGAACCCACTTCAGATTCTAATACCATTCCCATTCTAGGTATCATTGAACCTCTGGCCATCCATATGCCCCTCACCATTATGAATATTCCCCAAATTCCCTCTTCACTAGAATCAACTCCACCAAATTCCCCAACTAGTCCAATAATTATACCAGACTCTCCCACTTCCTCACCAAAGAGCAATCCAGATGACAACGTTAAACTTGTCATTGATCTAACTGTTTTTGAACGTCTCGCTGCCATAACTCACAAAACAGCCATTCCAAAACCAAAACCATCTGAACCCACACCAGATGTTGGTACTAGTTTATTGATGTTTGAAACAGAAATGCAGAAATGGATAACCTCCCTGAAGCAAGCCAGTCTTGAGATGATTAATCCTGCTGCTTCAGATTATCTTTGGACAAGTTTCAGAAAGTGGATAAGTTCTGAGACTCATAAGATGCAAGAACAGAGCTACGGACAAGTTCAACAGAACTTCAGTGATCTGCTAAAGGTAATTGAAGACCAAGTTCTGAGCCAACTTCTCAAGGAAGAGATTCTCCCTCTGGACAATGCTCCCTGGTCATAACACCGTCCAGCAGACAAAGTTCAACCAGAGTCAGAAGATCTCACTTTGAATACTACTCCAAATGAGATGATTTCTGCAGAGGAATTGGTTCAAGAAGATCACGTTGCAGAATGCTCTGAGAAGCATCCAGTTACTGAAGATTCTCCAGTTTCCTCCTATGAAAGGCAGACTCTGGAAGAACTGAAGAGAGCAGATATTGTTATGCAGGAAAGGATGGATAAACAGGATGATAAAATTTCGAAAATCAAGAGCATGTTAAGAAAACAAGAGGAAACCAACACCCAGATCAAGGGCTTGTTGGAAGCTTTGTTCACGCTCCTTCCTCCTCCATCTTATATTTTCCTTTGTTTTTAAAATCTGTTTATCTGTAATATTTGTTCTACATTGCTGTTGTTCTGAACTTCTTATCATTGCCTCTAATTTTAATATAAATCCTTTTTGGCTCTGATTATATGTTCTTTTTGATAACTGACAAAAGGGGGAGAAAGAATAAGATATTTTTAATAACGGATTACTGAGACATAAGTCTCAAACATTCTGATCAACTTAATTTCTTTCTTCTAAAAAGCTTGAACAAGTACAAAACTATGATGAAAGACGTAGTCAAATTCTGATGCTCAAGGACTCAAAGAATTTAAGGGAAGTAATCAACTCAGGGGGAGTTTTTCTTCTTAATTCTATACTTTTTATTCTTTATTTTTAATTGAAAAATCTGGTTTTTGTCATCATCAAAAAGGGGGAGATTGTTAGAACATAGTTTGATTCTATAACCCTTGATTAGAGTTTTGATGATAACAAAATACAAAGAATAAATAAATCCAAAGATATATACAAGGAACAAATATGCTACTTAAAATTATGTCTTGTACATGCAGAAGTTCTGATGGGATCAACATCAGAAGATAGGCAATAAAGCATTACACGCTGAAAGCAAAGCAGGCTTTACGCTGAAGTTTGATGACCAGAATCTGCGCCTAAACAAGTACACTCTGACTCTGAACAAAGACATCTTGACCAAGTCATCAACACTCTGAAGCGTCATCAGCAGTTAAGGCAAAGAAGACTCTGAAGCGTTACTGGTTATTCAAGACAGAATTAAATGCCAACAGCTTTCTTCAGACAAGATCTTCTTCAAAAGGAAAGTGTATTATTAACATTAAACTTGCTTTATGGACAACGTCTCTTGCTTGCCTATATAAACAAGTCTGCTTGTGAAAGAAGCACGTACGTACGCACACCATCAATTTGCAGAGAATTCCAAACCACGCATATTCAAGCTCTAGCAAATTTATTTTATTCCAAGCTTAATTTGTGTAATTATCACAGTTGTGATATATTGTTTTGTTAGAAAACACAACACACTCTTGTTCAAATATTTGTAAAAGATTTCCTTGAGATAAACCGGTTTGTGGTTATACTCAAGAAGACTTTAACAGTTGTTAAAGTAGCTGTTGTAATCGTTTGAGATTAGTGGATTAAGACCTCGTTGGAGAGAGGCGAAATCACCTTGACGGGTGAACTGGAGTAGTTTGAGATCAAACGAACCAGGATAAAAATACTGTGTCACTAGCTGTTTTTGATCTAAGTTTTACAATTCAACCCCCTTCTTGTGTTTTTCACATCTTCACTCTAACAACCTCTAACAGAACTTAATACCAACTATAACTCCCTAATTGTCCCGTAACTGTTTCATAACCCCTAACCGTTTTCTAAACCAAATTTCTAACTGTTTCAAAACAAACTAACTTACCATCTCATTTCCTAACAGATTCAGAAACAACTTCTAACCAATTCCTCACTATTTCAACTATTAAGAAAAATAATTCAGTCACAGAAAACTCTCAGCAGAAGGAAAAAAGAAGATAATAGAAGAAGGGAGGAAAATAAAAGATTTGGAAAATAGAAAGAAGATAAAAATATCAGAGGGGAAGGAATATCAGAGATATATCTTACCAAATTTTCGTCAGTTAAATCCAAGCCATCCAATCTCTAACTAACTCTTCAAATTTATGGCTGAGAACTATCCTCATGTAACCAACTCATCAATCTGGTGATACCAGAATAACAAAAAGGGAGATAGAGAGGATTCACGGTTCAACTTTCACAAGATTTAGAAAAATAAAAACTCACCAAAAAATCTCAAGAACTCTCTGAATTTCTATGCATCTTCTTCAAGTTTCTTTCAACCGAGACTTTCTTCTCTCTCTGAATCAACGCTTTGTAACCTCAACCCTCATCTTCATCAACACATCAATCTTCTTTTCTACTTCAATATCACAAGCCTCATCATCTTCTGAATTAACATCAACAGTGCATCAACAATTGCATCGCACAACATTGCTTTTGCAACTTCATCAACATCTTGCATTGTCTTCATCATCATCTGTGAATCTTCACAGAAGCTGCAAGATATAGGCATCGTGATTTTGATCTGCATCAATAACATTTATCAACTCTCTTCTTCACACAGCAATAACGATTTCGTCACACATCATCAACTTGTAACCTCACATCTGCCATCATCTTCACGCAACATCGACTTGCTTGCATCTTCTATAAAGAGATCCACGAATCACTTGGCTTCACAACTTCACCAACAATATTACCTTAGTATCTTCATCTCTGACATCACCAAGCAAAACACGCTCAGAAACCTAGAAGAACGAAAGAAGATAATTCAGAAGGAAAAGCGAGGAAGAAGAATTCCAATTAGTGATTCAAGAGAGGAAGCAGTTCACCTGGACTAGCATTAAGATCAGCTGGATTTCTTGGATATTCTTCACCGTGAGGGGTCACGGAGGATGCTCGGAACTCGTATCCCTCTGGTGAAGCTCTTCAATGAAGGAATGATATGGCGGAGGAATCGCGAATGTTGAGCCCTCGAAGAGGAAACAACTGTGCTTCGCGAGGGAGATGAAGAGACATGTTTTCTCTCTTAACCCTAGTCCCTTTTCCATTTTTTCTTACTTAATCTTTTGTTCAATTTAACAACAAAAAAGGAATTGGATGACATGCTGAAACATATTTTTTGAAGGTGATGATGGATCAGTGACTTGGTGGATTGAAAATCTCTTCCTTAGGCCCATGCTAATGTTTTTTTTAAGCCTGAAATTGAAGCAAAAAAGCTTATGGACTCAGTGGGCCTGACGCCTGAAGCAATGTACTGAGCCATGCTCCCTGATTCAACATATACTCCCCTGTTCTACATTAATTCTCCTCTTGTCCTCAAAATTTTAGCAATTAGTCTTTTAATGTTTCTTGTATAATTTTTGGCTGAAATTTTGTGTGAAAATTAATATGTTGATTCCTGACTTGATGATATTTTTTTCATAATTTTTCTATCGATTTAGGAGTTAATTGAATTAATTCTTTGTACATGATTGGAATTAGGATTTTAGCGTATTTTTATCGATTTTATATTCTTGATTCAATTTCCTTAGTGTAATACATGGTTTAATGGTAGGTTCTGATCCTTGAATGGATGCTTGAGTTGTGCTTACATTGCCTTGTTAATTGCTAACTCAATTGATGTATTTTTGTGCAAGCTTCTAACGAAGATTTCTCGCACCATGAGATAATAGCAGAGTGTTTTGCATCGTATATTTTAGTATCTTCGTGCAGGATTATCGTACGATGATTCAGATCTCGCACGAAGTTTTCTGGGTTTCTCTGCTTTGCTTGTCATGCTACGAACTTTTGTTCGTTTGGTATTTTCTCTTGTTTATCTCATTTCGCACTTCACTGTTTTCTAAATACCATGAGAAGTAGGAAATAAAGAGCGTGCACTCGAAGTCGCTGTTTAAAGACCTGTAGCAGGCATTCCATACTTCATTTTCTATGCATGTTGTGCTTGTGTTTGTTTATTTGGTTGTTGATCGATGAGTCAATCAATTTAGGAATTGGGATCACGAATTCGCTCTCAGTGCATGCTCCCTATAGGATTTTATCTCTTTCCTTCATTTCTTGTTGATCGATGAGTGACTCAATTTAGAAATTGAGATCACGACTTCGCTCTCATTGCATGTTCCCTATAGGATAGTTTTGTTAGACTTTCTTTGGCATGCTAACTTAGATAAGATCTCTCTAGGTGTGCTCTCTTGAGCTTATTAGTTTGTTTGCTTTATCCTTGTACATACCATGTTCCCTTAGGATGTGCTTGCTCTGTTTGTATGCAAGTTAGACCTTAGGTTGCAAACCATGCATGATAATTTTAGGTAGACGTTTCCCTTTTGTTAATCCAAATATTAGGACCACCATTGTATGATAACATTAGGTTAGAAATAGGTTAGTCTCCATTAGACTCTTTTCTTCCCCTTTTGCATATGCATTTAAAACTAAAACCTCTTTTCTTATCAAATCAAAAGCATGCTAATCTCACTTAAACCCTTTTTCAAGGTAAAAAAACATAAACCAATCAAATGGCATCTTGCCTCGAGCGTGTAACTCAAAATTATTTTCAAGTAAGGACATGATTAATTTACTTCTATGCTAATGTATAAGTCTCCAAAGGTCGAGTTACGACAGAAGGCGGAAATAACATTGTTCATAAAAAACACAAAACAAACAAAACATGTCAGCCGAACTACGGTAGCTCTGATTCCTCAAAAAGGATACATATGCATTGGGGTAAGGCCCAAGCGAGTACAACTTTATTTTCCCTACATTATTCTTTCTTTTGCATGCATTCTTCCTCAGTAATAAACAACAAGCATAGATTAAACACACCCATAAGATAGACAACAAAAGTGGATATCATAGAGTACTATGAGCGTGTGGGGTGCTAATACCTTCCCCTCGAGTAACATACTCCCTTACTCGATCTCTCGGTCGCAAGACCGTGACTTCTCCCTTCTTAAGTTTTCTCGATGTTTACCTTTCCCTCCATGTGGGATAAAATACGTTCGGTGGAGAATTCATTGTTTGATGATTCTCAACCAGTTGTTTCAGCTGGCGACTTCACTATGGAAAGGTCGACCAAATGCTGGTCCATCCAGGAGTCAATCCTAGCTCTTGTTTCCTTTCTTTGGGTGTTTATTTTTATGCTTTCTGTTTATTCATTCATTTTGTATATACCTGAGCATATGTATGCATTGAATTTTATTGTTTTTCATATACTACTGTTGTACTGGATCTGCTTCTTATTGGGTGGGTGTTACTATGAGGTAAAAGGCCCAATACCCAGGCCAAGTGACAACCATAAGAACCCTAGGAATAAAGTGGTACATAACATATAAGGGATGTAGATTACCCTAGATGGCTGTGTCGTCCACGCTCAGATGAGGTTTTAATGAGGTGCTATTATTATCACGTAGGTGTACAATGATAGTACTCTCAAGCGAACCCGTGATTTTGAGTTACCATTGCCTTACCCTGACATAGTATTTACCCGTGAGTAAGGAGGGAATTATCATCATAGGTATAAATGGTGACTATGTTCGGATGGTGACTATATTCGGATAGTAACTGTTGGTCCTAATGGTTATGTTCTAGATTTCTGTCAGTGACTTATTCAGATAGTGACTACATTCAGATGGTGTGTTGTTGGTGACTATGGGGTGCTCGGATTTATTTTCTATGTTCCTGACTTGTTTACTTGAAGGTTCATTCGAGACTTCAATCCTGGTATTCCCAACATGTTTAGAAAGTGCTCAACAGTATTCGATGTTCCAAAATCCTTGATCTCGTACAATGGATGATCTACAGGGTACTTGGTTCTTGTAAGTGCACGAGCTATGCCGGACCTCTGATCTGGTGATATTCATATGATTCAGAATAGTGCAACAATCATATTTAGAAGTTATGGAACTTTGATCCCATGTCTTTGCATACATAACATGGTTAACCACATGCTTAACATACATGTTCTATTATTTTCAAGGAATCTTATTTGCAAGTCTTGCATTGAACTTTTCCACCCCTTACTTGCGTAAAATCAAAATCAAAGCATGCAAATTTCTTTGAAATGATGGAACATGACGTGACATCCATTCATGCACCCCATGCATATTCATGCATTCATAACAGGTATTTAAAGACGGGGATTCTTATTCAGACCCGGTGCTCTCTTCAGAGGTTCAGACTTGATTTCTTACTGCACGTGTTCAGAGATCAGTGTGCGATAACTCCATGGAGAATTGACCGATGCGAAGATCCAGAGAGGGTTGATTGTGGTATACATGCAAGCTCTGGCCTATGGTCGAGAATCCTTCGAGAAGGAAGATAATCAATTGAAGATTCAGATAAACCAGGTCATGGAAGCTCTGATGATGATGTCAACAATCTTGCACTTACTACCGCAACAAAGGTTCCTTCTTCTCCTTATCTTTTGGGGAATGCTTTCAACCAGGGAGTGTTATACAATCTTGAGTTCTTGGAACATCTTATCAGCAGATGGTTCCCATATACTATGGGATTTTATATCAGTGCTTCGTTCATGATACCAACGTCAGATGTGGATATCACGCCAAGGCATCTGACTATTCAATCATGGGCATTCTCCATAACTATGTGTTCCCTGATCTGTTTGACAACAGCTAGTCTTTATTCCCCTAGTGAATTCATGAAAAAAAAGCTTTTAAGAAAATACAAAAGAAGCCTGATGAGCATGTTAATGCGATCCCAATGCATTACATCCTTTTATTTCCAGCTCCAATCTTTGGGGTCCTCCTCCAAAAAACATCTCTTCTAATTGTGATACACATGCTAGATGTATCTCTTATTCTGGGGCACCCGGTTTTGATATTGAAAACTGTAAAGGGGTTAAACTATAAAGCCCAACACCTGTCTGACATATCTTCCAAAAGTCTAATTCCTATTTGGCCAATTATTGGGCTCTTTCTCTCTAATTGGATGTCTCCTCTATTTTGATAGAAGACGAAGTGTATTGTTTCTTTGTGGCATAATATGCTTGGTGATGTAGTTTATATAAACTCGCTTGGCAAAGCATTCATTCGTTCTCCTGAAAGGATCTTCTATGCATATTATTCCGGGGGCACCTGGCTATTCGATTAAAGATAGTATGTCATCTAGAGACAAGGTCTAAGACGGTATCGATTCAGAGACTGTTATGTTCACATTAGGTCAAAAGAGGAATTCTCTCTCCCACTCAAGTATCAAGACTGTAGAAAGTCATCTGAATCAAGAAGTCCATACGGAGTCAAGTCTCCTCAATAATGGCAACCATTGGTTTCTTTATTGCATTCTCATTTACATTCTTACTCGCTTGTTTAAATATTGCTTGTGTGTAGAAACTTCTCTATTTTTGAATGAAAATCTTAATGCAATAAGTATGCTTGTCTTGAAGTGCTCCTTTGGTTTTTATTTATCCATTTGTTATCACTCTTTAAATGTTTTATTTGCACATTGATGCCAAGTTTCGAAGTCTTATGCTTAGGTAAAGATTGGAGGGAGGATGACGATAATCTAAAAACGCAAAAAATCTCTGGTTGGTACGCTTTTGAGTAAGACCCTGTTGACGATGTACAAGCCTTGTTTCTATTCCTAAACACCGGATATATAAGGGAGATAGAACATCGTTAACCCCTCTGAGCTTTCGAAGTAGGAGTTTCTTTTCTGTTCATAAAAAAACCCTCATTTTAACCATGGGGCGGGTAGTGTTCAGTTAATCTGATCAAGCGTTTAGAACTCATCAAGAGTGTGCATCTAAGGATATAACAATGGTTATCCATCAAAATGTTGGGGAAAGTCAAAACCATAATGGTTAACCCTCATCTATTAGCAATGTGCATCAACTAACGATATCCCAATGGGTATCTCTCGCACATCAGGAGGTCAACATATGACGATGCAACAATGGCTATCCCTCATCTACCAAATACTCAGACAATCATGGTCACTTCTAACAAATCAGAAATAGCGTAAAGATCAACGACTTGTTCAAAACGGAAATTATGAATGAGAAAGAAACAAAAATCCCCACTAAGTCGAAACTTGAAAACAAGTCGCTTAGGCAAAAGTTGGGGCATCCCGCTGGACTTCCAAATTGAAATTCAAAAGAATTTGTCCAGGCAAAAGTTAGGGACGACAAGAAAGAAGCTGAAAATCCTAAAAGGAGAAAAAAGGTTTACCAATAAAATCCTTATCGAAAGAACAATGTTGTGTGGTCAAACACCAAAATCAGAAGTTTGTGACTGTCGTGTCTAAGAGGCCTCAGTGGTTCCTCAACCATCACAAACTCTTCTCAAGAGATGAACGCTGATGTCAGGTTAACTAAACTTAGAACTGGAGAACATCATGGAGAATGGGTGGGCACCAAATAATTTTGAGCCTTAAATCCTTTTTTCTAAAACCGTGAACCAGGCCACGTTAAAACCCCTAAAAGTCCTAACTGAAGCATGGGTCAATTTGAAAGCGTGCTACAATGAGATATTGTTTAACTGACTCCTAACATGTATGTTTAAATATATGTGTTGGCATCATATGATTGCATTATCTTTTATAAAAAAGAATTTACAAATGTTGCTCTCTAGCTAGTGATCCGTTCACAACAGAGTTATGACATTATTTCACTCAAAGTTTTTCAAACTTCAAGACTTACATATGTTTTGCATTAGAATTACCATTCTTATAATAAACATTCTTCTGCATACAAAACAAATGATTGACATCAAGTAAGTTTACACAATGAACAATCGGTAAAGAGCTCAATCTTGTCAGAGAAGAGAGGCTTGAATACTCTGTTGAAGTAAGAGTCAGCTGTCACAAGAGATATGACTTATCCAGGGGCAAGTCAACCATAGATTCTGTCAAGAGAAAGCATCTTGGTGCTTCACAATTTGAGTACCCTTCAGGGATGAAGTTAGCAGATTCCACCAATCTAGGGCAATCAAGTCGAGAGTCGATATCTCCATGTTCATCCAAATCTGGGGCATTCCCTCAAAGCTATCAATCAGAGGCTATCACATCGATAAATCTATTTAAGTTGCCATCTATCAGGGGCTATCACATCGAGAAATCAATTCAAAATTCATTCAACTTAGGGTAGTTACGTCGAGATTCGACAAATCTCTCCAAGAAAGTTGTAATCAAGAGCAGTTTATTTCGTGACTCAAGACATTGGGGCATGCCACCTCATATCGTATTGTGGCACATATATTCTGGCCTTCTATTCAAGCCAATTATGTTGTACGAGACGACTACAATCAAGCTAAAAGCATCATAACAGTCACCCTGACCTAGCCAGCGCACGAAGTCGTCTTCATCTACTACAAACAACTTCAAACCTGATTCCCCAAGTGAATTCAGAAAATTCAGAGTCGCCATTTGATTGGAGCGTGCAAGTGCATCCCCAGTGGAGTTAATCAAGTGCATCCCCAATGGAGCTAAACCGTGGCATTCGAAGAGCTAAACCGGGGCATTCGCAGGTGTCCATGCTTATCTCTTTATCCCCGAGTGATTTAAGAGGTAATTCCCCAGTATGGCATAAACTTGAGGCACGTATTCAAAGAGATGCACATGGTGTTCGGTATCCATTCTCTGGCATATTCAGTTCTACCATCCTCTCAATAGTTCAGGGCATAGGAAAGTCGAGCCATATTATCTCTTCCCCAACAATACAATTCATAATTCAGTGGCGTACCTGAAGACTCGATTCATCAGTTATTTAATCTTCAGCATAGTCATCAATAATCTGTGGTATCGTGAGCTCCCTAGTGCAAATTCTTCCCAGTATCCCTAGCAATCTTTGGTACTACGGGTTTCCAGCGCCATTATGTATTAGCATCCCCAGTGATGAGCAACAGTTATCAACGAGCCTTCGCTTATCCCCATGAAGTCCATTTCTTTGCATTGCATATAGTTATCACTGCATAACATTTCATCCTCAAAAGTGCGTAGCCGATCCATCAAAATGGATCTTTGTGTCAAAAGAAATTCAAACATGCATATGAAGTATAAGCCAGATCAGGTACCTTACACAAAAAACCTGAATGATTCAAGGACAACAAGACATCCCTACAAGAGGGTATCACTTCCCAAATCCCCAACTGGTGTCCTTCACCTCCATCTATTCCCAATAAAATCAATACACTTTGTCATTCTAAACCCAGTTTTCGTTGGTAGCCAGTCGCCGTAAAACAAATAATCCAGTCTTCCAACACTAGTCTGTGTCAATTTCCCAAACACTCCTTTGTGTCAACTCATAAACACCCATCCATGTCAGTTATCCAAACACTCGTCCATGTTAAATCTTTCTTTGATACTCGTCTGTATCTTCTTTTAATACCCGTCTGTATTGATTCGAACACTCATCCGTGTCAGTTCTCCAAACACTCGTTTGTGTCAGTCTCCCAAACACTCATATGTGTTTAACCTTTCTTCGATACTCGTTCGTATCGATTCAAACACTCTTCAGTGTTATACTTTCCTTATATTGGCATCATGTTATGTTACAAGTTCGATCTCTTCCTTGTATTGGCATCATGCTATGTTACAAGTTTGATCTCTTCCTTGTATTGGCATCACGCTATGTTACAAGTCTGATCTCTTCCTTGTATTGGCATCATGCCACGTTACAAGTCTTTTATGCCCTTGTGTTTGCATCATGCTACCTTCTAACACTCGTCATGTCAATTTCTAAACACTCATCGTGTCCTGATCGATGTCTCCCTTTTGGTTATCTTGTCATGATCGATACCTCTCTTGTGAATCATCGTGTCCTGATCGATGTCTTCCTATTAGCCATCGTGTCTTGATTGATTTCTTCCTTTGGTTATCCTGTCCTGATCGATACCTCCCTTGCGAATCATCGTGTCCTGATCGATACCTCCCTTGCAAATCATCGTGTCCTGATCGATGTATTCTTGTTAGCCATTATATCCTGATCGATGTCTTCCTTTTAGTTATCGTATCCTGATCGATACCTCCCTTGCGAATCATCGTGTCCTGATCGATGTATTCTTATTAGCCATCGTGTCCCGATCTATGTATTTCTTTTGGTTATTGTGTCCTGATCGATACCTCTCATGCAAATCATCGTGTTCTGATCGATGTATTCTTGTTAGCCATCATGTCCTAATTGATGTCTTCCTTTTGGTTTTTGTGTCCTGATCGATACCTCCCTTGCGATTCATCGTGTCCTAATCGATGTATTCCTATTAGCCACTGTGTCCTGATCAATGTCTTTCTTTTGGTTATCATGTCCTGATTGATACCTCTCATGCGAATCATCATGTCCTGATCGATGTATTCTTGTTTACCATCGTATCATGATCGATGTCTTTCTTTTGGTTATCGTGTCCTGATCGATACCTTTCCTGTGAATCATCGTGTCCTAATTAATGTATTCCTATTAGCCATCGTGTCCTGATCGATGTCTTCCTTTTGGTTATCGTGTCCTGATCGATACCTCCCTTGCGAATCATCGTGTCCTGATCGATGTATTCCTATTAGCCATTGTGTCCTGATCGATGTCTTTCTTTTGGTTATTGTGTCCTGGTCGATACCTTTCTTGCGAATCATCGTGTCCTGATCGATGTCTTCCTATTAGCCATCGTGTCCTGATCATTATCTTCCTTTGGTTATCGTGTCCTTATCGATACCTCCCTTGCGAATCATCGTGTCCTGATTGATGTATTCCTGTTAGCCATCGTGTCCTAATCAATGTCTTCCTTTTGGTTATCGTGTCCTGATCGATACCTCCCTTGCGAATCATCATGTCCTGATTGATCTATTCTTATTAGCCATCGTGTCCCGGTCGATGTTTTTCTTTTGGTTATCGTTTCCTGATCGATACCTCTCCTGTGAATTATTGTGTCCTGATCGATGTATTCTTGTTAGCCATCATGTCATGATCGATGTCTTCCTTTTGGTTATTGTGTCCTGATCGATACCTCCCTTGCAAATCATCGTGTCCTGATCGATGTATTCCTATTAGCCATCGTGTCCTAATCGATGCCTTTCTTTTGGTTATTGTGTTCTGATAGATACCTTTCCTGCGAATCATCATGTCCTGATCGATGTATTCTTGTTATCCATTGTGTCCTGATCGATGTCTTTCTTTTGGTTATTGTGTCCTGATCGATACCCTTCCTGCGAATGATCGTGTCATGATTGATGTATTCCTGTTAGCCATCATGTCCTGATCGATACCTTCCTTGCAAATCATCGTGTCCTGATCGATGTATTCATATTAGCCATCGTGTCCCGACCGTTGTCTTTTTTTGGTTACCGTGTGCTAATTGATACCATTCCTACGAATCATCGTGTCCTGATCGATGTATTCCTATTATCCATCGCGTCTTGATCGATGTATTCCTATTATCCATCGTGTCCTGATCAATGTCTTTCTTTTGGTTACCGTCTCCTGATCGATACATCCCTTGCGAATCATCGTGTCCTGATCGATGTATTTCTATTAGCCATCGTGTCTCTATCAATGTCTTTCTTTTGGTTATTGTGTCCTGATCGATACCTCTTATGCGAAACATCGTGTCCTGATCGATGTATTCCTGTTAGCCGTCGTGTCCTGATCAATATCTTCCTTTCAATCATCGTGTCATGATCCGTTTTTTTCCCTCTGAGCCATTGTGTCTTGATCGATGTATTCTGATGTAGTCGTGTCCTGATCGACGTATACCTCCGGTTTAGTCCCACCTCTTTTAATTCCCCAGTGGATGTTGCAAAAAATAAAAACACTTACACTCGCTCTCAGAACAAATTTTTGGCATTGGTATTTAATCATCTTCAACCTTGAACTTCCGAAAGGCACACGCCAATCGTACTTTCAGGTTTAAGATGATTAAATAGGGGCAATTGTAATACCCCAAATTTATCCTACCTTTTTACTTTTATCTGGCTTATTCATCTTGCACTTTTCACATGTACATGACTTTCATTAGGTCACCTAACACATCATGCTTCATTAATCAATAAAATTGTCATTAGGATCCAGGAGCTTGGTAATTAAGGTTTCTCCTTGGTTTTGAGGCTCTCATCTACATTCAAGAGCAATTCAAGTTGTTCCTTCAACAATCATGGTATGAATTAAGGTTTATTTTCCTAGTCATGTGGTATTCAAGAGGGGGGGGGGGTCCCTTATGAAGTTCATCCTTAGTAAATCCCATCATTTAATGGGAATATGTCCTTACTTAAGGTGCAAGTTGTTGAATTAATGTTGGTGTTCATGGATGTTAGGGTTTTCTTCGAGAAGATTCATTATACAATGCAAGAAAACTTCATCTAAAAGATCTCATCCTTAAAGATCTCATCCTTGGAGGTAGGGTCCCAACTAATCTATTTTTGTCAAACGAAGTGGTGTTCATTGCTTGAGTCATAACGCATATGGAGATGGTTTCATAAGAAAAATACACTTTGATTTCGTCAAGTAAAGTTTGTGGATATCTTAAGGCATAATGTTTCACCTGATCATTTGGATTTCTTTGGAGACAAAGTCCTTTTAATTATTTGAAGGACTTTGAAACATGGTGATAAATTCAAACTTAAAGAAGATATTAGTTGTTCAAGGCGCGGCTAAGAAACAATGACCATAGTTCATTCAAGAGTAAAAGGAATTAGTCAAAAGATTGAGATTTCAAAATCTACTCACCATTTCATCAAGAGTTTCCTACAAAGAGTCATATAAGGGTTTTCAAACAAAAAGAGTTTCCAAGCATTCAAGATATCATTTACATGTTCAAATAAACCATTACAAAATTCATTACACAAATTTTTGTTCTAAGCCTAAATCCTAATATCCTAAACATCTTCATGCTTCCATATCTGTGCCAAGTATCCATCTTCAAATTCTCCCCCACTTAGCTAAAACTACAAGTTTCTTTGCTTTGGTATTTCTTCATGCCATACTCAGCCCTGTACCGCCATATCAAAACAGACAGAAGAAAAACAAGTTAACCGCAACACAAAACAGGCCAACTCATAAAATCCAATGTAAACAATTAACTAATATCCATCAATTGAACAACCAGCCCTGCATTCAACAATAAACCAAGCCCCTGCAAAATCAGTTCACAAAACCTGCAATATTAATACATATCAGGTCAAAATTATCATCCCAATACTGACTCAACTCGTACCAGCTCCATACAATCGGCCCTGCAGTTGTTCAAGTCAAACAGTTAATCAGAAATACCTACACAATCAGTTCACAATAACACCCCAAGTTCAACACAGAAAACCAGTTGAAAAGTACATATTGATAAATAAAAATCAGTTCCAACATCCAACTCATTTTCTAGCAAGTTTTACTGGCCCTTAACTCACAACAATAGATGTCATTTGAGATCTTTTGCTCCTGAAAATTAGCTTTCAACTAGCTTTCCTAAATAACCTTCTAATAGTTACAGTTAACCCAATAACTGAAAAATCGTTAACTAACTGCCCTTAACCCCTCTAACAACCTCTAGCAGAACTTCAAACCAACTATAACTCCCTAACTGTCCCATAACTGTTTCATAACCCCTAACCGTTTTCTAAACCAAATTTCAAACTGTTTCAAAACAAACTAACTTACCAGCTCATTTCCTAACAGATTTCGAAACAACTTCTAACCAATTCCTCACTATTTCAACTGTGAAGAAAAAGATTTCAGTTACAGAAAACTCTCAGCAGAAGGAAAAAAGAAGATAACAGAAGAAGGGAGGATAATAACAGATTTGGAAAATAGAAAGAAGATAAAAATATCAGAGGGGAAGGAATATCAGAGATATATCTTACCAAATTTTCATCAGTTAAATCCAAGCCATCCAAATCTATAACTAACTCTCCAAATCTATGGCTCAGAACTGTCCTCATGTAACCAACTCATCAATTTGGTGATAAAAGAATAACAAAAAGGGAGAGAGAGAGGATTTACTATTTAACTTTCACAAGATTTAGAAAAACAAAAACTCACCAAAAAATCTCAAGAACTCTCTGATTTCTCTGCCTCTTCTACAAGTTTCTTTCAACTGAAACTTTCTTCTCTCTCTGAATCAATGCTCTGCAACCTCAACCCTCATCTTCATCAACTCATCAATCTTCTTTTCTGCTTCAATCTCACAAGCCTCATCATCTTCTGAATCAACATCGACGTTGCATCGACAATTGCATCGCATAACATTGCTTCTGCAACTTCATCAACATCTTGCATTGTCTTCATCATCATCATCTATGAATCTTTGCAGAAGCTGAAAGATATCGGCATCGCGATTTTGATTTGCATCAATAACATTTATTCACTCTCTTCTTCACACATTAATAATGATTTCGTCACACATCATCAACTTGCGACCTCACATCTGCCATCATCTTCACGCAACACCGACTTGCTTGCATCTGCTACAACGAGATCCACGAATCACTTGGCTTCGCAACTTCACCAACAATATTAACTTCATATCTTCATCTCCGGCATCATCAAGCAAAACACGCTCAGAAACCTAGAAGAACAGAAGAAGATTGTTCAGAAGGAAAAGCGAGGAAGAAGAATTCCAATTAGTGATTCAAGAGAGGAAGCAGTTCACATGGATTAACGTTAAGATCAGCCAGATTTCTTAGATATTATTCACTATGAGGGGTCTCGGAGGATGCTCGGAACCTGTATCCCTCTGGTGGATCTCTTCAATGAAGGAATGATACGGCGCGGAAGCGCGAACGTTGAGCCCTCGAATAGGAAACAACCGCGCTTCGTGAGGGAGATGAGGAGACACATTTTCTCTCTCAACCCTAGTCCCTTTTCCATTTTTTCTTACTTATTCTTTTGTTTAATTTAACAAAAAAAATGAATTGGATGACATGCTGAAACATTTTTTTTGAAGGTGATGATGGATCAGTTACTTGGTGGATTGAAAATCTCTTCCTTAGGCCCATGCTCATGTTTTTTTAAGCCTGAAATTGAAGCAAAAAATCTTATGGACTTAGTGGGCCTGACGCCTGAAGGAATGTACTGAGCCATGCTCCCTGATTCAACATATACTCCTCTGTTCTACATTAATTCTCCTCTTGTCCTCAAAATTTTAGCAATTGGTCTTTTAATATTTCTTGTATAATTTTTGGTTGAAATTTTATGTGAAAATTAATATGTTGATTCCTAACTTGATGATACTTTTTTCATACTTTTTCTATCAATTTAGGAATTAATTGAATTAATTCTTGGTACATGATTGAAATTAGGATTTTAGTGTATTTTTGTCGATTTCGTATCCTTGATTCAGTTTCCTTAGTGTCATAAATGGTTTAATGGTAGGTTCTGATCCTTGAATGGATGCTTGAGTTGTGCTTACATTTCCTTGTTAATTGATAACTCAGTTGGTGTATTTTTGTGCAAGCTTCTAACGGATATTTCTCGCACCATGAGACAATAGCAGAGTGTTTTGCATCGTATAGTTTTGTATCTTCGTGCAGGATTATCGTGCGATGATTCGGATCTCGCACGAAGTTTTCTAGGTTTCTCTGCTTTTCTTTTCATGCTACAAACTTTTTTTTGTTTGGTATTTTTTCTTGTTTATCTTATTTCTCACTTTACTATTTTCTAGATACCATGAGAAGTAGGAAATAAAGAGCGTGCACTCGAAGTCGCTGTTTAAAGACCTGTAGCAGGCATTCCGCACTTCATTTGCTATATGTGTCGTGCTTGTGTTTGTTTCTTTGGTTGTTGATTGATGAGTCACTCAATTTAGGAATTGAGATCACGACTTCGCTCTCAGTGCATGCTCCCTATAGGATTTTATCGCTTTCCTTTATTTCTTGTTGATTGATGAGTCACTCAATTTAGAAATTGAGATCACGACTTCGATCTCATTGCATGTTCCCTATAGGATAGTTTTTTTAGACTTTCTTTGGTATGCTAACTTAGATAAGATCTCTATAGGTGTGCTCTCTTGAGCTTATTAGCTTGTTTGCTTTATCCTTATACATACCATGTGTGATCGGTGGAAATAGAACTGACTGTTTTGAAATGCTGGTTCGCGAAATGTTGCGGTAAGCAAGAGTCGCCACCGTCTTTTATTTTCTCCAACAAGGAAAGGACAAAAGCACAACAAAATTCCTTTTCGAGATGTTTCTCGGTTCGGGAGGTAGATTATAGAAAGGGAAGGTGTTAGCACCCTTTCTATCCGTGGTTATCCACGGGATCTTAGGTACTTGCTCACTATGTTTTCAAAAAATGTTTGCTTTTCTTGTGTTTGTGGGTTTTGAAAAAGTTTAGTTTGAAAAACTTCTAGGTGACTCTTGTATCAGTCCTCAAGAGTGTATGAAGTGTTTGTTTGAAAACTTTTTGAAAGTGTAGGTGCGAAAAGTTATTTTTTTTGTTTTGAAAGAGCAAGTACCCAGGAGAAATCTACCTACTCTAAGGAATTAAGCTGTGTAAGAGTCCTTTAGACAGTACTATCCCACTATTGAGAAGTAGGTAGCACCGTCGTTGGAGTTTTCAGGTCAATTCGATTTTAAGGACATGTGGCCACCAAAGCAATAGTAGGACGCCTTAGCGGTAACCCTAATGTCTTAGATCCTTTTTATCCGAGGCAACCGTTTCGAGGCAACTTGGATCTTTAGACAGGAGGGCGACCTCTAAAACACCCTATGCTCAATGACCACGTCGAGGCAACCAAGTGAGGCGTACCCTAGGAGTGGCATGTGTACGTGTGTCAGGTTTCATGTTTAAATTATCTTTGCACATTTTATGGTGAGCTACGGATTGATTTTATTTTTCAGGCAAGTCTTGTCATGCATAATTAACAGTTAATAATTGTGCGGAAAGTAAATTGCGGAAAGTGAATCTACGCTATTACGAGGCGTCGGGTATTTACATCGCCAAAAACATAACCCTTGAAAAATAAATTGTGAGATAAAAGCCCTAATTATCCGCGATAAAAGCCCTAATTATCTATTACATTCTTGGAACAAATACATAAATATGATCAAAATAATGAATTAAAAATAAATATGCACGCGAAAGAATTGAATCGGGACGTCTTTAGGGTTTTGACCCTTTTTTAGAAAAGAATGGAATTTTGGTCCCTTTTGCAATTAATTAAACCTAATTCTAATTAATTATATAATCACAAGAGAAACGTATTTTTTAGTTTTTTATGTTTTAATGAAAATAAAAATAAAATAAAATAAAGTTGTCAAAACCCTAATTCTAGATTAATTTTATTTATTGTGAAAAAGATTAAAGTTAACCTAATTTAAAAGACTAAATCAATTTTATTAGTATTTATTTACAAAATAATAATTAATAGTGAAATAAATAAATAATAATAATAATAAAATATTTACATTTTTAATGGTCTGAATTTATTATGAAAAATATTAATTAAGTGAGTTAATTAAATAATAATAATTAATAGCTATAATTAATAAAATAATTAAATAGAAATTGAAATAGAAAAGAAAAAAAGAATAAAGAAAACCAGGGGGGTGCTGGGCCCAGAAGGAGTTTTGTTAGCAATTCCAAGCCCATTAAGCCACAAGCCTCTTTGACTTTCTGACTTGTCCAGGGCACTGGTTGACCAGGAGCAACATGGTCCTCATCTCATGGCCATCAGATCTGTGAGGGTGGCCACTTGGCGCCTGGGATTGGAAAGAATATGGTGGACATCATTTGAAAGCCTGCACATGATTAGGTGAAGAAAAACAACATATAATAGTTTTGGGGGGACCTGGGGTTCGAACCCAGGTCCCAATGATCATATGCCAGCACACTAACCACTCCAACCACCTGCACGCGTTTGTAAGTATAATACTAAGCAATTAATATATTTGGACAATTAATACATATGCTGAAATCACAAAAAACGCGCGCTCGTTTGAACGCTCCAACCATGACTCAACACGTCACCGTCTTCTTCCTCGTGCCTGCAAAATAAAGGTCAGATAGCGGGGGTTTTTAACCCCCACAATATGGAATGAGGAATAATAACGATTGGCTCCCTAGGCTATATAAATATGGCGCGAGTATGGCACTCAATTCATCTGGTTGCAACGATTTCAACCATAGGTCTTAGAGGTGCTAATTTTTCCTGTATAGCAAAGCCCTAATTTGAAAGCTTGGAAACCCTAGAATTCATCAATGGCAATTTCTGTTTCAGGGCGTTTCAATGCAATTAAACCACACCATTAGCTTCGTATGAGTCCTATTAACACAAAACAATCACAATAGCATGTTAAATATGCATGAATCAAAGTATACGATTTTGGAAAAATGCTTCAAACCGTGAAACTGTCCGCAACGATTTCTTGAGCTATGAAGCTTGGTTTTGATTGCAAATCGTTCCTCACACTCCCAGCAATGTATTTGAATCACTATAATGCTTTGAATTGGCTTGGAATGTGGAAAACGGTTTTCAAGTTTTCTTGAATTTTTTGGAATTGGTTATGGCCTTTCTGCAGCAGCTTTCACGTCCAATTCATTAGGGTTGACTTGTGTATTTATAGAGGAATGAAACTAGGTAAAATCCTTGAGCAAAGATCCATGGAATGATGGTTTCAATATTTGATTTTCAATCATATCTTTTTGCATCTTTTTGATTGAGAAAACTTGCCAAACTTGGATATTTTTGTCCCCTTGATGTGCACACAAATTTGCCAGCTTGTCTTGAGCTTGTTTGCTTCACAAAAGATTGAAAAAAACATATCTTTGAATTTCCTACATTTTAAATTAATTAAATGAATTAAAATCAATTAAAAATCCAATTAATTAATAAAAAATAAGAAAATAATTCAATTTAATCTCAATGGGTCGTGCATAGGCCTTGGATAAAGTTTCAAGAAGCAAATTGAGGCCCATTAGCAAAAACAAGGTGTTTTGAGCAAAGTTGACTTTTGCAAATTCACAAAAATTTCCCAACTTCTCCAATGCATATCTTGCTCAATTTTGATCATATGAACATGTTCTTGGACATTTTGGAAAGGTCTTGAAGTTCTCTAACCAATTCCTTTGGTCCCATGTCATTTGGATTTACCAATCTCAAGTTATGGTCTTTGACTTAAAGTGCATTTTTGTTGACTTTTGAAATTGACCTATAATGTAGAAATTGATAACTTTTTGTGAGAGCATTTCTTGGACTTGGAATGTGAATATGGATTGTAGTAAATGTCATCCCCTTCAAAATGAGCATTGGATGGGATTTTTTTGATAAACCATGAAAAAGTTATGCCCTGGTCAAGATACAGTTGACTTTTCTACTGTCCAAAAATAGTAACTTTTGCATCTTTGATGATTTTTGAGCCATGCTTGTGGAATCATGATCAAGACTTGATCAAATGATGATTGTGAGCTCAAAATAAGATGTTGACCAAAAATTCTGACTTTTGACTGTAAAATGACCATTTTGCCCTTGCAGTTGATTGTGAAGCAAATGGAGCTTTTGACTGTGCAATTTGACATTGTGAGTCTAGGGACTTGACATGTAGATGCTTGGCAATGTACATAGGCCCATGTGACTTGATTGGACCATTGAAAACCTCAAATTCCTTAAGAGAACCAAAACCCTAATTTCAGCTGGCTTAGGAGGTGGTTTGGACTGTGCAGTCCTTGAGAAATCTTGAACCATTTGAAGATGATTCTTGATAAATTTTGAAGAATATGGGAGGGAAAATTTTGGGGTACAACAATTGCCCCTGTTCAATCTTCTTAAACTTGAGGATGTAGATTGGCTTGCGTGCCTTTCGTGATCCGAAGGTGGAAGATGATTGAACACTAAAGTGCCCAGAAATTTGCACTCGCATAGTGTAATATTAGCAATGTGATTGTCGGGAATGGGCTTACAGATGCCATTTGGAGATATGATGGATAGGAGGATGGGCTTATAGATGCCATCAAGAGATGTAACCGAATCTTGTCGGGAATGGGCTTATAGATGCCATTTGGAATTGTGTGTCGATCGCGTAAGAGATTCCATAGCGAGAACTTGCGTACATGAGAAAGAAAGATAAATTCCTGGCCTGTTACAGGTGTTGATCTTCAAACTCTTCATGCAGATACTTTTCTGGCTAGTTACAAGTATAGATCTACAATCAATCGCTCACAGATATGCCCTGGCTAGATACAGGTATCGAATCTGGAACTTCAAAAGGTTGGTCGAGATAGCTTTCCTGGCTGGATACAGGTGTAGACCTCTGACCTGAGAGTGAAAGATAATTTCCTGGCCTGTTACAGGTGTTGATCTTCAATCTCTTCATGCAGATACTTTCCTGGCTAGATACAGGTATAGATCTACAATCAGTCGCTCACAGATATGCCCTGGCTAGATACAGGTATCGAATCTGGAACTTCAAAAGGTTGATCGAGATAACTTTCCTGGCTGGATACAGGCGTAGACCTCTAATCAGTCGCTCACAGATATGCCCTGGCTAGATACAGGTATCGAATCTGGAACTTCAAAAGGTTGATCGAGATAGCTTTCCTGGCTGGATACAGGCGTAGACCTCTAATCAGTCGCTAACAGATATGCTCTAGCTAGATACAGGTATCGAATCCGGAACTTCAAAAAGTTGATCGAGATAGCTTTCCTGGCTGGATACAGGCGTAGACCTCTAATCAGTCGCTCACAGATATGCCCTGGCTGGATACAGGTATCAAATCCGGAACTTCAAAAGGTTGATCGAGATAACTTTCCTGGCTGGATACAGGCGTAGATCTCTAATCAGTCACTCACAGATATGCCCTGGCTAGATACAGGTATCGAATCCGGAACTTCAAAAAGTTGATCGAGATAGCTTTCCTGGATGGATACAGGCGTAGACCTCTAATCAGTCGCTCACAGATATGCCCTGGCTAGATACAGGTATCGAATTTGGAACAAAAGGTTGATGGTAATCATCTTTGGATTGACCTTTTCCTGAAAAGGCAAAACATTAGTTGTATGCAATGTCATGATGTATGAAATGCATGATGTCATGATGTTCTCAAAACAAGATCGTGTCGTATGCACTTTATCATGTATGTAAATAGGAGGTATGAGATGTGATATGTTTATGAATGTATTTTCGTCTGGGAAAATAAATCCTTGACGAATGCCGGGAGTTTGTTGAATCCTGGGCTGATGAAGAGTAGAGTTCTTCGTTTCCGCTGGGGATGATGATTGCAAGAATAAACCGGTAGGAGAAGATGACTCCATTGAGGAATAAACCTGGTGAAGATATTACTCTGCGGGGAATTACTCTGTGGGGAAGAGATACTTCACTGAGATTTTGATGATAACTCCTGTTGGGGATTCCTGTTGAGAAGCTCTGTTGAGGGATTTGATGAACTCCGCTGGGGATAGGAAGAACTTCGCTGAGGGCGATCTTTCCGTTGTAACTTGCTGAGGATAACCCAGTTAGGCTCTGGTGGGGGATAACCTCTGAACATGGTCGGGGAGAGATATTTGTACTCTGCATGGGACCAGCTTCCAAACTCTACTGGGGATAAGCTTCCAGAATCTACTGGGGATAAGCTTCCAAAATCTACTGGGGATAAACTTCCAGCATCTACTGGGGAGGATGATTCAACTCTCCTGGGGAAACTTTTGAGGAAATGGCTCCACCGGGGTGTCTGGTATTCTGCCGGGGAACAATCTTATATCAAGACTGCCGGGGATGCTTGTTGAGGAATATCTGTATACTCTGCTGTAGAATATTGAGATCTTCTGGGGATACCCAACTTTTCCAGGACTGGTGATAGACCAACTCTGCTCGGGTAGAGTATTGCTGACTTGCTAGGGATACTGTGCCTTTTTGGGGCTGACGGGAGACCAACTCTGCTTGGGAGAGTATTGTTGAATCCTGTCTTGCTCTGCTGGGAGTGAAGGTATCTTGGTTACATTCTTCAGCCGAACTTACCTTGGTACCTTGGTGGACAGAGTGACTAGATCGCTTAGATAATTCATTATTGCCCCTGTTTCTGATATCACCCGTAATTGGTCCTTTGTTTCGTATGCAAATATTTATGAGTTAGCAATCAATGTCAAATACATATATCAAAAATGAACATTGGACGTTCTTTGCAAAACAAAACAGATAAAGGAAAAAATAATTGGCAATTTGTCTGGAAAAGAACTTGTATTGATTTTGAAATTTTCCTGTAAATAGGCATTTTGTGTACAAGAGGCTGACGTCCTAGTAAGAGAACGTCGCCGAAAAACATATAGTTTATACAATTTTTTGAAAATAAAAACAAAACAGCTATGTGAAAAATCCCACTGGGTTCCAACTCTGCTATCGCCTTTATGTCTTCAAGCGTCTCATCACTTTGCTGCTTAGTTGAAGAGGAAGCTGATTGATCGATGCCGTCCGAGCCTGATGGTTGATATCGAAGTCTGGATGCAGGGTGATCCAATGAGACATAGTATTACGCTTTAATCCCTAACTTTTGCCTGGACCGCCCTTTCGGGTTTTCAGTCCACCGGGATACCCATTTTTGCCCAAGCCGCCTTTTCAGGTTTTCGACTTGCCGGGTGTACAGATTTTTTCATTTCATCCCTTATTTTTGCCCGAACCCTTTTGGTTCGCCGGGAAGCCCTTATTTTTGCCTAGGTGTGTCAACCTAGCGGGTCTTTAATTCATGCGTAGTATCTTTTTACTATGTCTGCATTAGCGGGGTGAAGAAGGTCGTCACCATCCATGGTGGTTAGAATCATAGCTCCTCCTGAGAAGATATTCTTAACCACAAATGGCCCTTCGTACGTAGGGGTCCATTTGCCCCTGGGATCACCTTGAGGTAGAATGATGCGCTTGATTACCAGGTCCCCAACTTGATACTCTTGTCGTCTGACTTTCTTGTTAAATGCCTTTATCATCTGTTTTTGATACGTTTGACCATAACAAATAGCAGTGAGTCTCTTTTCGTCGATTAGGTTTAATTGATCAAGCCGAGTCTGGATCCAGTCATCTTCACTCAAACCTGCATCCTTCATTATTCGGAGAGAGGGTATCTGCACTTCGATAGGCAAGACTGCCTCCATGCCATATACCAAGGAAAAGGGTGTTGCCTCTGTTGACGTCCATGCTGAGGTACGATACCCATGAAGAGCAAACGGTAACATTTCGTGCCAATATTTATAAGTCATTGTCATCTTCTGCACAATCTTCTTAATGTTCTTATTTGCCGCTTCGACAGCCCCATTCATCTTCGGCCGGTAAGGAGAAGAGTTGTGATGCTGTATCTTGAATTGCTCGTAGAGCTCAGTGATCATCTTGTTGTTAAGATTGGTACCGTTGTCCGTAATGATCCTCTCAGGTACACCGTATCGACAGATCAGGTTGTGCCGAATGAACCGTGCCACGACATTCTTGGTTCCGGTAGCGTAGGAAGCTGCTTCAACCCACTTCGTGAAGTAATCAATTGCTACCAGGATGAAGCGATGCCCGTTAGATGCCGTAGGTCTGATCTCGCCGATCATATCAATGCCCCACATTGCAAAAGGCCAAGGTGCTGTCAAGACGTTCAAAGGAACCGGAGGAATGTGCACCTTATCAGCATAGATTTGGCATTTGTGACATGTCCGAGAATGTTGGTAGCAGTCAGCTTCCATTGTGGACCAGTAATATCCTGCCCGAAGGATTTTCTTTGCCATGGTATGTCCACTGGAATGCGTTCCAAAGGTACCTTCATGCAGCTCTGCCATGATCCTTTCTGCTTCAGTCTTATCCACACAACGCAGTAAGGTTGAATCATGGTTTCGCTTGTACAGAATGTCATTGCTGAGGAAGAACTTTGATGCGAACCTTCTCAGAAACTTCTTGTCATTAACGGATGCGCCTTCGGGGTATTCTTGAGCTTAGAGGTATCTCTTCACTTCATGATACCATGGTTTTTCTGTTACCTCTTCGGTCTCAAGATCACAGCAATGTGCCGGTTCATCCAATTTCCAGATAATGATCCGGGGAGCCTCGTTGTCCCATTTGACTTTGAACATGGAAGACATCGTAGCTAGCGCGTCCGCCAACTGATTCTCCTCTCTTGGGAAGTGTTTAAAAGTTATCTCCTCGAAATGGGGAATCAACGTCAATACATACTCCTTGTAGGGAATAAGATTTGGGTGTTTCGTATCCCACTCGCCTTTGATCTGACTGATCACGAGAGCGGAATCTCCAAAGACACTCAGAAACTTGATCCTTAAGTCAATTGCAGCTCGAAGACCCATGATGCAGGCTTCATACTCCGCCATGTTGTTGGTGCAGCTAAAACATAGTCGGGCAGTAAGTGGAGTATGAGTGCCTTTAGGAGATATGATCACAGCGCCAATACCGTTACCCAAAGCGTTTGAGGCTCCGTCAAAGTGCATATACCATCGGGATCCTTCCTCAGGTCCTTCATCCGGTCCAAGTACTTCACAATCAGTCACTACCATAATGTTCTCGTCTGGAAATTCAAAGTTCATAGATTGGTAGTCATCCACTGCCTGATGTTCCAAATGGTCTGCCAACACACTTACCTTGATTGCTTTCTGAGTCATGTACTGGATGTCGTATTCGGTCAAGATCATCTGCCATCTTGCTATTCTTCTGGACAAGGCAGGCTTTTCGAAGATGTACTTGATTGGATCCATTTTTGAAATCAACAGAGTAGTGTGAGTCAACATATACTGTCTCAGCCGGCGAGCAGCCCATACCAAAGCGCAGCAAGTTTTCTCGAGCAGTAAGTATCAGGTCTCATAGTCGGTAAACTTTTTGTTAAGGTAATAAATGGTGTGCTCTTTTCGGCCAGACTCGTCATGCTGCCCCAGCACACACCCCATTGAGCTGTCAAGTGCTATCAAGTATAAGATTATAGGTCTCCCTTCAACCGGTGGCATAAGAATGGGTGGTTCTTGGAGATACTCTTTGATTCTTTCGAAAGCGGCCTGACATTCATCATTCCAACGTACTACTTGATCTTTCTTCAGTAGCTTGAAGATTGGTTCACAAGTAGCAGTTAGATGTGAGATGAATCGGACAATGTAGTTCAGCCGTCCTAGAAAGCCTCTGACCTCTTTCTCTGTCTTGGGAACTGGCATCTCTTGTATGGCTTTCACTTTGGCAGGGTCCACTTGAATACCTTTGTCGCTCACGACGAAACCTAGTAATTTTCCAGATCTCACCCTGAAGGTGCACTTGTTTGGGTTCAACCTCAGCTTGTACAACTTCAACCGGTCAAACAACTTCTGTAGATGGCCAAGGTGTTCCTCCTCAGTTTGGGACCTTGCAATCATATCATCAACATATACTTCTATCTCATGATGGATCATATCATGAAACAAAGCAACCATGGCACGTTGGTAGGTTGCCCCAGCATTTTTCAACCCAAATGGCATGACCTTGTAGCAAAAGGTGCCCCACTGAGTAACAAAAGTGGTCTTTTCCATGTCTTCAGGAGCCATCTTGATTTGATTATAACCGGAGAACCCGTCCATGAAGGAGCATACCTTATGCTGAGCAGTATTATCAACCAGGACGTCAATGTGAGGCAGAGGGAAATCATCCTTAGGGCTCGTCCTGTTCAAGTCCCTGTAATCAACACACATTCGGACCTTACCATCTTTCTTCGGCACTGGAACCATATTGGCAACCCACTGAGGGTAAGAAGTCACTGCTAGAAACCCGACATCAAATTGTTTCATAACCCCAGCTTTGATTTTCTCGGACATCTCTGGACGCATACGGCGGACCTTCTGTTTTACCGGAGGGCATTCTTCCTTAGTAGGTAAGTGATGAACCACAATGTCGGTATCCAACTCAGGCATGTCTTCGTAAGACCAGGCAAAGATTTCCACATAGTCATGCAGCATCTGAATCAACCGTTATTTCACACTAGACTCTAGATTGACACCAATCTTGACTTCCTTTCTGTCTGTCTCAGTACCCAGATTTACCGTTTCCACTGGCTCTTCATGTGGCTGAATGGCCCTCTCTTCCTGGAGTAGCAGTCTTGCAAGCTCACCGGGAACTTCGCAATCATCTTCACCTTCGTCTTCGGCTAAGTTGATCGGATTTTCGAAGTCATAACTGGCAGTAGCAGAGTCGTTACCAGTGAGATCCAGAGTGGATTGGAACCTGTATAGGTGAGTGTGTGTAAATATAGCTGTTTTGTAATATATAATAAAGAAAGACAAGGAGCGCAAGATTTGAAATGCAAAAAACGTCCAATGCTTTTATTCATGATATATGAAAATGACACACAAAAGCCCTCACAAATGAAGCCACGGTGCCCTGGGTAAGACACCGGGCCATAAAGTTTCAGATTATTGTTTGTTACAAATTCAAAACAAAGGAGTTCATTACTGAGTGACAAAAGTAATAGGTGTGAAGTCTTTCGCCGTCCAGTTGCTTGGTCCACCGTTGGTCGTTGGGTAGATCCAGCTGTCGAATTCGGATTCCTCCGCGTCGTCTTCAATAGCATTCACTCCCGGGTTGGTGATGAACACAGGAGGTCTTCCAATCCTTGCTTTACGAACAGCCCTCTGAGCTTCTGCAGTGAAACCCAAACCAAACTTGTCAGTCTTCGGAGTGAAATCAAGAAGTCGGCCCCAGTTTGCACACTCACCCTTCTCAACCACAGCCCGGGCATCCTTTAAGGAAGCCATCTTCAACGGAGAATCTTCTTTAGTCACAGTCTCTGCTGATGCCAGTGTTGGAGGAACCTCTTCAAAATGTTGAAAGGGGGTCTCAATGAACTCCCCATCCATCTCTATGTACCGGAACGAGTTAAGGTGGCTGACCATATACTCTTCCTCCCCCTGAACTGTCACAATCTTCCCTCTGACCGGGTACTTCAGCTTCTGATGTAATGTGGAGGTCACCGCTCCAGCCTTGTGGATACATGGACGACCCAACAAACAAGAGTAGGATGGTCGAATGTCCATCACATAGAATGTTGAATCAAAGACCTGCGAACCAACCCTGATTGGAATATCAACTTCACCATGTACCATCCTTTTGGACCCGTCAAAGGCCCGGACAACAATGTTACTTGGCTTGAGCTCTAAACCCTCACAATCCAGCCTGTCTAGAGCTTTCTTGGGCAATACGTTCAGCGAGGAACCAGTGTCAACCAGCACATGGGCAAGAGTAGTGCCCCTGCATTCAATGGAGACATGCAGGGCATCGTTATGGTTCTTCCCCTTAGCAGTCAGATCGGCGTCAGAGAAACCTAAACCATTATCAGCAGTTAAGTTGTACACACACTCGGTAAATTGATCAGCTGACGTTTCTTGGGGCACGTGGGCCGTCTTCAGCAAGGTAATCAGAGCCTTGGCATGGGCCTCTGAACACAACAACCGTGATAGCATAGAAATCTTAGATGGGGTGTTCCCCAGCTGCTCAACTACATTAAAATCACTCTTTTTGATAATCTTGAGAATCTCTTCCATCTCCTGCTTGGAAGCTTCAACAGTGGTTGTCTTCGGTGCCTCCGTCTGGGCAGGCACATCAGTAGCGATCCCTTTGCCCCGTGCGTCAGATAACTCGGCAGCAGGGGTGGAAATAGGAACTTGGTCAGGCAGGGAAACATGCACACTTGCAGGTATAATGACAATAGGTCTCTGAATAGCTGGTGGCGCAATATCTGGTGAGAACAGTCTACCACTACGAGTGACTTTGGCAGGTCCGGTGATGTTACTGACGCCAGTACTAGTATCAAACTCTTGTTTAACTCCAAGCACATAAACGTCTGCCCCATAGTGCCAAGGGACAACTTTGTCGGATGTATAGGGGATGGGCCCCGGAACAGTGATGATGATAGGAGCAATCTTCTGAGTAGACATGATTTTGACAGGCTTCTTTGAGGGAGCCTTAGGAGGGTTGTTGAAAATAGTAACAATGGACACTTCTTCAGCAGGGATAGCAGGAACAACAATCTTCTCGAACAAGATCTCTTTGTTATCCATCAGGTTTTGGACGCCTGACTTCAACAAAGGACAACCAGCAGGTGAAACAGAACATAGACGGAAACCTTTACTACATCCCGGAAATAAACTGGCTAGCAACAGGTTCATTTTGACAGTCAACAACGGAGTAACAATATCATCCATAGAGGCTACATACAGGTCTTCTTCCACAGTATTCACTCCATGCTGGGGCATGGGAGCAGTCACAACATTGGGCCTTTCGGGCGCATCAAACTATATTTCTTTAGCATCAATAAGGTCCTGAACCTTATTCCTCAGAGCCCAACAATCATCCGTAGTATGCCCCGGGCTGTCAGAGTGATAAGCGCAGCGGGCGTTGGGATTGTACTTTGGAGAGGTTGTGTTCACTACCTTCGGAGCTTCTTTAACAGTTACCAGATTGGTTGACAGTAGTTGCGGCAATATTTGAGACAGGGTCATATTGAGCCGAGTGTACTGCCTTTTGGGTCTCTCACCCCTTGGTTGGTTATATTGCTGAGAAGCAGCAGCAGGCTTAGAAATTACCACCGCGTTGACAGCTTGGCGGCGTTCCGGTTTATTTTGTCTCCTTGAACCATAAACAACACTAGATTCTTTCTTGAAGGGCTTCTTTTCAGTACTCGAGGAGGCACCCTTTTGTATCTTCCCAGACTTGATACCAGCTTCTATCCTCTCACCAGTCAAGATCAGATCTGTAAACCCAGCAGAAGAATTCCCAATCAGATGGTTAAAGAATGGACCAGACAGGGTCCCCAAGAACATGTCAACGAGTTCACGGTCAGTCAAAGGCGGCTGCACCCTTCCAGCCAGGTCTCTCCACTTTTGCGCATACTCCTTGAATCCTTCACCCGTCCCTAGTGACATACCCTGGAGTTGGGTACGCGTAGGAGCGAGGTCGGAATTATACTGATACTGCTTATAAAACGTAGTAGCCAAGTCCTCCCAGTTACGAATACTGGCTCCATCTAGATGATAGAACCATTCGAGTTGAGTCCCTGAAAGACTATCCTGGAAGAAATGGATCCATAAATTCTTGTCTGCAGTATAAGGTTGGATCTTCCTTACATATGATCTGAGATGCAGCTTAGGACAGGAAGCTCCGTCGTACTTTGCAAAAGTAGGTTCCTTGAACTTGTGGGGAATCACCACCCTATAAGATAAACCTAGGTCTCCAAAATTCAACCCGGGCACATGTTGGATCTCCATAGCACTTAAAAGGTCCTCCAGTTGTTTGTACCTATCCTCAGCATGAGTGTACTGTTCATCATTGTAATCCGTCTCGTTGTCGGACACCACGGGACTAGGGACCCTTCTCTCTTAGGGACTGTCTTTCCCTACAGAGGAAGTAGCCAGATCAACCTCATTTTGTAGTCCATTTCCAAACCTCCGTCCAGTGTTAAACAGCACAGTCCTCTTCTTCTTCTTTTTCAGAATCAGAGTCTTCAATTCCTGTTGACCCTGGGCTAAGCTCATGACCAACTCTTGAAACTGGGCGTTCTGGGCCTGGAGGGCCTTGATGGCTTGTTCAGTAGTAGGTTCAGAAGTCATGATGATTGCTGAAATAAACAACGAAGAAGATTAAGTAACCTGTAAAAAGGGTACCTGCTATGCATATGATGAATGGAATGCGTATAATTTATGTTTTCAAAGACAGTCGGGATTCAACTTTGTAGACAAAAAGGAAACACACTTTATTAGATTCAACTTTAAATTGTTCAAGAAATTGCCCTTAGGCGTTACATAAATGAAAATACTGAAAAGGAAATGAAAGCTGTAAAAGAACATCCAAAGCTCATCAGTGCTCCCATGGCCTCTTCTTCTCAGTACGGATATAGTCATTCAGGATTCGCTCGTTCTCCAATTGCTTGGTCAGCTTCTGGATTTTCCGTTCTTGTTCATTGAACCTTTCCCGATAAGAATCCCGTTCTTCCCGTAGTTGCGCCCAAGACCTCTTTAGTGTATCAACATCAGTGGGTATCTGAGGAGGGAGTACAGTTGGAGGAACCCCGTCTCTATTAGGAAATTCAAGAATGATAGGCCTGACAGCTTCGTATGGCATACCTAACTTCTGAGCACGGATGCAGACCCATTCGTAGTAGGATTCCATAGGTAGAGAAGTCTTTGGTCCCAACTCATGTGGGTCAACTTTGTGAATTCTGTCCCAAGCCCGAATGAATCTACAACGCAGCTCGTCACTGTCTACCTGAAACTCAAAACTGATGTGAGGTATCAACATCTCATGAGGCCCTGCTCTTCTGGCTCTTCCAAACTGACGGAGAGCTAAACATGGATTATAAGAGATTCCTCCCTGGGTACCGATCAATGGAACATTAGGATACTCTCCGCAATGATCAATAACAGCTACCTCATCCAAACCTCTGAGAGTCCAAATGATGTCATTATCAGTGAGAGACATTAACCTATGAGCCCAGCCCCTTCCGTCTTTGTTCTTCAGCACGAACTTAGGGAGGTGCAAAATAAACCACCTCACTAACAAAGGAGCACAACACCATAGAGTTCCCCGTCTTCGGGCAGTACGAGCATAGAGTTGTTGCAGGATATCACCCAAGAGAGTGGGCACAGGGTTCCGAGACATGAAGATCCTTATGGCATTGACATTGACAAAGTTATCAGGATTTAGAAATAGTACTAGACCATAGATTAAGAGAGCCAGAATGTATTCGTACGCCCTGAAGTCTAAGTCATTCCAGAAACTGTTAGCTTTACCAATCAGAAACTTAGCCAAAAAACCCTTAACTCCGCTTCTAGTCACCCATTTATCCATTACCTCTTTGTTAGTCAAGGGAAGGGCTGCAACAATCTCCTCAAGCCTAAGAGTCTTTTCCCAACCAGTGAATGGAGTCTGCTCCAAAACAGGGATACCAAGAAAATCAGAGAATTCTTCCAGGGTAGGGACCAGCTGGAAGTATTGAAAGGTGAAGCAATGGTATATGGGATCATAAAACTGGGTCAGGACACTCATCAGTTGTTGGTCCCACTTTGAAGTGACTAAACCGAGAAGAGAACCATGCTTCTGGGTGAAGGAAGTAGTGTTTGGAATTCTATCAACCAATTCTTTAAGCAAATCAGGTGGGTGAACAAAGTTGAGCCGGATAGTGTTCCTTCGCATGGGCATCATAATGTCCTACAAAACAGAGCAAAGATGAAACCCTCTTGTCTTTGAAATGGGTTAGTCCTTATGCAGGATGCATGCAAAGTTATGATGGTATGCTATTATGATAAAGCACACCACAAGTATTCACAAAGGCAAACATGGTAAGGCACACAAGTCACACAAGACAACCCTTAGAGTTCAGGCCAACATCAAGTTTAGGTACTACCCTCTTTCAGCTTCGTTGGTTAAGACCTGTCCTAGAAAATAGTAACCGGGTTCTAGAGGATCTCAATATCACTGACTACCCTCAATCGGTCATAACTCCAGCTTCACAATCTTTTCTTGTGGCCAAAACCATCACGAGAGTTTAGCCTCAATGAGTGTAGCATACTGCTACTATTCTATGGCCAAGTTAGGTCAATTTAGGGTTCTAAGGTCGGTTGGTGCTTAATGACTCCTCAGAAGACCCATATTCTCCTCATTCCAACACAAGGGATATCGGTACAGACCAAGGTGTCGCACCAATGTAGCTTCTGCTTCACCCGTGTCGGTCTACGCCGGACATGTCCCTCACAGTTTATTGCTACCTAAAGGGTATTCCCCAGATCCGGGTTAGGATCTATGAAACTCCAATACAAGCCCACAAATATAAAAGCAAACAAGGCATACAATTGAAAACATAGAATGATCTAATCCTAAGGTACACCTCACTTATAAGATTATCCCCAGCAGAGTCGCCAGTTCTGTGATCGGTGGAAATAGAACTGACTGTTTTAAAATACTGGTTCGCGAAATGTCGCGGTAAGCAAGAGTCGTCACCGTCTTTTATTTTCTCCAACAAGGAAAGGACAAAAGCACAGTAAAATTCCTTTTCGAGATGTTTCTCGGTTCGGGAGGTAGATTATAGAAAGGGAAGGTGTTAACACCCTTTCTATCCGTGGTTATCCACGGGCTCTTAGGTACTTGCTCACTATGTTTTCAAAAAATGTTTGCTTTTCTTGTGTTTGTGGGTTTTGAAAAAGTTTAGTTTGAAAAACTTCTAGGTGACTCTTGTATCAGTCCTCAAGAGCGTATAAAGTGTTTGTTTGAAAACTTTTTGAAAGTGTAGGTGCGGAAAGTTATTTTTTTTGTTTTGAAAGAGCAAGTACCCAGGAGAAATCTACCTACTCTAAGGAATTAAGCTGTGTAAGAGTCCTTTAGACAATACTATCCCACTATTGAGAAGTAGGTAGCACTGTCGTTGGAGTTTTTGGGTCAATTAGATTTTAGGGACATGTGGTCACCAAAGCAATAGTAGGACGCCTTAGCGGTAACCCTAATGTCTTAGATCCTTTTTATCCGAGGCAACCGTTTCGAGGCAACTTGGATCTTTAGATAGGAGGGCGACCTCTAAAACACCCTATGCTCAATGACCACGTCGAGGCAACCAAGTGAGGCGTACCCTAGGAGTGGCATGTGTACGTGTGTCAGGTTTCATGTTTAAATTATCTTTGCACATTTTATGGTGAGCTACGGATTGATTTTATTTTTCAGGCAAGTCTTGTCATGCATAATTAACAGTTAATAATTGTGCGGAAAGTAAATTGCGGAAAGTGAATCTACGCTATTACGAGGCGTCGGGTATTTACATCGCCAAAAACATAACCCTTGAAAAATAAATTGCGAGAAAATAAAGAAAGCGATAAAAGCCCTAATTATCTATTACATTCTTGGAACAAATACATAAATATGATCAAAATAATGAATTAAAAATAAATATGCGCGCGAAAGAATTGAATCGGGACGTCTTTAGGGTTTTGACCCTTTTTTAGAAAAGAATAGAATTTTGGTCCTTTTTGCAATTAATTAAACCTAATTCTAATTAATTAAATAATCACAAGAGAAACATATTTTTTAGTTTTTTATGTTTTAATGAAAATAAAAATAAAATAAAATAAAGTTGTCAAAACCCTAATTCTAGATTAATTTTATTTATTGTGAAAAAGATTAAAGTTAACCTAATTTAAAAGACTAAATCAATTTTATTAGTATTTATTTACAAAATAATAATTAATAGTGAAATTAATAAATAATAATAATAATAAAATATTTACATTTTTAATGGTCTGAATTTATTATGAAAAATATTAATTAAGTGAGTTAATAAAATAATAATAATTAATAGCTATAATTAATAAAATAATTAAATAGAAATTGAAATAGAAAAGAAAAAAAGAATAAAGAAAACCAGGGGGGTGCTGGGCCCAGAAGGAGTTTTGTTAGAAATTCCAAGCCCATTAAGCCACAAGCCTCTTTGACTTTCTGACTTGTCCATGGCACTGGTTGACCAGGAGCAACATGGTCCTCATCTCATGGACATCAGATCTGTGAGGGTGGCCACTTGGCGCCTGGGATTGGAAAGAATATGGTGGACATCATTTGAAAGCCTGCACATGATTAGGTGAATAAAAACAACAAATAATAGTTTTGGGGGACCTGGGGTTCGAACCCAGGTCCCAATGATCATATGCCAGCACACTAACCACTCCAACCACCTGCACGCGTTTGTAAGTATAATGCTAAGCAATTAATATATTTGGACAATTAATACATATGCTGAAATCACAAAAAACGCGCGCTCGTTTGAACGCTCCAACCATGACTCAACACGTCACCGTCTTCTTCCTCGTGCCTGCAAAATAAAGGTCAGATATCGGGGGTTTTTAACCCCCACAATATGGAACAAGGAATAATAACGATTAGCTCCCTAGGCTATATAAATATGGCACGAGTATGGCATTCAATTCATCTGGTTGCAACGATTTCAACCATAGGTCTTAGAGGTGCTAATTTTTCCTGTATAGCAAAGCCCTAATTTGAAAACTTGGAAACCCTAGAATTCATCAATGGCAATTTCTGTTTCAGGGCGTTTCAATGCAATTAAACCACACCATTAGCTTTGTATGAGTCCTATTAACACAAAACAATCACAATAGCATGTTAAATATGCATGAATCAAAGTATACGATTTTGGAAAAATGCTTCAAACCGTGAAACTGTTTGCAACGATTTCTTGAGCTATGAAGCTTGGTTTTGATTGCAAATCGTTCCTCACACTCCCAGCAATGTATTTGAATCATTATAATGCTTTGAATTGGCTTGGAATGTGGAAAACGGTTTTCAAGTTTTCTTGAATTTTTTGGAATTGGTTATGGCCTTTCTGCAACAGCTTTCACGTCCAATGCATTAGGGTTGACTTGTGTATTTATAGAGGAATGAAACTAGGTTAAATCCTTGAGCAAAGATCCATGGAATGATGGTTTCAATATTTGATTTTCAATCATATCTTTTTGCATCTTTTTGATTGAGAAAACTTGCCAAACTTGGAGATTTTTGTCCCCTTGATGTGCACACGAATTTGCCAGCTTGTCTTGAGCTTGTTTGCTTCACAAAAGATTGAAAAAAACATATCTTTGAATTTCCTACATTTTAAATTAATTAAATGAATTAAAATCAATTAAAAATCCAATTAATTAATAAAAAATAAGAAAATAATTCAATTTAATCTCAATGGGTCGTGCATAGGCCTTGGATAAAGTTTCAAGAAGCAAATTGAGGCCCATTAGCAAAAATAAGGTGTTTTGAGCAAAGTTGACTTTTGCAAATTCACAAAAATTTCCCAACTTCTCCAATGCATATCTTGCTCAATTTTGATCATATGAACATGTTCTTGGACATTTTGGAAAGGTCTTGAAGTCCTCTAACCAATGCCTTTTGTCCCATGTCATTTGGATTTACCAATCTCAAGTTATGGTCTTTGACTTAAAGTGCATTTTTGTTGACTTTTGAAATTGACCTATAATGTAGAAATTGATAACTTTTTGTGAGAGCATTTCTTGGACTTGGAATGTGAAGATGGATTATAGGAAATGTCATCCCCTTCAAAATAAGCATTGGATGGGATTTTTCTAATAAACCATGAAAAAGTTATGCCCTGGTCAAGATACAATTGCCTTTTTTGCTGTCCAAAAATAGTAACTTTTGCATCTTTGATGATTTTTGAGCCATGCTTGTGGAATCATGATCAAGACTTGATCAAATGATGATTGTGAGCTCAAAATAATATGTTGACCAAAAATTCTGACTTTTGACTATAAAATGACCATTTTCCCTTGCAGTTGATTGTGAAGCAAATGGAGCTTTTGACTGTGCAATTTGACATTGTGAGTCTAGGGACTTCAAATGTAGATGCTTGGCAATGTACATAGGCCCATGTGACTTGATTGGACTATTGAAAACCTCAAATTCCTTGAGAGAACCAAAACCCTAATTTCAGCTGGCTTAGGAGGTGGTTTGGACTGTGCAGTCCTTGAGAAATCTTGAACCATTTGAAGATGATTCTTGATAAATTTTGAAGAATATGGGAGGGAAAATTTTGGGGTACAACACCATGTTCTCTTAGGATATGCTTGCTCCGTTCGAATGTAAGTTAGACCTTAGGTTGCAAACCATGCATGCTAACATTAGGTAGACGTTTCCCTTTTGTTAATCCAAATCTTAGGACCACCGTTGTATGATAACATTATGTTATAAATAGGTTAGTCTCCCTTAGACTATTTTCTTCCCCTTTTGCATATGCATTTAAAACTAAAACCTCTTTTCTTAGCAAATCAAAAGCATGCTAATCTCACTTAAACCCCCTTTTCAAGGTAACAAAACACAAACCAATCAAACGTGGCATCTTGCCTCGAGGGCGTAACTCGAAATTATTTTCAAGTAAGGACATGATTAATTTACTTATGTGCTAATGCATAAGTCTCCAAAGGTCGAGCTGCAGCAGAAGGCGAAATTAACATTATTCATAAAAAACACAAAACAAACAAAACATGCCAGCCGGACTACGGTAGCTATGATTCCTCAAAAAGGATACGTAGGCATTGGGGTAGGGCCCAAGCGAGTACAACTTTATTTTCCCTACATTCTTTTCTTTCTTTTGCATGCATTTTTCCTCAGTAATAAACAATAAGCATATATATTAAACACACCCATAAGATAGACAACAAGAGTGGATACCGTAAAGTACTATGGGTGTATGGGGTGCTAATACCTTCCCTTCGCGTAACAAACTCCCTTACCTAATCTCTTGGTCGCAAGACCGTGACTTATCTCTTCTCAGGTTTTCTCGATGTTTACCTTTCACTCTATGTGGGATAAAAGACGTTCGATGGAGACTTCATTGTTTGATGATTCTCAGCCGGTTATTTCAACTGGTGGCAAGAAGTTTATTGAAATACCCAAAGTGCACCATTACAGAATCATTCACGTTCTAAAGGCTATTACATCATAATCACAACACCTAAAAAATCCTAAGTCTTTCATGCTATAATAATACTAGACTCTTCATGCTCCATCTTTAACGAAATTTACTCCCTTGCTAGCACTAGTGTCATGGTATCACGTTGCTTCAAATCTGCAGCCAGATAATGTCGCAAACATACACCAAAACAGCTTGCCCTGCACATCATCACAAAAGAGTTCAGCTGATGTCCATACTAAGCAACCTGCATAATCGTTTTGAAGGAGAAAATCAGGAAAATGCTTCATACCAGATGAAATCGATTCACAATAAAGCTATCTCAGAATATAAGAAAAAGGGAAGTATTATATCAGAATTGATAAATAGAAAATGATAAAAAACAGATGAAAGAGAAAATCGTGAAAAAACATAATTACATCTTAGAAAAAGGAAACCGTGGCATTCAAGAAGATTCAAGGAAAAATAATAAGACATGAGGAAGATTATTAAATGGGGAAAGGGATCTAAACGTTTCACAGCAATACAGTGTTGACAGAGTTGAGAAATCCAATATAAAACTGTGTTCAACTACCTCATGACCAAGTCAGCATCCAACTAACAGTTCAGAAACCATAACCAAAATTACCAAAGTCAGAATATACAAATAGGTGGAAACCGTGAAAAAATATCAAGAATTCAACACAAATATAACTAACATTGCCAACTCATCCTAACAGAACTAACAGAAATTTCCAATTGAATCTTCTATCCGTTTTTCTAACAGAATATAACAGAAATTTTACCGGATTCAACTTCATTCTTCATAATCTGGAGAAGAATCACAAAAACGCATCAAACTCTTTCTTCTCCTTTCATATTCATCTTCATCATACTTCAATTTCTTTGGAAGAATCACCAAAAAACCAAAAGCTCCTCTTCAATCTTTCTCTCTGGATCCTATCTTCACCTTCATTTTCTTTGAATCTCTATCACTTCCTTCATTCCTCAGCAGCACCTTCACTCTGTAACGAATCTCCATCTCCATAACCGAAGTTGATGCTTCTGTAACCTTCATCATTCTTTGTTCTGTTTTCTGCAATTTCTTCCGCAACTCACAACGAATCCACGACTGCAACTATTGTAATATTCTTCATTGCAACCTTCTCTGCAACATCAAGAACGCATTGAATCGTCATCCTCGCGTTAACTCGGTTCTTCAACAACAACATAGAGGAATGAGGTGTGGAAGAAGAATAATCGGAAAAAAGTGTACCTGAGAGTTTCTTTCGTGGCTTCTCGTCATCTTCGTCGTCACGAAAAAGCGTCGGACATTCCCTGGCCAGTAAGCTTCAACTTCTCTCTATTTCTTCATCGATTTCGCTATACCATATTTGCTCTGTTCGCGATTCGGTGTGAAGTTTATGAGGAAGGGATTTAAACCGATGAAATCAAGAGGAGTTATGGTGGCGTTGGGTTGTCTTATAGTGGCAAATGGAATGGAAGATCAACGGAGGTGTGTACATCGATGTGTGTCGCGAGACCTTGTTTTCGCATTTGAAGGAGACGAAATGAAAATCGATTGATGAGGATGGAAATATGAATCGTTGGAGAAGGAGGTTGCGGCACCATTGGTGTTGAGGGATCGCAGAAGAGGACGATTGGGGATGACGCGCTGTTGAGATTGAGAAACAAATGGAGTTTGTGTTCGATGATTTGAACCGTCACCCAAACTTAACCTAATTCCCTAAATTTTTTTATTTGATTGTTTTTTTGTTATAATCAATAAATACATAATATGAATAATAGGAGGATGTTAGTGATTTGTTTGTGAAGTAAGTGGACCGAAACTCACCCAAAATGGAGCCCAATATGCAATTTTTTTGCATTTTTGATGTTGGTGAGACATAAATAATTGTTTGGACTATATTAATGGGCCTTCAGCGCATGTTTGTTAGATCATACCACCTGGATTCCAGTTAGCACCCCCCTTTGATCATCCTATACTTATTTTATTAGATTTATGATTTTGCTCTTTTTTTTCTATATTCTTTTATTGATAAAAATTACAAAAATCAATGAAATTTTGTTAGATTTTTTAAAATATTATAGGAATTAATTCCTGATTATATGATTACTTGATAATTGTGATTCACCTTTTCTTATTGAGATCTGAGTCTTATGCAGGTTTATTACGTGATATATGGATATGCTTGATATTCCGATTGTGATTTATTTTCACATCGATGATACTTCGATACTTATTCTGAGCATTTGATTTCTGACTCTCCTCTATTGCTTGGTGAAGCTTACTCAAAGTTTTTCGGGTTTCTCTGATTCTCTTGTTGTGCTACAAACTTTTGTTTGTTTGGTATTTTCTCTTGTTTATCTCATTTCAGCACTTTACTGTTTTCTAGATATCATGAGAAGTAGGAAATAAAGAGCGTGCGCTCGAAGTCGTTGTTTAAAGTCCTGTAGCAGGCACTGCTTTCTGTATGTTATACGTGTTTGTTTAAAATCCTACCTTTGAAGTAGGTATTTCACACGTGTATTTATATTTGTGCTTGCATCTATTCCCACATCCCTTATTGAAGTCCTCAAAAGGAGACGGGTGGAAAGGGTTAGCAATCAATCCCCACACATTTCGTTTGTATCATCCTTAGCTCGTAATGCACCATGATGCTTTGGAGTTGTTCCTACTCTTGTTATCGATTCGTCAAGTGGAAAAGGGTTTCGCAATCAAACCCCCACATTTTTTCTTGAGCTCACATGGGCGATGTTGACGCTCTATTTTTTTTTCACTCACCCTTACTCTTCTTACCTGGAAATACGAAGCCATGGTACAGATTTGGTTCCCACAAATAGCTTATTTGCCTCGATTGATATGACCCCTTGGCTAAAGCTTCCCACTTCATCCCCTTCCCCTCCTGTTTGCCTCGGTTGATATGACCCCTTGGCTAAAGCATCCCTACTATATTTTGTATCTACCTCGATCATTTATATCTTGGTTAGGCCTTTACCCCAATTAGTATGCACTACTGGTTGCATGTGTATGCTCTCTTGAGCTTGTTAGTTATTTGCTTATCATCCTTGTGTACATGTTTTCTTAGGTTGTGAACCTTTGGCATGTTCCCTTAGGAGCTCTTGATTCACCCTTTGGTGGTGATTCGAGATAGACGTAAGTTTAGGTTGTGAACCTTTACTATGTTACTTTAGGGGCTCTTGATTCATCCTTTGGTGGTGATTCGAGATAGACATTAGGATTGTATTCCATACATGTCAACTTAGGGTAGAGATTTCCATTTTATCCTCAACCATAGGACCACCATTGTATGATAACATTAGGGATAAACTTATATAGTTTCCCTTAGATGTTTTTCTTTCTTTTGCATCCTTGCATTAAAACTAAAACATTTTTATTGGAAAATGTATAAATCATCTAATAAATTTCAAATCCCTTTTCAAGGTAAAAAACATCAACCAACGCAAATTTTTCCTCCTTCGGGTCTTTATTTAAAACTTTCAAAAGAACATGTTAATTTACTTCTGTGCTGACGCGTGAGTCTCCAAAGGTCGAGCTGCGGCAGAAGGCAAAATTAATATTGTTCATTAAAAAGACAAAACTAATTAAAACATGTAAGCCGAACTACGGTAACTCTGATTCCTCAAAAAGGATACATAGGCATTGGGATAGGTCCTAAGCGAGCATAAGTTTATTTTCCCTACATTATTTTCTCTTTTATTTTGCACGCATTCCCTCTTTGCATTTTCTTTTAGCTCTTAAGCTTAGATTTGAAATACACCCTTTTATTAGAACCATAAAAGTGTATACCTAAGAGTACTATGAACGTGTGGGGTGCTAATACCTTCCCTTCGTGTAACAGACTCCCTTACCCGATCTCTCGATCGTTCGACCTTGATTTCACCCTTCTCAGGTTTACTTGATGTTTACCTTTCCTTCTTGTGGGATAAAAAATATTCGATGACGACTTCATTGATTTCATCTCGATGATTTGTTCAGCCGATTGTTTCAGCGTGGAGCACTGCGGAGATGCCCGGACTCGACCTTGAGGTCGTCTATCACCAACTTGTTGTGGATCCATCCGCTAGGGCAGTATTACAATGTAGGCCTAGGCAATCTCCTGAAAAAGTGAAGGCTGCTGAAGAAGCTGTAAAAGACCTCCTAGAGGCAAATTTTATTTTTGAGGCCCAATATTCATCTTGACTCTCCAACATTATGCTTGTTAATAAAAATAATGGAAAATGAAGTATGTGTGTTGACTATACTGATCTCAATCGGGCATGTCCCAAAGATGCATTTCCTTTACCTAATATTGGCATGTTGGTCGACAACTTGGCCGACTACAAAATTTTATCATTTATGGACGCATATTCGGGCTATAATAAAATCCCTATGGTGATGAGTGACAGACATTACACTGCCTTCACGATCGGGCCGTGAAATTACTAGTACAACATAATGCCCTTCGACCCAAAAAACGCGGGTGCAATGTACCAGCGGATGATGAACAAAGTCTTTCATGGAGAAATCAGGGACATGCTCGAGGTGTACATGGATGACATGATTGTTGTACCCCAAAATTTTCCCTCTCATTTCTCAAAGGATCATCCTGGACCCTCGGGTTTACTTCTATCAAGTTTTAAGTCTTGGATTACAATTTTCCAAGAAAGTCATCCACAAGGGCAAAATGGTCAATTGCACAGTGAAAAGTCAAACTTTGACTTTTAGATCAAAAATCAAGTTTCAAGAATCATACTTCATAAAGGCAGGTCAAAGTATGAAGTTTGTTTCATCAAGAAAATCAAAAGTCAAGATTATGTTGAAAAAGTCAAAATTCTAAATACTTCTAAGTGTTTAAGAAATATGATAAATTCAGAACTTCTGGCTAGATTTTCACCATGATGCAAGTTGATTATGGAAGAACTTCTAACACAAGAGTTGTAGACCTCAATGAGATCTAAAACATTACAGAACAAAACTTCTTCTATAAATGCTGGGATTTCAAGTTATACAGCTTCAAAGGCACGTCATTAAAACTGAAACATTCAGTAAATTCTGGACCTTTCCAAAACTGGATTTGGTTAGAACTTCTGGATCAATTTTCATGCAGGTCCAGTCATAACTTACAAGAGCAATTAAAAGAGGGTTTACAAAGCGTGTTATAAACTTTTTGGAAAGTCTGAGAACTCCCTCAGAACACGCTGGAGCAAAGAGATTCAAAGATCAGAAGTTGGATGTTTGTTCTAAGTTGCATTGATGCTAAACTTCTGACCCAGAATTAAGATATGATTCATAATCTCATATTGAAGGATTTATGGTTTGATAAATCTCATCATCATTTAATGCTCACAACCACTTTTGAGTTTTTATCCAAAGGATCTCCTCGCGTGTGAGATAGAAGTACCATTGTTGTCCTTGAAAAGCAAACTTTTGTACAAGAGTATGTTGGGCCCATGCTTTGCTTTTGCTTCTGAGGGTACTTTTCCTTAATTCATGCTTACAAATCTAACTTAGGCACGACTAAAAGCTGCTAAACACCATACTTGTTTAACTTGCTTCAAGAACAAGTCAGCGCCCTAACATCATGGTTGTACCCTTGACCTCTCCAAGCTACTAAAACTTTGCCTATAAATTGAAATCTATTTGAAACTGTAAAATGGTCGAAAGATTGAAAAGAAAAAGCCTCAAAACTTTGTAAAAAATTCCAGGAATCCAAAACTGCAAACACAAAAACAAAACTTGCTAGTTCTTGATTTTTGCATTCAAACTCCATTTTTCCTCAAGTGTTTCTTGGCCAAGTCATCCATACAGCTTCTGATATACATTTAGAAGTTGTCTTACTTCTGTTTTCTAACTGTAACACGTTCTCCATCAGTCTCCACCTCAAAAATTCAGAACTTTGCTTCTTGGTTGTTCCAGAATTTTCCAGCCATTCATAGCCCGAGTTAAAGGTTGTTCCATCCTGCTGAGTACGTGAGGAAGCTGATCAGAATATTACAAGCAGTCAGAACCAGGTTCTAGTTCACAGGACCTTTTCCAGCTGCAAGGTAAGTTTCTACTGACTCTCATCATATCACTTAGGCATTATTAAACTTGCATGTCCAAATACAATGTAGACATCTTGATTCTGATGTTATACATATTCTGAGGTTTCATGCATTTTCTGCCTAAGCAGGGAGAATATCATTTCAGAACTTCCTAAGGAAATTAGGATTAGCAAATACATGTTTGTTTCTAATTTACAGTCTTGATATTTTTTTATGTTTCTGACACCATGATGGAAACCTGCCATAATTGCTATGTTTGTGTTTTCTATTCTGTTGAAAAATGACTAAGATGTAGATGTTCTGATTAGCATGGAAAAAGAGATGAAGTTTATCATCAGAGTTTACTTTGTGATACATGTTTATGCTTTTGCTTCTAATACCGGATGTACAGCCACCCCAGTGGTAGAAAGCGTGCACATAAGATATTAGTACCAAGGGTCCTGGGTTCTAGCCCCAGAAGCATCTCTTTTTTAGGCTCATTCATTGACATTTTTACCCATTTATCTGCTAGACAATATTCCTAGATCAGAACTTCTAGATATCCTTACCCAACAACATTACCATCTCACTCTCTCAAACAACCAGAACTTCTGACTTGCCAGTGATATTAGAACTTCTAGGTTCCCAGCTACACTATAGCTTCTAAACCCCTTCAACAATCAGGACTTCTAGGATTTACTTTATTCCCAGCAATCTCATAACTTCGGTGTACCCAAACCCCAAACTCCTGACCTTCCCCTTTTCTGCTAATATGTTATTTCTGATTTTTACAGCGCATCAGAGTCTGAGTTTCTGCCCTTTATTTCTGTCCTTTTCAGCCACACGCTGATTCTGACCCCTTTTCCTCTTATTATTTTTACTTTATCTTTAATAATCAAAACATCAAAAATATTTATTTTTGTAATCACATACTTTGTTTTATCTCTTTTAAAACCAAAAGATCAAAATATTTCCTTAAGCAAACTTACTTCTTTTCTTAACAAAAAAAAAAACAAAACAATTCCATTTTACATTTCTTGTACATTATTTCAATATGGTTGTAATAGATAATTAGGACTTTAATTTCTTTCAATCCCCATTTATAAATTTTTACACCCCATCCCCTTAATGATGTAATAGAGTATGACTTTACTTTTCTGCACTTTTATTACTTTCATATATTGATTAGTAATTAGGGTGTGTATGGCAAGACATGAAATCAACAAATAGATAACCCTAATCAAGACTAAACGTATATAAATTAAACAAACTTTCACACTTGCAACCTTAGGGTAATCCCATTTTGTTGCCTATTGGAAAATAGTCATGTCCCTCGAACATGGGCGTTTTAGCAAAGACCCTCGATAAAGGATCGTAGTCCCTCGATGACCCTCAATGTTGCCTTCGATAAACAATCTAGTCCCTAAACGACATTTCTAAAATATCCTATAGGTTGCCTTCTATGACTATACAAACGTCCCGCGCCCGTCCTTTCACATCCAACGACGGGGCTTCTTACCAAAACAATGGTAAGATAGCAACATCTAAAGGAGGAGAAAAAGAACACTAAAGACCTTTTGAGTAGGTAGTATGCTCCTAGTTGCTCACTTGCTCACAACAAAAACATTTTATACACCAACACTTCATTTTGAAACATTTTTCAAAAGACAAACACTTTGTACGCGTTCTTATAGAAACCAGAGCCATTACAAAGACACCTTTTCAAAATCACTTTCAAAAACACATTCTATAAACACTTCTTTGAACTATTTTCCAAACAACACTTTGTACGCGTTCTTAGAGAGACGAGAACCATTACAAAGAAGTTTTCAGAATACTTTCAAAACCCACACCACAAGCACACTTTCAAACAAAAGCAAGTGTTTTAGCAAGCAACTAAGAGCCCATAGATAACTACGGATGAAAAGGGTGCTAATACCTTCCCTTTTCATAATATACCCCCCGAACTTAAGAAAATATCTCGAAAGGTATTTCATGTTCTTTTCAACCTTTCCTTATTGGATAAAAGAAAAGTCGGTGGTGACTCTTGCTAACCGCAACAATTGCAAACAAACGCAAAACATCCCAAGTCATTTCTCCCACCGTGTTACAAAATTGGTGACTCTGTTGGGGAATTATCTTAAGAGTGGGGTTACCTTAAGGCTAGATCACCTTTACTTGCTTTCTTTGATTAATTTGTTTGCTTTACATTTTTTGGGTCTTTGCTTGGGCTTTTGTTAAAGATCCTATACCCGGATCTGGGGCACCTTTTAGGAAAGTAGAAATAAATCATGGAAGTTGTACGACACAGACCGATATGGACGAAGTGATAGCTAAGTTAGCGTGACACTTTGGCTTGTACTAATGTTCCTTGAGTCAGTCAAGGATAACATTAGGCTTCCTTAGCGTCATTAAGCGCTAACTAGCCTTTAGAACCTTTTAATCGACTCATATTAAGCCACTAGAAAGTAGTGAGAGGCCGACTTTGGTTTTTACCGAAGATTGGTTGATACTCGATGCTACACTCATTGGGATTGGACTTTTGGGATATTCTGGCTGCAATACTTCGGTGCTTGAGCTAGAACAATTCCTAAAAGAAAGGTCAGTTATATGAGACTCCTTAGAACCCGTTACTTTTAATAGGACAGGTTGAGCCAACTAAAACTTCAAGAGGGTACTTAACTTTAAAGACTCATGCAAGCCTTTAAACCTAGATTATTTTGTGTGACTTGCTTGATATGTCTGTGATTTCAAAGCATAATCATAACATCATGAACATCATGACATACATACTAACCATTTCAAGGGGCTAGAGATTTATCTTTCCTTTTTGTTTTATAGGGTATGGATTCAACTCGCAGAAAGACTATCCAAATCAATTTTGCAGAGGTCCCTCCTAAGCTCAAAGAATTGGTCTTGAGAGTTCCCGAGAGCTTACCATTCAACAAGAGATATGGTCACTTGCTTAGTTTGGTTACTACCGGGTTTGACGAAGGTCTCATGAGTGTTATGTTCCAGTTCTTCGACCCTAAACACCATTGCTTCACTTTTCCAGATTACCAGTTAGTGCCTACGCTAGAAGAGTTCTCCCAAATACTTGGGTCACCTATATTGGAGCAAGTACCTTTCACCGACTTAGAACAAGATCCAGTTACTAAAAGTGTTTCCATATCCTTACATTTGAAACCATCTGACATCGAATCCAATTGGGAAAGAAGAAGTGGAGTCAAGGGTCTCCTTGCAAGTTTTCTAATGAAGAAAGCTCAGATATTCTTAGACGCCATGAGTTACCATGCCTTTTAAGATGTCATAGCTCTATTAATTTGTGTATTGGTTATGTTCCCCAATTCGGACCAGTTTATAGATGTCAGTGCCATCAACATCTTCCTCGCTCGCAATTCAATGCCTACATTGCTCAGAGACGCGCTGCATTCACTCCATACTCGTAATATGAAGAAACGAGGGACTCTTATGTGTTGTACGCCTTTTCTCTATTGGGGGTTTATTTCACACCTTCCTCGGTCAGTAATAAAGAATGAATTAGGCTTAAGGTGGAATCAAAGGATAATGTCCCTTTCTCACTCTAATATCTATTGGTGCCCTCGCTCTCAAGAAGATATATCTTTTATTGATCGCTGCGGAGAATTCCCTAATGTGCCACTTCTTAGCATTAGAGGAGGCATCACTTACAACCCTTCTTTGGTCCTACGTCAGTTCAGCTATGCTCGGAGGGACGGTCCCTACGATATGCTCGTCCAGGGTATTGTGTTTGACTATTCAAATGACCCGCAAGGTTATCGCCAGAGTCTCATTCGCGCTTGAGGCATGGTAAAGAAGACCGATAGCAGTACTTTGGGACACAAAAACTACATCCCTTTGGAGCCTTACCTTAGATGGGTATGAGCTCGTGCTCAAAATCTTATGATGCCATATGCTGCTATACTGCCAGTGATCTCAAAGTTTGTTGATCAAGAAGACGAACCTCACATCATTTCTCGTCCTGATATGCCAACAAGCTTCGAAGAGTTACAAAAGTCATGGATCTATCTCAAGTAAGAACAAGAAACCTTTGAGAATCAATTCTACGCCAGTGAGAAGAAAGTTCTAGAACTCACCAAGCAGCTTCACGAAGAGCAGAGTCTGAACGCCTACATCATGCAAAAGAGGATGCGTTCAACCTTTTTGTCTTAGGAGGTTTTGTATTTTATCTCCTTCATTGTAAGCCTAAAAAGGCATGATGTACTCAAACTTGGATTTATTAATACAACGTGTGTTCCTATTTTGTCTAAAGCAAATTTAAATATCTAATTTCCTTGAAATCATTTGCATGTGCATCTTCATTCATCATAACACAAACAAGTTTCTTACAACAGGTCTCCTTATCTTTCTACTATTTATTTCAGTGAAATGGATATTGAACAGACATTAAAGGATCTTCAAGCGCATAGCGCTCAATTCCAACAGATGTTCTTAACCCTGGCAAAAGGACAAGAGGATTAGAAAACTCTGCTGATCAAAGAAAAGAAGAAGAAAGCGAAGAAAATAGCCGGTGTTTTGAATCTGGGAAGAAGGTTCAAAGGACCAGCCAGACGAACTCTAGATTTTGCAACATCATCAGGTGAAGGGGGTAATCAAGAGGGGAAAAACAAGGAAGTGAATGACCATCCAGAGTCTGAAGAAGAGGAAGAGGTTGATTACTCTGAAGAGCAGTATCCTCCAGCTGACGGTAAATACAAATAGTTGGAAGATCGCCTCAATGCTATGGAGATCCAGAGGGTACCCGGATTAGATTTTGAAGAACTAGGACTTGTCTCAGGGGTTGTCATCCCATAGAAATTCAAGATCCCAACTTTCTCTAAATATGACGATGTCTCTTATCAGAAGCTGCATTTAAGGTTATACGTCAGGAAAATTCAACCCCATACTGCGAATAGGAACTTATGGGTGCATTTCTTCCAAGAAAGCTTGCCGGGGACGCAATTGGATTGGTTCTATCAGTTGGAAAGGACCAATATTCGCAACTGGGAAGATCTGGCTGCCGCTTTTTACAAGCAATACCAGTATAATGCTGACTTAGCTCCAACTCGGACACAGTTGCAAGGCATGTCTATGGCTGCAGGTAAAGGTTTCAAAACCTATGCTAAAAAATGGCGGGATCTCACGGGAAGAGTCCAACCCCCTCTATCTGACAGAGAATTGGTGGATATGTTCTTAGGCACGCTATCTGGTCCATTCTTCAACCACTTGATCGGAAGCTCCTCGGTTGGATTTACTGAACTAATCATGACCAATGAACGAGTAGAAGCCGGTATAAAAAGTGGCAAAATTCAGAGAGATGCATCCTCAAGCACAATGAAGAAACCCTTTACCAGAAAGAAGGAGGTTAGTGTTACATACGACCACAGGAATCAAAACTAAACTAAACATCGCCCGACAGTAGGGGCTGTTATGATTTCTAATCCTGCACCAAATCAGCAACGAAATTATCAACGCAGGCCAGATGCACCCATAAGACGATTCACCCGAATCAACATGACCTTGTCCCAAGTTCTGTTACATCTTTTGAAGTCCAATCTAGTAACCTTAAAGGAAGCTCCCAAGAACCCCAATACAACTTCTCCTTGCTACAACCCGAATGCTCGATGTACCTATCATTCTGAAAGCCCAGAGCATGACACAAACGATTGTTGGGCCTTGAAGAATAAGATACAAGACCTTATCGAGGCGAAAGAGATTGAGTTTGATCCCCCAGAAACGCCTAATGTGATCATGGCGCCAATGCCCAAACATGGTCAAGGTGTCAATGTTGTTTATGATGATTATTTTGTTTCCTCTGTGAATGATTTAACTACTCCTCTTTTGACCATTAAACAAAATCTATTGCGAGTGGGTATGTTTCCAGGTTGTGATGAAAGTTGTCAATTATGTGTATCTCTACCAAATGGTTGTTTGTTACTGAAGATGGGCGTCCAGCGCCTGATGGCTAACAAAGAAATCTTGTTTGAAAAAGTTCCTCTTATCAGAAATTCCTATGAAGATGTCTCAATAATCACCATTTCCGATAATCCTCCCAAGGTTTTCACCAAAAGACCTGTCAGAATTACATCTATTCCAAAGTCTTCTCCCCTGATCATCACCATGGAAAGGCCAATACCATATTCTTCGGATAAAGTTGTTCCCTGGAACTATGGGGCTGACGTCTATTATTATGGCGTCAAGCAAGACCTGTTGGCTATCCAAGACAAAGCTGAGAAAGACACTGATCCTGACATCATCAATATCGTTGGGACCAGTAAGATAACAAAAAGTGGAAGGATCTTCTCACCTGAGATATCTCCAAAGACCATTGCTACTCCTGTAATTATTCCCATTACCACTCCTACCGACATTCCCAGTAAAACTCTTGTTGAAAAATCTACTGTTATTCTTGCGACCAAGACAAGGGGCAAGGAGGTGTTATCTGAGCCTGTCCATACGAAGGCACATCCAGAGGATATTCCTGAAGCTTCCAGAAAAGAGATAGAAGAAATACTGAAAATAATCAAGAAAAGCGACTACAACATTGTGGAATAGTTGGGGTAAACCCCCTCGAAGATATCAATGTTGGCCTTGCTTCCGTGTTCTGAGGCCCATGCCAAGGCCTTGGTAAAGTTTCTAAAGACCGCCCATGTGCCCCAAGAGACTTCCATTGACCAATTTAAGAATTGTGTGGCCATTCTAACTGCTGGTAACTGATTGGGCTTTTCTGACGCTGACTTGACTCCCAAAGGAAGGAAACACAACGACGCCTTGCACGTCTCCATTTAGTGAAGGGGCACTACGCTAGCTCACATTCTGGTGGATACGGGCTCATCGCTGAACGTCTTGCCCAAAAACTCTCTTGAACGGTTAGATTGATAGGGACTTACTTTAAAGCCTAGCAAAATTGTAGTGAGGGCCTTTGATGGTTCTAAAAGGACAGTACACGGAGAAGTTGACATCCCTGTAAAAGTTGGAACTCAGACTTTTGATTCAACTTTCTATGTGATGGATATCCGCCCTTCCTATTCCTGTCTTTTGGGCCGACCCTAGATTCATGACGCTGGTGTCGTCACCTCTACATTACATCAGATGTTGAAGTACCCAATCAAGGGAAAAAACATCACTGTCCATGGGGAAGAGAAATATATGGTCAGCCACCTGAACTCTTTCAGGTACGTGGAAATGGATCGTGAGTTCATTGAAACTCCGTGTCAGCATTTTGAGGAGGTCCCACAAACAATTACGACAACCAAGACTACTACCAAGACTCCAAAAGTTACCAGACCACCATTGAAAATGGCCTCTCTAAAACATTCCAGAGCAGTGATCGAAGAAGGTGGATGCACTATCTATGGTCAACTTCCGGATATTCCTTACAAGTCCGACAAATTTGGTTTCGGTTTCACCTCGGAAGCACAAAGGACTGTTCGACGAACTCATGCAGGGGGGAAACCTTTACGTATCAGCAATCAGGGAGTAAACGCAATGGAAGATAGTGATGGCAGCTGTGACCTAGATGAGTGGATTTTTCCAACTGTCAGCGGAGGACTTAACAACTAGGAAGCCAAAGAAATTGTCCCTATTACTTTTCTTCAAGAGTAATTGTCTTTCAATTATTATCATATTTGTAATAATTAAACAATTTAGACTTTAAAACCTCGTGTCTTACCCGAGGCACAATGGTCCATTTGTGAGGGTTGTTACTCCATCTTCATATGTCATCAATAAATCATGGACGTTTTTTGCATGCAAATTTTATGCTCTTTGTTTTTATTTTTTTAACCTTTATCATCTTTTTTCCAAAGATAGCTATGCTCTTACACACACTCACATATCAAAATGCAGATCCACATCCATTCAGGATCCCATGGGTAACTATTCTGCTATGCCCTATCATGACTTTGAAAATCCAATCTACCAAGCCGAAGACGAAGGTGAGAAAGATTGTTAGGTACCATGAGATCTAGACAGGTTATTGCAACAGGAAGAAAGGACCATACAACCCCACGAAGAGCCATTGGAAATAGTTAACTTAGGTACTGAAGAGGATAATAAAGAAGTCAGGGTAGGTGCCAACCTGGAGTCTAGTCAAGAAGCGCTTAACTCAGTTACTACATGACTATGTTGAGGTCTTTTCCTGGCCATACAAAAACATGTCAGGACTCGACACTGATATCGTGGTCCATCGTCTGCCAACAAAAGAAGACTTCCCTCCGGTAAAACAGAAAGACCGTCGCATGCAGCCAGAAATGTCAGAGAAAATCAAGACTGAAGTCATGAAGCAGTTCAACGCCGAATTCTTAGCCGTCACCTCTTACCCACAATGGGTCGCCAATGTTGTTCCAGTGCCTAAAAAGGACGGTAAGGTACGTATGTGTATGGACTATATAGACTTGAATAGGGCAAGCCCCAAGGATGACTTCCCGCTTCCCCATATCGATATTCTGGTTGACAACACCACACAGCATAAAGTATTTTCCTTCATGGATGGTTTCTCCGAATACAACTAAATCAAAATGGCACCCGAGGACATGGAAAAAATGACCTTTGTTACACAGTGGGGCACATTCTATTACAAGGTTATGCCATTCGGGTTGAAGAATGCTGGGGCAACCTATCAGCGCGCCATGGTAGCTCTGTTTCACGACATGATCCATCACGAAATAGAAGTCTCTGTGGATGACATGATAGCCAGATCTCAAACTGAAGAGGAACACCTTGACCATCTGCAGAAACTATTTGAAAGACTAAAGAGATACAAACTAAGGCTGAACCCAAATAAATTCACTTTTGGAGTAAGGTCCGGTAAACTCTTAGGCTTCGTTGTCAGCGGCAAAGGTATCGAAGTAGACCCTACAAAGGTAAAAGAAATACAAGAAATGCCTACTCCTCGCAGTGAGAAGGAAGTCAATGGATTCTTAGGACGACTAAACTACATCTCCAGATTCATTTCTCACCTAACCGCTACTTGTGAACCAATCTTCAAATTATTAAAGAAAGATCAAGTGGTGGAATGGAACGAAGACTGTTAGACTGCCTTCGAAAGTATCAAAGAGTACCTTCAAGAGCCTCCCGTTTTGATGCCACCAGTCGAGAGAAGACCTTTAATCATGTATCTAACTGTCTAATGGGGTGTGTGCTGGGGCAGCATGACGAGTTTGGCCGAAAAAAGCATACAATATACTACCTGAGCAAAAAGTTTACCGACTGTGAAACCAGATATTCACTGCTCGAGAAAACTTGTTACGCTCTGGCATGGGCTGCTCGCCGACTAAGACAGTATATGCTGACCCACACTACCTTATTGATATTGTTGCACCCCAAAACTTACCCTCTTGATTTAGGCTTATGTTTCATCATGAATATCATATTGCATTGCATTCATACATTGTGATGGGATCAAAGCACTTTGGTTATCAAGTCTTCCTTAAGCCTTTAAGTTTATTTGCATTGACAAGTTGCTCAAGAAAAATCTTATTATATAAACCTTTGGATCTTTCAAGCTCAAAAGTTATTGCATATCTCAAGATGTTTCATCCATCTCTTTGGATCATCAGAGGATTGAAGTTTGTGTTTGACTACAAGGACAATCACTCTTTGGATTCACCAGTCAAATTAGGGTTTTGTTGAGAAAGGCTATTGGCCAATATACAAGTCTTGATTTGGAGAGCTACAACATCTCATGGGTATTTAAAAAGTCTTTGCACAAGGAATTAGGCATGATTCCCATAGGATTTGAAGTTTTGAAGATAATTCATCAGTCTCTTGAAGTGTTGATCAAAACTAGGGTTTGGGATTTCATCAAGTTTTCTTGAGAATTTTGAAGTGAAACTTGGTACATGGCCTCTATATGTTTGAAAGATCACGTGTTTGAAGTTTTGATCATCAATTCAAGGATGTACTTTTCATTTTTCAAGTCCATTTTGGTCATTGGATCAAGGAGATTGAAGTTTGGGTTGAAGCTTGTTCTTGAAGAAACCCTAAAAGTTTCTAATTTTGGAAAATAAGGACTTAATTTCAAAAATTCATATTTTATTCATCTTTGATCACAAAAATACAAATGAAATATGCTTGGAAAGCTAATGGAATGATATTTCACCTCCTTTGGTCTCATGTCCAAGTTGGCAAGGAATCAAAAGTTATGGTCTCTTGAAGTCACAAAATTATAGGTCATTTTTCAAAATTTGTGAATTTCAAACCCAATTTTGAGAAACTTAATAAACTCAATTGCAAAAACTCTAAACTAAGGGTTTATAGATCTTTTCAATACCTTTCCAAATTGTACTAATTTGTATAAAAACTCAAAAGTATGAGCAAGTTGTGAGTCTTGGAACTTTGGAGCATTTTATTGAAATTTGGCAAATATGCAAAATGGCCATTTCTTGCAAACTCAAGTTTTATCCATTCCTCTTGCTTCTAATCAAGCCCATTGGTAATTTGTGACATGCAGAGGCCCACCACACTCACTATTTCGTGCCCCATATGGTATTGCACATGTTGGATTGAAAAAATGACAAACTTGCTCAAAGTTGCAAATTCACCAACACTTCTTCATTTCAAACAATCATGAGCTGGCATTTTGGGAGTGTAATTCTGACTTCATTTGGCTCACAAAACGCACAAAAGGAAAGCAAATGCACGAGTAAAACGCATATTCCATGAGTATCTTCATTTTTGGCCAAAACTTCCAAACTTGCCCTCCAAGAGTTTTGAGTGACAAATACCATTTCTATCCTCTTACCCTCGTGCTATATAACAAGAACCAAGACTCATTTGTGAGGAGAGAGGCTCATAATCGCTACATTTCAAATCTGAACATCTTGGAAGCATCTCTGCAAATTGCTTCGAATCTCTCTTCTCCTTAGACCATCCTTCAAAATTCTTGGTGATTCAGCTTCAATGAAGCAAGGAGATCAAGCCTGCACCATTGGATTGCTTCTGGAGTGAAGGAATCACGTTACCAGATTTCACATCCATGTAAGTTTCTTGAACTTTGATTTATGTGTTTCAGCTTGAATTAAGGATGCAAATTATGTTTATTGAGTTGATAGCTGGCCAGTCATTAGGATTGATGTATATTTGAGCTTTGATTCGAGCAAAATTGTTGAAATCGTGTTCATGACTTTGATGTCTACAGTGAGTTTTTCCTGTTTTTGAGACTTTATTTCTTGATCTATGTTTGATCTTTGAGTGTGATTCAAATTGCATCATGTAGTATGATATGCTAGCTTTAATTTGCACTTTGTTTCATGGATTTTGGTTAAGAAACGAGCATGTTTGATGGACCTGAACATAGGCTCACGGACTGTGGAATTGCACGCGTTTTGCCCTATGCTGGAGGTTGAAGATGAAGTGAGGTGGCGCGCTGTGATTGGCCTGTTTCAAATTATCATGCATTTTTCATATTTTTTTGTTTAATTGATTTTCTGATTTTTTTTTCTTGATCAAAACTGAAATTCTGGCTGCAGATACTCAATGTCACGTTCAATGTTATGACACCGTATCTGACTTTCTATAAGACAGTAAATACAAAAACAGTAAAGAACACAATCAATTGTTTACCCAGTTCAGTGTGCAACAACACCTACTCTGGGGGCTACCAAGCCAGGGAGGAAATCCACTATAAAAGATATTAATTCAGGAATAAACCAACCAGTTTATCTCCTTCACTTAAGACCTACCCAATGCAACTTCAATCTAAGTACAACTTAAACCTGAGTTCCTACTCACTCCCCCTCAATTACAGCAGTGATACTTAAAACAATTAACTAATGATTTAATGAAGACACTCTTCAATACATACACCTTATTATGCTTCACAGCTTTTTAATCAAGCAACACAAACACTCTTGCTTCACAGCTTTGAGTGATACATAAACCTAACTTGACTTTGCTTCAAAGCTTTAGTCAAGAGACACAAAACACTCTTGCTTCAAAGCTTTGAGTGATACAAAACCCTTACAATTAAAACCTATTCCAAGTCACTTATCACAATGATACTTGCTTGGATTACAATAGTTAAAACTATACAGCTTCTAAAAGATCTTCTGTCTAAAAGGGATAAATTCCAAACAACAGCCCTGTTGAATATATAGCAGCTGCATCTTCAGTTAGGGTTTCCACAAAAATCTAGGGTTAATTCCGTTTGACCTTAAGACTTGGTCACAGGACTTTATCAACCAGGTTAGGGTTGAGCTAGGTTAACCCCAAGTCCACGAGATTTTCTGTTCTGGAAAGACTGAGTCATTTTCCTGAAAAAACTCAGAATTACCCAAACTGCATAACTGTTAGTTCAGACCAGGATGTCTTAACATTTGTTATGACATCTGAAATCCTGTCTACTGATTTTGGTAAATGTGATCTTTTTGCAAAATGCTCAGATACACACTCATAAACAGCAGCACCTGTATGACAATATTTTTCTGCAAAGGTACCTAATAAATTAGTACCTAATAAACTAGAATGTTATGACATCAGTCATGACATTCACACACCCGGTTTTACCAAAAATGCATGCCAATAACTAAACAACTACAAACTCCCCCTTTGGCAGATTTTTGGCTAAAGCCCCTAAGCAATCAGAGATAGATAGCAGCAGAATAAATATGACTGCAGAAAAATAGAATGTCTATCAAGTAATTGACCACAGAATAATATCTCCCCCTCTTTAGCCACAAATGGGCCAAAGATACATGTTCTTAAAAGTTATACAGTCATCCCAAAAGTAATAAAAACAACAACTAAAAGTTGAACACACTTGCAAACTCCACCAGGGTCCAGCATCAACTCCACCAACCTTTAAGCATTGTCCCCTTCAGAGGAGCTAGTTTCTTCAGTATTGAGTTGATCTTCAGTAGCACCCTCTTCCCTTCTGTTTCCTTCAGCTTCCTCCTTTTCTAACCTGGCAATTAGGTTTTCTAGGGTCTTTTTCCTAGTCTCCAGCTCTTTGCAGGTCTCTTTCAATACAGCTATAACATCAGATGTTTTGGACTGAGTCTTCACAGATGATGTCTCAGCTGATGTTATGACAATATCAGGAGCATGAGATCCCTGAAACAACTTGTAGTGTAACCCAAGAGCAGGAGCTCTTTTGCAAGCAGTATCTCTTGCCACCAGGATATCAGGGTACTGTGCAAGGATAATTCCACGCAGGAGGGAGGGAAAGGCAATAGGGCCTTTGACAGCAAAGCTACCAGCATGTTTTAGAGTTTGTTCAAAAATATACCTGCCATAGTCAAATTCAGTCTTGGTTCCTACAGCATAAATAAATCTCCCCAATCCTGTAGAGATAGTAGATTTATGGTTTGTAGGGACCCAGTTGGCTGCACTAATCTTGTGCAGGATGGCAAATTTCATGCTTAGTTTGCTGGCATTCAGCTTGCCTTTCAAGGGCCAACACTTGACTTGTCTTGCTGTGATGGTTTGACAAACTTCATTGTAAGTGACTTCCAGTTCAGGGCAATCCTCATTTGATCTTCCAAGAAATTTGTTAATTTCTGATGGAGAGAAATTAACCCTTCTTCCTCTAACATAAACACATTCAAGGTCAGCTGACCTTCCATCAGCACATTCATCAGACAAGTTAACTATGAACTCCTTGACCAGATTTTCATAGCACTTGGTAAATTTTACCACAGTCTTCATCAGTCCAGCAGTTTTAATCAGGTCCATGATTTCCTTGCACTCCATGGCATCATTGTTTAGCTCTCTTTCTAAAGCTATTCTCTTCAAGCAAACATACTTCCATCTGTTGGCATTGTCAGGGTGGTGAAAAGAGATGTTGTCTGTTGGGACTTCAGGAACTCTAGCCATTTTGCTGGAGGGGAGTTTCCTTATGATAGGAATTTCTTCAGCATCAATCTCAAACTCTGATTCCTCATCAGAATCAGAAGACTCAGGTTCTTTTCTTTTCTTTGTAATTGGTTGTCTACCATTATGCACTTGGGCTTTCACCTTCCCTTTGGACTGACCAGTTTTCACAGATTCTACCCCAGTCTTGCCTTCAGCCTTGGATTTCTTATTAGCAGGTTTCTCTTTGGTCATACATTGTGCAACATTATGATTACCCTTTCTTTTCATCATTCTCCTAGCTATGCTAGGGTTTACATTGGCAATTAGATCATTGTCTGAGTATTCCTCGTCCACATCAATGACAGGTGGATCAACAGTTTTCTCTGAAGGGTTCTGAATGTTGTCATTTGGTGTCACAACATTCTCAGAGACATCTACATTTGCTTCAACATTTGGGCTTGCTGATTCTTGATTTAATGGGACAGAAATCCCCGGTACAGAGTGGTTTTCGCTTAGTATTCTTGTAACAAGCCTAGCAATTGCTTGATGTACTTGAGCTGATCCTTCCCTATTTGGTACAGAGGAAGAAGGATGAGAAGGATTACCAGAAGCAGTAGCTTGAGCTCTTCCTGCATGCCTAGTTCTCAGCTTTTTGACTTTGGAGGGGTCAGTTGCCATTTCTTTGAGAGGAGTGATCTCCAGGACTTCAGAATCTATGCATGTGGTGATTGCTCGAGAATCTTGGTCAGATGATGAAGATGAAGTGGTCGCCTTGGTTGAAGATGATGTTTGAGACATTTTGATTGACTTAGAGCACCAGTAGCAATTTGAGAGAAAACTTTGATTGAGAGAAGGAAATAGGTTGCAAAGTCGAGAGATGTAGGAGGCAAATGAGAGTCTATTCAACTTCTTAATAATTTTGAAAGAATTGGAAAAACATATGATTAACCCACTAAAAATAGACTTAACAAAAATAACTCCTTCAACCCTTGCTTTAAGCAAAATTAATTGCTAAAATTTCTCATATTGGCAAATACCCATCTTGCCCATCAAGTTTTCAAGTTGATTTCCATCAAGAGCCTTGGTAGAAAAATCAACCAGCTGAAGCTTAATGATACCATGTTCCAGTTTAATTGTCTTCTTCTCTACAAGATCAATGTGCTTGGTCCTGCTATGCTGAATAGGGTTCTTAGAAATATTGATTGTATTCAGATTGTCACAATACAATGTCACAACATCTTGTGAGACATTATACTCAGTGAGCATCTGTTTTGTCCAGATAATTTGAGAACAACTACTACCAGCTGCAACTATTTTAGCACAAAGTTGAAAAGGCAATCTTTTGACATGAATCATAGCTCTGGAAGATTCCTGTATGATCCTATTTTTCCTTCTGTCAACTCCATTTTGATGAGGAGTTATAGGAGAAGAGACTTCATGGCTCATTCCTTCTGAGAAACAGAATTTATTAAACTTGTTGTTTCCAAAATCCTTGTCATGATCACTTCTGATTCTGACAATACATCCTTATTTTTGGGTTTTCTTGCACTGTTCTCTAAAAACTTCAAGGTTATTCACCACATCATAGACATATCTCTTTTTACCAAGCCTTTCAATTTGATGTTCACCACAAACCCTCCTTTTATCAATTTGCAGTCTTGGAATCCTTCTGACTGCTTCCATAGAGATAGTTCTTTTCATTCTTCTTAGATGAAGATGGTCAAGTTTATGGTGCCACAGTTTCATCTCTTTTTCTTCTTTGGTAATAAAACACATAGTGGAGTTATTAGTGTTCTCAGGCTGCCACAAGTAACAGTTATCTTTAGATCTGATTCCTTTCATTACAACTTCTAGTTTTTCATTAATTACTAGACATTCAGATTTTGAGAAGTTGACCTTGAATCCTAGATCACACAATTGACTGATACTAATGAGATTAGCAGTCAGACCTTTTACCAATAGTACTTCATTCAGATTTTGAACTTCAGGGCAGTCCAAATTACCAACTCCTTTGATTTCACCTTTAGCACCATCTCCAAAGGTCACATAACTAGTGGTGTGAGGTTTAACATGATTGAGAATGTTCTTTATTCCAGTCATGTGCTTAGAGCACCCACTGTCAAAGCACCAACCCTCCTTTGCAGAGACTCTCAGGGAAGTGTGGGCTATCAGGGCAGTAGCCCTTTTCTTCCATTGAGGAGTATGTGGTACCCTTTTTGACTTAGGTTTAACACATGAGTTTTGATTAGGGTATCCATGCAATTTGAAGCAGAAAGGCTTTATGTGGCCATACCTCCCACAATGATGACATATCCATCTTTGGTACTTTTTCTTCATATATCTCTGTTCCTGATGTTGAGAGTTGTGTTGAGACATCTGCTTTGACATTTGTTTAACAGGCCTGATCTTCTTGTCTGCACCAGATTTCTTAGCTTCCACAAATCTTAGTCCAGATTTGTTTCCCACATTTTGTCCAACCTGAAGGATCTCTTCCAATTTGTCTGTTCCATTAGTCAGCATCTTGACAGATTTGGTCATTTGGTTCAGTTGTGAGTTCAGCAATTGAACTTCCCCTTCTAGATGACTTATAGTTTCAAGGCCTGCCCTTTTTTCAGCCTCCAGCTTTATGATGAGTTTTGATTGTTTCTTATTCTGCACACAGACTTCAGTACTTCTGATACACAATTTCTTGTAAGTATCATCCAGTTCTTCAAATGTCACTTCTTCATCACTAGTGTCACTTTCAGAGGTACAAACACTAGTTAGAGCAGTAACTAGTTTGGCAGATTCTTCTTCAGAATTACTTTCTGAATCACAGTCAGACCAAGTAACAGTCATTCCTTTCTTTTGTTTCTTAAGAAAGGTAGGAGATTCAGCTCGAATATGCCCATATCCTTCACAACCATGGCATTGAATTCCTCTGCCTTGATTTCCCTTCTCTTCTGACCTTGGTCTTCTGCTGGAACTGTCAATGTCAGAGGGAATGTTATGAACATTAGACCTTGACTTTGGATCTATTCTTTTGATGAGTTTGTTGAATTGTCTTCCAAGCATGGCTATAGCTTCTGAAATATTTTCTTCTTCATCCTCCTTGTTTTCAACATCAGAGTTGGATACAAGTACTATGCTCTTGTTCTTCTTGTCACCATTTTCAGTGATCCCCATCTCAAAAGTCTGAAGAGACCCAATAAGTTCATCCACTTTCAACTTGCTGATGTCCTGGGCTTCCTCTATGGCAGTTACCTTCATTGCAAATCTTTTAGGCAAGGATCTGAGAATCTTTCTCACCAATTTTTCTTCTGACATCTTTTCTCCCAGTGCTCCTGAGGTGTTGGCAATCTCCAAGATGTTCATGTGAAACTCATGAATGGTTTCATCTTCCATCATTTTTAGATTCTCAAACTTGGTAGTCAACATCTGAAGCCTTGACATTTTTACTTTGGAAGTGCCCTCATGGGTAGTTTTGAGAGTGTCCCAAACTTCCTTGACCAGTTCATATTGATGTACTAGTCTGAATATGTTTCTATCAATTCCATTGAAAAAGGCATTTAAAGCTTTGGAATTTCCCAGGGCTAACTCATCTTCTTCTTTACTCCATTCTTCTTCAGGCTTCAGACTGATTGTCCCATCTTTCTCAGTTATGGTGGGATGGTTCCATCCTTTGTCAGCAGCTCTCCATGCCTTTTTGTCCAGAGATTTTAAGAAGGCAATCATACGAGGTTTCCAGTAGTCATGATTTGTTCCATCCAGAATGGGTGGTCTATTTCCAAAAACTCCTTCTTTGTCCATAGTGCCAGAAAGTGATATCCCTAGATCTCACCCAGTAATACAGGCAGGGTGCCTGCTCTGATACCAATTGAAATTCTGGCTGCAGATACTCAATGTCACGTTCAATGTTATGACACCGTATCTGACTTTCTATAAGACAGTAAATACAAAAACAGTAAAGAACACAATCAATTGTTTACCCAGTTCAGTGTGCAACAACACCTACTCTGGGGGCTACCAAGCCAGAGAGGAAATCCACTATAAGAGATATTAATTCAGGAATAAACCAACCAGTTTATCTCCTTCACTTAAGACCTACCCAATGCAACTTCAATCTAAGTACAACTTAAACCTGAGTTCCTACTCACTCCCCCTCAATCACAGCAGTGATACTTAAAACAATTGACTAATGATTTAATGAAGACACTCTTCAATACATACACTTGATTATGCTTCACAACTTTTTAATCAAGCAACACAAACACTCTTGCTTCACAGCTTTGAGTGATACATAAACCTAACTTGACTTTGCTTCAAAGCTTTAGTCAAGAGACACAAAACACTCTTGCTTCAAAGCTTTGAGTGATACAAAACCCTTACAATTAAAACCTATTCCAAGTCACTTATCACAATGATACTTGCTTGGATTACAATAGTTAAAACTATACAGCTTCTAAAAGATCTTCTGTCTAAAAGGGATAAATTCCAAACAGCAGCCCTGTTGAATATATAGCAGCTGCATCTTCAGTTAGGGTTTCCACAAAAAGATAGGGTTAATTCCGTTTGACCTTAAGACTTGGTCACAGGACTTTATCAACCAGGTTAGGGTTGAGCTAGGTTAACCCCAAGTCCACGAGATATTCTGTTCTGGAAAGACTGAGTCATTTTCCTGAAAAAACTCAGAATTACCCAAACTGCATAACTGTTAGTTCAGACCAGGATGTCTTAACATTTGTTATGACATCTGAAATCCTGTCTACTGATTTTGGTAAATGTGATATTTTTGCAAAATGCTCAGATACACACTCATAAACAGCAGCACCTGTATGACAATATTTTTCTGCAAAGGTACCTAATAAATCAGTACCTAATAAACTAGAATGTTATGACATCAGTCATGACATTCACACACCTGGTTTTACCAAAAATGCATGCCAATAACTAAACACTGATATCTTCACTATGAGTCAAATCATCAAAGAAGAAAAAGAGATGAAACAGTGGCAGCATAAGCTTGGAAGAATGAAAAGAGCTATGGAAGCTGTCAGAAGAACTCCAAAACTACAGGCTGATAATATATGTGATGTGGCAAATAAACTTGAAGAAGAATGTGTTGTCAGAACCTTAAGTCATCTTGACAAGTATGTCGGAAAGAACAAGTCTCATAAATTCTGTTCAAAACAGATGCTTCCTGAGTACAATGTTACACAAGATGTTGTGACATTGTGGTGTGATAATCTGAAAACATTCAACATTTCCTTGAAACCTATTGACTTTGAAGAGAAGAAGTCATTTGAACTGGAACATAGTTTCTCTAAGCTTCAGCTGACTGATTCTTCTACCAAGGCGCTTGTTGGAAATAAATTTGAAAATTTGAGGGGCAGATTGGGTATTCACCAACATGAGAAATTATAGCAATCAGTTTTGCTGAAAACAAGGGTTGAAGGGATTAATTTTAATAAGTCTATATTTAGTGGGTTAATCATATTCATTCACAATTCTTTCAAAAGCCTTGAGAAGTTGAAGAGACTCCCTTTTACTCCCTACCTCTCTCATCCTTGCAACCTGTTTCCTCCTCCCAATCAAAGATTTTCCTCAAACTACTACTCAAAGTTAAACAAAATGTCTCAGACATCGTCTTCCACCATGGCGGCTTCGTCTTCCTCATCATCGTCATCATCTGATCAAGATTCTAGGGCAATCACTACATGCATAGAATCTGAAGTTCTTGAGGTCATTCCTCTCAGGGAGATGGCAACTGACCCAGCCAGAGTCAAAAAGCTCAGAACCAGACATGCAGGAAGAGCTCAAGCTACAGTCTCTGGTAATTCTTCTCATCCTTCGTCTTCTATACCTAATAGAGAAAGATCAGTTCAAGTACACCAAGCTATTGCTAGGCTGGTCACTAGCATTCTGAGTGGCAACCAATCTGTACCGGGGATTTCCATCCCTTTGAATCAATCAGAAAGTCCAAATGTGGAAGGTGCTGAAAATGTTGATGTCACTGAGGATGTTGTGACACCAAAAGACAACATTCAGAACACCTCTGAAAAGGCTGCTGATCCACCTATCATTGATGTGGATGAAGATTACTCTGATAATGAACTGATTGCTAATGTGAACCCTAGCATTTCTAGGAGATTGATGAAAAGAAAAAGTAGTCAGAATGTTAAACCTGATGCTAAGAAATCCAAGGCTGAAGGGATGTCTGAGAAAATTCAGACAAAAGGAAAGAAGGCACAGGTGCAGACTGCTAGACAACCAATCTCTAAGAAAAGTAAAGAACCTGAAACTTCTGATTCTGATGATGAATCAGAATTTGAGATTGATATTGAAGATACTCCCATCAGAAGGAAGCTCCCCTCCAGCAAGATTGCTAGAGTGCCTGAAGTGCCAACAGACAACATCTCCTTTCATCATCCTGACAATGCAAACAGATGGAAGTATGTCTGCTTGAAGAGAATAGCCTTGGAGAGAGAACTCAACAATGATGCCTTGGAGTGCAAGGACATCATGGATCTGATCAGGAATGCTGGGCTAATGAAGACAGTGATGAAGTTTAACAAATGTTATGAAAATTTGGTTAAGGAGTTTGTAGTGAACTTGTCCAATGATTGTGCTGATGGGAGGTCAGCTGACTTTGAGAGTGTGTTTGTTAGAGGAAGAAGGGTCAAGTTCTCTCCATCAGAAATCAACAAGTTTCTTGGAAGAACAAATAAGGACTGTCCTGATTTAGAGGCAACTGACAATGAAGTGTGTTTAACCATCACTGCCAGGCAAGTAAAGTGCTGGCCATTGAAAGGGAAGCTGAATGCTAGTAAACTCAGCATGAAATTTGCCATCTTGCATAAAATAGGTGCAGCAAACTGGGTGCCTACAAACCACAAATCAACCATCTCCACAGGATTGGGGAGATTTATCTATGCTGTAGGAACCAAGACTGCCTTTGACTATGGAAGGTACATCTTTGAACAAACTTTGAAGCATGCTGGCAGTTATGCTGTCAAAGGACCAATTGCTTTTCCCTCCCTCCTTTGTGGAATCATCCTTGCACAATACCCTGACATCCTTGTAGCAAGAGATACAATCTGCAAAAGAGCTCCTGCCCTTGGCCTGCACTATAAACTGTTTCAGGGATCCCATGCTCCAGACATTGTCATAACATCAGCTGAGACATCGTCTGCAAAGACCCAGTCCAAGACATCAGATGTCATAGCTGTTTTAAAAGAAACTTGCAAAGATCTGGATGCTAGAAAAAGGACCCTAGAAGCTCTAATTGCCAGGCTAGAAAAGGAGGAAGCTGAAGAAAGCAGAAGGGAAGAAGGTATAGAAGCTGAAGGACAGCTCAACATTGAAGAAACTGACTCCTCTGAGTCTGATGACAGTGCTTGAAGGTTGATTGATGCTTGGTGGTGTTGCTGGTGGAGTTTGGATGTGTGTTGTCAGATGCTGATCTCATTATTTTTGTTTTGGATAACTGTATAACTTTATGAACATGTATCTTTGGCCCATTTGTGGCTAAAGAGGGGGAGAATATTTTGGTACTTGCTTAATTAGTACTTGACTTTATATTTTTCTGCTGTCACTTATTTCTGCTGCTATCCATCTATCTCTGATTGTTTAGGGACTTTAGCCAAAAATCTGCCAAAGGGGGAGTTTGTAGGTGTTTAGATATTGGCTTGCATTTTTGGTAAATCCTAAGTGTATGTGTGAATGTCATGACTGATGTCATAACATTCTAGTTCAGGTTGTACTAACTCAATAGGTACATGTGCAGAAAAATATTGTAATTCAAATACTGATGTTTATAAGTGTGTATCTGAGCATGTTTGCAAAATGATCACATTTTGCTAAATCAGTAGACAGGTTTTCTCAGATGTCATAACAGATGTTATGATATCCTGTTCTGAACTAACAGGATTGCAGGATTGGATAAGTCTGAGTTTTTTCAGGAAATAACTCAGTCCTTTCTAAACAGAATCCTGCGTTTTCTGAGGAGTAATCTAGCTCAATCCTAACCTGATCAATAAAGTACTGTGACCTGGTCTTTAGGTCAAACGGAATCAACCCTAGGTTTTTGGAAACCCTAACGGAAGTTGCAGCTGCTATATATTCAACAGAGCTGCGGTTTTTCAAGTGAACCCTGCTGATTGATTAGAAGATCAACTTTGTAATCTGTATAGATTTGTTTATTGTACTCCAAGCAATTATCATTGTGATAAGTGCCTTGGAATAGGTTTTAATTGTAAGGGTTGTGTTGCACTCAAAGCTTTGAAGCAAGAGTGTTTGAATGTTACTTGACTAAAGCTGTGAAGCAGAGTCAAGGTAGTTGTGTACATCACTCAAAGCTGTGAAGCACGAGTGATTGTGTTGCTTGATTAAAAAGCTGTGAAGCTTAATCAAGTGTGTGTTTTGAAGAGTGTTTTCATCAATTCTTAAGTCAAATTGGTTTATGTATCACTGCTGTGATTGAGGGGGAGTGAGTAGGAACTCATGTTTAAGTTGTACTTAGATTAGAATTGCATTGGGTAGGTCTTAAGTGAAGGAGATAAACTGGTTGGTTTATTCCTGAATTAACATCTCTTATAGTGGATTCTCTCCCTGGCTTGGTAGCCCCCAGAGTAGGTGTTGTTGCACACTGAACTGGGTAAACAATTGACTGTGTTATTTACTGCTTTTGTATTTACTGTCATATAGTAAGTCAAATACGGTGTCATAACATTGGACGTGACATTGAGTATCTGCAGCCAGAATTTCAATTGGTATCAGAGCAGGCACCCTGCCTATATTACTGGGTGAGATCTAGGGATATCACTTTCTGGCACTATGGACAAAGAAGGAGTTTTTGGAAATAGACCACCCATTCTGGATGGAACCAATTATGACTACTGGAAACCTCGTATGATTGCCTTCCTAAAATCTCTGGACAAAAAGGCTTGGAGAGCTGCTGACAAAGGATGGATTCATCCCACCATAACTGAAAGAGATGGGACAATCAGTCTGAAGCCTGAGGAAGACTGGAGTAAATAAGAAGATGAGTTAGCTCTGGGAAATTCAAAAGCTTTAAATGCCTTGTTCAATGGAATTGATAGAAACATATTCAGACTAGTACATCAATATGAACTGGCCAAGGAAGTTTGGGACACTCTCAAAACTACTCATGAGGGCACTTCCAAAGTAAAAATGTCAAGGCTTCAGATGTTGACCACTAAGTTTGAGAATCTAAAAATGATGGAAGATGAAACCATTCATGAGTTTCACATGAACATCTTGGAGATTGCCAACACCTCAGGAGCACTGGGAGAAAAAATGTCAGAAGAAAAACTGGTGAGGAAGATTCTCAGATCCTTGCCTAAAAGATTTGCAATGAAGGTAACTGCCATAGAGGAAGCCCAGGACATTAGCAAGTTAAAAGTGGATGAACTTATTGGGTCTCTTCAGACATTTGAGATGGGGATCACTGATAATGGTGACAAGAAGAACAAAAGCATAGCACTTGTATCCAACACTGATGTTGAATACAAGGAGGATGAAGAAGAAAACATATCAGAAGCCATTGCCATGCTTGGAAGACAGTTCAACAGGCTCATCAAAAGAATGGACCCAAAGTCAAGGTCTAATGTTCATAACATTCCTTCTGACATTGACAGTTCCAGCAGAAGACCAAGGTCAGAAGATAAGGGAAACCAAGGCAGAGGTATTCAATGCCATGGATGTGAAGGATATGGACATATTCGAGCTGAATGTCCTACCTTTCTTAAGAAGCAAAAGAAAGGAATGACTGTTACTTGGTCTGACTATGATTCAGAAAGCAATTCTGAAGAAGAATCTGCCAAACTAGTTACTGCCCTAACTAGTGTTTGTACTTCTGAAAGTGACACCAGTGATGAAGAAGTGACATTTGAAGAACTGGCTGATACCTACAAGAAATTGTGTATCAGAAGTGGTGAAGTCTGTGTGCAAAATGAGAAACAATCAAAACTCATTATAAAGCTGGAGGCTGAAAAGAGGGCAAATCTTGAAACTATAAGTCATTTAGAAGGAGAAGTTCAACTGCTGAACTCACAACGGAATCAAATGACCAAATCTGTCAAGATGTTGACCAATGGAACAGACAAATTGGAAGAGATCCTTCAGGCTGGACAAAATATGGGAAATAAATCTGGCATAGGATTTGTGGAAACAAAGAAATTTGGTACTGGGAAGCAAATGTCAAAACGAATGTCTCAACATTACTCTCAACATCAGGGACAGAGACATATGAAGAAGAGGTACCAAAGATGGAGATGTCATCATTGTGGGAAATATGGTCACATAAAGCCCTTCTGCTTCAGATTACATGGATATCCTAACCAGAACTCAGATGTCAAACTTAAGTCTAAAAAGGTACCGCATGCTCCACAATGGAAGAAAAAGGCTACTGCACTGTTAGCTCACACTTCCCTGAGGGTCACTACAAAGGAAGATTGGTACTTTGACAGTGGATGTTCCAGACACATGACTGGATTCAAAAATCTTCTCAATAATGTTATGCCTCACACCACCAGTTTTGTGACCTTTGGAGATAGTGCTAAAGGAGAAGTCAAAGGAGTTGGTAATTTGGACTGCCCTGGACTTCCAAGTCTGAATAAGGTACTGCTGGTAAAACGGTTGACTACTAATCTCATTAGCATCAGTCAACTATGTGATCTAGGATTCATGGTCAACTTCTCAAGATCTGAATGTCTAGTGTTTAATGAAAAACTAGATGTTGTAATGAGAGGAATCAAATCCAAAGATAACTGTTATGTGTGGCAGCCTGAGAACACTGATATCTTCACTATGAGTCAAATCATCAAAGAAGAAAAAGAGATGAAACAGTGGCAGCATAAGCTTGGAAGAATGAAAAGAGCTATGGAAGCTGTCAGAAGAACTCCAAAACTACAGGCTGATAATATATGTGATGTGGCAAATAAACTTGAAGAAGAATGTGTTGTCAGAACCTTAAGTCATCTTGACAAGTATGTCGGAAAGAACAAGTCTCATAAATTCTGTTCAAAACAGATGCTTCCTGAGTACAATGTTACACAAGATGTTGTGACATTGTGGTGTGATAATCTGAAAACATTCAACATTTCCTTGAAACCTATTGACTTTGAAGAGAAGAAGTCATTTGAACTGGAACATAGTTTCTCTAAGCTTCAGCTGACTGATTCTTCTACCAAGGCGCTTGTTGGAAATAAATTTGAAAATTTGAGGGGCAGATTGGGTATTCACCAACATGAGAAATTATAGCAATCAGTTTTGCTGAAAACAAGGGTTGAAGGGATTAATTTTAATAAGTCTATATTTAGTGGGTTAATCATATTCATTCACAATTCTTTCAAAAGCCTTGAGAAGTTGAAGAGACTCCCTTTTACTCCCTACCTCTCTCATCCTTGCAACCTGTTTCCTCCTCCCAATCAAAGATTTTCCTCAAACTACTACTCAAAGTTAAACAAAATGTCTCAGACATCGTCTTCCACCATGGCGGCTTCGTCTTCCTCATCATCGTCATCATCTGATCAAGATTCTAGGGCAATCACTACATGCATAGAATCTGAAGTTCTTGAGGTCATTCCTCTCAGGGAGATGGCAACTGACCCAGCCAGAGTCAAAAAGCTCAGAACCAGACATGCAGGAAGAGCTCAAGCTACAGTCTCTGGTAATTCTTCTCATCCTTCGTCTTCTATACCTAATAGAGAAAGATCAGTTCAAGTACACCAAGCTATTGCTAGGCTGGTCACTAGCATTCTGAGTGGCAACCAATCTGTACCGGGGATTTCCATCCCTTTGAATCAATCAGAAAGTCCAAATGTGGAAGGTGCTGAAAATGTTGATGTCACTGAGGATGTTGTGACACCAAAAGACAACATTCAGAACACCTCTGAAAAGGCTGCTGATCCACCTATCATTGATGTGGATGAAGATTACTCTGATAATGAACTGATTGCTAATGTGAACCCTAGCATTTCTAGGAGATTGATGAAAAGAAAAAGTAGTCAGAATGTTAAACCTGATGCTAAGAAATCCAAGGCTGAAGGGATGTCTGAGAAAATTCAGACAAAAGGAAAGAAGGCACAGGTGCAGACTGCTAGACAACCAATCTCTAAGAAAAGTAAAGAACCTGAAACTTCTGATTCTGATGATGAATCAGAATTTGAGATTGATATTGAAGATACTCCCATCAGAAGGAAGCTCCCCTCCAGCAAGATTGCTAGAGTGCCTGAAGTGCCAACAGACAACATCTCCTTTCATCATCCTGACAATGCAAACAGATGGAAGTATGTCTGCTTGAAGAGAATAGCCTTGGAGAGAGAACTCAACAATGATGCCTTGGAGTGCAAGGACATCATGGATCTGATCAGGAATGCTGGGCTAATGAAGACAGTGATGAAGTTTAACAAATGTTATGAAAATTTGGTTAAGGAGTTTGTAGTGAACTTGTCCAATGATTGTGCTGATGGGAGGTCAGCTGACTTTGAGAGTGTGTTTGTTAGAGGAAGAAGGGTCAAGTTCTCTCCATCAGAAATCAACAAGTTTCTTGGAAGAACAAATAAGGACTGTCCTGATTTAGAGGCAACTGACAATGAAGTGTGTTTAACCATCACTGCCAGGCAAGTAAAGTGCTGGCCATTGAAAGGGAAGCTGAATGCTAGTAAACTCAGCATGAAATTTGCCATCTTGCATAAAATAGGTGCAGCAAACTGGGTGCCTACAAACCACAAATCAACCATCTCCACAGGATTGGGGAGATTTATCTATGCTGTAGGAACCAAGACTGCCTTTGACTATGGAAGGTACATCTTTGAACAAACTTTGAAGCATGCTGGCAGTTATGCTGTCAAAGGACCAATTGCTTTTCCCTCCCTCCTTTGTGGAATCATCCTTGCACAATACCCTGACATCCTTGTAGCAAGAGATACAATCTGCAAAAGAGCTCCTGCCCTTGGCCTGCACTATAAACTGTTTCAGGGATCCCATGCTCCAGACATTGTCATAACATCAGCTGAGACATCGTCTGCAAAGACCCAGTCCAAGACATCAGATGTCATAGCTGTTTTAAAAGAAACTTGCAAAGATCTGGATGCTAGAAAAAGGACCCTAGAAGCTCTAATTGCCAGGCTAGAAAAGGAGGAAGCTGAAGAAAGCAGAAGGGAAGAAGGTATAGAAGCTGAAGGACAGCTCAACATTGAAGAAACTGACTCCTCTGAGTCTGATGACAGTGCTTGAAGGTTGATTGATGCTTGGTGGTGTTGCTGGTGGAGTTTGGATGTGTGTTGTCAGATGCTGATCTCATTATTTTTGTTTTGGATAACTGTATAACTTTATGAACATGTATCTTTGGCCCATTTGTGGCTAAAGAGGGGGAGAATATTTTGGTACTTGCTTAATTAGTACTTGACTTTATATTTTTCTGCTGTCACTTATTTCTGCTGCTATCCATCTATCTCTGATTGTTTAGGGACTTTAGCCAAAAATCTGCCAAAGGGGGAGTTTGTAGGTGTTTAGATATTGGCTTGCATTTTTGGTAAATCCTAAGTGTATGTGTGAATGTCATGACTGATGTCATAACATTCTAGTTCAGGTTGTACTAACTCAATAGGTACATGTGCAGAAAAATATTGTAATTCAAATACTGATGTTTATAAGTGTGAATCTGAGCATGTTTGCAAAATGATCACATTTTGCTAAATCAGTAGACAGGTTTTCTCAGATGTCATAACAGATGTTATGATATCCTGTTCTGAACTAACAGGATTGCAGGATTGGATAAGTCTGAGTTTTTTCAGGAAATAACTCAGTCCTTTCTAAACAGAATCCTGCGTTTTCTGAGGAGTAATCTAGCTCAATCCTAACCTGATCAATAAAGTACTGTGACCTGGTCTTTAGGTCAAACGGAATCAACCCTAGGTTTTTGGAAACCCTAACGGAAGTTGCAGCTGCTATATATTCAACAGAGCTGCGGTTTTTCAAGTGAACCCTGCTGATTGATTAGAAGATCAACTTTGTAATCTGTATAGATTTGTTTATTGTACTCCAAGCAATTATCATTGTGATAAGTGCCTTGGAATAGGTTTTAATTGTAAGGGTTGTGTTGCACTCAAAGCTTTGAAGCAAGAGTGTTTGAATGTTACTTGACTAAAGCTGTGAAGCAGAGTCAAGGTAGTTGTGTACATCACTCAAAGCTGTGAAGCACGAGTGATTGTGTTGCTTGATTAAAAAGCTGTGAAGCTTAATCAAGTGTGTGTTTTGAAGAGTGTTTTCATCAATTCTTAAGTCAAATTGGTTTATGTATCACTGCTGTGATTGAGGGGGAGTGAGTAGGAACTCAGGTTTAAGTTGTACTTAGATTAGAATTGCATTGGGTAGGTCTTAAGTGAAGGAGATAAACTGGTTGGTTTATTCCTGAATTAACATCTCTTATAGTGGATTCTCTCCCTGGCTTGGTAGCCCCCAGAGTAGGTGTTGTTGCACACTGAACTGGGTAAACAATTGACTGTGTTATTTACTACTTTTGTATTTACTGTCATATAGTAAGTCAGATACGGTGTCATAACATTGGACGTGACATTGAGTATCTGCAGCCATAATTTCAATTTTTCCACAAGTAATTTTGAAAACTTGTCTAGTTTGGTAGTTTTGCCAACTAGTCTTGAACTTTGAAATTCATTTGGCCTCCTCCCCAATCATTCATGAGCTAAGGGCTTGCATTCTGACTTCCATACCTTTCAAAGAAACTAGTATTTTTTTGGTTTGAATTATGGATCTTTATTTCTTTTTTTGATGTAATTTTGAAGTGAAGGTACCCAATTATGTGTGCATGTCTTGTTGCCATTTGTTTGATGGCCAATGAACTTGAGTGAGGCCTATAATTGGGAACCTAATGATCATGTTGATTCTGATTGTCCATGTTAGCTTAATCCATTTCACTTAGAAGCTTCATATTTGAATGTTTTGAACCATCTAATGCATTATGTAGGTTTTATCTCCTATTGTGTTCATGAAGTTGTGATTGAATTAATTGTGCATGATTAAAATGTGTTTGCTACTGAACTTTATGGTCTTTGTTCATATTATTCTCAAGCTCTTATGATCCTTGATTGATATTCAATTGTCAATTCAACATGGTGATAGAAGGGAGCAATATTCCTTTGATTCTTTTGACCTAATCTGTGCATATGCTTGTTTCCTCTTGCCTATTATGTTTAAAGTTTGATAATTGCCACCATGTTGTTCTCACTTTTTCACCTTATGGAATACTAACTTGGTTGTTGAATATGCGAGGTACTCTGAGAAAGTTGCCACTTTTGGCTTGGGGCTTTTGTGTTTCACTTTATTTGTGGAACACAATCCACTATACTGGCATTATTCTTGTGTTTGGCATGTTTGATGATTTATGCAGGATATACATACATATGATTATGAATGTCATACTTTCCCATGGGATTTGTTTATATCTGATAAATTACTTACATCCTGATGGTGTAAATTCTGACTCAATTTGTCTACTGATGCCAGCTTGTTTGAAGTTTCTATGGGTTTCTTTTATTCTTGCTTGATTGCTACAGTTAGTTATCTGTTTGGTATTGTACTACTTCCTTTCTCCCATTTTCATTTTGCATAATTCTCTGACTGCATGATGGGACCTCTGTTGCTGATATATGTCAGGAGGCCCTCTGGTTTTTGTCTAATTGCCTGTGTTGTATTTATTGATCGATGAGTCACTCAATTTAGAAATTGAGATCACGACTTCGCTCTTATTGCATGTTCCCTATAGGATGTTTAGTGCTTTACTTCTTTATTTGTTGATCGATGAGTCACTCAATTTAGAAATTGAGATCACGACTTCGCTCTCATTGCATGTTCCCTATAGGATGTTTATTGCTTTTCTTCTTTATGTGTTGATCGATGAGTCACTCAATTTAGAAATTGAGATCACGACCTCACTCTCATTGCATGTTCCCTATAGGATAGTTTTGTTAAGCTCCCTTTAACATGTTAACATAGGATAGGATTCTCCTTTATCCTCAACCTTAGGGTCAACCATTGTATGATAACACTAGGGATAACACTAGGTTAGTTTCCCTTAGTTGTTTTCCCTTTCTTTGCATTTTGCATCTTAAAACAAAAATCTGTTTTCTTGGCAAATCATAAGACATCTCTAATGAACTCAAGCCCTTCTTCAAAGTAAAAGATACAAACCAATCTTGCCTTGTCTGTGTTATCTTGAAGCCGATGTTTCGCCATCGCCCATGTTTGTTATCCTACTTTGATTCCCAATATCATTGTTAGGTGTGATGTTTTGTCATCCGATTTATTGATGTTTTGCCATCTTTGCCATGATATCTTGTTATCTTTTAGCCGATGTTTCGCCATCGCACATTTATTTGAAGCCGATGTCTCGCCATCGCACATGTTCGTTATCCTACTTTAATTCCCAATATCATTGTTAGGTGTGTTGTTTTATCATCCAATTTATTGATGTTTTTCCATCTTTGCCATGATATCTTGTTATCTTTTAGCCGATGTTTCGCCATCGCACATTTGTTTGAAGTCGATGTCTCGCCATCGCACATGTTCATTATCCTACTTTGATTCTCAATATCATTGTAAGGTGTGATGCTTTGTCATCCGATCTATTGATGTTTTGCCATCTTTGCCATGATATCTTGTTATCTTTTAACCGATGTTTCGCCATCGCACATTTGTTTGAAGCCGATGTTTCGCCATCACACCTGTTTGTTATCCTACTTTGTTCCTTAATATCATTGTTAGGTGTGATGTTTTGTCATTCGTTTTATCGATGTTTCACCATCTTTGACATGTTACTTTGTTATTTTTTAACCGATATTTTACCATCTCATTTGTTTGTTTTATTTGATGTTTTGCCATCTTGACTTCTTTTTTTTTGGTCTTAACTTAAAAATACAATCCAACCAAAATATGTAAGCTGAACTACGGCTGCGCTGATTCCTTAAAAGGGATACGTAGGCATTGGGGTAGGGCCCGATCGAGCATAATTTTTATTTTCCCTACATTATTTTCTTTTTCCTTTCGCATGCATTCCCTTTTCAGTTGTAATCCCTAGACATAGGATTTGACCACACTCATTAGTTTAGACAATAAGAGTGGATACCGTAGAGTATTACGGGCGTGTGGGGTGCTAACACCTTCCACTCGCGTAACAAACTCCCTTACCCGATCTCTCGGTCGAAAGACTGTGATTTCTCCCTTTTCAGGTTTTCTCGATGTTTACCTTTCCCTTTCGGCAGGATAAAAGACGTTCGGTGGCGACTTCATTGATGTTTCATTAACATCCAGATGACAGGTTCCGGCCGCGTAGTTTCAGTTGGCGACTTCACTGGGGAAAGATTGACCTTTTGCTGGTCCATCCCGGAGTCAATCCTAGCTCTTGTTTGTTTTCTTTTTGGGTGTTAATTTTTATCGCTTTGCATATTTATCTGTTTGCATTGCATCCTATGTGCGCTTTACTTTCTGCATACTGGATTTGGCTGGACTGTCTGGATTATGGTTTTCTTGATGGGTGGGTTATTCCATGTGGTAAAAGGCTTCATACCCATGCTATGGGTGAATTCCATAGGAACTAGGAATAGAGTGACCATGGCAGCTATGAGGCGGATGCTTTGTAGACCTGACCATGAGACCCATGACTTCAGAGGTAGTTCAGATAGGTGTTATGGTATGATGATACCGACATTCAAGCTCTCATACTCTGATTTGGCTTTTAACCTTACCTTGACCTAGGCTACACCCGTGAGAGGGGCGGGAAAACTTTTCTTACAGGTACAGGTACTGTTGGTGAATTTGTGTTGCGAAGGTGACTCAGGTTCCCATGATAATTTTTAACCTTTGGGGTTTTCTTTCGATCTTGAGTGGTGTTGTTCTGTAATGGTCCAGCCATGATCCAGTGTGAAACTTTGATCCTGTCATGTTGCATCATAGCATATTTATTTCTAAAAAAATAATGTAAAAAAAAAAACTAGCATGCGCATGTCATCTTCCAGGGACATTCAAGAGTCTTCTTTCCATCAGAAATGGCTGGCCTCCCGTCAGATGAGTTTGATGCAGTTCGTGTTAAAGAGCTCACCATGCATACGTTCGCTTATCAGATTCCTACTATTGATGTGTCCGAATTGAAGAGGTTGAGTTCTTATCTGAAGGGTGATGTTCTGAGTAATTTCAACAAAAATTATGGCAACTTACTACTAATCCTTAACACTCCAGTTGACCCAATGGCTTTGATCACTCTCTTCCAATTCTATGACAAGGAATTGCGGTGTTTTACTTTTCAAGATTATCAACTGGTTCCCACACTGGAAGAGTACGCGTACCTACTTAATAACAAGTTGTCTGATGAAGTTCCTTTTGTCCAAGTGCCGGAGAAGCTGAAATTCGAAGTTGTTGCTGGAATTCTTCGTTTGAGTTGGAAATAGGTGAAAGACAACTGGAAGTCGAGTGAAGGTACTACAGGGTTTTATTTGGATTTCTTAGTGAAGAAAGCTGAAGACTGGGCAGAGAAAGGCGATTGGAGTGACTTCAGTTCTCTGTTTGCTCTTATGATATACAGGATCTTCCTCTTCCCTCACAAGAGAAATTTTGTGGATTTGGCGGCTATCTGTGTTTTTAGAAACAAGAACCCGATACCGACACTCTTGGCAGATACTCTTTATACCAATCATTCCAGGCATGGAAAAGGTGGTAATGTAGGTTTATGTCATTCGATGCTGTATCAATGGCTTAAGTTGCATATACTAGTAAGTTGCCCTTTTTTGGATACCAGGCATTCTCTCCGATGGTCGTCAAGACTTGTCAACCTTACTTCATTTGATATCCAGTGGAATTATGACATGGGGGAAGTACGAAGTATTATCACTAGCTGTGGAGATTTCCCTAATGTTCCCCTCATAGGAACTAAGGGGTGCATCAACTATAATCCTGTGCTTGCTTATCGTCAATTGGGATATGCAATGGATGGACCGCCAAAGGTTGAGGAGGTGTCTGAATCAGTGTATTTCGCTAGAGGAAATGATCCTGTGATGTTGAAAAGAGTGACAAGTGCTTGGAAAGGGATTCATAGGAAGGATAGAACTACTTTGGGCAAGAAGGTTCCTATTGCTAGGGTTCCTTACCTGGAGTGGGTTAAAGCCATGGTCAAGATCTTACGGTTACCATTTGCACGGTCGGCTCCTTTATACAAGCAACCTCCTGCTGTTCCGAGTAACACGGTGCCTACTGAGATGTTCACCCAGGTTCATGTTGAGAACATTCAGCTTCGTGCAAAAGACCGTGAGGCGGGGATGAAACTTTATTGGGCAGATCAAGAAAGGGCCGACTTAGCTCGCAAACTCAAGGAAGCTCAAGGGGAAACTTCTGATGCAACCAGTTTTAGGAAGAGGTCTCGTGCTGAAATGGAAGAAGAATTGAGTAAGACTTAGCAAGAGTGTCAGAAGCTTCAGATATCTGAAAATAGCTACAGGAAGAACATTCAGAACTTAGAGAAACAGCTCAAAGACAAAGATGCTCAGCTTAAGAAGGAAGTAGCCCAGAAGCGTGTCGCGGAAGATCGGTTCCAAGAAAGTAAAATAGTCACATCTCAACTTTTGAAGGAGAAAGCCAGACTTGAAGAGTATTGTAAACATCTTGAAGCATGTTTGGTTCCAGAGATTTAGTTTTGTTATTTACTTTTGGTATATTTGGTCACCCCCAGAATTGTTGGAAGGGACCAATTGATTGTTGTTATTATTCAGTTCCTTTTTGCATGTATTTAGTTGTTTATCATTTTACTCTTAGTTGTCCGAAGTCACTTGGACATCGTTTCTTTTGTTTGTAAATAATTGAAGTGTTCATCTTTTTATCCTTTCTCTTTTGATTGCATGGTTGCACGCCGTGACTGATGAATAAAAAGACTCTTGGATACCTATAAGTTGCACCTACCGGTAAGTGGCCCTTTCATGGATACCAGACATTCTCTCAGATGGTCATCAAGGCTTGTCAACCTTACTTCATTTGATATCCGGTGGAATTATGATATGGGGGAAGTACGAAGTATTATCACTAGCTGCAGAGATTTCCCTAATGTTCCCCTCATATGAACTAAGGGGTGTATCAACTATAATCCTGTGCTTACTTATCGTCAATTGGGATATGCAATGGATGGACCGCCAAAGGTTGAGGAGGTATCTGAATCAGTGTATTTTTTTAGAGGAAGTGATCCTGTAATGTTGAAAAGAGTGACATGTGCTTGGAAGGGAATTCACAAGAAGGATAGAACTACTTTGGGCAAGAAGGTTCCTATTGCTAGGGTTCCTTACTTGGAATGGATTAGAGCCAGGGTTAAGATTTTATGGTTACCATTTGCAAGTCCGGCTCCTATATGTGAGCAACCTTCTACTGTTATGAGTAACACGGTGCCTATCGAGGTGTTCACCCAGGTTCATGTTGAGAACATTCAACTCCGTACAAAAGACCGTGAGGCAGGGATGAAACTTTATTGGGTAAATCAAGAAAGGGCCGACTTAGCTCGAAAACTCAAATAAGCTCAAGGGGAAACTTCTGATGCAACCAGTTTTAGGAAGAGGTCTCATGCTGAAATGGAAGAAGAGTTGAGTAAAACCCAGCAAGAATGCCAGAAGCTTCGGGTATCTGAGAATAGCTACAGGAAGAAGATTCAAAACTTGGAGAAACAACTCAAAGATAAAGATGCTCAGCTTAAGAAGAAAGTAGCCCAGAGGCGTGTCGCAGAGGATCGATTTCAAGAAAGTAAGGTAGTTGCATCATAACTTTTGAAGGAGAAAGCCAGGCTTGAAGAGTATTATCAACACCTTGAAGCATGTATTGTTCCGGAGATTTAGTTTTTGTTACTTACCTTTGGTGTATTTGGTCACCCCCAGGATTGTTGGAAGGGACCATTGTTTGTTTTTATTATTCAGTTTTTGTTAAGTTTACTTTGAAACACGTATTTTGTTGTTTATTATTACACTCTTAAATGTCCGAAGTCACTTGAACATCGTTTATTTTGTTTATAAATAATTGGAGTATTTGTCTTATTGTCCTTTTTTTCATGGATTGTATGTTTGATCTTTGGTTGCATGCCGTGACTGATGAATAAAAGGACTCTTGGATACCGGGAAATGACAAACATATCATGCATTTCATAACATTGCAGGTTATCTCAAGACGATATTCTTATTCTTCTGCTTTTCTTATTCAGAATTCAGGAGGACTACTCATCGGTATTCCACCAGAAACAATTTGCCAAGACAGATGGAACAAGTTCAAGTTGAACTCGCTGAAATGAGGGCCCAGATGGCTACTCAGGTGACTCAGTTCATGGAGGTCATCACCAATGTGAATCGCCGATAGGAGGAGCTGGTTGCCATTGTCAACAACCAACGCCGCTATCCAGGGGATGGTGGAAATCAAGGGCTCTATCAGGACATTTATGTAGGATTGGGGGATGTGCAAGATCAGCCTGTTGGAAATTTTCACGGGATGCCCAGAAATCCTTTTGTGTGCAACGTAGGGCAGTTTCCCCCGTCTTCGGGACCTCGTCTTGTGGGGAACAAAAGAGATAATCAGGGTGGTGTAAGGGGCTATCAGGAGCGGGATTGTGACTTTGACCAGGATGAATATCAGCTTTCTGTCCGACGTTCAGAGCCAGAAGTTCAGGTTGAGGATAGGAAGTATCGGTTGTTGGAAGAACGTTTGAAGGCTGTGGAAGGGCAAGGAGCCCTTGGTATGGATGCTAATGATCTCAGGTTGGTGTCTGGGATGAAAGTTCCTCCAAAGTTTAAGCCTCCTGTATTTGAAAAGTACAACAGAACGTCATGTCCTGTTACCCATGCAACTGCTTATTTCCGAAAGATGTCGGTGCATACTGAGGATCAGGGACTTTTGATTCACTTTTTCCAGGATAGCCTATCTGGGGCATCCCTGGAGTGGTACATGAAGTTGGAGAAAACTCATATTCGTTGCTGGAATGATCTTGCTCGGGCTTTTGTCAAACATTATCAGTACAATGTGGATATGGCGCCTAATCACACTCAGTTATAGAATTTGTCACAAGGACCAAGAGAATCTTTCAAGGAATATGCTCAGAAGTGGCGTGAGTTGTCTACGAGGGTTCAACCTCCACTCATGGAGAGAGAACTCATTGATATGTTTATGAGTACCCTGCAAGGGCCATTCTATGAGCACATGATAGGAAGTACTTCGGCAGGATTTAGAGACTTGGTTATGGCTGGTGAAAGAATTGAGGTAGGTTTGAAATTGGGGAAAATTCAGATTGGAGGTTCTAGTGGCTCATCAGGGGGCAGCAAGAAACCATTCAACACTTACCCTAAGAAAAGGGAAGGCGACGCAAGTGCGGTTTACTCTCATAGAGGAAGAAGATAGGATCGTCAGCACCAACAAATCAATGCTGTTTCTATTCCTGTTAATGCTCCTTCGCAGCAGAGACCGAATATAGTGCCTCAACAACAAAGACAGCAAGATGCTCCCCGTCAGTATAATAATCAACAACAGAGACAGTTGAGAAAATTCGATCCCTTACCGGTATCTCTTACTGAAGCACTCCACCATTTGCTCGATTTGAAGTTGATCGGTTTGAGGAATATGCCACCACCCCCCGCAAGACTTCCTTCTAACTATGATGCTAACGCAAGATGTGAATTCCATTCAGGCAGAGTTAGTCATTCTACTGACAATTGCTTTGCGTTGAAGTGCAAAGTACAGGACTTGTTGGATGCTAAGGAAATTGAGTTTACTCCAGTGACTGGTCCGAATGTTACTCAAAACCCAATGCCTAGGCATGGAGGGGGTGTTGTTAATATGATTGATGATAATGATGAAGTGTTGAATTTAATCATGAATGTGGAACAAGTAACTACTTTGTTGTGGTATGTTAAGAGGTATTTGCTTGACAATTCTATTTTCCCGGGTTGTACTTCAGAGTGTGCCAAGTGTAGAGAGCAACCGAAGGGCTGTGATGATTTAAAATCTGGTATCCAGTTATTGATAAAGGAGGGTTCCCTGCAGTTCGATAGAAAACCGATCTACCGTAAGGTTACTGAAGAAGATGTTGCTGTGGTATCTATTCCTTACACCCCTGTGCGCATTCCTACCCTATCTAGGGCACCTCCTTTGATGATTATGGTACCTGGTCCCATGCCGTACACCAGTGAGAAGGCCATCCAATGACATTACGGTGCTGATGTTTATTACCATGGGGTGAAGCAGGAATTTGTAAGTCTAAGAGTGCCTAAGAGGGGGAGGTGAATTAGGTATATAAAAATTTATTCGATTTTATGAGAATACTTGTAGTAATTTGTGGTTAAGTGTTTGAAGGTTTTTGACTATATCTTATCTTTTCTTGATTATGGTGATGAAAACGATGAAAGCGGAAAAGTAAAGAACACGGCGATATATCCTGGTTCCCCTCACAATCCGAGAGTACTCCAGTCCCCTTTCCAACACGAAAGAGATTTCACTATAGTTTAGAATGATTGTACAGCCTATGCTTACTATCTAACCTATAGGGTGACCAAAGGTTCTTAACACCTTTAAGGTCAAACAAACACTAATGTGAATGAAGAACAATCCTCTTAAAATCACAACACTTACTTCCAACAATCCTGGATAGTAAGGGAATACTTCCTTTTGTAATACAATGATTTATTTGAAAGAGATGGAGAGCACTATCAATCTTTGATTGATCTTCTTCTTCAAGAAAGAAACAATTCTCAAGCAATAATTATAAATGTTCACAATGAATGTATGAAACTTGTAATGATTTCTTAATGAAAATGTATATGGCAAGTTTCACAAAATTTATGATTTGTAAGAACACTTGAAAGTTTGTAAGAATATGCAAATTTTAATGATGAAAATTATTAATTGAAGAAGGTTATTTGAATTTGAAAATCTGCACAATTTATAATGTCACAAATACCTCTTCATTCATGCCATTTGATATGAAAAGATGCAATGCAATCATGAAATAATACCATTTGAATTATGTTCAAAAAACAAAAGAAAATCTGTACTGGTTCGCTGGGAACCGGTTCCGACCCAGGCAGAACCCGGTTCTTAGTGAACGTTATAACCCAAAATTCAAAAATAACACGCAGGAACCGGTTCCCCTATAGGTACAACCCGGTTCCTGGTACAAATTCCAGGGAAGTGATTTTTGAACAAGTTTGGAACCCGGTTCCCTGTCAGGTAGGAACCGGTTCCTGAAAGTTTATTTTCAAAAAATCCTTTTGAAAAAGATCTGAAACATAGTTTTTCTTATTGTTAAAAATGTGGGATATGTATATGATTATGAATGCATATTTGTGAACATCTATATTCAAGTTTAAGAATTATTTATACCTTTTGACATTTGTTGTTTCTTTAATAATTCTTCTTCTAATCTTCAAGACTTGTAACAAGGTTTTATATGATATTGATAAACTTTTTGCACATCCTTTGAATGTTGATATCCATGTTGTATTCATCAAAACCAATGCTTTAAACATGACTTGAGAAGCTTGCAATTACAGAATTAAGTACTCGTTCGTCTGAGGAAGAACGTGCTGAAGATAATGAAGAGGAAGTTCATAATTTTTCTGGTGTGGGTCGAATGACTAGAAGTGGGAGAATATTTGGTCCTTCCAATGTACAAGATGCGGAAGATGCTTCTTTAATAGAAAAAGGAAAACAACAGGCAATGATTGGTAATCCAAGGGTTACACCAGCCAATATGGCTCAACCAATTCCGATACCAGAAGCTTCTTCAGTTCCTGATGAGGTTGAAGAGTTAATGCGAATTATCAGAAAGAGTGATTATAGCATAATTGATCATCTGAGCCATACTCCTTCTAAGATGTCTATCTTGTCTCTGTTGATTTATTAAGAGCCTCACAGAAACACTTTGATAAAGTTGTTAAAGAATGCGTTCGTGCCACATGAGATAACAGTCAATCAGTTTGATAATGTTTGTGCTAACATATCTGTCGGGAACGCTCCGGGCTTCACAAATTTTGATCTTCTTACGGAAGGGTGAGACCATAACAAGGCGTTGCATATTTCAATGGAGTGCAGGGGAACTACTTTATCCCTGGTTTTGGTGGATACAGGATCGTCCTTGAATGTACTACCGAAGTCAGCATTGATGAAAATTAATTATTCTGGACTAGAGCTGCACCCTAGTGATCTGATGGTGAAGGCGTTTGATGGGTCTCAAAGGTCAGTGTTTGGGGAGGTGGAGCTACCAATCAAGGTTGGTCCTCGCACCTTCACGACTACATTTTTTGTGATGGATATACAACCAACATATTATTGTTTGTTGGGGCGGCCATGGATTCATAGAGCAGGAGCAGTCACTTCTACTCTTCTTCAGAAACTCAAGTATCCTGCAGAGGGAAAGGTGATAACTGTGTGCGGCAAGGAAGAGTACATCGTGAGTTATTTGACATCATTCTTCTATGTTAAAGTTGAAGGTGAGATACATGAAACTCCATTTCAGGCGTTTGAGACAGTTCATGCTGTCAATTTTTCTCCTCCAGAGCAGAAAAGGAAACCTGAAACTGTTATGTCTTCTCTCAAGGATGCGAGAGCTGTGGTGGAAAATGGTAACCCTGAAGGTTGGGGTCAGGTGCTGGACGTTACCCCAAAATTTGATAGATTTGGTCTTGGTTTTAGCCCAGGTCAGCAGAGTGCAACTCCCAGAGCATCTAGTTTATCTACTCCTGTGAAGTTTTCTCGTCCTTGTGATACTCAAGAAGGACACGTCAATGCAGTTGGCGACGATAGGGCTGATGGCTACAATATGGAAGATGGGATTCGTCCGAGTATTCCAGGCCAGACACTCAACAATTGGACTTCTGTGGATGTTATCCAAGTTTCAAGCACTGAGGAGTAATTTTCTTGTTTTCTTTTATTATCATATCATAATTCCTATGCTCTTCCCAAGGCGTAGTGGATCATTTGTGTAGGGCCACCATGTTTATTTTCAAAAGTTTATCATGAAATAAAGGATGTTTTTGCATTCAAAATTTTGCTCCATTTCTTTTTTATTTTGAATGGCAATGTTTCTCTTTTCACACACTCACTAAAAAATGCTAAAATGTCATTCATGCAGATGCACTTCCACCACCTATCATATTGATAACGACTCTGCTATGGCTCATTATGACTTTGATACTCCTATTTATCAAGCTGAAGAAGAAGCATGTGAGAATTGTGATCTTCCTGAGGAATTAGCAAGATTGTTAAAACAAGAGGAGAAAGTTATCCAGCCGAATCAGGATTCGATTGAGGTGGTGAATATTGGCACAGAAGAGGTAAGAAGAGAAGTCAAAATAGGGGCAGATCTCGAAGAAAGTATAAAGGTCAGATTGATTGAGCTACTCCGTGAGTATTCTGATATCTTCGCTTGGTCTTATGAGGATATGCCTGGGTTGGATACAGACATAGAGGTGCATCGACTACCGCTCAAAGAAGGTTGTTCTCCTGTCAAGGAAAAGCTCAGAAGAACTCATCCTGAGATGTCCAAGAAGATCAAGAGGAGGTCCAGAAGCAGTTGGACACAAATTTTTTAAAGGTCATCAATTATCCGCCATGGATTGCAAATATTGTGCCTGTGCCCAAGAAGGATGGTAAGGTCAGGATGTGCGTGGACTATAGGGATTTGAATAGGGCCAGCCCTAAAGATGATTTCCCTCTTCCGCATATTGATGTGTTGGTCGATAATACTGCTATTCCAAAGTGTTTTCGTTTATGGATGGTTTTTCGGGTTACAATCAAATTAAGATGGCTCCGGAGGATATGGAGAAGACAACATTTATCACGCCTTGGGGAACTTTCTATTATAAAGTGATGCCGTTTGGTTTGAAAAATGCCGGGGAAACATATCAGCGCGCCATGGTCACTCTCTTTCATGATTTGATTCACAAAGAGATTGAGGTTTATGTGGACGATATGATTGCTAAGTCTGACACGAAAGAGGAACATCTTGTTCATCTAGAAAAATTGTTTGAGAGACTGAGGCAGTTCTTGCTGAGGTTGAATTCGAATAAGTGCACCTTCGGGGTGAGATCTGGCAAGCTGTTGGGTTTTATTGTAAGTGAAAAGGGTATCGAGGTGGACTTGGCCAAGGTAAAAGCGATACAGGAAATTCTTGAACCAAGGATAGAGAAGGAAGTACATGGTTTCTTAGGAAGGTTAAACTACATTTCTAGATTTATTTCTCATCTCACAGCCACCTGTGAACCTTTGTTCAAGTTGTTGAAGAAAAGTCAGACAATGAAATGGAATGAGGATTGTCAGAAGGCCTTTGACAAAATAAAGGAGTATTTGCAGGAACCTCTGATACTCATGCCACCAGTGGAAGGAAGGCCACTAATCATGTATCTAACTGTGTTGGAGAGCTCAATGGGTTGTGTCCTCGGTCAACACGACGAGACAGGGAAGAAAGAGCAGGCTATTTACTACTTGAGTAAGAAGTTTACGGAATGCGAGTCGAGGTACTTATTGCTGGAAAAGACTTGTTGTGCGCTTTCCTGGGCCGCCAAACGTTTGAGGCAATACATGTTAACTCACACCACCTACTTGATATCCAAAATGGATCCAATCAAGTACATCTTTGAGAAGCCAGCTCTTACAGGCAGGGTAGCCCGTTGGCAGATGATACTCACCGAATATGATATCCAATACACTACTCAAAAAGCAATTAAGGGTAGTGTACTGGCCGACCATCTTGCTCATCAGCCCTTGAATGATTATGAACCGATGAAGTTTGATTTTCCAGATGAGGAAATTGTGTATATTCGGGATTATAATATGCCAGACCCAGACGAAGGACCCGAGCCGGGATCATGTTGGACGCTTGTTTTTGATGGTGCCTCCAATGCCATGGGCAACGGTGTCGGAGCTATTATCACTTCCCCTGAGGGATACCACATTCCTTTCACGACTCGTATTTGTTTCGATTGCACTAACAACATGGCTGAATATGAGGCTTGCATTTATGGCATTTAAGCGGCAATCGACCTGCGCATCAAATTTTTGAAAGTTTACAGGGATTCCAATCTTGTTATCATCCAGATTAATGGAGATTGGGAGACTCGCCATCAGAACCTAATTCCGTATCATGAGCATGTTATGAAGCTGATTCCGTACTTCGAAGAGATCACGTTTGAGCACATTCCCAGAGAAGAAAACAATCTAGCTGATGCACTGGCAACTTTGTCCTCCATGTTCAAGGTTAAGTGGGCTAATGAGGCACCTTCCATTATGATTAGAAGTTTGAGTGAGCCAGCTTTCAGTTTTGAGGCCAGTTTGGAATCAGATGGTAATCCTTGGTTTTACGATGTTAAACGATATCTTGAAACACAAGATTACCCTAAAGAGGCATCCGTCACAGATAAGAAGTTCTTGAGAAGATTTTCAGCCAAGTTCTTTATCAGTGGTGGTGTGTTGTATAGAAGGCATCATGATGGTTTAATGCTCAGATGTGTTGACAAGAAAGAAGCAGCTAGAATCATTAAAGAGATACATGAAGGTGATTTTGGGACTCATTCCAACGGGCATACCATGGCTAAAAAGATTTTGTGAGCAGGTTATTATTGGTCCACCATGGAGACTGACTGTTACAATCATGCACGGGTTTGCCACAAATGTCAAGTCTATGCTGATAAAGTGCATATGCCGCCCGTACCTTTGAATGTCTTGACTTCCCCTTGGCCGTTTGTGATGTGGGGAATTGATATGATCGGCAAAATTGAATCGACTACATCCAACGGACACCATTTCATTCTGGTTGCCATTGTTTATTTTACAAAATGGGTCGAAGCTGCATCCTATGCCAATGTCACCGAGCAGGTAGTAACTCGGTTCATTAAGCACAATATTATATGTCACTACGGAGTGCCTGAAAAGATCATTACCGATAATGGGTCTAATTTGAACAACAAAATAATGAAAGAGCTTTGTGAGACTTTCAAAATCAAGCATCATAACTCTTCCCCATACCGACCAAAGATGAACGGTGTTGTCGAAGCGGCCAATAAGAATATCAAGAAGATCGTATAGAAGATGGTAGTAACCTATAAAGATTGGCATGAGATGCTGCCCTTCACTTTGCATGGTTATCGCACCACTGTGCGTACTTCGACTGGGGCAACCCCATTTTCATTGGTTTACGGCATGGAAGCAGTTTTACTGGTAGAAGTCGAGATTCCTTCTCTTAGGATCATGAGGGATGTTGAGCTGGATGAAAGTGAATGGGTACAGAATCAGATGGATCAGTTGGAGCTTATTGACGAGAAGAGGTTGACGGTTGTATGTCATGGTCAGGTATATCAGCAAAGGATGAGGAAAGCTTTTGATAAGAGGGTACGGCCTCAATGTTACAAGCCAGGTGACCTTGTGCTAAAAAGGATAATTCTCCCCCAGGGAGATCCCATGGGAAAGTGGGTTCCGACTTATGAAGGTCCTTTCGTGGTCAGAAAAGTTTTCTCTAGAGGAGCGATGATGCTCACGACTATGGATGGAGAGTACTTCCCTCTCCCTGTGAATGCTGACGTAGTTAAAAAATACTTTGCATAAAAAAAATAATAAAAAAAACCCGCTAAATTGAAAACTCGAAAGGGCGGTTTAGGCAAAAAGAGGGTGTCCTGGTGAATCGAAAATCCGAAAGGGTGATTCAGGTAAAAGTTATGGACTTAAAGCAAATGACTATGCTCAGCATGAGATCCTTTGTTTCTTTCCTTCATTCTGTCACCTGGCATAAGCTCGAAGCTAATCCAAGAATGATCTGTCTGAAAGCAGGAAGATGAAAGCGTAAGAGTCATAAGAGTCATAGCAGAGTCGGGAGATGGATATTCACATTCACATTGACATTTGTAAACACTTGTTTGCTTTGATTTTGTAATTACTTGCCTCCAAATGTAAATGACTTTTTCACAGGCTGATTTCTCAAAATCAATAGAATATCTTATTTCAAGTATACGCATACGTTTTTTTCTCCCTTTTTACTATTTTGTTTGCAAAAGCGTCCAATATTTTGATAAGCATGTGCATATAAACTTCGTGGGCCTTACACGAAAATGGTAATCTAAGTCATGGTTGATTGATCGCTTGAAATACGGATAACAAACACAACTACTACTGTGCAAGGGGCATGTTTGGTTCTATGATTGATAGGATTCTCGTTCACTTTACTGGCCGATGCCTTGCCATTTTGTTTCACAGCTCCGTGCTGTTGGTGAAAGTCATGGGTCAGGGTAATATCAAGATTATGGCAGGTCGGCGAGATCGGCGAACCTAGTTGGAGTTGTTTCTTCCCCATAATGGCTTTTATTATGTTTCTTTGCCGCACTTTCATGTGTTATCTTGATTGATTGTTTTAGCATTGTTTGTATATAGGATTTTGTTTATAGCCGAATGTCAGTCTTGATGTGTTGAATATTTTTGCCTCGAAGAAATTGTTTCATTTTACTTAATCCATCCTATATCACTTTTTTAATCAATTTTTCGGGCATTTTGATACCAACTGTGCCAATTCTTTTGCTTAGCCAAGAGTTTGGAGGAAGGAGTTTAGCTAAAAGCGATGACTGTAGTGGTATGCTTTTGAGTAGAACCCCGTTAACAATGTAAAGCATTGTTTCAATCCCTAAACACCGGAGATATAAGGGAGTTAGACCCTCGTTAACCCCTCTGAGCCTTCGAAGTAGGAGTTTCTTTTCCGTTAAAAAAAACCTTTTTTAACCCGGGGCAGGGTAGATGTTCAAAAGAATTTGACCAAGCATTCAAATTTTGAGAAGGAATGTCCCATCTGAGGATCACCACATTTTATCTTTCGCATCATGAGATTAGGAAAAATGTCAAAACCATGATGTTCATTTCCCCACAAAAGTCCTGAGGTCGAGATTGAATCGATACAATAATGGCTATCCCTCGCCGACCAAGAGATGAGGCATTTGTTTTCAAAAAAGAGAAAGAAAGAAAAAGTTAAAAGACCTAAAGTCACATTAACTTGTTCGAAGTGGAAAGTATGAATAAGAAAGAAACAAAAAGCCCCGCTAAGTCAAAACTTGAAAACAAGTCGCTTAGGCAAAAGTTAGGGCATCCCGCTGGACTTCCAAAATTAAAATTCAAAAGATTTTGTCCAGGCAAAAGTTATGGAAAAGAGAGCCTAAAAGGCCAAAAAAAAGAAGAAAAAATAGAGATTATCCAATTAAATTTTCATCAAAAAAAGAGAAACAATAATATCAAAAACAAAAGCAGCAAAAGTTAAGCGACAATCATGTTGGAAATTTTGTCGTGATCGCTCAACCATTATAAATCCTTTTGAAAGATGAATGCTTGTGATAAGTCAGCTGAACTTAGAACATGAGAATATCACGAAGAGGGTGGACACCAAATAACTTGAGCCTTGAAAAACTTTTTTTCTAAAAAAAAAAACCTCGAACCAGGCCACGTTACAACCTCTAAAAGTCATAACTGAAACAACGGTTTAACTTGAAAGCATACTACAACAGGATTACGTTTCCTAAACTCCCAAATATGTGTTGCATATTCATGTTGGTATCTTATCACCCGCATCTTGACTTGTTTTTCTTTAAAAAAAAGAGGGGAAGAAAAGTTTTGAAATTTTTTACACTCTAGCCAGTGATTCATTCATAACAGAGATGCGACACTTTGTTAAGTTTTTCAACTTCAAGGCTTAAATAATCGTCGCATCAGATCTACCATTCCCAAAATAAACATCTTTTTGCATGCAAAACATTTGTTTGACATAAAAAAAGAGTTTACACGTTGAACACCTATAAAGAGCTTAATGATTGTCAAGAAGGGAATATTTGGCTTTCTTCTGTTAGACAGAGCCCATGTATGAATAGGACTTTACCTATCCCCAGTGAAGTTTCATTTCCGCAACGGAGTTTTGTTGCTCCAGGAATCTTCTTTTAAAGGCTTCATTCTGAGACTCCGGATTTGAGGATGTCGCATATCCCCAATGGAGTTGCCAACAAAGATCCCTCGCCATGACCTCTCATTTCCCAGCCGGTCTGTTGATTGGGGCATCCTTATGATAATATCTTTCCTTTACCCCTAGTAAGTCGATACTGTGTGACTATCTGCATGGTCCATCCAATGGTTGCATTCCAAGAAAAACTCTCTCCAACAAAAATCTTAAACAGAGTTCTGTCTCCCCGGTGAAGTCTCGTTTCCTCAACAGAGCTTTGTTCCCCCAGCAAAGGTTTTTACCCCTCACGTTAGTTTCGTTATCTTAGTGTCATCCCCAATGTGGTTGTGCGCTGTCTTTTCCAGAGACCACAATTTCGCCCTGATCTTCTCATGCAATGGGCAACTTCTATTTGACATCCCCCCAGAAGTTACAGCTTCAATCTGATCTTCTCCAGCAGAGTTCGCAATTTATTTTTGCAACTCCCCTCAATGTTTATAGCCTGTTTCTACCAGTTACACATTTGTTACTTCACAAAGAGTTTCAGCTCTTCTAGGGTTTCTTTCTAGCAATTTCTCGTATTTTCTCTTCTCCAGTGGAGTTTGCAATTTATTTTTACAACTCCTCTCAATGTTTGTGGCCCGTTTCTACTGGTTTCTCGGTTGTTATTCCCCACAAAGCTTCATCTCTTCGAGGTTCCCTCTCTAGCGGTTCCCCGTATTTTCTCCTCTCCTTTGGATTTTGCAATTTATTTTTGCAAGTCATGTCAGATCCTGACTTCTTGGTTATTGGCTTCTCAATTGGACATTCCCCAGCGGAACTTTTAAACATACATCATTACATTGCATCTACCAAAATGCGTAGCATTTCCATTATATGGAGCATTGCGCTATATAGAAAGAATTCAAACATGCATCGGAATATAAGCCATTATTGTTTCTGCTATCCCCAGTGAATTTGCTAATACTTCGGATTAAATCCCCAGCGAGGTCTTCGTCCTCATTATCTCAGTTCCCCCCATACCAATATCCTTTTTGATGTCAATCATTTGTTTGTTTGAGTGTCTACTCTTGACTATAGTTCAGTTTCTCCCTGGCGCGGTCTTCTCAGGTTTAGTCTTCACTACCCTCTCTGGTTCATTCCAATGTCTATTGATGCACTTTCGAATACCAGTTTCATCTTGATATTCGCTTTCAGCAGGTTTTTAGGTGTACGCCCTAATCTCCTCGCTTTGGGTCGAGTTTCGTCTCCTCACCCTGCGCATGAAATCCAGTTTCATCCTGGTACTCATCTAGTTTAGTTTTGCCTAACTAGTTATTGAGTCGAGTTTCATTTCACTTTTGCTTTCATACCTTAGACCCTTTGACGATGTTCGTTTACCGAGTGCAGTGTTCATACTGCGTCCCTGGTTTGAGATCAGTCTCTTTTGTTCTTTGGATTCCTCTATCAGTTTTCGTCACTGTTTATCCATTGATCTGAGACCAGCAGGTGCTCTGAGAAACATGTGCTCTCATCACTCTTGCTTTGGGTCGAGTTTCGCCTCGTCGCCTGTGCATGAAATCCAGTTTCGCCCTGGTACTCATCTAGTTTAGTTTCGCCTAACTAGTTATTGAGTCGACTTTCGTCTCGTTTTTCTTTCATACCTTGGACTCTTTGACGGTGTTCATTTACCGAGTGCAGTGTTCGTACTGCGTCCCTGGTTTGAGATCAGTCTCTTTTGTTCCTTGGATTCTTTTATCAGTTTTCGTTACTATTTATCCATTGATCTGAGACCAGCAGGTGCTCTGAGAAACATGCACTCTCATCATTTTTCTATGGGTCGAGTTTCGCCTTGTTACCCGTGCGTGAAATCTAGTTTCGTCCTGGTACTCATCTAGTTTAGTTTCGTCTAACTGGTTATTGAGTCGAGTTTCGTCTCGCTTTTGTTCCTTATTTCTGGGATTCTTTCAGTTCCTTCATACTGTCTATCTTAGTTGAGATTAGCAAGTGCTCCTAGAATCACGCACTCTAGCCACTTTACTTTGGGTCGAGCTCAGAGTTTCGCCTCCTCACCCGTGTACGTTTCCTTTTACAGAGCTTAGTTTTGCCTATACTCTGTGGTTTGAGATTTATCTCACCTTTTTTGAAGCCCAGTTTTTCCCTGGCACATTTGTCCAGAAGTTTAGTTGCGTCTACTCTTCTTTGTTTTCGTTCTGTTTCAACCTGCGTTATAGCTTCATTCTGACGCATGTCTTGGGGGTTTTCTGCTTCTTCTTCTTTCTTCTTCAAGAGTGTAAATTTTCGAGTTATTTTGTATTCAATCATCTTCAACTCTGAATGCTCGAAAGTTGTTACTTTTCTCACTTATCATGTTGAAGATATTTGAATAGGGGCAGCTGTTGCACCCCAAAATTTACCCTTTTGATTTAGGCTTATGTTTCATCATGAATATCATATTGCATTGCATTCATATATTGTGATAGGATCAAAATACTTTGGTTATCAAGTCTTCCTCAAGCTCTGAAGGTTGATTGCATTGACATTTGCTCAAGTAGAACCTTATCAATTAAACCTATGGATCTTTCAAGCTCAAAAGCTATTGCATATCTCAATATATTTATCCATCTCTTTAGATATCCAGAAGATTGAAGTTTGTGATTGTTTATAAGAAGAATCACTCTTTTAGATTCACCAGTCAAATTAGGGTTTTGTTTGAGCAAGGCTGTTGATGCATGAGCAAGTCTTGATTTGGAAGCTACAATATCTCTTTGGTATTTGAAAAGTCTTTGTACAAGAAACTGGTCAAGATGCCCAGAGGATTTGAAATTTTGAAGATGATTCATCAGTCTCCTAAGGTGTTAACCAAAACTAGGGTTTGGGATTTTATCAAGATTTCTTGAGAATTTTGAAGTGAAACTTTGTACATGGCCTCTATATATTTGGAAGATCATATGTTTGAAGTTTTGATCATCAATTTTGAAGGGAAGTGGATCAATTGATTCAAAGGGGAAAATGGTCATTTTGGTCAAAATCAGTCAAAGTCAAGGTTGACCAGGGGAATTTTTGGTCAACCATCAATTCAAGGGTGTACTTTTCATATTTCAAGTCCATTTTGATCATTGGATCAAAGAGATTGAGGTTTGGGTTGAAACTTGTTCATGAAGAAACCCTAAAAGTTTCTAATTTTGGAAAATAAGGACTTAACTTCAAAAATTCATATTTTATTCACCTTTGACCAAAAAAATGCAAAGGAAGCATGCTTGGAAAGATAAGAGGATCCTTTTGGTCTCATGTCCAAATTGGCAAGGAGTAAAGAATTATGGTCTTTGGAAGTTCATGCCTCAAGTTAAAATTATAGGTCATTTTCCAAAATTAGTGAATTTCATGTTAAATTTTGAGGACCTTAGTGGATTCAATTGCAAAAACTCAAAACTAAGGGCAGAATAGCCCTTTCCTCTTGTTGCAAAAGTCTGGCCAACTCTCCAGGCACTTCACAGTCTTCATCACCTTCGTACTCGGCATGATTGACCAAATCTTCAGAGTTACCGAAGGCTAAAGCAGAATAGTCACCCATGGAATCCGGAGTGGATGGGTACCTGCATTTTGTGAGTGTAGGTGTGTGTAAGGGATAGCCATCCTTAAACAAGACAAAATGTAAAAGGAAAGAAAATGAACAAAACAGTTTATAGATGAAAGCGTCCAATGATTCATTAAACGTGGCATATGATAATGAAGAAAATCAAACCCTTACAAATGGACCTATATGCCCCGGGCAAGGCATAAGGTGAAAATAGTGTATAAATTGTTTAATTATTACAGACCAAAATAGGAAATTGTTCAAAGGTAAATTACTGGTTGATGAAAGTGATGGGAACAGAGTCTTTCTCTTCCCAGTTGCTTAATCCTCCTTTAGCGGTTGGAAAGATCCAATCTTCAAAGGTGTCTTCTTCATCATCATATTCTAAGGCATTAATTCCATGGTGAGTGATTTTTACGGGTGGTCCTCCAGCCCTGGAGCGACGCACAACTTTCTGGCCAGCAGCAGTAAAACCTAGTCCGAACTTGTCCATCTTGTGAGGAAAATCAGGCAGTTGCCCCCACACTGTACTCCTTCCTTCTTTTATTACAACCTCCACATCCTTGAGGGATGCCATCCTAGACACATGCTTGGAAACGATAGGCACATCTACCATTGTCTTTGCAACTGAGATTTCAAGAGGAACCTCTTCAAAATGCTGGAAAGGCGTTTCTATGAATTCGCCATCCAACTCCACATAGCGGAAGGAGTTGAGGTGACTTATCATGTACACTTCCTCCCCGTAAACCGTTATAATCTTTCCCTGAACTGGATACTTTAGCATTTGGTGCAGAGAGGAAGTAACTGCCCCAACATTTTTGATCCACGGCCTTCCCAACAAGCAAGAATATGAAGGACGGATGTCCATCACATAAAAGGTAGAGTTGAAAATTTCTATGCCCACCTTGATAGGAATGTCCACTTCTCCATGAACCATCCTCTTAGAACTGTTGAAGGCTCTAACAACGATGTTACTGGGCTTGAGGGTCAATCCTTCGCAGTCCAATCTATCTAACGCCTTCTTCGATAGCACATTTAAAGATGAACCGGTGTCAACCAGAACATGGGCAAGTGTGGTTCCCCTGCACTCTACTGAGACATGCAACACATAATTGTGTTTCCTTCCCTTGGGGGTCAAATCAGCATCAGAAAAACCAAGACCATTATCAGCAGTAAGGCTATCCATGTACTCTTGAAACTGGTCAGCCGAAGTTTCTTGAGGCACGTGTGCCGTATTTAGAAATTTGATTAAGGCCTTAGCATGAGCCTCAGAGCAGAGTAGGAGAGCCAACATGGAGATTTTGGAAGGGGTCTTCCCTAGCCGCTCCACGACATCGTAATCACTCCTCTTGATTATCTTTAAGATTTCTTCCATCTCTTTCTGGGTGGTCTCGGGGATTACCACAGTCTGAGCCTTCATCCTGACAGGCGCTTCTAGTATCCCCTTACCTTTGGTAGTAGCATCCGAGGGTCTAACTTCAGGTACCTCAATTTCTTCAATTATCGGGCTTTGCACAGATGGCTTGACAGGCTCAGAAGCTTTCGAGGGTCCGAAGACTTCTCGCGGGGGAGCAATCTCCGGAGAGAATATCCTTCCGCTGTGAGTTGTCTTGCTTGTTCCCGCAATATTCCCTATATCAGGGGTTTCATCATCGGAATTCTCTTGGACTGATTCAATCTGTTTGATACCATGATAGAAGATTTCTCCTCCGTAGTTCCATGGTATCGTCTTGTTAGATTCATACGGGACAGGCCTCGGCATGGTGATTTTCAATGGCACAAACTTAGGATCAGGCGTAATCTTGCCTTTTGCAGGTCTTGGGAAGATTGTCGGAGATGGTTATTATTGCAATGTCATTGGTTGAAGCAACAAAGGTAGCAGGAGTAACAGGAGTGGTAGCATCAACAAGAGTCTTTTGAAAGAGAATCTCTTGGGTATCCATCAGGCGTTGGATGCCTGATTTCAACAGTGGGCAGTCAGCTTGCAAGTTTGAACAAAAGTAACAGTCTTTTCCACAACCTGGGAATATCCCGGCTCTCATCAAATTCACTTTAATCACTGGTAATGGAGTCAAAAGGTCAGCAATATTGGTAACATGAAGATCTTCCATAACGGCATGAACATTACTACCGTGCTTGGGCATTGGGGCAGAAATCACATTCGGCTTTTCGGGCGCATCAAATTCTACCTCCTTGGCGTCTATCAAGTCTTGAATTTTGTTCTTAAGAGCCCAACAGTTGTTGGTATCATGCCCTACACTGTCAGAGTGGTATGCACACTTTGCATTGGAGTGGTAATAAGGAGAAGAGGTATTAGGGTTCTTCGGCGCTTCTTTCAAATTGGTGAGATTCAGCTTTAACAAATGAGGGAGGACTTGAGCCGGTGTCATGTTGATTCGGGTGAATTGCCGTTGTGGCCTTTCTACCCTTTGCTGATTAGATCTTGGTTGATTGCTGCGAGGTTGATCGGTTGAAGAGTTTTGGATCATCACAGCCCCCACCGTTGGTCGGTGCTCGGTTATTCCTTGGATTTTATGAGAATAAACAACAGAAGCTTCCTTCTTAGCTGGGAAGGTCTTCTTAATAGCAGTGGACGCGGAGGCATCTTTCTGAATCTTACCACTTTTAATGCCAGCCTCGACCCTTTCATCGGTCAGAATTAATTCGATGAATCCTGCAGAGGAACTCCTGATTAAATGATTGAAGAAAGGGCCAGACAGGGTCCCTAAAAACATGTCAACTAGCTCTCTATCCGACAATGGTGGCTTCACCCTTCCAGCCAAATCCCGCCACTTCTAGGCATACTCCTTAAATCCCTCATTAGAAGCCATACCCATACTCTGTAGTTGAGTACGAGTAGGTGCTAAATCAGCGTTGTATTTGTATTGTCAGTAGAAAGCAGCAGCTAAATCTTCCCAGTTATGAACCTCAGACCTCTCAAGTTGATAGAACCAGTCCAATTGTGTGCCTGACAAACTATCTTGAAAAAAATGGACCCAAAGATCTTTATCAAAAGAGTGGTGTTGGATCTTTCTGACGTAGGATCTCAGATGCATCTTTGGATAGGACAAACCGTCATACTTAGCAAATGTAGGAACTTTGAACTTGGGAGGAATGACGATCCCAGCGACCAACCCTAGTTCTTCGAAATCTAAACCAGGTACCCTTTGCAACTCCATGGCTGCCAATTGGTCCTCAAGATATTTATATTTATCATCCGCCGGGGGATATTGCTGTTCGGAGTAATCTTCATCCTCTTCCTCTTCTTCCTCTTCAACTTCAGATTCAGAAGGCATCGCAGTCCCTTTTCCTTTACCAGCCCCTTCATCAGACGTCGAGGGGAACTCGAGAACTTTTCTAGCATGGTTTTCAAACCTTCTTCCCATAGTGGCCACACCAGGCCTTTTCTTCTTTTTCTCTTTATCTTTCTCCAACAGTGCTTTAAGGTCCTCTTGACCCTTTACTAAGGTCATGGGGAGTTGCTGGAATTGAGAATTCTACGCTTGCAGATCCTTAACCGTCTGCTCCAAATCCATCTTGCTGAAATAAACAGCAGAAAGATAAGGAAACCTGGTGTGAAGACCTGTTTATGTATATGATGAATGATATGTTATTCATGTAATGCATTCAAGGATTCAAAAATTCAAATTTGTTGCAAACAAAAAGAACACACGTCATATTAAAAAGAAATTTGTTAGTACATAAGTGCCCCATGGGCAAAATATTACAAAATTCTTAATGTAAAAAGACATTGCGCATCCTCTTTGGTGCGATGTAAGTGTTGAGAGTTTCCTCCTCATGAAGTCGGCGAGTAAGCTCCAAATCCTTCTTCTCACTGGCATAGAAGCTGGCTTCGAAAGAATTCCGTTCTTCTTTGAGTTGGATCCAACTCTTTTGTAATTCTTCTAGTGATGTTGGCATGTATGGATGTAGGAGGGTGTATGGAACCTCTCCTTCCATAACAGGCTCTTTGATCACGGGGAGAATGTGAGGGTATGGCATCATAAGATTCTGGGCGCCGGTTCGTACCCACTTGAGGTAAGGCTCAAGGGGGACGAAATTATTGTGCCCCAGTGTCTTACTATCCACTTTGTTGGGCATCCTCCAAGCTCTGATGAAACTTTGTCAAAGTCCTTGCGCATCATTACCGAAGTCAAAAACCAAGTCAGGAATCAGCATGTCATGAGGGACATCCCTCCGAGCATATCCAAATTGTCTTAGGGCTAAACAGGGGTTGTAGGTAATGCCTCCCCTAATGCCAAGTAGTGGGACATTAGGGAATTCCCCACAACAATCAATGATGATGACATTTTCTCTAGACCGAGAACACTAATGAACATCAAAATGTGTTAAGGTCATCAATCGCTATGACCATCTTAAATCCTGCTCATTCTTCAAAACTGGCTGGGGAAGGTGAGAAATAAACCACCTTGCTAGAAGAGGAGTACATCACATGAGAACACCTATTTTCCTCATTGTTCGTGTGTAAAATGAGTGTAGGATGTCCACGAGCAACGTAGGTATAGGATTCCGGGATATGAAAATCTTGACAGCATTCACATCTATAAGTTGATCAGGGTTTGGGAACAAGACCAACCCATAGATGAGAAGTGCCACAACCTCTTCAAAAGCTTGTAGATCTAGAGAATTCCAGCAGTCTTGTGCCTTCTCAAACAGAAACTTTGCCAAGAAACCCTTGACACCACTTCTGGTTTCCCAATGACCTTTGATATCAGATGGTTGCAAGTGTAAGGCTTAAGTAACATCTTCAGGCTTTGGTTCTTTTTCCGTACCATTGTAGGGTAGTTGATGAAGAATAGGAATTCTCAGGAGTTGAGAAAATTCCTCCAAAGTAGGTACTAGTTGGTAATCAGAGAATGTGAAACAGTGGTGTAGGGGGTCAAAGAACTAGAAGAGAACTTTCACCATGTCTTCTTCAATGTTGGAGTTGACCAAGTTGAGAAGTCTACCATGTCTTCCACTGAAAGGAGAATTCTCTGGAATCTTGGAAGTGAGCTCCTTGAGTTGAGGAGGGATTCTCACAATGTTGACTTGAATTGTTTTCCTGCGAAGAGATTCCATGACCTACAAAACAGGAACAAAGATGAAGATCCAAACCCTTGAAATGGTTAGTGGATGCATATGATGCTTTATGATGTTCATGATGTATGCATAAGCACATGTACAAACAAGTCACACAAGATCCTAGTTTCAGGCTTGCATGAGGTTTCATAGGTAAGCACCCTCTTGAAGTTAGTTGGCTCAACCTATCCTATAAATAGTAACCGGGTTCTAAGGAGCTCAATATCACCGGATTATTTTCTATGTTCATTGTTTTGGTTTAGCCACTTAACTGGCGACCAAAATATTCCAAGAAAACAACCCTCAATGAGTGTAGTATCGAGTATCTACCAACTTCGGACTGCACCAAAGGCGGTCATCTCACTACCCCTAAAAAAGGCCAAGATGGTCAAGTAAGGTTCTAAGAGTTCATTAGTGCTTCATGACATCACTCAGTGGCCCCGTATTCTCTTTAATTGACTCAAAGGCTACCGATACTCACAAATATGTCGCACTAATATAGCTATTTCTTTAACCATGTCGGTATACCCCGCATAGTTTCCATAATGTATTGCTATTTACCTATGAATGTTTCCCAAATCTGGGTAGAGGATTTCAAGCCCAAACAAGAGAACCAAATGTAAAGCAATCAAAGAAATCAATATAAGCATGCAAAGGTGATCTAAGCCTTAAGGTTACTCCACTTTTAAAGTTTTCCCCAGCAGAGTCGCCAGTTCTGTGATACGGTGGGAGAACTGACTTGAGGTTTTGTGTTTGTGTTCGCAAATGTTTCGGTTTAGCAAGAGTCGCCACCGACTTTTTATTTTATCCTAAGGAAAGGTTAAAAAGCACAGAAAAGACCTTTGAGATGTTTTCTTGGGTTCGGGGAGTAGATTATGAAAAGGGAAGGTGCAAGCACCCTTTTCATCCATGGTTATCCATGGGCTCTTAGTATCTTGTTTAGATCACTTGCTTTGCTTTTCAATTGTTTGAAATGGTGCTTTTCAATTGTTTGAAATGGTGCTTTGTGTGTGGTTTTGAAATATGTTTTGAAAAGAGGCCATTGTTGTGGCAACCTTTGTAATGATTCTTGTTTGAATGTATACAAAGGTGTTTTTGTCTTTTGAAATGATTTGAATGTTTTTGAAAGTTTGTTTTGGAAAATGTTTTGAAATTGTGTCGTGAAGTGTGTTTGAAAATAGCAAGGATGTTTTTGCAAGCTTTTGATCAAGTAACTAAGAGTTATCTACCCCATTTTACTCAAAGATCTTTCTTATGTTTTTTAACCCTTTTAACAGTGTTGTTTCACCATTGTATTTGGTGAACAACCTTGTGTTAGGATGTTAAACGGGACAGGCGCGGGTCATCATATAGACCATGATAGCAATTGTGCTAAGTATTTTTGGCAATTTTCTTGAGGGACTTAATCATTTTTGTTTAGGAAACCAAGATAGTGTCATCGAGGGACTATGATCTTTTGTTTTGTTTTTGCTTTGCCAAAGTACTCAACATGCATACCATGGCCCATTTTTGAAGGCAACAAGTGGATTGTAACCCTAGGGGTGCAAGTGTGCATTGTGTTTGATTTTTATGCATTTTTGTCTTTGATTAGGTCAAGCTATTTGTTGATTTGGATTTTTGCATACAAACCCTAATTCTCTAATCATGGCATAATTGAAAGCGTAAAGTGCGAGAATTTAAATTCTAAGCTATTACAACATGATTATGGGGATGGGGGTACAATTTTGAATGGGGGTATTTTGACAAGAAATATAAACCCTAGTTACTATTACATCCAAATTAAATTTACAATGCAACAATATTTAAATGTACAATATTTAAATAAACAAAATAAATAAATATTGAATAAAATGTATTATGCAAAAAGAAGTTTTTATTTTCTTATGTATGTAAAGTATTTTCAATGTGAAAAAAGTATAAAGAAATAAAATAAAAAGATTAATTTTATTGTTTTAAGGGACGAAACCCTAATTCCTTAAAGAAAGCAAATATTATATATTATTTATATACATGAAATATATTAATATGTACAAAAATAAAATATATTTGAAAAAAAGGGTGTTTTTTTAGTATAAATAATAATAAAAATAAAAATGTAATATTTTAGTATTTTTATTCTAAGTATTTAATAAAATAAAAGTATATATGTATACATATATATATATATATATTAAATATATTAAATATGTATAATATAAAATAAAATATGTACAAAAATAAATTATATTTTAAACAATATTTTCAGTTTGAATAAAAATAAGAAATAAAAATAAAAGTATCATTTACATTATTTTCAAGTTTTAAATAAATAAATTATAAAAGTATTTAAAAGCCTTTAATATTAGAAAAATCAAAATAAAATACCAAATAAATGTAAAAAATTATGAAAATATTTTTTAAGCATTTTTTATGTTTGAAAATAAAATAACAAAGTCAGAAAAGAAAATAAAAATTCAAAAATGCAAAAATATAAGAAATTGGGCCAGGGGATGTGAAACTGAAAAAAGGGGTGTTAGAAGCAAAACTGGCCAGGCCCAGCCCAAGCCAACTTCATCTTCTTCCTCCAGATAAAAAACGCGCGCCTGTTATACAAACTTGAACATCCTGGAAACATGATCTTTTGCCAAAACTCACAACATCAAACTTGTAGAGAATTTCAATACGATTCTAACCATATAAAGCATTAATCTTAACTCTCAAAGACCAGAGAGAATTTCTCTGGCCCTAAAATCTGACCTAGTTTTTTCAGCATGTTCATGGATGAAATTCTCCTAGCACACTTAATATAAATGAAAACTGAGCATATGTACAGCTTCATGGCATTAAATACTACATTTTCATTCACAAACCTAAGGCTAAATGTTCCTAAATAGAGAGATAGAAAGTGATGAAAAACCTGTTTCAGTTGGATTCGAGTAGGACAATGCAGAGCTTCTCAACAAGTTTTGAGGTGTCTGGTAGCTTGCCTGAACTTCACTTGATCTTTTCCAATAGCTAGCTTGCCTTGAATGTCCCTAAATCAGCCTCTAGAACTCAACCTGCACAAGCTTGAAATGAAAATGGTGAACACTGTAAATGGAGTTACAGTTGGCAATGGAGGTTTGGGAGAGCTTGAGTGAGTTGAATGGAAGGTGTTTGAAGTGGAAAGGGGCAAAACGCACGAGCCAAATGAGCTGTAGCACTCAAGTTGCAGCACATGCCCTGTTTTGCCAAAAGAATGTAATTTTTGGCTATGGGAGGTTTTGGGACTCAAGCATTCGTGTTTTTGGCTCAAAGGGTTGTGTGAAATATGTTTGCAATGTTTGTGTAAGCTAACAATGGCTGGTTCTCAAGTTGGGAGGATTTTGCCAAGTTTCTTCTTTGTGAAGCAAGAATGTGTAACTTGTTCTCACAGGCCTGTACAAGCCCTCAAGTATGCTGCACACAATCCTCTTGGTTGCTGGAATTTGTGGATTTGATTTGGCTTCAGAGATATGGCCCTATGTTTCAAAGATCATGTTTTAACATAAAGCATACCTTTTCCAAAATAGAAATGTACCTTTTTCTAATTAAGGCTTAATTTTGTGTGCAATGTCCAAATGACCAAGATAATGCATTAGAACAGTGGATTTGCATTTAATTAAGGAGTGTGAATTGGTTTAGAGGCCTGCAAACAAGTATAAAGCATGCTGGTTTGAAAATGCAACTTGTATGAACATGTATTTGCCATGGATACAAAGTGAGTTTTTGCCAACTTCAAGCATTCGATTCTCCCTAACCACAAATGTGTTTGAGGAGTTCTTGGACAATTTGGAAAGCTTGCAACATGCACTATAATCCATATTTGAAATGAAATTTGATAATCCAAGTGGAACTATGTGAAAAATGGCCAAGAAGATGGGTCACAATCCTGCCTAAACTAGGGCAAAATTTCTCTAAGTTAAAAGTTTTAGGGACCCTTGTTCCAAAAATCATAACTTGAGATCCAAGCTTATTTTGAGAAAAATTTGTGAATCAAAGTTGTATACTTTGTGGAGGACTAAAACTTTCATGTTGTAAGTTTTGTTTGAATCCATTTGCATCTTGGTGAAAATGTGGGACAAAGTTAGGAAAAATTAAGAAAATTTCATAACTTAGAAAAATTCTAAGTTATGAAAATTTTCAATTTCAAACCCTAATTTGCAATTTTGGGTTTCTTGATGAACAAGTTTCATAATTTGACACATCTTGATGAAAAATGACCCTTGGCACTTGATTTTGACCAAAAAGTCAAAGTTTGACTTTTTAGTGTACAGTCAAATTTTGATCAGTTGACTGAAAAATTCATCTGTCAATCTTATGCATTTGAGATCTTTTGAACTTGTTGAATAAGTCAAGATGATTCCCTTGAGTCCCTGAGTCCATGGTTGAGCTTAATTTGCCATTGGCTAGGTCAAACAGTCAAAAATTGCCTTTGTACAGTCAAAACCCTAAAAATGACCATTTTGCCCTTTTGGTGATCTGATCAAATTTCTTGTGGAATTATGGTCCAAACTTGATAAAATGGTTCATATGAGTTCATAATGTTGATGTGGATCAAAATTCATGAGGTTTGACTGTAAATTGGTCACAGTTGACTTTTTCCCCAATACAATTGATTTCTAGGTCAACTGTCTAATTGACTGGGCAAAAATTTGATTCAAGGCTTGAAACTTGGTATGGACAAGCTCATGAGTCCAACATGAAGTATGAAAGTCAATTTGGGCATTGAAAGTCCAAAAATCCCTGTGCAAACTCAAACCTTAATTTAGGTCAACAGTGCAAGGAGGTGTCTTGAGCAGAGCAAACCCTAATTTGATCTTGAGTTCCAAGAGCCTTGTGATGAGAAATGTTGATAAAATGAGAGGGAAAATTTTGGGGTACAACAGTTGCCCCTGTTTAATCTTCTTGAACCTGAAGAGTTAGATTGGCAAGTTTGCCTTTCGTGACTCGAAGGTAAAAGAGGATTGGACACTAGAGTGCCCGTAAATTTGCACTCGTCAAAATGTAAATGAGGGAATGAGATTAAAGATGCCATTTGGAGATGGTAGAATCTTGCTGGAGATGGGCTTAAAGATGCCATCCAAGACTTGTTTGTTGAAAATCAGTAGAATGAACATCATAATGGTATCCGTATTTGGAATGTATCTGAGTTGTATCTGGAGATTGGGTTTGTATGAGCAAGGGAATGGCGTTTGTGTTTAAAGCGTATCCGAGCTGTAACTGTATTTGATTCTTGAATGAATATTAGAGTGACTGCCGTGTTTGGAGTATATCTGTATTCTAAATGGGTAACCGAGAAACATCTGTGTATGGAGCATCTAGGTGTTGGGGATAAGTTCTGAATGAGTGGCAGAATGGCAACCATGTCTGGAACGTATCTGGACTGTATCTGAAGTTGAGATCTGTATGAGTAGCAGAATGACTTCCGTGTCTGGAGTGTATCCGTACTGTAACCTGGATCTGGACAAGTGACAGAATGACTTCCGCGTCTGGAGTGTATCTGAACTTGAAGTTTATAGTTGAATCTGAATGAGAAAAAGAATGGCTTCCGTGTCTGGAACGTATCTAGTCTGCATCGAATTGCTGAAGTCTGAATGAGTAGTAGAATGACCACCGTGTCTGGGGTGTATCCAAGCTATATCTTGACTTGAAATTCTGAATGAGTAATAGAATGACCGCCGTGTCTGGGGTGTATCCATACTGTATCTGAAATCTCTGAATAGTTGTTAATGATAACTTTTTAATCTTATCCTGAAAAAGGGTAAAATGTTAGCTAAAACACAAAGTCATGTTGCATGATATGTATGATGAAATAGAATGTGTTTCATCAATGTTTATGATCTATGAATGTAATGGATGTGCATGTAAGCTGATTAGCTGTCTTGCTGAGGAAAATAAATCCTTGATAACTGGAGATAATGAAATCTTTGACTGCTGTCAGAGAAAGTAAATTCTTGACCGACGCTGAGGATTCAAAAATCTTTGATTGTTGAAGATGAGAAATCCTTGCTGACTGCTTGGAGATTAAAGATCTTTGATTGTTGAGAATGAGAAATCCTGGGACCACTGCTGGGGATTGAAAATCCTTGGTGACTTGTGGGGATTTAACAAGAGCTTTGACAACTTCTGCGGGGAATGAGAATCCTTCATGACTTTCCTGGGAAATAAGGAAAACTCCGACGACCTTTACTGGGGAATTAAAACCTGGGAGGCTTCAAATGGGGAAACCGGAATTTAGAATCTTCGTTTTGTTGGGAAATAACTCTGTGGGGAGAGTGTTCATTCTGCCGGAGAAATCAGGAGCTTTGGGTTGTATGCCAAACTACTGGGGAATCATCCTAGTCGGGGATAAGACAAAAAATTAACTGTTATCTGATTGATTCTCAGACTTTTAAGATAACCTGCTGGGGAAGTTGGGGAAAACTGAATGGTTCCCACTGGGGATTGATAGTTGGAATTTGACTCCGCTGGGGAAGAAGGTTTAGAGTATTCTAGCTCCTCTGGGGATATATATCTCAGGGTTTTCGGGCTCCAGTAGGGAAGAAAGTTTAGAATACTCTGGCTCTGCTGGGGATCTTGAAATTTAACTCCGCTAGGGATATATACTCCAAGGTTTTAGCTTTGTTGAGGATCTGAATGACATACCGTAGGGGATTTCTTCTGGAATAGCCTAAAGACGTTTTCCCATACTTTTGACCTATCAGTAATTATTCTTTTCTCATTTTGTTTTATTTGTAAGCAATGATTATATTCAAATGCATATGCCCATTTAACAAAACATTGGACGTTTTTCAAAATAAAACATAAGTGTAAAAAAGAAAAGAAAGGCAAGCAAATTTCTGCACTTTGGAGTATCTTTGTATTAACTTTTGTAAGTATCTTTGTACAAAGGAGACATACATCCTAGTAAGAGAATGTTGTCGTAAAAATTGAAAAATTTTATACAAAAAGAAGGATGGCTATGTGTAACAATTCCATGGGGTTCCCATTCTGCTATAGCCTTCACAACTCTGAGTATCTTGTTCATTTGTTGCTTCATCCACATATGATTGGACTGATCAGAAGCCTGGAGCTTGTTCGTGAAGAGATTGTCCTTAAAGTGATCCGATGAGACATAGTCATACGCTTTAATTCCCTAACTTTTGCCTGGACCTCCCTTTCGGGTTTTCGATCCACCGGGAATCCCTTTTTTGCCCAAGTCGCCCTTTCGGGTTTTTAACTTGCCGGGTGTACAAATTTTTTTGTTTATCCTTAATTTTTACCTGAATCGCCCTTTCGGGTTTTCGATTCACTGGGATGCCCATTTTTGCCCAAGCCTCCCTTTCGGGTTTTCAACTTGTCGGGTCGTTTTATGCGTAGTATCTTTTGACTATGTCTGCGTTCGCAGGGTGCGGCAAGTCGTCGCCGTCCATGGTGGCCAGAATCATTGCCCCACCAGAAAAGATGTTCTTGATCACAAATGGTCCTTCATAAGTAGGAGTCCACTTGCCCATGGGATCACTTTGCGGCAAGATGATCCGCTTGATTACAAGATCTCCGACTTGATATACTTGACGTCTGACTTTCTTGTTGAAAGCCTTGATCATCCGTTTTTGATACGTCTGACCATGACAAACAGCAGTAAGTCGCTTCTCGTCGATCAAGTTAAGTTGATCAATCCGGGTCTGAATCTAATCGTCTTTACTCAAACCGGCATCCTTCATAATCATTAAGGAAGGAATATGAACTTCCATAGGTAAAACGGCTTCCATGCCATATACCAAAGAAAAGAGGATTGCCCCTGTTGAAGTACGCGCCGTGGTACGATATCCATGTAGAGCAAACGGTAACATCTCATGCCAGTCCTTGTAGGTGACTGTCATCTTTTGAATGATCTTCTTGATATTTTGGTTCGCGGCTTCAACAACACCGTTCATCTTTGGCCGATAGGGAGATGAATTATGATGATAAATCTTGAACTGCTCGCACAGAACGGTGATCATAGTGTTGTTCAAATTTGTGCCATTGTCCGTGATGATCCTGTCAGGGATACCATACCGATATATGAGGTTCTGCTTGATGAAGCGGGCAACCACATTCTTTGTAACAGATGCGTAGGAAGCTGCTTCGACCCACTTAGTGAAGTAATCAATAGCCACCAGGATGAAGCGATGTCCATTGGATGCCGTAGGCTTGATCTCTCTAATCATGTCAATTCCCCACATCGCGAATGGCCAAGGAGCTGTTAGAACATTGAGTGGAACAGGAGGAATATTTACTTTATCAGTGTAGACTTGACATTTGTGGCAAGTACGGGAATGTTGACGACTATCAGCTTCCATGGTAGACCAGTAGTAGCCTGCCCTTAGAATCTTCTTAGCCATCGTATGTCCGCTTAAGTGGGTTCCAAATGTGCCACTATGTATTTCGGTCATGATCAACTCAGCTTCAACCCTGTCCATACAATGAAGTAGAACACAATCATGGCTGCGCTTATAAAGGATACCATTGCTCAGGAAGAACTTGGCAGCAAATCTCCTTAAGAACTTTTTGTCATTGACGGAAGCTCCTTCAGGGTATTCTCGAGTCTAGAGATACCTTTTGATTTCGTGAAACCAGGGTTGTTCCACTACTTCTTCGGTATTAATCTCATGACAGTGCGCAGGTTCGTCCATTCGCTCGATGGTGATTTGGGGAGCCTCATTATCCCAGTTGAGTTTAAACATGGAAGACATTGTAGCCAGAGCATCTGCTAGCTGATTTTCTTCTCGTGGGAAGTGCTCAAAGGAAATCTGCTTGAAATGAGGCAACAATGTCAGGACATGTTCTTTGTATGGGATAAGATTAGGATGTTTAGTATCCCACTCTCCTTTGATTTGACTGATAACCAAAGCTGAGTCCCCAAATACGACCAAAGATTTGATTCCCAAGTCTATAGCAGCCTTGAGACCAAAGATGCAAGCTTCATATTCAGCCATGTTGTTGGTACAGCTGAAGCAAAGTCGGGCAGTGAAGGGTGTATGGCAACCTTTCAGAGAAATGAGTACCGCACCGATACCGTTGCCAAGTGCATTTGAAGCACCATCAAAGTGCAGGGTCCATCGGGATCCTTGTTCAGGTCCGTCATTAGGTCTATTACCTTCAATGTTGTCCAATGTCATGATGTCCTCGTTAGGGAAGTCGAATCTCATAGATTGGTAATCTTCGATGGCTTGATGAGCTAGATGGTCAGCTAGTACACTCCCCTTTATAGCTTTTTGGGTTGTATACTGGATATCATACTCATTTAGGATCATTTGCCATCTAGCGATTCTTCCAGATAAAGCAGGCTTCTCGAAGATATACTTAATTGGATCCATCTTGGAAATCAACAAAGTGGTATGAGTCAACATATACTGCCTTAACCGGCGAGCAGCCCATACCAAAGCGCAGCAAGTTTTCTCGAGCAGTGAGTAGCGAGTCTCACAGTCGGTAAACTTTTTGCTAAGGTAATTGAAATTCTGGCTGCAGATACTCAATGTCACGTTCAATGTTATGACACCGTATCTGACTTTCTATAAGACAGTAAATACAAAAACAGTAAAGAACACAGTCAATTGTTTACCCAGTTCAGTGTGCAACAACACCTACTCTGGGGGCTACCAAGCCAGGGAGGAAATCCACTATAAGAGATATTAATTCAGGAATAAACCAACCAGTTTATCTCCTTCACTTAAGACCTACCCAATGCAACTTCAATCTAAGTACAACTTAAACCTGAGTTCCTACTCACTCCCCCTCAATCATAGCAGTGATACTTAAAACAATTTGACTAATGAATTGATGAAGACACTCTTCAAAACATACACTTGATTATGCTTCACAGCTTTTCAATCAAGCAACACAAACACTCTTGCTTCACAGCTTTGAGTGATACACAAATCTAACTTGACTTTGCTTCAAAGCTTTAGTCAAGAGACATAAAAAAAACACTCTTGCTTCAAAGCTTTGAGTGGTACACAACCCTTACAATTAAAACCTATTCCAAGTCACTTATCACAATGATACTTGCTTGGATTACAATAGTTAAAACTATACAGCTTCTAAATGATCTTCTGTCAAAAAAGGGATTGATTCCAAAACAACAGCTCTGTTGAATATATAGCAGCTGCATCTTCAGTTAGGGTTTCCACAAAAAGCTAGGGTTAATTTCGTTTGACCTTAAGACTAGGTCACAAGACTTTTTCAACCAGGTTAGGGTTGAGCTAGGTTAACCCCAAGTCCACGAGATTTTCTATTCTGGAAAGACTGAGTCATTTTCCTGAAAAAACTCAGAATTACCCAAACTGCATAACTGTTAGTTCAGAATAGGATGTCTTAACATTTGTTATGACATTTGAATTCCTGTCTACTGATTTTGGTAAATGTGATCTTTTTGCAAAAAGCTCAGATACACACTTATAAACAGCAACACCTGTATGACAATATTTTTCTGCAAAGGTACCTAATACATCAGTACCTAATAAACTAGAATGTTATGACATCAGTCATGACATTCACACACCTGGTTTTACCAAAAATGCATGCCAACAACTAAACAACTACAAACTCCCCCTTTGGCAGATTTTTGGCTAAAGCCCCTAAGCAATCAGAGATAGATAGCAGCAGAATAAATATGACTGCAGAAAAATAGAATGTCTAATAAAGTCTACCAAAATATATCTCCCCCTCTTTAGCCACAAATGGGCCAAAGATACATGTTCTTAAAATTTATACAGTCATCCAGAAAAAGTAATAAGAACAACAACTAAAATCTGAACACACTTCCAAACTCCACCAGGGACCAGCATCAACTCCACCAACTTTCAAGCACTGTCCCCATCAGAGGAGCTAGTTTCTTCAGTATTGAGTTGATCTTCAGCTTCTACACCCTCTTCCCTTCTGTTCCCTTCAGCTTCCTCCTTTTCTAACCTGGCAATTAGGTTTTCTAGGGTCTTTTTCCTAGCTTCCAGCTCTTTGCAGGTCTCTTTCAATACAGCTATAACATCAGATGTTTTGGACTGAGTCTTTACAGATGATGTCTCAGCTGATGTTATGACAATATCAGGAGCATGAGATCCCTGAAATAGCTTGTAGTGTAACCCAAGAGCAGGAGCTCTTTTGCAAGCAGTATCTCTTGCCACCAGGATATCAGGGTATTGTGCAAGGATAATTCCACAAAGGAGGGAGGGAAAGGCAATTGGGCCTTTGACAGCATAACTACCAGCATGTTTTAAAGTTTGTTCAAAAATATACCTGCCATAGTCAAAAACAGTCTTGGTTCCCACAGCATAAATAAATCTCTCCAATCATGTGGAGATAGTTGATTTATGGTTTGTAGGGACCCAGTTGGCTGCACCAATCTTGTGCAGGATGGCAAATTTCATGCTAAGTTTGCTGGCATTCAACTTGCCTTTCAAGGGCCAGCACTTCACTTGTCTTGCTGTGATGGTTTGACAAACTTCATTGTCAGTGACTTCCAGTTCAGGACAATCCTTATTTGATCTTCCAAGAAATTTGTTAATTTCTGATGGAGAGAAATTAACCCTTCTTCCTCTAACATAAACACTTTCAAAGTCAGCTGACCTTCCATCAGCACATTCATCAGACAAGTTAACTATGAACTCCTTGACCAGATTTTCATAGCACTTGGTAAATTTTACCACAGTCTTCATCAGTCCAGCAATTTTAATCAGGTCCATAATGTCCTTGCACTCCATGGTATCATTGTTTAGCTCTCTTTCTAAAGCTATTCTCTTCAAGCAAACATACTTCCATCTGGTGGCATTGTCAGGATGGTGAAAAGAGATGTTGTCTGTTGGGACTTCAGGAATTCTATCCATTTTGCTGGAGGGGAGTTTCCTTCTGATAGGAATTTCTTCAGCATCAATCTCAAACTCTGATTCCTCATCAGAATCAGAAGTCTCAGGTTCTTTTCTTTTCTTTGTAATTGGTTGTCTACCAGTATGCACTTGGGCTTTCACCTTCCCTTTGGACTGACCAGTTTTCACAGATTCTACCTCAGTCTTGCCTTCAGCCTTGGATTTCTTAACAGCAGGTTTATCTTTGGTCATACATTTTGCATCATTCTGATTACCCTTTCTTTTCATCATTCTCCTAGCTATGCTAGGGTTTACATTGGCAATCAGATCATTGTCTGAGTATTCCTCATCCACATCAATGATAGGTGGATCAACAGTCTTTTCTGAAGGGTTCTGAATGTTGTCATTTTGTGTCACAACATTCTCAGAGACATCTACATTCTCAGAGACATCCACATCTGGGCTTGCTGATTCTTGATTTAATGGGACAGAAATCCCCGGTACAGATTGGTTTCCGCTTAGTATTCTTGTCACAAGCCTAGCAATTGCTTGATGAACTTGAGCTGATCCTTCCCTATTTGGTACAGAGGAAGAAGGATGAGAAGGATTACCAGAAGAAGTAGCTTGAGCTCTTCCTGCATGCCTAGTTCTCAGCTTTTTGACTTTGGAGGGGTCAATTGCCATTTCTCTGAGAGGAGTGATCTCCAGGACATCAGAATCTATGCATGTGGTGATTGCTCGAGAATCTTGGTCAGATGATGAAGATGAAGTGGTCGCCTTGGTTGAAGATGATGTTTGAGACATTTTGATTGACTTAGAGAACCAGTAGCAATTTGAGAGAAAACTTTGATTGAGAGAAAGGAATAGGTTGCAAAGACGAGAGAGGTAGGAGGCAAATGAGAGTCTATTCAACTTCTTAATAATTTTGAAATAATTGGAAAGACATATGATTAACCTACTAAAAATAGACTCAACACAAATAACTCCTTCAACCATTGTTTTAAGCAAAATTAATTGCTATAATTTTTCACGTTGGCAAATACCCATCTTGCCCCTCAAGTTTTCAAGTTGATTTCCAACAAGAGCCTTGGTAGAAGAATCAGCCAGCTGAAGCTTGATGATACCATGTTCCAGTTTAATTGTCTTCTTCTCTACAAGGTCAATGTGCTTGGTCCTGCTATGCTGAATAGGGTTCTTGGAAATATTGATTGTATTCAGATTGTCACAATACAATGTCACAACATCTTGTGAGACATTATACTCAATGAGCATCTGTTTTGTCCAGATGTTTTGAGAACAACTACTACCAGCTGCAACTATTTCAGCACAGAGTTGAGAAGGCATTCTTTTGACATGAATCATACCTCTGGCAGATTCCTGTATGATCCTATTTTTCTTTTTGTCAACTCCATTTTGATGATGAGTTATAGGAGAAGAGACTTCATGACTCATTTCTTCTGGGAAATAGAATTTATTAAACTTGTTGTTTCAAAATTCCTTGTCATGATTACTTCTGGTTCTGACAACACATCCTTCTTTTTGAGTTTTCTTGCACTGTTCTCTAGAAACTTCAAGTTTATTCATCACATCATAGACATGTCTCTTTTTACCAAGCCTTTCAATTTGAAGTTCACCACAAACCCTCCTTTTATCAATTTGCAGTCTTGGAATCCTTCTGACTGCTTCCATAGAGATAGTTCTTTTCAATCTTCTTAGATGAAGATGGCCAAGCTTATGGTGCCACAGTTTCATCTCTTTTTCTTCTTTGGTAATGGAACACATAGTGGAGTTATTAGTGTTCTCAGGCTGCCACAAGTAACAATTATCTTTAGATCTGATTCCTTTCATTACCACTTCTAGTTTTTCATTAAATACTAGACATTCAAATTTTGAGAAGTTGACCTTGAATCCTAGATCACACAATTGACTGATACTAATGAGATTAGCAGTCAGGCCTTTTACCAATAGTACTTCATTTAGATTTGGAACTTCAGGGCAGTCCAAATTACCAACTCCTTTGATTTCACCTTTAGCACCATCTCCAAAGGTCACATAACTAGTGGTGTGAGGTTTAACATGATTGAGAATGTTCTTTATTCCAGTCATGTGTTTAGAGCACCCACTGTCAAAGTACCAGCCTTCCCTTGCAGAGACTCTCAGGGAAGTGTGGGCTATCAGGGCAGTAGCCTTTTTCTTCCATTGAGGAGTATGTGGTACCCTTTTTGACTTAGGTTTAACACCTGAGTTTTGATTAGGGTATCCATGCAATTTGAAGCAGAAAGGCTTTATGTGGCCATACCTCCCACAATGATGACATCTCCATCTTTGGTACTTTTTCTTCATATATCTCTGTTTCTGATGTTGAGAGTTGTGTTGAGACATCTGCTTTGACATTTGTTTAATAGGCCTGATCTTCTTGTCTGCAACAGATTTCTTAGCTTCCACAAATCCTAGTCCAGATTTGTTACCCACATTTTGTCCAACCTGAAGGATCTCTTCCAATTTTTCTGTTCCATTAGTCAGCATCTTGACAGATTTGGTCATTTGATTCAGTTGTGAGTTAAGCAATTGAACTTCCCCTTCTAGATGACTTATAGTTTCAAGGTTTGCCCTTTTTTCAGCCTCCAGCTTTATGATGAGTTTTGATTGTTTCTCATTCTGCACACAGACTTCAGCACTTCTGATACATAATTTCTTGTAAGTATCAGCCAGTTCTTCAAATGTCACTTCTTCATCACTAGTGTCAGTTTCAGAGGTACAAACACCAGTTAGAGCAGTAACTAGTTTGGCAGATTCTTCTTCAGAATTACTTTCTGAATCACATTCAGACCAGGTAACAGTCATTCCTTTCTTTTGTTTCTTAAGAAAGGTAGGACATTCAGCTCGAATATGCCCATATCCTTCTAAGCCATGGCATTGAATTCCTCTGCCTTGATTTCCCTTCTCTTCTGACCTTGATCTTCTGCTGGAACTGTCAATGTCAGAGGGAATGTTATGAACATTAGACCTTGACTTTGGATCTATTCTTTTGATGAGTTTGTTGAACTGTCTTCCAAGCATGGCTATAGCTTCTGAAATATTTTCTTCTTCTTCCTTCTTGTTTTCAACATCAGTGTTGGATACAAGTGCTATGCTCTTGTTCTTCTTGTCACCATTATCAGTGATCGCCATCTCAAAAGTCTGAAGAGACCCAATAAGTTCATCCACTTTCAACTTGCTGATGTCCTGGGCTTCCTCTATGGCAGTTACCTTCATTGCAAATCTTTTAGGCAAGGATCTGAGAATCTTTCTCACCAATTTTTCTTCTGACATCTTTTCTCCCAGTGCTCCTGAGGTGTTGGCAATCTCCAAGATGTTCATGTGAAACTCATGAATGGTTTCATCTTCCATCATTTTTAGATTCTCAAACTTGGTAGTCAACATCTGAAGCCTTGACATTTTTACTTTGGAAGTGCCCTCATGAGTAGTTTTGAGAGTGTCCCAAACTTCCTTGGCCAGTTCATATTGATGTACTAGTCTGAAAATGTTTCTATCAATTCCATTGAACAAGGCATTTAAAGCTTTGGAATTTCCCAGGGCTAACTCATCTTCTTCTTTACTCCAATCTTCCTCAGGCTTCAGACTGATTGTCCCATCTTTCTCAGTTATGGTGGGATGGTTCCATCCTTTGTCAGCAGCTCTCCAAGCCTTTTTGTCCAGAGATTTTAAAAAGGCAATCATACGAGGTTTCCAGTAGTCATAATTTGTTCCATCCAGAATGGGTGGTCTATTTCCAAAAACTCCTTCTTTGTCCATAGTGCCAGAAAGTGATATCCCTAGATCTCACCCAGTAATACAGGCAGGGTGCCTGCTCTGATGCCAATTGAAATTCAGGCTGCAGATACTCAATGTCACATTCAATGTTATGACACCGTATTTGACTTTCTATAAGACAGTAAATACAAAAACAGTAAAGAACACAGTCAATTGTTTACCCAGTTCAGTGTGCAACAACACCTACTCTAGGGGATACCAAGCCAGGGAGGAAATCCACTATAAGAGATATTAATTCAGGAATAAACCAACCAGTTTATCTCCTTCACTTAAGACCTACCCAATGCAACTTCAATCTAAGTACAACTTAAACCTGAGTTCCTACTCACTCCCCCTCAATCACAGCAGTGATACTTAAAACAATTTGACTAATGAATTGATGAAGACACTCTTCAAAACATACACTTGATTATGCTTCACAGCTTTTCAATCAAGCAACACAAACACTCTTTCTTCACAGCTTTGAGTGATACACAAATCTAACTTGACTTTGCTTCAAAGCTTTAGTCAAGAGACACAAAAAAAAACACTCTTGCTTCAAAGCTTTGAGTGGTACACAACCCTTACAATTAAAACCTATTCCAAGTCACTTATCACAATGATACTTGCTTGGATTACAATAGTTAAAACTATACAGCTTCTAAATGATCTTCTGTCAAAAAAGGGATTGATTCCAAAACAGCAGCTCTGTTGAATATATAGCAGCTGCATCTTCAGTTAGGGTTTCCACAAAAAGCTAGGGTTAATTCCGTTTGAACTTAAGACTAGGTCACAAGACTTTTTCAACCAGGTTAGGGTTGAGCTAGGTTAACCCAAAGTCCACGAGATTTTCTGTTCTGGAAAGACTGAGTCATTTTCCTGAAAAAACTCAGAATTACCCAAACTGCATAACTGTTAGTTCAGAACAGGATGTCTTAACATTTGTTATGACATTTGAATTCCTGTCTACTGATTTTGGTAAATGTGATCTTTTTGCAAAAAGCTCAGATACACACTTATAAACAGCAGCACCTGTATGACAATATTTTTCTGCAAAGGTACCTAATACATCAGTACCTAATAAACTAGAATGTTATGACATCAGCCATGACATTCACACACCTGGATTTACCAAAAATGCATGCCAAAAACTAAACAACTACAGTAATAAATGGCATGCTCTTTTCGGCCAGACTCGTCATGTTGGCCCAGTACGCACCCCATTGAGTTATCCAAAATAGTCAGATACATGATTAATGGCCTTCCTTCGACGGGTGGCATCAAGATAGGAGGTTCCAGGAATTACTCCTTGATCTTATCAAAAGCAACTTGACAATCATTGTTCCATTCAACTACCTGATCTTTCTTCAACAACTTGAAGATTGGCTCACAGGTAGATGTTAGGTGAGAGATGAACCTCGCAATATAGTTTAGGCGTCCCAAGAAACCTCTAACCTCCTTTTCAGTGCGGGGGGCAGGCATTTCTTATATAGCTTTGACTTTAGCAGGATCAACCTCAATGCCTTTGTTACTGACGATAAATCCCAAAAGTTTACCAGACCTGACTCCAAAAGTGCACTTGCTTGGGTTCAGTCTGAGCTTATACTCCTTCAACCTGACAAACAGCTTTTGCAGATGATCAAGGTGTTCTTCTTCTGTCTGTGAACGGGCTATCATGTCGTCTACGTAAACTTCAATCTCATGATGTATCATGTCATGAAACAAATCTACCATGGCGCGTTGATAGGTTGCCCCGACATTCTTCAGTCCGAATGGCATCACTTTGTAGCAGAAGGTACCCCATTGCATAACAAAAGTAGTCTTCTCCATGTCTTCGGGGGCCATTTTGATCTGGTTGTATCCCGAGAATCCATCCATGAAGGAAAATACCTTGTGTTGAGCTGTGTTGTCAACCAAGATGTCGATGTGTGGCAGTGGAAAATCATCTTTAGGGCTAGCCCTGTTTAAATCCCGATAGTCCACAGACATTCTGACTTTGCCGTCCTTATTAGGCACAGGCACAATGTTAGCAACCCATTGTGGATAGGAAGTAACAGCCAGAAAGCCAGCATTGAATTGCTTCATTACCTCAGCTTTGATCTTCTCAGACATGTCGGGCCTCATTCGGCGGACCTTTTGTTTGATCGGTGGACAATCTTCTCTTGTAGGGAGACGATGAACCACGATATCTGTATCTAGTCCCGACATGTCTTCATAGGACCAGGATAAGATTTCAACATATTCGTTCAACAACTGCACTAACGCCCTTTGACACTTGGTTACAAGTTGGCACCCACCTTAATCTCTTTCTTGTCTTCTTCTGTTCCCAAGTTGATGGTTTCTAGCAACTCTTCATGGGGCAGAATAGCCCTTTCCTCTTGTTGCAAAAGTCTAGCTAACTCTCCAGGAACTTCACAGTCTTCATCACCTTCGTACTCGGCATGATTGACCAAATCTTCAGAGTTACCGAAGGCTAAAGCAGAATAGTCATCCATGGAATCCAGAGTGGATGGGTACCTGCATTTTGTGAGTGTGGGTGTGTGTAAGGGATAACCATCCTTAAACAAAACAAAATGTAAAAGGAAAGAAAATGAACACAACAGTTTATAGATGAAAACGTCCAATGATTCATTAAACATGGCATATGATAATGACGAAAATCAAACCCTTACGAATGGACCTATATGCCCCGGGCAAGGCATAAGGTGAAAATAGTGTACGAATTGTTTAATTATTACAGACCAAAATAGGAAATTGTTCAAAGTTAAATTATTGGTTGATGAAAGTGATGGGAACGAAGTCTTTCGCTTCCCAGTTGCTTAATCCTCCTTTAGCGGTTGGAAAGATCCAATCTTCAAAGGTGTCTTCTTCATCGTCATCTTCTAAGGCATTAATTCCATGGTGAGTGATTTTTACGGGTGGTCCTTCAGCCCTGGAGCGACGCACAGCTTTCTGTCCAGCAGCAATAAAACCTAGTCCGAACTTGTCCTTCTTGTGAGGAAAATCAGGCAGTTGCCCCCACACTGTACTCCTTCCTTCTTTGATTACAGCCTCCGTATCCTTGAGGGATGCCATCCTAGACACAGGCTTGGAAACAATAGGCACATCTGTCATTGTCTTTGCAACTACGACTTCAAGAGGAACCTCTTCAAAATGCTGGAAAGGCGTTTCTATGAATTCGCCATCCAACTCCACATAGAGGAAGGAGTTGAGGTGACTTATCATGTACTCTCCTCCCCGTGAACCGTTATAATCTTTCCTTGAACTGGATACTTTAGCATTTGGTTCAGAGAGGAAGTGACAGCCCCAGCATTGTGGATCCACGACCTTCCCAACAAGCAAGAATATGAAGGACGGACGTCCATCACATAAAAGGTAGAGTTGAAAATTTCGGTGCCCACCTTGATAGGAATGTCCACTTCTCCATGAACCATCCTCTTAGAACCGTCGAAGGCTCTAACAACGATGTTACTGGGCTTGAGGGTCAATCCTTCACAGTCCAATCTATCCAACGCCTTCTTCGGTAGCACATTTAAAGATGAACCGATGTCAACCAGAACATGGGCAAGTGTGGTTCCCCTACACTCTACTGAGACATGCAGCGCATCATTGTGTTTCCTTCCCTTGGGGGTCAAATCAGCATCGGAAGTTTCTTGAGGCACATGTTCCGTCTTTATAAATTTGATTAAGGCCTTAGCACGAGCCTCAGAGCATAGTGGGAGAGCCAGCATGGAGATTTTTGAAGGGGTCTGCCCTAGCTGCTCCACGACATCGTAATCGCTCCTCTTGATTATCTTTAAGATTTCTTCCATCTCTTTCTGAGTGGTCTCAGAGATTGCCACAGTCTGAGCCTTCATACTGACATGCGCTTCTAGTATCCCCTTACCTTTGGTAGTAGCATCAGAGGGTCTAACTTCAGGTACCTCAATTTCTTCAATTATCGGGCTTTGCACAGATGGCTTGACAGGCTCAGAAGCTTTCGAGGGTCCGAAGACTGCTCGTGGGGGAGCAATCTCCGGAGAGAATATCCTTCCGCTGCGAGTTATCTTGCTTGTTCCTGCAATATTCCCTATATCAGGGGTTTCATCATCGGAATTCTCTTGGACTGATTCAATCTGTTTGATACCATGATAGAAGATTTCTCCTCCGTAGTTCCATGGCATCGTCTTGTTAAATTCATACGGGACAGGCCCCGACATGGTGATTTTCAATGGCACAAACTTAGGATTAGGCGTAATCTTGACAGGCCTTTTGCAGGTCTTGGGAAGATTGTCGGAGATGGTTATTATTGCAATGTCATTGGTTGAAGCAACAAAGGTAGCAGGAGTAACAGGAGTGGTAGCATCAACAAGAGTCTTTTGAAAGAGAATCTCTTGGGTATCCATCAGGCATTGGATGCCTGATTTCAACAGTGGGCAGTCAGCTTGCAAGTTTGAACAAAAGTAACAGTCTTTTCCACAGCCTGGGAATATCCCAGCTCTCATCAAATTCACTTTAATCACTTGTAACGGAGTCAAAAGGTTAGCAATATTGGTAACATGAAGATCTTCCATAACGGCATGAACATTATGACCGTGCTTGGGCATTGGGGCAGAAATCACATTCAGCTTTTCGGGCGCATCAAATTCTACCTCCTTGGCGTCTATCAAGTCTTGGATTTTGTTCTTAAGAGCCCAACAGTTGTTGGTATCATGCCCTACACTGTCAGAGTGGTATTCACACTTTGCATTGGAGTGGTAATAAGGAGAAGAGGTATTAGGGTTCTTCGACGCTTCTTTCAAAATTGGTGAGATTCAGCTTTAACAGATGAGGGAGGACTTGAGCCGGTGTCATGTTGATTCGGGTGAATTTCCGTTGTGGCCTTTATACCCTTTGCTGATTAGATATTGGTTGATTGCTGCGAGGTTGATCGGTTGAAGAGTTTTGGATCATCACAGCCCCCACCGTTGGTCGGCGCTCGGTTCTTCCTTGGCTTTTCTGAGAATAAACAGCAAAAGCTTCCTTCTTAGCTGGGAAGGTCTTGTTAATAGCAGTGGACGCAGAGGCATCTTTCTGAATCTTACCACTTTTAATGCCAGCCTCGACCCTTTCACCGATTAGAATTAATTCGATAAATCCTGCAGAGGAACTCCCGATTAAATGATTGAAGAAAGGGCCAGACAGGGTCCCTAAAAACATGTCAACCAACTCTCTATCCGACAATGGTGGCTGCACCCTTCCAGCCAAATCCTGCCACTTCTGCGCATACTCCTTAAATCCCTCATTAGAAGCCATACACATACTCTGTAGTTGAGTACGAGTAGGTGCTAAATCAGCGTTGTATTGGTATTATCGGTAGAAAGCAGCAACTAAATCTTCCCAGTTATGAACCTCAGACTTCTCAAGTTGATAGAACCAGTCCAATTGTGTGCCTGACAAACTATCTTGAAAAAAATGGACCCAAAGATCTTTATCAGAAGAGTGGGGTTGGATATTTATGACGTAGGATCTCAGATGCATCTTTGGACAGGACAAACCGTCATACTTAGCAAATGTAGGAACTTTGAACTTGGGAGGAATGACGATCCCAGCAACCAACCCTAGTTCTTCGAAATCTAAACCAAGTACCCTTTGCAACTCCATGGCTGCCAACCGGTCCTCAAGATTTTTATATTTATCATCCGCCGGGGGATATTGCTGTGCAGAGTAATCTTCATCCTCTTCCTCTTCTTCCTCTTCAACTTCAGATTCAGAAGGCATCACAATTCCTTTTCCTTTACCATCCCCTTCATCAGACATCGAGGGGAACTCGAGAACTTTTCTAGCATGGTTTTCAAACCTTCTTCCCATAGTGGCCACACCAGGCCTTTTCTTCTTTTTCTCTTTATCTTTCTCCAACAGTGCTTTAAGGTCCTCTTGACCCTTTGCTAAGGTCATGAGGAGTTGCTGGAATTGAGAATTTTGCGCTTGCAGATCCTTAACCGTCTTCTCCAAATCCATCTTGCTGAAATAAATAGCAGAAAGATAAGGAAACCTGGTGTGAAGACCTGTTTATGCATATGATGAATGATATGTTATTCATGTAATGCATTCAAGGATTTATAAATTCAAATTTGTTGTAAACAAAAAGAACACACGTCATATTAAGAAGAAATTTGTTAGTACATAAGTGCCCCATGGGCAAAATATTACAAAATTCTTAATGTAAAAAGACATTGCGCATCCTCTTTGGTGCGATGTAAGTGTTGAGAGTTTCCTCCTCATGAAGTCGGCGGGTAAGCTCCAAAACCTTCTTCTCACTGGCATAGAAGATGGCTTCAAAAGTATTCCGTTCTTCTTTGAGTTGGATCCAACTCTTTTGTAATTCTTCCAATGATGTTGTCATGTCTAGATGTAGCAGGGTGTATGGAACCTCTCCTTCCATAACAGGCTCTTTGATCACGGGGAGAATGTGAGGGTATGGCATCATAAGATTCTGGGCGCGGGTTCGTACCCACTTGAGGTAAGGCTCAAGGGGGATGGAATTCTTGTGCCCCAGTGTCTTACTATCCACTTTGTTTGGCATCCTCCAAGCTCTGATGAACCTTTGTCGAAGTCCTTGCGCATCGTTGTCGAAGTCAAAAACCAATTCAGGAATCAACATGTCATGAGGGCCATCCCTCCGAGCATATCCAAACTGTCTTAGGGCTAAACAGGGGTTGTAGGTAATGCCTCCCCTAATGCCAAGTAGTGGGACATTAGGGAATTCCCCATAACAATCAATGATGATGACATTTTCTCTGGACCGAGAACACCAATGAACATCAGAATGTGTTAAGGTCATCAATCACTGTGACCACCTTAAATCCTGCTCATTCTTCAAAACTGGCTGGGGAAGGTGAGAAATAAACCACCTTGCTAGAAGAGGAGTACAACACATGAGAACACCTCTTTTCCTCATTGTTCGTGTGTAAAATGAGTGTAGGATGTCCCCGAGCAACGTAGGTACAGGATTCTGGGATATGAAAATCTTGACAGCATTCACATCTATAAGTTGATCAGGGTTTGGGAACAAGACCAACCCATAGATGAGAAGTGCCATAATCTCTTCAAAAGCTTGTAGATCTAGAGAATTGCAGCAGTCTTGTGCCTTCTCAAATAGAAACTTTGCCAAGAAACCCTTGACACCACTTCTGGTTTCCCAATGACCTTTGATATCAGATGGTTGCAAGTGTAAGGCTTGAGTAACTTCTTCAGGCTTTGGTTCTTTTTCCGTACCATTGTAGGGTAGTTGATGAAGAATAGGAATTCTCAGGAGTTGAGAAAATTCCTCCAAAGTAGGTACTAGTTGGTAATCAGAGAATGTGAAACAGTGGTGTAGGGGGTCAAAGAACTGTAAGAGAACTTTCACCATGTCTTCTTTAATGTTGGAGTTGACCAAGTTGAGAAGTCTACCATGTCTTTCACTGAAAGGAGAATTCTCTGGAATCTTGGAAGTGAGCTCCTTGAGTTGAGGAGGGATTCTCACAAGGTTGACTTGAATTGTTTTCCTGCGAAGAGATTCCATGACCTACAAAACAGGAACAAAGATGAAGATCCAAACCCTTGAAATAGTTAGTGGATGCATATGATGCTTTATGATGTTCATGATGTATGCACAAGCACATGTACAAATAAGTCACACAAGATCTTAGTTTCAGGCTTGCATGAGGCTTCATAGGTAAGTACCCTCTTGAAGTTAGTTGGCTCAACCTGTCCTATAAATAGTAACCGGGATCTAAGGAGCTCAATATCACCAGATTATTTTCTATGTTCATTGTTTTGGTTTAGCCACTTAACTGGCGACCAAAATATTCCAAGAAAACAACCCTCAATGAGTGTAGTATCGAGTATCTACCAACTTCGGACTGCACCAAAGTCGGTCATCTCACTACCCCTAAAAAAGGCTAAGATGGTCAAGTAAGGTTCTAAGAGTTCATTAGTGCTTCATGACATTACTCAGCGGCCCCGTATTCTCTTTGATTGACTCAAAGGCTACCGGTACTCACAAATATGTCACACTAATATAGCTATTGCTTTAACCATGTCGGTATACCCCGTACAGTTTCCACAACATATTGTTATTTACCTATGAATGTTTCCCAAATTCGGGTAGAGGATTTCAAGCCCAAACAAGAGAACCAAATGTAAAGCAATCAAAGTAATCAAGATAAACATGCAAAGGTGATCTAAGCCCTAAGGTTACTCCACTTTTAAAGTTTTCCCCAGCAGAGTCGCCAGTTCTGTGATACGGTGGGAGAACTGACTTGAGGTTTTGTGTTTGTGTTCGCAAATGTTTCGGTTTAGCAAGAGTCGCCACCGACTTTTTATTTTATCCTAAGGAAAGGTTAAAAAGCACATGAAATACCTTTGAGATGTTTTCTTGGGTTCGGGGAGTAGATTATGAAAAGGGAAGGTGCAAACACCCTTTTCATCCATGGTTATCCATGGGCTCTTAGTTACTTTTTTAGATCACTTGCTTTGCTTTTCAATTGTTTGAAATTGTGCTTTTCAATTGTTTGAAATGGGGCTTTGTGTGTGGTTTTGAAAGATGTTTTGAAAAGAGGCCATTGTTGTGGCAACCTTTGTAATGATTCTTGTTCGAATGTATACAAAGGTGTTTTTGTCTTTTAAAATGATTTGAATGTTTTTGAAAGTTTGTTTTGGAAAATGTTTTGAAATTGTGTCGTGAAGTGTGTTTGAAAATAGCAAGGATGTTTTTGCAAGCTTTTGATCAAGTAACTAAGAGTTATCTACCCTATTTTACTCAAAGATCTTTCTTATGTTTTTTAACCCTTTTAACAGTGTTGTTTCACCATTGTATTTGGTGAACAACCTTGTGTTAGGATGTTAAACGGGACAGGCGCGGGTCATCGTATAGACCATGATAGAAATTGTGCTAAGTATTTTTGGCAATTTTCTTAAGGGACTTGATCATTTTTGTTTAGGCAACCAAGATAGCGTCATCGAGGGACTATGATCTTTTGTTTTGTTTTTGATTTGCCAAAGTACTCAACATGCATACCATGGCCCATTTTTGAAGGCAACAAGTGGATTGTAACCCTAGGGGTGCAAGTGTGCATTGTGTTTGATTTTCATGCATTTTTGTCTTTGATTAGGTCAAGCTATTTGTTGATTTGGATTTTTGCATACAAACCCTAATTCTCTAATCATGGCATAATTGAAAGCGTAAAATGCGAGAATTTAAATTCTAAGCTATTACAACATGATTATGGGGATGGGGGTACAATTTTGAATGGGGGTATTTTGACAAGAAATATAAACCCTAGTTACTATTACATCCAAATTGAATTTACAATGCAACAATATTTAAATATACAATATTTAAATAAAAAAAATAAATAAATATTGAATAAAATGTATTATGCAAAAAGAATTTTTTATTTTCTTATGTTTGTAAAGTATTTTCAATGTGAAAAAAGTATAAAGAAATAAAATAAAAAGATTAATTTTATTGTTTTAAGGGACGAAACCCTAATTCCTTTAAGAAAGTAAATATTATATATTATTTATATACAAGAAATATATTAATATGTATAAAAATAAAATATATTTGAAAAAAAGGGTGTTTTTTTAGTATAAATAATAATAAAAATAAAAATGTAATATTTTAGTATTTTTATTCTAAGTATTTAATAAAATAAAAGTATATATGTATACATATATATATATATATATATATATATATATATATATATATATATATATATATATATATATATATATATATATATATATATATATATATATATATATATATATATATATATATATATATATATATATATATATATATATATATATATATATATATATATATATATATATATATATATATATATATATATATATATATATATATATATATATATATATATATATATATATATATATATATATATATATATATATATATATATATATATATATATATATATATATATATATATATATATATATATATATATATATATATATATATATATATATATATATTAAATATATTAAACATGTATAATATAAAATAAAATATGTACAAAAATAAATTATATTTTAAATAATATTTTCAGTTTGAATAAAAATAAGAAATAAAAATAAAAGTATCATTTACATTATTTTCAAGTTTTAAATAAATAAATTATAAAAGTATTTAAAAGCCTTTAATATTAGAAAAATCAAAATAAAATACCAAATAAATGTAAAAAATTATGAAAATATTTTTTAAGCATTTTTTATGTTTGGAAATAAAATAACAAAGTCAGAAAAGAAAAGAAAATTTCAAAAATGCAAAAATATAAGAAATTGGGCCAGGGGGTGTGAAACTGAAAAAAGGGGTGTTAGAAGCGAAACTGGCTTGGCCCAGCCCAAGCCAACTTCATCTTCTTCCTCCAGACAAAAAATGCGCGCCTGTTATACAAACTTGAACATCCTGGAAACGTGATCTTTTGCCAAAACTCACAACATCAAACTTGTAGAGAATTTCAATACGATTCTAACCATATAAAACATTAATCTTAACTCTCAAAGACCAGAGAGAATTTCTCTGGCCCTAAAATCTGACCTAGTCTTTTCAGCATGTTCATGGATGAAATTCTCCTAGCACACTTAATATAAATGAAAACTGAGCATATGTACAGCTTCATGGCATTGAATACTACATTTTTCATTCACAAACCTAAGGCTAAATGTTCCTAAATAGAGAGATAGAAAGTGATGAAAAACCTGTTTCAGTTGGATTCGAGTAGGACAATGCAGAGCTTCTCAACAAGTTTTGAGGTGTTTGGTAGCTTGCCTGAACTTCACTTGATCTTTTCCAATAGCTAGCTTGCCTTGAATGTCCCTGAATCAGCCTCTAGAACTCAACCTGCACAAGCTTGAAATGAAAATGGTGAACACTTTAAATGGAGTTACAGTTGGCAATGGAGGTTTGGGACAACTTGAGTGAGTTGAATGAAAGGTGTTTGAAGTGGAAAGGGGCAAAATGCACAAACCAAATGAGCTGTGGCACTCAAGTTGTAGCACCTGTCCTGTTTTGCCAAAAGAATGTAATTTTTGGCTATGGGAGGTTTTGGGACTCAAGCATTCGTGTTTTTGGCTCAAAGGGTTGTGTGAAATATGTTTGCAATGTTTGTGTAAGCTAACAATGGCTGGTTCTCAAGTTGGGAGGATTTTGCCAAGTTTCTTCTTTGTGAAGCAAGAATGTGTAACTTGTTCTCACAGGCCTGTACAAGCCCTCAATTATGCTGCACACAATCCTCTTGGTTGCTGGAATTTGTGGATTTGATTTGGCTTCAAAGATATGGCCCTATGCTTCAAAGATCATGTTTTGACATAAAGCATACCTTTTCCAAAATAGAAATATACCTTTTTCTAATTAAGGCTTAATTTTGTGTGCAATGTCCAAATGGCCAAGATAATGCATTAGATCAGTGGATTTGCATTTAATTAAGGAGTGTGAATTGGTTTAGAGGCCTGCAAACAAGTACAAAGCATGCTAGTTTGAAAATGCAACTTGTATGAACATGTATTTGCCATGGATACAAAGTGAGTTTTTGCCAACTTCAAGCATTCGATTCTCCCTAACCACAAATTTGTTTGAGGATTTCTTTGACAATTTGGAAATCTTGCAAGATGCACTATAATCCATCTTTGAAATGCAACTTGATACTCCAAGTGGAACTATGTAAAAAATGGCCAAGAAGATGGGTCAAAATCCTGCCTAAACTAGGGCAAAATTTCTCCAAGTTAAAAGTTTTAGGGACCCTTGTTCCAAAAATAATAACTTGAGATCCAAGCTTCTTTTGAGAAAACTTTGTGAATAAAAGTTGTATACTTTGTGGAGGACTACAACTTTCATGTTGTAAGTTTTGTTTGAATCCATTTGCATCTTGGTGAAAATGTGGGACAAAGTTAGGAAAAATTAAGAAAATTTCATAACTTAGAAAAATTCTAAGTTATGAAAATTTTCAATTTCAAACCCTAATTTGCAATTTTGGGTTTCTTGATGAACAAGTTTCACAATTTGACATATCTTGATGAAAAATGACCCTTGGCACTTGACTTTGACTTTTCAGTGTACAGTCAAATTTTGATCAGTTGACTGAAAAATTCATCTGTCAATCTTATGCATTTGAGATCTTTTGAACTTGTTGAATAAGTCAAGATGATGCCCTTGAGTCCTTGAGTCCATGCTTGAGCTTAATTTGCCATTGGCTAGGTCAAACAGTCAAAAATTGCCTTTGTACAGTCAAAACCCTAAAAATGACCATTTTTCCCTTTTAGTGATCTGATCAAATTTCTTGCGGAATTATGGTCCAAACTTGATCAAATGGTTCATAATGTTGATGTGGGTCAAAATTCATGAGGTTTGACTGTAAATTGGTCACAGTTGACTTTTTCCCCAATACAGTTGATTTCTAGGTCAATTGTCCAATTGACTGGGCAAAAATTTGATTCAAGGCTTGAAACTTAGTATGGACAAGCTGATGAGTCCAACATGAAGTATGAAAGTCAATTTGGGCATTGAAAGTCCAAAATTCCCTGTGCAAACTCAAACCCTAATTTAGGTCAACAATGCAAGAAGGTGTCTTAAGCAGAGCAAACCCTAATTTGATCTTGAGTTCTAAGAGCCTTGTTGTTGTACCCCAAAATTTGCCCTCCCATATTCTTCAAAGATTTATCAAGAATCATCTTCAAATGGTTCAAGATTTCTCAAGGGTTGCACAGTCCAAATGCCTCATAAGCTAGTCAAAATTAGGGTTTTGTTTCTTTCAAGGAATTTGAGGTTTTCAATGGTTCAATCAAGTCCCACAGGTCCATATATATCCTCAAGCACCTACATACCAAGTTTCAAGGCTTACAGTGCCAAATTGCACAGTCAAAAGCTCCATTTGACCTACAGTCAACTATAAGGGCAAAATGGTCATTTTACAGTCAAAAGTCAGAATTTTTGGTCAACATCTTATTTTGAGCTCATAATCATCATTTGATCAAGTCTTGATCATGATTCCACAAGCATGGCTCAGAAATCATCAAGATGCAAAAAGTTACTATTTTTGGACAGTAGAAAAGTTAACTGTATTTTGACCAAGGAATAACTTTTTCATGGTTCATCATAAAAATCCCATCCAATGCTCATTTTGAAGGGATGACATTTCCTACAATCCATATTCACATTCCAAGTCCAAGAAATGCTCTCACAAAAAGTTATCAATTTCTACATTATAGGTCAAATTCAAAAGTCAACAAAAATGCACTTTAAGTCAAAGACCATAACTTGAGATTGGTAAATCCAAATGACATGGGACCAAAGGCATTGGTTAGAGGACTTCAAGACCTTTCCAAAATGTCCAAGAACATGTTAATATGATCCAAATTGAGCAAGATATGCATTGGAGAAGTTGGGAAATTTTTGTGAATTTGCAAAAGTCAACTTTGCTCAAAACACCTTGTTTTTGCTAATGGGCCTCAAATTTCTTCTTGAAACTTTATCCAAGGCCTATGCACGACCCATCAAGCTTATTTGAACTTATTTTTCTTATTTTTATTAATTATTTGGATTTTTAATCAATTTTAATTCATTTAATTAATTTAAATTGTAGGAAATACAAAGATTTGATTTTTCAATCTTTTTGTGTAGGCAAACAAGCTCAAGATATGCTGGCAATTTCGTGTGCAAATCAAAGGGACAAGAATCTCCAAATTTAGCAAGTTTTTCCAATCAAAAAGATTCAAAAATATTTGATTTTCAATCAAATATTCAAACATCAATTCCATGGATTTCTTTGCAAGATTTTGACCTAATTCTATTCTATTATAAATATGCAAGCCAAACCTACTCATGCATACGTGAATTTGCTGCAAGAAAGCCATAACCACATTAAAAAAAAATCAAGAAAACATGAAAATTGTTTTCTGCATTCTAGCACGATTCAAAGCAATTTGTGGATTCTAACACATTGCTGGAGCGGTCAGGGACGTGTAGGAATCAAAATCAAGCCTTAAAGCTCAAGGAATCCTCAAGAACAGAACCACAGTTTGCTTGATTTTTTCAGAATTGCATTGGCTATTTCATGCATAATTAACATGATTTATTGATTGTTTTGTATTGTTAGAACTCATATAAAGCTAATGGCATAAGCTAATTGGATTAAAATGCGCAGAATCGAAAGTTGCCATTGACAAATTTTAGGGTTCATAAGCTTTGGATTTGGGGCTTTATTATCCAGGAAAAATTGGAACCTTTAAGACCCATGGTTAGAATCGTTGAGACCAGACGAATCTAAGGGGACCATCGCGAAATATTTATGTTGCTCACAGCCCTAATCGCTATTTTTGGTCATCATGTTTTGTGGGGGTTAAAAACCCCCACTATCTATTTGTTTTTTACAGGCATCAGCGAAGGAGATGAAGACGTGTAAGCGTGTGGTTGGGAAATTCAAAAAACGCGCGCGTGTTTTGTTTTTTACAGCACATAAATTGATTTGCATATATTATGTTTATTTGTTATTCAATTGACAATTGACGCAACATGGTGGAGTGGTTGGCCAAATGCCCAATGAGCTTTGGGACCTGGGTTCGAATCCCAGGTCCCCCAAAACGTTTCTATTGTTTTTCTTAATATAATTGTGTGCAAATTTCCAAAAGCGTTCCACCATGTATCTCCAGATATCCAAGCGCCAAGTGGCCTTAAGCATCAATCCAATGGCCATGATTGGAAGACCATGGTATTCCCTAGTCAAAGCACGCGTGGAGGATCTCAAAAAGTCAATGGACTAGGATTGCAAATGGGCCTGAGAATTGCTTCCTAACCTCCTAATGGGCCATCACACCCCGCTGGTTTATTATTTTCTTATTTTCTTTCTTTTTATTTTCTTTTATTAACTATAATTATTATTATTATTATAACTCACAAATTATTATTTTCATAATAAATTCAGAAAACTAAAAAATGTAAATATTTTTATTTTTATTATTATTTATTAATTTCACTTAATTATTTTTGTAAATAAATACTAATATAACTAATTTAGTTTAATTAGGTTAAATTTGACTTTTTTTTACAATAAATAAAATTAACATAGAATTAGGGTTTTGACAACTTTTAATTTCTTTTATTTTTATTTTCATTAAGACATTAAAAAACTAAAAAATACTCTTTTCTTTTAATTATTTAATTAATTAGAATTAGGTTTGATTAAATGCAAAAAGGACCAAAATTTCTTTATTTCTCAAAAAAGGGTCAAAACCCTAAGGACTTTTCCAATTCAATTTCTATTCGCGCATATTTATTATTTTGATCATATTTATGTATTTGTTCCGAGGATGTAATAGCAATTAGGACCCTTTTTATCGCTTTCTTTATTTTCCCGCAATTTATCTTTTCAAGGGTTATGTTTTTGGCGATGTAAATACCCGACGCCTTGTAATAGCGTAGATTTACTTTCAGCAATTTACTTTCCGCACAATTATTAACTGTTAACTATGCATGACAAGACTTGCCTGAAATTAAAATCAACTCGTAGCACACCATAAAAATGTGCAAAGATAACTTAAACATGAAACCTGACACACATGCACATGCCACTCCTAGGGTACGCCTCACTTGGTTGCCTCGACGTGGTCATTGAGTATAGGGTGTTTTTGAGGTCGCCCTCCTGTCTAAAGATCCAGTTGCCTCGAAACGGTTGCCTCGGATAAAAAGGATCTAGGACATTAGGGTTACCGCTAAGGCGTCCTACTATTTCTTTAGTGACCACACATGTCCCTATAATCGAATTGACCCGAATAACTCCAACGATGGTGCTACCTACTTCTCAATAGTGGGATAGTGCTGTCTAAAGGACATTTACACAGCTTAATTCCTTATGAGTAGGTAGAGGTTCTAAGGTACTTGCTCTTTCAAAATAAAAACAACTTTTCGCACTTACACTTTTCTGACAAAATTTTTTCAAACAAACACTTCATACACTCTTGAGGACTGATACAAGAGTTACCTAGAAGTTTTCAAAACGAAACTTTTTTCAAAACCCACAAACACAAGAAAAACAAACATTTTTGAAAACATAGTGAGCAAGTACCTAAGAGCCCGTGGATAACCACAGATAGAAAGGGTGCTAACACCTTCCCTTTCTATAATCTACCTCCCGAACCGAGAAACATCTCGAAAAGGAATTTTGCTGTGCTTTTGTCCTTTCCTTGTTGGAGAAAATAAAAGACGGTGGTGACTCTTGCTTACCGCGACATTTCGCAAACCAGCATAAAAAACAGTCAGTTCTATTTCCACCGATCACAGAACTGGCGACTCTGCTGGGGACTCTTTATAAGTGAGGTGTACCTTAGGATTAGACCACTCTTATGTTTTCAATTGTATGCCTTGTTTGCTTTAATATTGTGGGCTTGCATCGGAGTTTTATAGATCCTAACCCGGATCTGGGGAATACCCTTTAGGTAGCAACAAACTGTGAGGGAACTGTGCGGGGTATACCGACACGGTTGAAACAGTTGCTATGTTGATGTGGCACTTTGGTGAGTACCGGTAACCCTTGAGTCAAGTCAAGGAGAGTACGGGGCCGCCGCGTGGTGTCGTGAAGCATCAACTGACCTTAGAACCTTACTTGACCATCCTGGCCTCTTTAGGGGTAGTGAGATGACCGACTATGGTGCAGTCCGAAGTTGGTAGATACTCGATACTACACTCATTGAGGGTTGTTTTCTTGGAATATTTTGGTCGCCAGTTCAGTGGCTAAATCAAAATAATGAACATAGAAAACAATCCAATGATATTGAGCTCCTTAGAACCCGGTTACCATTGATAGGACAGGTTTTGAGCCAACCAACTTCAAGAGGGTAGTACCTAAACTTCATGGTGGCCTGAACTCTAAGGGATGTCTTGTGTGACTTGTGTGCCTTCAAACTTGAACTACTTGCACATTCTTGTTATCTGACAACATGAGTTTCTTGCAGGTTTTGTTTACAGTCCTTAATCTGGGCTTATAACAGGGTTTACTTACATCACTCACGGCGTAGCATACACATCATACCATCATACCATTGCATACATCTTGCATAAGGACTAACCCATTTCAAGGATCTCAAGGGTTTGTAATGCAGGTCATGATGAACCAACTGTCTAGCAAGGGGCAAATGGGATTTATTTTCCTCTAGCCAAAGTTGTTTGGAGATCAAAACATGACAGCTTGAGTCAGGGGATATGACCCACTCGATATGGTGAGCTTTGACTCTTGAAGAAGGACTCTCAACAACATGAAGTTCCTTCAATCAAGCAACCAGATTCAAATTCTAACAAGTTTCTTTGTTTACCCCGTGAGATCCTTGAAAACATTGCATGCATATCATACATATCATCGCATTACAGGTACCCTTTTTACATGTCACTTATCTTCTTCGCTGTTTATTTCAGCAATCATCATGTCTTTCGAACCTTCCACTGAACAAGCTATCAAGGCCCTCCAGGCCCAGAATGCCCAGTTCCAAGAGTCGGTTATGAGCCTAGCCCAGGGTCAACAGGATTTGAAGACTCTGATTCTGAAAGAGAGGAAGAAGAAGAAGAAGAAGACTGTTTTGTTCAACACTAGACGCAAATCTGGGAATGGACCACCAAATGAGGTTGATCTGACTACTTCCTCTGTAGGGAAAGACAGTCCCCAAGAGAGAAGGGTTCCTAGTCCTGTGGTCTCCGACAACGAGACGGATTATAATGATGAACAATACCCTCCTGTCAAGGATAGGTATAAACAGTTGGAGGACCGCTTAAGTGCTATGGAGATTCAACATGTACCCGGGTTGGACTTTGGAGACCTAGGCTTATCCTCTGGGGTGGTGATTCCCCATAAGTTCAAGGCGCCTACTTTTGCAAAGTACGACGGAGCTTCCTGTCCTAAGCTGCATCTCCGATCGTATGTAAGGAAGATCCAACTGTATACAACTGACAAGAATTTTTGGATCCATTTCTTCCAGGATAGTCTTTCAAGGACTCAACTCGAATGGTTCTATCAGCTGGATGGAGCCAGTATTCGTAACTGGGAGGATTTGGCTACTGCGTTTTATAAGCAATATCAGTATAATTCCGACCTCGCTCCTACGCGTACCCAACTCCAGGGTATGTCACTAGGGACGGGTGAAGGATTTAAGGAACATGCCCAAAAGTGGAGAGACCTTGCTGGAAGGGTGCAACCACCTCTAACTGACCGTGAGCTCGTTGATATGTTCTTGGGGATCCTGTCTGGTCCGTTCTTCAACCATCTGATTGGGAATTCTTCTGCAGGGTTTACAAACCTTATCTTGACTGGTGAGAGAATAGAAGCTGGTATCAAGTCTGGGAAAATACAGAAGGGTGACTCCTCGAACACTAAGAAAAAACCATTCAAGAAAGAATCCAGTATTGTCTATGGTTCAAGAAGATAGAATAGGTCCGAACACCGCCAAGATGTCAACGCGGTAGTTATTTCAAAACCGGCCAGTGCTCCTCAACATCGCAACCAACAAAGGGAAGAGAGACGTAGAAGGCAATTCACTCCCCTCAGCATGACCTTGTCCTAGATATTGCCACAGTTGCTGAAGACCAATTTGGTAACTCTAAGGGACCCTCCTAAGAATCCGAACACTACACCTTCAAGGTATAACCCCAACGCCCGCTGCGCTTATCATTCTGACAGCCCGGGGCATGCTACAGATGATTGTTGGACTTTGAGGAACAAGGTTCAGGACCTAATCGATGCAAAGGAGGTCGAGTTCGAAGCGCCCGAGACTCCCAATGTGATCACTGCTCCCTTGCCAAAACATGGCTAGGATTGAGAGACTTTTGTTCATTTGAATTCTGATATTGTATTTTTCTTTGCTTATTCAAACAATTATTATGTCAAACTCTCTTATTTCATTAATGCATTACACGTGTCTGTTTTGAAGTAATTGTGTTCACTATGCTTAAAACTGCTTTCATTTTTTGATGTTCAACTCTCGATTAGAAAATTCTAAGCCTTTTGAGGGAGGATAACGAAAACGATACCACGATCTTTACAGTATGCTTTTGAACAAACCCCGCTGATGAGGTACAAGGATTGTTTCAAATCCTAAACAGTGGAGTTATAAGGAAGATAATACCTAGTCAACCCCTTTGAGCCAAAGAAGTTGGAGTTTTTTTTCTTTTCACAAAAAAAATTAAAACCCTTAATTATAACCTGGGGCAGGGTAGTCTTCTCAGTTGATCCAGGTGCACAAGGAATGGCATCAAAGAAGTCCTTCCGAAACAAAAGACAGTGATGGTTCCGTATAATCGTAAGGACAGGCAGTCATTATCTCTAAAAAAAGAAAAGAAAGCCCAATAAGTCAAAACCTAGGAAGGAGACTTACAAAACTGGGGCATCCCGCTGACTGTAATCCTAAAAGAAACAGTTCAGGAAAAAGACAGGGATAACAAAAAAAAAGAAAGAGGTCCTACAAACCCTCAACAAAAAGAAATGACTGCCTATTAAAAATAAATTGTCAGTATCCGAACCATCACTGGAATATCAGAGCAAAGACTCAAACAAGGTCTAACGCACGATTAGCTGAGTTTAGGTTTGAAGAACATCACGAAGAGCGGGTGGGTACAAATAAAATTTGAGCCTTTATCCTTTGTTTCTTAAACCGTGAACCAGGCCACGTTATAACCCTTAAAAGTCCGAGCTGAAGCATGGGTTAGTTCGAAAGCATACTGTTACAAAGGTATCCTGACTCCTGTAGGGCTCGCTGTAAAATCTTGAGTTGACATTACGTTTTACAAAAAGTCGCTTGTTTTATTGAAAACTGCATTTTCAAAAAACTTCAAGACAAACATAAGCTTTGCATTTTTGAAATAACAGTGTTTGCATATGACTATTTGTTCAAACAGCAGAGAAATTCGCACGACGGATATCTAGTGAACAAAAACCTTCTCAACAAAAAGGATCACGTCAAGTGGAAAAACACTTCCAATCGAGGGGCACAGCATGATCATGGTCTATCATCTGGGGTAGTCCAGTCAAGATTCAAGGAATCTCTCAAGGATGCCAAATAGCCTGGGGCAAATCTCCTCCTGAGTCACTTAGGGTGTTAGACATGAATTCCAGCAACGAATCTTGCTCAAACGAAGATCTTCTAGTAGTATGGCGATACAACACTACTGACAGTGACAACTCCCTACACTCTGAGAGCGTGGACATAGTCGAAAAAATACTATGCATAATCAAAGACCCGCTAGGTCGACTGGCCTAGGCAAAAATAAGGGCTTCCCGGCGAACCAAAAGGGTTCGGGCAAAAATAAGGGGTGAAAAATAAAGAATTTGTACACCCGGCAAGTCGAAAACCTGAAAAGGCGGCTTGGGCAAAAATGGGTATCCCGATGGACTGAAAACCCGAAAGGGAGGTCCAGGCAAAATTTAGGGATCAAAAGCGTACGACTATGTTCCGTCATCTCGTCACTTGCCTACCAGGAGAAGATTTGTCAATCATCAAGCACCTCCACAGGTACCTTCTCCCACAGAAGCTGGGGCAATAAGAATTGTCTGAAGTGTACAAGATGCACTGTCCTCCAGGTACAAGGTGGTTTCAGTTGAAGAGTATGACCGAGATACCTTCACTCCCCGCAGGGTAAGACAGTAAGGGAAGCTCCCCCCACTAAGACTTGCAACTACAAAGGAATCAGCAACACTCTCCCCAAGCAGAGTTGGTCTCCCATCAGCCCTAAAAAGGCACAGTATCCCCAGCAAGTCAGCAATACTCTCCCCCAAGCAGAGTAGTCTACTATCAGCCCTAAGGAAGTTGGGTATCCCCAGAAGATCTCAATATTCTCCAGCAGAGTATACAGATATTCCTCAGCAAGCATCCCCGACAGTCTTAATATAAGATTGTTCCCCGACGGAATACAAGACACCCCAGTGGAGCCATTTCCCCAGTGTAGTCCAAAGTTTCCCCAGGAGAGTTGAACCATCTCCCCAGTAGACTCTGGAAGCTTGTCCCCTACAGAGTACAAATATCTCTCCCCAACCATGTTCAAAGGTTATTCCCCACCAGAGCCTAACTGGGTTATCCTCAGCAAATTACAACAGAAAGATCGTCCTCGGCGAAGTTCTTCCTATCCTCAGCGGAGTTCATCAAATTCCCCAATAGAGCTTATCAACGGTATCCCCAGCGGAGTTATCGTTAAAATCTCATCGAAGTATCTCTTCCCCACAGAGTAGTTCCCCGCAGAATAATCTCTTCGCCAGGTTTATTCCCCAACGGAGTCATCTTCTCCTACCGGCTTATTCTTGCAATCATCTTTGTTCATCATCCCCAGCAGAGACGAAGAACTCTACTCTTCAACATCAGCCCAGGATTCAACGAACTTCCCGGCATTCGTCAAGGATTTATTTTCTCAGACGAGGATACATTCATAAACATCACATTGTCATACATCATGATACATGCATGCATATACGCATCATATCGCACAATCTCATTTATTTTGAGAACATCATGACATCATGCATTTCATACATCATGACATTGCATACAACTAATGTTTTGCCTTTTCAGGAAAAAGTCCAATCAAAGGATGATTGCCATCAACCTTTGCAGTTCCAGATCAACACATGTATCTAGCCAGGAAATATCTGTGGATGATTGATTGTAGATTCGATACCTGTATCTAGCCAAGAAAGTTATCTACATAAAGAGATTGAAGATCAACACCTGTAACAGGCCAGGAAATTATCTTTCATTCTCAGGTCAGAGGTCTACACCTTTATCCAGCCAGGAAAGCTATCTCGACCAACCTTTTGAAGTTCCAGATTTGATACCTGTATCTAGCCAGGGCATATCTGTGAGCGATTGATTGTAGATCTATACCTGTATCTAGCCAGGAAAGTATCTGCATGAAGAGTTTGAAGATCAACACCTGTAACAGGCCAGGAAATTATCTTTCATTCTCAGGTCAGAGGTCTACACCTGTATCCATCCAGGAAAGCTATCTCGACCAACCTTTTGAAGTTCCGGATTCGATACCTGTATCTAGCCAGGGCATATTTGTGGATGATTGATTGTAGATCTATACCTGTATCTATCCAGGAAAGTATCTGCATGAAGAGTTTGAAGATCAACACCTGTAACAGGCCAGGAAATTATCTTTCATTCTCAGGTCAGAGGTCTACACCTGTATCCAACCAGGAAAGCTATCTCGACCAACCTTTTGAAGTTCCGGATTCGATACCTGTATCTAGCCAGGGCATATCTGTGGACGATTGATTGTAGATCTATACCTGTATCTAGCCAGGAAAGTATCTGCATGAAGAGTTTGAAGATCAACACCTGTAACATGCCAGGAAATTATCTTTCATTCTCAGGTCAGAGATCTACACCTGTATCCATCCAGGAAAGCTATCTCGACCAACATTTTTAAGTTCCAGATTCGATACCTGTATCTAGCCAGGGCATATCTGTGAGCGATTGATTGTAGATCTATACCTATATCTATCCAGGAAAGTATCTTCATGAAGAGTTTGAAGATCAACACCTGTAACAGGCCAGGAAATTATCTTTCTTTCTCAGGTATGCAAGTTCTCGCTAAGGAATCTCTTACGCGATCGACACCCCGGGATGGCATCTTTAAGCCCATCTCCACAACTATCCATTACACCTCCAGATGGCATCTATAAGCCCATCCTCCTATCCATCATCTTTCCGAATGGCATCTGTAAGCCCATTCCCGACATCACATTGCTGATACTACACTATGCGAGTGCAAATTTCTGGGCACTCTAGTGTTCAATCATCTTCCACCTTCGGATCACGAAAGGCACGCAAGCCAATCTACATCCTCAGGTTCAAGAAGATTGAACAGGGGCAACTGTTGTACCCCAAAATTTGCCCTCCCATATTCTTCAAAGATTTATCAAGAATCATCTTCAAATGGTTCAAGATTTCTCAAGGGTTGCACAGTCCAAATGCCTCCTAAGCCAGTCAAAATTAGGGTTTTGTTTCTTTCAAGGAATTTGAGGTTTTAAATGGTTCAATCAAGTCCCACAGGTCCATATATATCCTCAAGCACCTACATACCAAGTTTCAAGGCTTACAGTGCCAAATTGCACAGTCAAAAGCTCCATTTGACCTACAGTCAACTATAAGGGCAAAATGGTCATTTTACAGTCAAAAGTCAGAATTTTTGGTCAACATCTTATTTTGAGCTCATAATCATCATTTGATCAAGTCTTGATCATGATTCCACAAGCATGGCTCAGAAATCATCAAGATGCAAAAAGTTACTATTTTTGGACAGTAGAAAAGTTAACTGTATTTTGACCAAGGAATAACTTTTTCATGGTTCATCATAAAAATCCCATCCAATGCTCATTTTGAAGGGGATGACATTTCCTACAATCCATATTCACATTCCAAGTCCAAGAAATGCTCTCACAAAAAGTTATCAATTTCTACATTATAGGTCAAATTCAAAAGTCAACAAAAATGCACTTTAAGTCAAAGACCATAACTTGAGATTGGTAAATCCAAATGACATGGGACCAAAGGCATTGGTTAGAGGACTTCAAGACCTTTCCAAAATGTCCAAGAACATGTTCATATGATCCAAATTGAGCAAGATATGCATTGGAGAAGTTGGGAAATTTTTGTGAATTTGCAAAAGTCAACTTTGCTCAAAACACCTTGTTTTTGCTAATGGGCCTCAAATTTCTTCTTGAAACTTTATCCAAGGCCTATGCACGACCCATCAAGCTTATTTGAACTTATTTTTCTTATTTTTATTAATTATTTGGATTTTTAATCAATTTTAATTCATTTAATTAATTTAAATTGTAGGAAATACAAAGATTTGATTTTTCAATCTTTTTGTGAAGCAAACAAGCTCAAGATATGCTGGAAATTTCGTGTGCAAATCAAAGGGACAAGAATCTCCAAATTTAGCAAGTTTTTCCAATCAAAAAGATTCAAAAATATTTGATTTTCAATCAAATATTCAAACATCAATTCCATGGATTTCTTTGCAAGATTTTGACCTAATTCTATTCTATTATAAATATGCAAGCCAACCCTACTCATGCATACGTGAATTTGCTCCAAGAAAGCCATAACCACATTAAAAAAAATCAAGAAAACATGAAAATTGTTTTCTGCATTCTAGCACGATTCAAAGCAATTTGTGGATTCTAACACATTGCTGGAGCGGTCAGGGACGTGTAGGAATCAAAATCAAGCCTTAAAGCTCAAGGAATCCTCAAGAACAGAACCACAGTTTGCTTGATTTTTTCAGAATCGCATTGGCTATTTCATGCATAATTAACATGATTTATTGATTGTTTTGTATTGTTAGAACTCATATAAAGCTAATGGCATAAGCTAATTGGATTAAAATGCGCAGAATCGAAAGTTGCCATTGACAAATTTTAGGGTTCATAAGCTTTGGATTTGGGGCTTTATTATCCAGGAAAAATTGGAACCTTTAAGACCCATGGTTAGAATCGTTGAGACCAGACGAATCTAAGGGGACCATTGCGAAATATTTATGTTGCTCACAGCCCTAATCGCTATTTTTGGTCATCATGTTTTGTGGGGGTTAAAAACCCCCACTATCTATTTGTTTTTTACAGGCATCAGCGAAGGAGATGAAGACGTGTAAGCGTGTGGTTGGGAAATTCAAAAAACGCGCGCGTGTTTTGTTTTTTACAGCACATAAATTGATTTGCATATATTATGTTTATTTGTTATTCAATTGACAATTGACGCAACATGGTGGAGTGGTTGGCCAAATGCCCAATGAGCTTTGGGACCTGGGTTCGAATCCCAGGTCCCCCAAAACTTTTCTATTGTTTTTCTTAATATAATTGTGTGCAGATTTCCAAAAGCGTTCCACCATGTATCTCCAGATATCCAAGCGTCAAGTGGCCTTAAGCATCAATCCAATGGCCATGATTGGAAGACCATGGTATTCCCTAGTCAAAGCACGCATGGAGGATCTCAAAAAGTCAATGGACTAGGATTGCAAATGGGCCTGAGAATTGCTTCCTAACCTCCTAATGGGCCAGCACACCCCCCTGGTTTATTATTTTCTTATTTTCTTTCTTTTTATTTTCTTTTATTAACTATAATAATAATTATTATTATAACTCACAAATTATTATTTTCATAATAAATTCATAAAACTAAAAAATGTAAATATTTTTATTTTTATTATTATTTATTAATTTCACTTAATTATTTTTGTAAATAAATACTAATATAACTAATTTAGTTTAATTAGGTTAAATTTGACTTTTTTTTACAATAAATAAAATTAACATAGAATTAGGGTTTTGACAACTTTTAATTTCTTTTATTTTTATTTTCATTAAGACATTAAAAAACTAAAAAATACTCTTTTCTTTTAATTATTTAATTAATTAGAATTAGGTTTGATTAAATGCAAAAAGGACCAAAATTTCTTTATTTCTCAAAAAAGGGTCAAAACCCTAAGGACTTTTCCAATTCAATTTCTATTCGCGCATATTTATTATTTTGATCATATTTATGTATTTGTTCCGAGGATGTAATAGCAATTAGGACCCTTTTTATCGCTTTCTTTATTTTCCCGCAATTTATCTTTTCAAGGGTTATGTTTTTGGCGATGTAAATACCCGACGCCTTGTAATAGTGTAGATTTCCTTTCCGCAATTTACTTTCCGCATAATTATTAACTGTTAACTATGCATGACAAGACTTGCCTGAAATTAAAATCAACTCGTAGCTCACCATAAAAATGTGCAAAGATAACTTAAACATGAAACCTGACACACATGCACATGCCACTCCTAGGGTACGCCTCACTTGGTTGCCTCGACGTGGTCATTGAGTATATGGTGTTTTAGAGGTCGCCCTCCTGTCTAAAGATCCAGTTGCCTCGAAACGGTTGCCTCAGATAAAAAGGATCTAGGACATTAAGGTTACCGCTAAGGCGTCCTACTATTGCTTTAGTGACCACACATGTCCCTATAATCGAATTGACCCGAATAACTCCAACGACGGTGCTACCTACTTCTCAATAGTGGGATAGTGCTGTCTAAAGGACATTTACACAGCTTAATTCCTCATGAGTAGGTAGAGGTTCTAAGGTACTTTCTCTTTCAAAATAAAAACAACTTTTCGCACTTACACTTTTCTGACAAAAAGTTTTCAAACAAACACTTCATACACTCTTGAGGACTGATACAAGAGCTACCTAGAAGTTTTCAAAACGAAACTTTTTTTAAAACCCACAAACACAAGAAAAGCAAACATTTTTGAAAACATAATGAGCAAGTACCTAAGAGCCCGTGGATAACCACAGATAGAAAGGGTGCTAACACCTTCCCTTTCTATAATCTACCTCCCGAACCGAGAAACATCTTGAAAAGGAATTTTTCTGTGCTTTTGTCCTTTCCTTGTTGGAGAAAATAAAAGACGGTGGCGACTCTTGCTTACCGCGACATTTCGCGAACCAGCATAAAAAACAGTCAGTTCTATTTCCACCGATCATACTTGTGATGAGAAATGTTGATAAAATGAGAGGGCAAATTTTGTGGTACAACAGTTTCCCCTGTTCAATCTTCTTGAACATGAAGAGTTAGATTGGCAAGTTTGCCTTTCGTGACTCGAAGGTAAAAGAGGATTGGACACTAGAGTGCCCATAAATTTGCACTCGTCAAAATGTAGCTGAGGGAATGGGCTTAAAGATGCCATTTGGAGATGGTAGAATCTTGCTGGAGATGGGATTAAAGATGTCATCTAAGACTTGTTTGTTGAAAATCAGTAGAATGAACATCAGAATGGTATCCGTATTTGGAACGTATCTGAGTTGTATCTGGAGATTGGGTTTGTATGAGCAAGGAAATGGCGTCTGTGTTTAGAGCGTATCCGAGCTGTAACTATATTTGATTCTTGAATGAATATCAGAGTGACTGCCGTGTTTGGAGTATATCTGTATTCTGAATGGGTAACAGAGAAACATCTGTGTATGGAGCATCTTGGTGCTGGGGATAAGTTCTGAATGAGTGGCAGAATGGAAACCGTGTCTGGAGCGTATCTGGACTGTATCTGAAGTTGAGATCTGTATGAGTAGCAGAATGACTTCCGTGTCTGGAGTGTATCCGTACTGTAATCGGGATCTGGACAACTGACAGAATGACTTCCGCGTCTTGAGTGTATCTGAACTTGAAGTTGATAGTTGAATCTAAATGAGAAAAAGAATGGCTTCCGTGTCTGGAGTGTATCTAGTCTGCATCGAATTGCTGAAGTCTGAATGAGTAATAGAATGACCACCGTGTCTGGGGTGTATCCATGCTATATCTTGACTTGAAATTCTGAATGAGTAATAGAATGACCGCCGTGTCTGGGGTGTATCCATACTATATCTGAAATCTCTAAATAGTTGTTAATGATAGCTTTTTAATCTTATCCTGAAAAAGGGTAAAATGTTAGCTAAAACACAAAGTCATGTTGCATGATATGTATGATGCAATAGAATTTGTTTCATCAATGTTTATGATCTATGAATGTAATGGATGTGCATGTAAGCTGATTAGCTGCCTTGCTGAGGAAAATAAATCCTTGATAACTGGAGATAATGAAATCTTTGACTGCTGCCGGAGAAAGTAAATTCTTGACCGGCGCTGAGGATTCAAAAATCTTTGATAGTTGAAGATGAGAAATCCTTGCTGACTGCTTCTGGATTAAAGATCTTTGATTGTTGAGAATGAGAAATCCCGGGACCACTGCTGGGGATTGAAAATCCTTGGTGACTTGTGGGGATTTAACAAGAGCTTTGACAACTTCTGCGGGGAATGAGAATCCTTCATGACTTTCCTGGGAAATAAGGAAAACTCCGACGACCTTTACTGGGGAATTAAAACCTGGGAGGCTTTAAATGGGGAAACCGGAATTTAGAATCTTTGTTCTGTTGGGAAATAACTCTGGGGAGAGTGTTCATTCTGCCGGAGAAATCAGGAGCTTTGGGTTGTATGCCAAACTACTGGGGAATCATCCTAGTCGGGGATAAGACAAAAAATTAACTGTTATCTGATTGATTCTCAGACTTTTAAGATAACCTACTGGCGAAGTTGGGGAAAACTGAATGGTTCCCACTGGGGATTGATAGCTGGAATTTGACTCCGCTGGGGAAGAAGGTTTAGAGTATTCTAGCTCCTCTCGGGATATATATCTCAGGGTTTTCGGGCTCCAGTAGGGAAGAAAGTTTAGAATACTCTGGCTCTTCTGGGGATCTTGAAATTTAACTCCGCTGGGGATATATACTCCAAGGTTTTAGCTTTGTTGAGGATCTGAATGACATACCGTAGGGGATTCCTTCTGGAATAGCCTAAAGACGTTTTCCCATACTTTTGACCTATCAGTAATTATTCTTTTCTCATTTTGTTTTATTTGTAAGCAATGATTATATTCAAATGCATATGCCTATTTAACAAAACATTGGACGTTTTTCAAAATAAAACATAAGTGTAAAAAAGAAAAGAAAGGCAAGCAAATTTCTGCACTTTGGAGTATATTTGTATTAACTTTTGTAAGTATCTTTGTACAAAGGAGACAGACATCCTAGTAAGAGAATGTTGTCGTAAAAATTGAAAAAATTTATACAAAAAGAAGGATGGCTATGTGTAATAATTCCATGGGGTTCCCATTCTGCTATAGCCTTCACAACTCTGAGTATCTTGTCCATTCGTTGCTTCATCCACAAATGATTGGACTGATCAGAAGCCTGGAGCTTGTTCGTGAAGAGATTGTCCTTAAAGTGATCCGACGAGACATAGTCATACGCTTTAATTCCCTAACTTTTTCCTGGACCGCCCTTTCGGGTTTTCGATCCACCGAGAAACCCTTTTTTGCCCAAGTCGCCCTTTCGGGTTTTCAACTTGCCGGGTGTACATATTTTTTTTTTATCCCTAATTTTTGCCTGAATTTCCCTTTCGGGTTTTCGATTCACTGGGATGCCCATTTTTGCCCAAGCTGCCCTTTCGGGTTTTCAACTTGTCGGGTCGTTTTATGTGTAGTATCTTTTGACTATGTCTGCGTTCGCAGGGTGCGGCAAGTCGTCGCCGTCCATGGTGGCCAGAATCATTGCTCCACCAGAAAAGATGTTCTTGATCACAAATGGTCCTTCATAAGTAGAAGTCCACTTGCCCCTGGGATCACTTTGCGGCAAGATGATCCGCTTGATTACAAGATCTCCGACTTGATATACTTGACGTCTGACTTTCTTGTTGAAAGCCTTAATCATCCGTTTTTGATACGTCTGACCATGACAAACAACAGTAAGTCGCTTCTCGTCGATCAAGTTAAGTTGATCAAGCCGGGTCTGAATCCAATCGTCTTCACTCAAACCGGCATCCTTCATAATCCTTAAGGAAGGAATATGAACTTCCATAGGTAAAACGGCTTCCATGCCATATACCAAAGAAAAGGGGTTTGCCCCTGTTGAAGTACGCGTCGTGGTACGATATCCATGCAGAGCAAACGGTAACATCTTATGCCAGTCCTTGTAGGTGACTGTCATCTTTTGAATGATCTTCTTGATATTTTTGTTCGCGGCTTCAACAATACCGTTCATCTTTGGACGATAGGGAGATGAATTGTGATGATAAATCTTGAACTGCTCGCACAGAGCGGTGATCATAGTGTTGTTCAAATTTGTGCCGTTGTCTGTGATGATCCTGTCAGGGATACCATACCGGCATATGAGGTTCTGCTTGATGAAGCGGGCAACCACATTCTTTATAACAGAGGTGTAGGAAGCTGCTTTGACCCACTTAGTGAAGTAATCAATAGCCACCAGGATGAAGCGATGTCCATTGGATACCGTAGGCTTGATCTCTCTAATCATGTCAATTCCCCACATCGCGAATGGCCAAGGAGCTGTTAGAACATTGAGAGGAACATGAGGAATATGTACTTTGTCGGTGTAGACTTGACATTTGTGGCAAGTACGGGAATATTAACGACAATCAGCTTCCATGGTAGACCAGTAGTAACCTGCCCTTAGAATCTTCTTAGCCATCGTATGTCCGCTTAAGTGGGTGCCAAATGTGCCACTATGTATTTCGGTCATGATCAACTCAGCTTCAACCTTGTCCACACAATGAAGTAGAACACAATCGGTGGGAATATAACTGACTGTTTTTGGAATGCTGGTTCGCATTTGCGTTTATTTTCGCAAAATGTCACGGTAAGCAAGAGTCGCCACCGTCTTTTATTTTATCCAACAAGGAAAGGACAAAAGCACAGAAAAATTCCTTTTCGAGATGTTTCTCGGGTTCGGGAGGTAGATTATAGAAAGGGAAGGTGTTAGCACCCTTTCTATCCGTGGTTATCCACGGGCTCTTAGGTACTTGCTCACTATGTTTTCAAAAGTTTGCTTTTCTTTGTGTTTGTGGGTTTTGAAAAGAGTTTTGTTTGAAACTTCAATTTAACTCTTGCTTCTGTCCTCAAGAGTGTATGAAGTGTTTTTGAAAACTTTGTTCGAAAAGTGTAAGTGTGAAAAATTTGTTTTGTTTCAAAAGAGCAAGTATCTAAGAACCTCTACCTACTCAAAAGGAATTAAACTGTGTAAATGTCCTTTAGACAAGGCTATCCCACTATTGAGGAGTAGGTAGCATCGTCGTTGGAGTTTTTCGGGTCAATTCAATTTTAGGGATATGTGGTCACTAAAGCAACGTTAGGACGCCTTAGCGGTAACCCTAATGTCTTAGATCATTTTTATCCGAGGCAACCGTTTCGAGGCAACTTATGATCTTTGGACAAAAGGACGACCTCTAAAACTTCCTATACTCAATGACCACGTTCGAGGCAACCAAGTGAGGCGTACCCTAGGAGTGGCATGTGCAAGTGTATTGATTTTCAGTTATATTATCTTTACATGTCATGGTGAGCTACTGTTGATTTTAAGTTAAGATAGATCTTGTCATGCATAGCCTAGTTAGCATACACCTAGCAATTAATGGTTGCGGAAAATAAAACTAAGCTATTACAAGGCGTCGGGTATTTACATCGCCAAAAACAAACCCTTAAAAGTAAATGCAGAAAAGTTAATAAAAACGGTAAATAAAATCCTAAGTTAAAGCTATTACATCCTCGGAGCAATCACAATATATGGATCAAAATAATACGCGCGAGAACATTGAATCGGATTGTCCCTTAGGGTTTTGACCCTTTTTTAAAGAAAGCATATTTTTGGTCTTTTTTGAATTAAGGATTAAGTCTAAATTCATAATGGAATTAAAGAAATTATTTTTGAGTTTTATTTTAGTTGAGGAAATAAAATCAGAAAAATTAAAAAAAACCTAATTCTAAGTCAACTTTTATTTATTGCAAAAAATGTTAAGATTAAACCTAATTAAAAACTAAATTAATTGGTTAATGGTTTATTTACAAAAATAATGAAATTAATGATGAAAATAATATTTTTGATTTCTGGTTTTTTATGAAAAAAGAAGTTAGTTTGTTAATTAATTAGCTAGTTTTTAATAATAATAATAAAAAGCAAAAGATATATGAAAAGAAAATAAAAAAACATGAGCAAACTTTGGGGCGCTGGGCCTGAAGAAGGGAGGTTGATTCTGCAATTCCAGGCCCAGATTCGAACAGCCTCGTTTGACTTTCAGATTGCCTGGACGTTTGTTGACCAAGGTTCATGGTGAACCTCATCCTGGACCATTGGATCTGGATCTGGAACCACCTAGCACGTTGAGATCTGAGGACGTATGGTAGTCCCTGCTTGGGATGCTGCGCCTGAATACCTGAAGGAAAAACACAACAAAGTTTGGGGGACCTGGGATTCGAATCCAGGTACCAAGGGGTCTCGCACTGACGCGTTCACCAACCAGCCAGTTTGTTCAATTTTTAATTAGAATAAGAAATAAATAATATATGGGAAAACCAATGAATATGCTGGCAAATAAGAAAAATGCGCTAATCTTCAAATAGGCCAATCACGTTATGACACCTCTTCATCTTCTTCACAAAACCTGGTTCGATTACCTGCAGATTTTGTTCCACAGGAAGATTCGTAGCCTCTCTCAAAAATTCTCCCTAGGCCATATAAACGCAAGCTAAGAGTACCACTGTACTCGTCTCACTCCCCTGAACTCATCCATGGCCATTGTTGGCCTTGATTTTTCCTGTAATTAAAATGCCTAAAAAACATATGCAAGAAACCTAGGTTCTGGGTAGGGGGTTAGAGGCCACAAAAATCAAATCAAATAATGCAGAGTCAATGTAAATTACATGGTGAGTATGAATGTGCAAACCATTTGGCAAAAAGATGCAAGGAAAGTGTTTTACGATTTCATGTGCAGAGGCAATCTCAAGAACACTTACAGCGTGTTATGGATGAAGGAAATGCTTGGTTTTGATCCCTACAACTTCACAAGATATCAGACAAGGGTGCTACGTTTTGCTTTTGTTCTGTATTCGCCTATGAGGTTGTTTTTGATCTCACACTTTTCAAGTTTTTCACCAAATTGTTATGGCCGTTTCTGCAAGGTTTTATGCGTTTTTTAGTGTGTGCAGAGTTTTTTTATCTGTTCTTCACGTCTGTCTGCAAGGGTTTTCCTGTGTGATTTGTTTATGAGCATGAGGTTTATATAGACAAGGAAATTAGGTCAACATTTGTGTATCAAATCTTGGTCCATTATGATGAAGAGATTTGATTTGATTTCTTCATAAAGACTTGCTATATTTGATTCAATCAGGTTCCAATCTATTTCCAGGCGTTACTGCCAGCTTGCTCTGAGTTGTTTTGGGCCTCCAATATGATGGAAATCAAAAGCTGACATGCCCCTTCGAATTTGCTCTTTCGATTGCTTCAAAGTACCTATTCGAACTACTCCAGTCACAGCCCCTTCGATTGAGACTCCCCCTGCTTCGATTGCATATTTGCAAGGGACACATTCCATTGTGAACTTTGGGTGAACCTGGACAGGTTAGGATATGTGTTTTTGCTTAGTCATGCCAGCCCACTTCATTCCTTCGAATCTGCCTTCTTTGCCAGCTTCAAAGTCCAATTCGAATCTATTTAGAGCGTTCCACATTAGACAACTTTGACCAGCCCTTGGCCTTGTGATGAGTCTAAGTTCTGATTCGAATTGTTCAGAACTTCCTTCATCAGAGCATCTTAGATTAAGAGAAACTCTGCACTGAAATGCCATTCGAAGGTCATTTCGTTCTGATGTTCTTATTAAGGGAAACTCTGAACTAAAATGCCATTCGAAGGTCATTTCATTCTTATGTTCTGATTGAGGTAAAGTATGAAGTTCCAGTCGAAGGACCCTCTAAAGTACTAATCGAAGCATTATGAAATTGACTTGGTCGAAGGAGGTCCAGCGCTCAATCGAAGACTTACAGGCCAAAGCTTGATCGAAGGAGGGCCAACGCCTAATCGAAGCTTGCAGGCCAAAGCTTGATCGAAGGAGGGCCAGCGCCTAATCGAAGCTTGTGAACCAAAACCTGATCGAAGGATTTCGGATGCCCAATCGAAGACTTTTCCCAGATGCCAATCGAAAGACACTTTGTTCATCTTCAAAAATTTGTATTTTCCTTAGGCAAGGGTTTATGACCAACCATGTAAGGGAAGACCTTTGAAAACATGATAGGGAAAATTTTGGGGTACAACAGATACCATTGCTCAGGAAGAACTTGGCAGCAAATCTTCTTAAGAACTTTTTGTCATTGACGGAAGCTCCTTCAGGGTATTCTCGAGTCTGGAGATACCTTTTGATTTCGTGAAACCAGGGTTGTTCCACTACTTCTTCGGTATTAATCTCATGACAGTGCGCAGGTTCGTCCATTCGCTCGATGGTGATTTGGGGAGCCTCATTATCCCAGTTGAGTTTAAACATGGAAGACATTGTAGCCAGAGCATCTGCTATCTGATTTTCTTCTTGTGGGAAGTGCTCAAAGGAAATCTGCTTGAAATGAGGCAACAATGTCAGGACATGTTCTTTGTATGGGATAAGATTAGGATGTTTAGTATCCCACTCTCCTTTGATTTGACTGATAACCAAAGCTGAGTCCCCAAATACGACCAAAGATTTGATTCCCAAGTCTATAGCAGCCTTGAGACCAAAGATGCAAGCTTCATATTCAGCCATGTTGTTGGTACAGCTAAAGCAAAGTCGGGCAGTGAAGGGTGTATGGAAACTTTCCAGAGAAATGAGTACCACACCGATACCGTTGCCAAGTGCATTTGAAGCACCATCAAAGTACAGGGTCCATTGGGATCCTTGTTCAGGTCCGTCATATGATCTGTTACCTTCAATGTTGTCCAATGTCATGATGTCCTCGTCAGGGAAGTCGAATCTCATAGATTGGTAATCTTCGACGGATTGATGAGCTAGATGGTCAACTAGTACACTCCCCTTTATAGATTTTTGGGTTGTATACTGGATATCATACTCAGTTAGGATCATTTTCCATCTAGCAATTCTTCCAGATAAAGCAGGCTTCTCGAAGATATACTTAATTGGATCCACCTTGGAAATCAGCAAAGTGGTATGAGTCAACATATAATGCCTTAGCCGGCGAGCAACCCATACCAAAGCGCATCAAGTTTTCTCGAGCAGTGAGTAGCGAGTCTCACAGTCGGTAAACTTTTTTCTAAGGTAATAAATGGCATGCTCTTTTCGGCCAGACTCGTCATGTTGGCCCAGTACGCACCCCATTGAGTTATCCAAAATAGTCAGATACATGATTAACTACCTTCCTTCGACGGGTGGCATCAAGATAGGAGGTTCCAGCAATTACTCCTTGATCTTATCAAAAGCAACTTGACAATCATTGTTCCATTCAACTACCTGATCTTTCTTCAACAGCTTGAAGATTGGCTCACAGGTAGATGTTAGGTGAGAGATGAACCTCACAATATAGTTTAGGCGTCCCAAGAAACCTCTAACCTCCTTTTCAGTGCGGGGGGGCAGGCATTTCTTGTATAGCTTTGACTTTAGCAGGATCTACCTCAATGCCTTTGTTGCTGACGATAAATCCCAAAAGTTTACCAGACCTGACTCCAAAAGTGCACTTGCTTGGGTTCAGTCTGAGCTTATACTCCTTCAACCTGACAAACAGCTTTTGCAGATGATCAAGGTGTTCTTCTTCTGTCTGTGAACGGGCTATCATGTCGTCTACGTAAACTTCAATCTCATGATGTATCATGTCATGAAACAAATCTACCATGGCGCGTTGATAGGTTGCCCCGACATTCTTCAGTCCGAATGGCATCACTTTGTAGCAGAAGGTACCCCATTGCATAACAAAAGTAGTCTTCTCCATGTCTTCGGGGGCCATTTTGATCTGGTTGTATCCCGAGAATCCATCCATGAAGGAAAATACCTTGTGTTGAGCTGTGTTGTCAACCAAGATGTCAATGTGTGGCAGTGGAAAATCATCTTTAGGGCTAGCCCTGTTTAAATCTCGATAGTCCACAGACATTCTGACTTTTCCGTCCTTCTTAGGCACGGGCACAATGTTAGCAACCCATTGTGGATAGGAAGTAACAGCCAGAAAGCCAACATTGAATTTCTTCATTACCTCAGCTTTGATCTTCTCAAACATGTCGGGCCTCATTCGGTGGACCTTTTGTTTGATCGGTGGACAATCTTCTCTTGTAGGGAGACGGTGAACCATGATATCTGTATCTAGTCCCGACATGTCTTCATAGGACCAGGAGAAGATTTCAACATATTCGTTCAACAACTGCACTAAGCGCCCTTTGACACTTGGTTACAAGTTGGCACCCACCTTAATCTCTTTCTTGTCTTCTTCTGTTTCCAAGTTGATGGTTTCTAGCAACTCTTCATGGGGCAGAATAGCCCTTTCCTCTTGTTGCAAAAGTCTGGCTAACTCTCCAGGCACTTCACAGTCTTCATCACCTTCGTACTCGGCATGATTGACCAAATCTTCAGAGTTACCGAAGGCTAAAGCAGAATAGTCACCCATGGAATTCGGAGTGGATGGGTACCTGCATTTTGTGAGTGTGGGTGTGTGTAAGGGATAACCATCTTTAAACAAAACAAAATGTAAAAGGAAAGAAAATGAACACAACAGTTTATAGATGAAAACGTCCAATGATTTATTAAACATGGCATATGATAATGAAGAAAATCAAACCCTTACAAATGGACCTATATGCCCCGGGCAAGGCATAAGGTGAAAATAGTGTACGAATTGTTTAATTATTACAGACCAAAATAGGAAATTGTTCAAAGTTAAATTACTGGTTGATGAAAGTGATGGGAACGAAGTCTTTCGCTTCCCAGTTGCTTAATCCTCCTTTAGCGGTTGGAAAGATCCAATCTTCAAAGGTGTCTTCTTCATCATCATCTTCTAAGGCATTAATTCCATGGTGAGTGATTTTTACGGGTGGTCCTCCAGCCCTGGAGCGACGCACAGCTTTCTGGCCAGCAACAGTAAAACCTAGTCCGAACTTGTCCGTCTTGTGAGGAAAATCAAGCAGTTGACCCCACATTGTACTCCTTCCTTCTTTGATTACAGCCTCCGCATCCTTGAGGGATGCCATCCTAGACACAAGCTTGGAAACGATAGGCACATCTGTCATTGTCTTTACAACTACGACTTCAAGAGGAACCTCTTCAAAATGCTGGAAAGGCGTTTCTATGAATTCTCCATCCAACTCCACATAGCGGAAGGAGTTGAGGTGACTTATCATGTACTCTTCCTCCCCGTGAACCGTTATAATCTTTCCCTAAACTGGATACTTTAGCATTTGGTGCAGAGAGGAAGTGACAGCCCCAGCATTGTGGATCCACGGCCTTCCCAACAAGAAAGAATATGAAGGACGGATGTCCATCACATAAAAGGTAGAGTTGAAAATTTCGGTGCCCACCTTGATAGGAATGTCCACTTCTCCATGAACCATCCTCTTAGAACCGTCGAAGGCTCTAACAACGATGTTACTGGGCTTGAGGGTCAATCCTTCGCAGTCCAATCTATCCAACGCCTTCTTCGATAGCACATTTAAAGATGAACTGGTGTCAACCAGAACATGGGCAAGTGTGGTTCCCCTGCACTCTACTGAGACATGCAGCGCATCGTTGTGTTTCCTTCCCTTGGGGGTCAAATCAGCATCGGAAAAACCAAGACCATTATCAGTAGTAATGCTAGCCACGCAATCTTGAAACTGGTCAGCCGAAGTTTCTTGAGGCACGTGTGCCGTCTTTAGAAATTTGATTAAGGCCTTAGCATGAGCCTCAGAGCAGAGTAGGAGAGCCAACATGGAGATTTTGGAAGGGGTCTGCCCTAGCTGCTCCACGACATCGTAATCGCTCCTCTTGATTATCTTTAAGATTTCTTTCATCTCTTTCTGGGTGGTCTTGGGGATTACCACAGTCTGAGCCTTCATCCTGACAGGCGCTTCTAGTATCCCCTTACCTTTGGTAGTAGCATCAGAGGGTCTAACTTCAGGTACCTCAATTTCTTCAATTATCGGGCTTTGCACAGATGGCTTGACAGGCTCAGAAGCTTTCGAGGGTCCGAAGACTGCTCGTGGGGGAGCAATCTCCGGAGAGAATATCCTTCCGCTGCGAGTTATCTTGCTTGTTCCCGCAATATTCCCTATATCAGGGGTTTCATCATCGGAATTCTCTTGGACTGATTCAATCTGTTTGATACCATGATAGAAGATTTCTCCTCCGTAGTTCCATGGTATCGTCTTGTTAGATTCATACGGGACAGGCCCCGGCATGGTGATTTTCAACGGCACAAACTTAGGATCAGGCATAATCTTGACAGGCCTTTTGTAGGTCTTGGGAAGATTGTCAGAGATGGTTATTATTGCAATGTCATTGGTTGAAGCAACAAAGGTAGCAGGAGTAACAGGAGTGGTAGCATCAACATGAGTCTTTTGAAAGAGAATCTCTTGGGTATCCATCAGGCGTTGGATGCCTGATTTCAACAGTGGGCAGTCAGCTTGCAAGTTTGAACAAAAGTAACAGTCTTTTCCACAGCCTAGGAATATCCCGGCTCTCATCAAATTCACTTTAATCACTGGTAACAGAGTCAAAAGGTCAGCAATATTGGTAACATGAAGATCTTCCATAACGGCATGAACATTATGACCGTGCTTGGGCATTGGGGCATAAATCACATTCGGCTTTTCGGGCACATCAAATTCTACCTCCTTGGCGTCTATCAAGTCTTGGATTTTGTTCTTAAGAGCCCAACAGTTGTTGGTATCATGCCCTACACTGTCAGAGTGGTATTCACACTTTGCATTGGAGTGGTAATAAGGAGAAGAGGTATTAGGGTTCTTCGGCGCTTCTTTCAAAATTGGTGAGATTCAACTTTAACAGACGAGGGAGGACTTGAGTCGGTGTCATGTTGATTCGGGTGAATTTCCGTTGTGTCCTTTCTACCCTTTGCTGATTAGATCTTGGTTTATTGCTGCGAGGTTGATCGGTTGAAGAGTTTTGGATCATCACAGCCCCCACCGTTGGTCGGTGCTCGATTCTTCCTTGGATTTTCTGAGAATAAACAGCAGAAGCTTCCTTCTTAGCTGGGAAGGTCTTCTTAATAGCAGTGGACGCGGAGGCATCTTTCTGAATCTTACCACTTTTAATGCCAGCCTCGACCCTTTCACCGGTCAGAATTAATTCGGTGAATCCTGTAGAGGAACTCCCGATTAAATGATTGAAGAAAGGGCCAGACAGGGTCCCTAAAAACATGTCAACCAGCTCTCTATCCGACTATGGTGGCTGCACCCTTCCAGCCAAATCCCTCCACTTCTGCGCATACTCCTTAAATCCATCATTAGAAGCCATACACATACTCTGTAGTTGAGTACAAGTAGGTGCTAAATCAGCGTTGTATTGGTATTGTCGGTAGAAAGTAGCAGCTAAATCTTCCCAGTTATGAACCTCAGACCTCTCAAGTTGATAGAACAAGTCCAATTACGTGTCTGATAAACTATCTTGAAAAAAATGGACCCAAAGATCTTTATCAGAAGAGTGGGGTTGGATCTTTATGACGTAGGATCTCAGATGCATCTTTGGACAGGACAAACTGTCATACTTAGCAAATGTAGGAACTTTGAACTTGGGAGGAATGACGATCCCAGCAACCAACCCTAGTTCTTCGAAATCTAAACCAGGTACCCTTTGCAACTCCATGGCTGCCAATCGGTCCTCAAGATTTTTATATTTATCATCCACCGGGGGATATTGCTGTTTGGAGTAATCTTCATCCTCTTCCTCTTCTTCCTCTTCAACTTCAGATTCAGAAGGCATCGCAATTCCTTTTCCTTTACCATCCCCTTCATCAGACATCGAGGGGAACTCGAGAACTTTTCTAGCATGGTTTTTAAACCTTCTTCCCATAGTGGCCACACCAGGCCCTTTCTTCTTTTTCTCTTTATCTTTCTCCAACAGTGCTTTAAGGTCCTCTTGACCCTTTTCTAAGGTCATGAGGAGTTGCTGGAATTGAGAATTTTGCGCTTGCAGATCCTTAACCGTCTGCTCCAAATCCATCTTGCTGAAATAAACAGCAGAAAGATAAGGAAACCTGGTGTGAAGACCTGTTTATGCATATGATGAATGATATGTTATTCATGTAATGCATTCAAGGATTCAGAAATTCAAATTTGTTGCAAACAAAAAGAACACACGTCATATTAAGAAGAAATTTGTTAGTACATAAGTGCCCCATGGGCAAAATATTATAAAATTCTTAATGTAAAAATACATTGCGCATCCTCTTTGGTGCGATGTAAGTGTTGAGAGTTTCCTCCTCATGAAGTCGGCGGGTAAGCTCCAAAACCTTCTTCTCACTGGCATAGAAGATGGCTTCAAAAGTATTTCGTTCTTCTTTGAGTTGGATCCAACTCTTTTGTAATTCTTCCAATGATGTTGGCATGTCTAGATGTAGGAGGGTGTATGGAACCTCTCCTTCCATAACAGGTTCTTTGATCACGGGGAGAATGTGAGGGTATGGCATCATAAGATTTTGGGCGCGGGTTCGTACCCACTTGAGGTAAGGCTCAAGGGGGATGGAATTCTTATGCCCCAGTGTCTTATTATCCACTTTGTTGGGCATCCTCCAAGCTCTGATGAACCTTTGTCGAAGTCCTTGCGCATCATTGTCGAAGTCAAAAACCAATTCAGGAATCAACATGTCATGAGAGCCATCCCTCCGAGCATATCCAAACTGTCTTAGGGCTAAACAAGGGTTGTAAGTAATGCCTCCCCTAATTCCAAGTAGTGGGACATTATGGAATTCCCCACAACGATCAATGATGATGACATTTTCTCTGGACCGAGAACACCAATGAACATCAGAATGTGTTAAGGTCATCAATCACTGTGACCACCTTAAACCCTGCTCATTCTTCAAAACTGACTGGGGAAGGTGAGAAATAAACCACCTTGCTAGAAGAGGAGTACAGCACATGAGAACACCTCTTTTCCTCATTGTTCGTGTGTAAAATGAGTGTAGGATGTCCCCGAGCAACGTAGGTACAAGATTCTGGGATATGAAAATCTTGACAGCATTCACATCTATAAGTTGATCAGGGTTTGGGAACAAGACCAACCCATAGATGAGAAGTGCCACAATCTCTTCAAAAGCTTGTAGATCTAGAGAATTCCAGCAGTCTTGTGCCTTCTCAAATAGAAACTTTTCCAAGAAACCCTTGACACCACTTCTGGTTTCCCAATGACCTTTGATATCAGATGGTTGCAAGTGTAAGGCTTGAGCAACATCTTCAGGCTTTGGTTCTTTTTCCGTACCGTTGTAGGGTAGTTGATGAAGAATAGGAATTCTCAGGAGTTGAGAAAATTCCTCCAAAGTAGGTACTAGTTGGTAATCAGAGAATGTGAAACAGTGGTGTAGGGGGTCAAAGAACTGGAAGAGAACTTTCACCATGTCTTCTTCAATGTTGGAGTTGACCAAGTTGAGAAGTCTACCATGTCTTTCACTGAAAGGAGAATTCTCTGGAATCTTGGAAGTGAGCTCCTTGAGTTGAGGAGGGATTCTCACAAGGTTGACTTGAATTGTTTTCCTGCGAAGAGATTCCATGACCTACAAAACAGGAACAAAGATGAAGATCCAAACCCTTGAAATGGTTAGTGGATGCATATGATGCTTTATGATGTTCATGATGTATGCACAAGCACATGTACAAATAAGTCACACAAGATCCTAGTTTCAGGCTTGCATGAGGTTTCATAGGTAAGTACCCTCTTGAAGTTAGTTGGCTCAACTTGTCCTATAAATAGTAACCGGGTTCTAAGGAGCTCAATATCACCGGAGTATTTTCTATGTTCATTGTTTTGGTTTAGCCACTTAATTGGCGACCAAAATATTCCAAGAAAACAAACCCTCAATGAGTGTAGTATCGAGTATCTACCAACTTCGGACTGCACCAAATCCGGTCATCTCACTACCCCTAAAAAAGGTTAAGATGGTCAAGTAAGGTTCTAAGAGTTCATTAGTGCTTCATGACATCACTCAGCGGCCCCGTATTCTCTTTGATTGACTCAAAGGCTACTGGTACTCACAAACATGTCGCACTAATATAGCTATTGCTTTAACCATGTCGGTATACCCCGCACAGTTTCCACAATGTGATTCTATTTACCTATGAATGTTTCCCAAATCCGGGTAGAGGATTTCAAGCCCAAACAAGAGAACCAAATGTAAAGCAATCAAAGCAATCAATATAAACATGCAAAGGTGATCTAAGCCCTAAGGTTACTCCACTTTTAAAGTTTTCCTCAGCAGAGTCGCCAGTTCTGTGATACGGTGGGAGAACTGACTTGAGGTTTTGTGTTTGTGTTCGCAAATGTTTCGGTTTAGCAAGAGTTGCCACCGACTTTTTATTTTATCCTAAGGAAAGGTTAAAAAGCACAGGAAAGACCTTTGAGATGTTTTCTTGGGTTCGGGGAGTAGATTATGAAAATGGAAGGTGCAAGCACCCTTTTCATCCATGGTTATCCATGGGCTCTTAGTTACTTGTTTAGATCACTTGCTTTGCTTTTCAATTATTTGAAATGGTGCTTTTTAATTGTTTGAAATGGTGCTTTGTGTGTGGTTTTGAAAGATGTTTTGAAAAGAGGCCATTGTTGTGGCAACCTTTGTAATGATTCTTGTTTGAATGTATACAAAGGTGTTTTTGTCTTTTGAAATGATTTGAATGTTTTTGAAAGTTTGTTTTGGAAAATGTTTTGAAATTGTGTCGTGAAGTGTGTTTGAAAATAGCAAGGATGTTTTTGCAAGCTTTTGATCAAGTAACTAAGAGTTATCTACCCTATTTTACTCAAAGATCTTTCTTATGTGTTTTAACCCTTTTAACAGTGTTATTTCACCATTGTATTTGGTGAACAACCTTGTGTTAGGATGTTAAACGGGACAGGCGTGGGTCATCGTATAGACCATGATAGCAATTGTGCTAAGTATTTTTGGCAATTTTCTTGAGGGACTTGATCATTTTTGTTTAGGCAACCAAGATAGCGTCATCGAGGGACTATGATCTTTTGTTTTGTTTTTGCTTTGCCAAAGTACTCAACATGCATACCATGGCCCATTTTTGAAGGCAACAAGTGGATTGTAACCCTAGGGGTGCAAGTGTGCATTGTGTTTGATTTTCATGCATTTTTGTTTTTGATTAGGTCAAGCTATTTGTTGATTTGGATTTTTGCATACAAACCCTAATTCTCTAATCATGGCATAATTGAAAGCGTAAAATGCGAGATTTAAATTCTAAGCTATTACAACATGATTATGGGGATGGGGGTACAATTTTGAATGGGGGTATTTTGACAAGAAATATAAACCCTAGTTACTATTACATCCAAATTGAATTTACAATGCAATAATATTTAAATGTACAATATTTAAATAAACAAAATAAATAAATATTGAATAAAATGTATTATGCAAAAAGACGTTTTTATTTGCTTATGTTTGTAAAGTATTTTCAATGTGAAAAAAGTATAAAGAAATAAAATAAAAAGATTAATTTTATTGTTTTAAGGGACGAAACCCTAATTCCTTTAAGAAAGTAAATATTATATATTATTTATATACAAGAAATATATTAATATGTACAAAAATAAAATATATTTGAAAAAAAAGGTGTTTTTTTAGTATAAATAATAATAAAAATAAAAATGTAATATTTTAGTATTTTTATTCTATATATATATATATATATATATATATATATATATATATATATATATATATATATATATATATATATATATATATATATATTAAATATATTAAATATGTATAATATAAAATAAAATATGTACCAAAATAAATTATATTTTAAATAATATTTTCAGTTTGAATAAAAATAAGAAATAAAAATAAAAGTATCATTTACATTATTTTCAAGTTTTAAATAAATAAATTATAAAAGTATTTAACAGCCTTTAATATTAGAAAAATCAAAATAAAATACCAAATAAATGTAAAAAATTATGAAAATATTTTTTAAGCATTTTTTATGTTTGGAAATAAAATAGCAAAGTCAGAAAAGAAAAGAAAAATTCAAAAATGCAAAAATATAAGAAATTGGGCCAGGGGGTGTGAAACTGAAAAAAAAAAGGTGTTATAAGCAAAACTGGCCAGGCCCAGCTCAAGCCAACTTCATCTTCTTCCTCCAGAAAAAAAACGCGCGCCTGTTATACAAACTTGAACATCCTGGAAACGTGATCTTTTGCTAAAACTCACAACATCAAACTTGTAGAGAATTTCAATACGATTTTAACCATATAAAGCATTAATCTTAACTCTCAAAGACCAGAGAGAATTTCTCTGGCCCTAAAATCTGACCTAGTTTTTTCAGCATGTTCATGGATGAAATTCTCCTAGCACACTTAATATAAATGAAAACTGAGCATATGTACAGCTTCATGGCATTGAATACTACATTTTTCATTCACAAACCTAAGGCTAAATGTTCCTAAATAGAGAGATAGAAAGTGATGAAAAACCTGTTTCAGTTGGATTCGAGTAGGACAATGCACAGCTTCTCAACAAGTTTTGAGGTGTCTGGTAGCTTTCCTGAACTTCACTTGATCTTTTCCAATAGCTAGCTTGCCTTGAATGTCCCTGAATCAGCCTCTAGAACTCAACCTGCACAAGCTTGAAATGAAAATGGTGAACACTGTAAATGGACCTACAGTTGGCAATGGAGGTTTGGGACAACTTGAGTGAGTTGAATGGAAGGTGTTTGAAGTGGAAAGGGGCAAAATGCACGAGCCAAATGAGCTGTGGCACTCAAGTTGCAGCACCTGTCCTGTTTTGCCAAAAGAATGTAATTTCTGGCTATGGAAGGTTTTGGGACTCAAGCATTCGTGTTTTTGGCTCAAAGGGTTATGTGAAATATGTTTGCAATGTTTGTGTAAGCTAACAATGGTTGGTTCTCAAGTTGGGAGGATTTTGCCAAGTTTCTTCTTTGTGAAGCAAGAATGTGTAACTTGTTCTTACAGGCCTGTACAAGCCCTCAAGTATGATGCACACAGTCCTCTTGGTTGCTGGAATTTGTGGATTTGATTTGGCTTCAGAGATATGGCCTTATGCTTCAAAGATCATGTTTTGACATAAAGCATACCTTTTCCAAAATAGAAAAGTACCTTTTTCTAATTAAGGCTTAATTTTGTGTGCAATGTCCAAATGGCCAAGATAATGCATTAACTCAGTGGATTTTCATTTAATTAAGGAGTGTGAATTGGTTTAGAGTCCTGCAAACAAGTACAAAGCATGCTGGTTTGAAAATGCAACTTGTATGAACATGTATTTGCCATGGATACAAAGTGAGTTTTTGCCAACTTCAAGCATTCGATTCTCCCTAACCACAAATGTGTTTGAGGAGTTCTTGGACAATTTGGAAAGCTTGCAACATTCACTATAATCCATATTTTAAATTCAACTTGAGACTCCAAGTGGAACTATGTGAAAAATGGCCAAGAACATGGGTCAAAATCCTGCCTAAACTAGGGCAAAATTTCTCTAAGTTAAAAGTTTTAGGGACCCTTGTTCCAAAAATCATAACTTGAGATACAAGCTTCTTTTGAGAAAACTTTGTGAATAAAAGTTGTATACTTTGTGGAGGACTACAACTTTCATGTTGTAAGTTTTGTTTGAATCCATTTGAATCTTGGTGAAAATGTGGGACAAAGTTAGGAAAAATTAAGAAAATTTCATAACTTAGAAAAATTCTAAGTTATGAAAATTTTCAATTTCAAACCCTAATTTGCAATTTTGGGTTTCTTGATGAACAAGTTTCATAATTTGACACATCTTGATGAAAAATGACCCTTGGCACTTGATTTTGACCAAAAAGTCAAAGTTTGACTTTTCAGTGTATAGTCAAATTTTGATTAGTTGACTGAAAAATTCATCTGTCAATCTTATGCATTTGAGATCTTTTGAACTTGTTGAATATGTCAAGATGATGACCTTGAGTCCTTGAGTCCATGGTTGAGCTTAATTTTCCATTGGCTTGGTCAAACAGTCAAAAATTGCGTTTGTACAGTCAAAACCCTAAAAATGACCATTTTGCCCTTTTGGTGCTCTGATCAAATTTCTTGTGGAATTATGGTCCAAACTTGATAAAATGGTTCATATGAGTTCATAATGTTGATGTGGGTCAAAATTCATGAGGTTTGACTGTAAATTGGTCACAGTTGACTTTTTCCCCAATACATCTGATTTCTAGGTCAATTGTCCAATTGATTGGGCAAAAATTTGATTCAAGGCTCAAAACTTGGTATGGACAAGCTCATGAGTCCAACATGAAGTATGAAAGTCAATTTTGTCATTGAAAGTCCAAAAATCCCTGTGCAAACTCAAACCCTAATTTAGGTCAACAGTGCAAGGAGGTGTCTTGAGCAGAGCAAACCCTAATTTGATCTTGAGTTCCAAGAGCCTTGTGATGAGAAATGTTGATAAAATTAGAGGGCAAATGTTGGGGTACAACACCCTCCAACAGTTTTGGGTGCCAAATACCACTCTTATCCTCTTACTCTCGTGCTATATAACAAGAGTCAAGGCTCAGTTGTGAGAGAGGAGGCTCATAATCGCTACATTGCAAATTTGAAAATTTCCAAGCATCTCTGCAAATTGCTTCGAATCTCTCTTATCCTTGGATGATTCTTCAAAATTCTTGGTGATTCAGCTTCAGTGAAGTAAGGAGATCAAGCCTGCACCATTGGATTGCTTCTGGAGTGAAGGAACCATGTTTCCAGTTTTCACATCCATGTGAGTTTCTTGAACTTTGATTTATGTGTTTCAGCTTGAATTGAGATGTAAATCATGTTCATTGAGTTGCTAGCTGGCCAATCACTAGGATTGATGTATATTTGAGCTTTGATTTAAGTAGAATTGTTGAAATCGTGTTCATGACTTTGATGTTTGCAGTGAGTTTTTTCAGTTTTTGAGACTTTATTTCTTGATCCATGCTTGATCTTTGAGATTGATTCAAATTGCATAATGTAGTATGATATGATAGCTTTAATTTGCATTTGATTTCATGGATTTTGGTTGAGAAACGAGCATGATTGATGGATCTGTACATAGGCTCATGACCTGTTGTGTTGCACGCATTTTGCCTTATGCTGGAGGTTGAAGATGAAGTGAGGTGGCGCGCTGTGATTGGCTTAATTTAAATTTTAATGCATTTCATATTATTTGATTTTAATTGATTTTCTGATTTTTATTTCTTGATCAAAACAATTTAAAAAAATTCTGAAAAAATTATCACAAGTCCAAAATAATTTCTACTAACTTGTGTAATTTTATTGGAATTTTAAAAAATGTTTTGATTGGTTTAAAATTTCATAAGTTCAAATAACTGTTTGTTTAAAGATTATTTTTATTTTAATAGTTCTTTTGATCTATAAATTCCATAAAAAATGTTTTGAACTCTTAAAATTATTTAGAATTTGATTCTGAAATTTGTTTGGTATTTTTTTCCTATTTTTGATTAAAAGATTAATTTGGGAGTTTTATTTGATTTTCTTTTGTTTCACAATTTTATTTTAATATTTTTCTTAATTCAAAAATCCTAAAAAACATCATGCAAGTTTGTTTTTAATCATAGAATCTGAATATAATTTTATTTTGACCTTTTCATGACTTTTGGATAGGGTTTGCATTTTTGCCTTTAAATAATAGTTTAATTGTTAATTGTTTGTTTGATTTTTATTTTAATATTTCCTTTAATTCAAAAATTCCAGAAAAAATCAGGGATGTGTGTTTTTAATTCTAATATATGAATATAATTTTGGTTGAATTTTTCTGACTTTTGATTAAAATTTTATTTTGAGATGTGATTAAGTTTCTAATTGATTAATTGTTTGAATTTGATTTTATTTTTGACTTTTCTTTAATTCAAAAAATATGAAAAAATATGTATTCTTACATTTAGGGTTTCCTTGTGGTTTTCACGATTTTGGTTTGAATTGTTTGACTTTTGATCTTACCTAATTAATATTTAAGATTAAAAGTCAAATAATTAGGGTTTTCTTGCTTATTGTGCAAGTTTCATTTTCAAAACCATTATGCTCTGGATTTTCAATGGAATTTAGGTCTTGATTATGGTTCATGAATGTATTGAGGATCTGAAAACCATTTTTCTTGAATCATTTGACTTGGTTTGGTATTTTTCCACAAATTATTTTGAAAGCTTGTCTAATTTGGTAGTTTGGCCAACTAGTTTTGAACTTTGGGCCTCATTTGACCCCCTCCTCAACCATTCATGAACTTAAGATTTGCTTTCTGACTTCTGCACACTTCAAAGATGCTAAGAATCTTTTGGTTTGAATTATTGATCCTTGTTTCTATTTTTGATGTATTTTTAAAGTGAAGGTACCCAATTAATGTTGCATATCTTGTTGCAATTTGCTTGATGGCCAATGAAATTGAGTGAAGCCTATAATTGGGCACCTAATGATCATGTTGGTTCTGTTTATCCACATAAACTAAAGTCATTTCACTTAATGCCCCATGTTTGAATGTTTTAACCTTTTGATGCATTGTGTGGGATTCCTCTTCTAGTATGCTTGTGAGCTGTGTTGAATTAATTGTGTATGATTGGATTGTGGTTGCTACTGACCTTCATGGTCTTTGATTGTATTTTTTCTCAAGCTCCCATGATCCTTTATTGATATTAAATTGTCAATTCAATATGGTGATAGAAAGGAGCAACATTCCTCTAACTTTTGACCAAATTGTGCATATTCCTGTTTCTATCATATCTAGTGTTTTGATATTTTCTATCATGTTTCCTCACTTCATTATGGTGTCATCATCCATCCCTTATTTGAATCATCATTCTATTTATGGGAATACTAACTTGACTGTTGAATGTGCGAGGTACTTTAAGAAAAGTTTTCCATTTTTGACTTGAGGCTACTGTGTTTCACTTTATTTGTGGAACACAATTTATTACATTGGCACTACTCTTCTGCTTGGCATATTTGATAGTCTATGCAGGATATATGTGTGTGATTATGAATGCTATACATTGCCCATGGGATCTGTTCATATCTGAAAATCTCAATACTTACATCCTGATGGCGTAATTTCTGACTTGATTTATCTTCTGATGCCAGCTTGCTCGAAGTTCTCTGGGTTTCTTTTATTCTTGTTCAGTTGCTACAGATAGTTATCCGTTTGGTATTGCACTATTTCCTTTCTTCTATTTTCATTTTTTATAGTTCTATGATTGCATGATGGGACCTCTGTTGTTGATATATGTCAGGAGGCCCTCTGTTTTTGTTTGATACATGTGTTGTTTTGTTTCTTTAACTATTGATCGACGAGTCACTCAATTTAGAAATTGAGATCACGACTTCGCTCTTAGTGCATGTTCCCTATAGGATGTTTATTGCTTTTCTTCTTTAATTGTTGATCGATGAGTCACTCAATTTAGAAATTGAGATCACGACTTCGCTCTCAGTGCATGTTCCCTATAGGATGTTTATTACTTTTCTTCTTTAATTATTGATCGATGAGTCACTCAATTTAGAAATTGAGATCACGACTTTGCTTTCAGTGCATGTTCCCTATAGGATGTTTATTGCTTTTCTTCTTTAATTGTTGATCGATGAGTCACTCAATTTAGAAATTGAGATCACGACTTCGCTCTCATTGCTTGTTCCCTATAGGATAATTTTGTTAAGCTCCCTGTGACATGTTGATTAGGATAGGATTTTCCTTTATCCTCAACCTTAGGGTCAATCATTGTGTGATAACACTAGGGATAATGCTAGGCTAGTTTCCCTTAGTAGTTTTTCTTCCTTTGCATTTTGCATCTTAAAACAAAAACTGTTTTCTTGGCAAATCATAAAACACCTCTAATAAACTCAAACCCTTCTTCAAGGTAAAAGATACAAATCAATCTTATTTGTTTGTGTGCCTCTTGGCTTTGTTTTCAAATCTGGTTTAGCCGATGTTTCGTCATCGCACATTAGTTTGAAGCCGATGTTTCGTCATCGCACACGTTTGTTATCCTACTTTGATTCTCAATATCATCGTTAGGTGTGATGTTTTGTCATTCGTTTTATTGATGTTTCGCCATCTTTTCCATGATACCATGCTATCTTTTAGCCAATGTTTCGCCATTGCACATTTGTTTGAAGTCGATGTTTCGCCATCGCACATGTTTGTTGTCCTACTTTGATTCTCAATATCATCGTTAGGTGTGATGTTTTGTCATCCGTTTTATTGATGTTTCGCCATCTTTGCCATGATACTATGCTATCTTTTAGCCGATGTTTCGCCATCTCACACTTGTTTGAAGCCGATGTTTCACCATCGCACATGTTTGTTATCCTACTTTGATTCTCAATATCATCGTTAGATGTGATGTTTTGTCATCCGTTTTATTGATGTTTCGCCATCTTTGCCATGATATTATGCTATCTTTTAGCCGATGTTTCACCATCGCATATTTGTTTGAAGCCGATGTTTTCCCATCACACATGTTGGTTATCCTACTTTGACTCTCAATGGCATTGTTAGGTGTGATGTTTTATCATTTAATGTTTCGCCATCTTTACCATGATGCCTTGTTATCTTTTAGCCGATGTTTCGCTATCGCATACTTGTTTGAAGCCGATGTTTTGCCATCGCACATGTTTGTTATCCTACTTTGATTCTCAATGTCATTGTTCAAGATGTGAAAAACACAAGAAGGGGGGTTGAATTGAAAAACTTGGATCAAAAACAGCTTAATGACACAGTATTTTTATCCTGGTTCGTTTGATCTCAAACTACTCCAGTCCACCTGTCAAGGTGATTTCGCCTCTCTCCAACGAGGTCTTAATCCACTAATCTCAAAAGATTACAACGGCTACTTTAACAACTGTTAAAGTCTTCTTGAGTACAACCACAATCCGGTTAATCTCAAGGAACTTATTTTACAATATAATTGAACAAAATATGTTGTTGTTTTCTAACAAAACAGTTTATCACAACTGTGATAAATTACACAGGTTAAGCTTAGAATGAAGAATGAATTTGCTAGAGCTTGAATATGCGTGGTTTGGAAATATTTAGTAAATTGTTGTGTGCGTACATACGTGCTTTTTTTTGCAAGCAGACTTGTTTATATAGACAATATAATGACGTTGTCCATAAAGCAAGTTTAATGATAATAACACACTTTCCTTTTGGAGAAGATCTTGTCTGAAGAAAGTTGTTGGCATTAATTCTGTCTTGAATGTTCAGTAACGCTTCAGAGTCTTCTTTCCTTAACTGCTGATGACGCTTCAAAATATTAATGACTTGATTTTTTAAGTCTTTGTTCAGAATCAGAGTTTATTGTAATTAAGCGCAGGTTCTGGTCACCAATCTTCAGCGTATAATCTGATTGCTTCAACATGTAATATTTTATAGCTTATCTTCTGATGCTGATCCCATCAGAGCTTCTGCATACATAAAACATATTTTTAAGGTGCATATTTGTTCTTTGTATTTATTTATTCTTTGTATTTGTTATCATCAAAACTCTAATCAAGGGTTGTAGAATCAAACTATGTTCTAACAATCTCCCCCTTTTTGATGATGACAAAAACTAGATTTTTCAATTAAGAATAAAGAATAAAAAGTATAAAATTAAGGAGAAAAAACTCCCCCTGAGTTGATTACTTCCCTTAAATTCCTTGAGTCTTTGAGCATCAGAGTTTAACTGCGTTTTTCATCAGAGTTTTGAACCTGTTCAAGCTTTTCAGAAGAAAGAAGTTAAGTAGTTCAGAATGTTTGACACTTCTGTCTCAGTAAACCGTTATTGAAAATATCTTATTCTTTCTCCCCCTTTTTGTCAGTTATCAAAAAGGCTATACAATCAGAGCTAAAAAGTTTATTTATATTAAAAATAAGAAGCAATGATAAGAAGTTCAGAACAGAAGCAATGTAAAACAAAACGTTACAGATAAACAGATTTAAAAACAAAAGAAAAATCTAAGAGGGAGGAGGAAGGCGTGTGAACAAAGCTTCCAGCAAGCCCTTGATCTGGGTGTTGGTTTCCTCTTGTTTGCTCAAAATGCTCTTGATTTCTTTGTTTGTATCATCCTGCTTATCCAACCTTTCCTGGATAACAACATTTGCTCTCTTCAGTTCTTCCAGAGTTTGTCTTTCATAGGAAGGAGCTGGAGATTCTTCATTTTCTGGACACTTCTCAGAGCATTCTGCAACTTGATCATTTTGAACCAATTCCTCTGCTGAGATCATCTCATCTGAAGCAGCAGTCAGAGTGAGACCTTCTGATTCTGGTTGAACTTTGTCTGATGGACGATGTTCTGACCAGAGAGCATTATCCAGAGGGAGAATCTCTTCCTTGAGCAGTTGGCTCAGAACTTGGTCTTCAAAAACCTTTAGCAGATTACTGAAATTTTTGTTGAACCTGTCCATAGCTCTGTTCTTGCAGCTTATGTGTTTCAGAACTTAGCCATTTTCTGAAACTTGTCCAAAGATAATCAGAAGCAGCAGGATTAGTCATCTCTAGACTAGCTTTCTTCAAGGAGGTTATCCATTTCTACATTTCTGTTTCAAACATCAACAAACTAGTACCAACATTTGGTGTGGTTTCAGATGGTGTTGGTTTTGGAATGGCAGTTTTGGTTTTGTTAGATATAGCAGCTAAACATTCAAAAACAGTTGGATCAATGACAAGTCTTACGTTGTCATTTGGATTGCTCTTTGGTGAGGGAGTGGGAGAGTCTGGTATAATTATTGGACTAGTTGGGGAATTTGGTGGTGCTGATTCCAGAGAAGAAGGAATTTGTGGAATGTCCAGGATGGTGAGGGGTAAGTGAATTGGCAGAGGTTCAGTGATTCCTGGAATAGGGATTGTATCTGAATCTGAAGTACATTCTTCAGATGGGTTGGATTGAACATTGTGAGGTTCTGGTTCACAGGTCTCAGATGGTTGGTTCTCAGAAGTTTGAACTTCTGGTTGTGGTTGTTCAGGTTGAGGAGATGGTGGATGAGGAATATCTGGTTGTGGAGAGAGAGGTAGTGGAATTTCTGGTTGTGGAGCTTCTATTGTGGTTTCAGAATTTGGATTATCAGGGATTAGAGGATTTGGATTTTCTGGTGTGGGAGCTGAAATATCTTGGTTAAAAGATTCAATATCTGACAGAACTTTTGCAAGTTCTGGTTAAGTTGATTCAGTATTTGGATTGGTAGGAAGGGAGTGAGTTTCTCTAAGACTTAGAGTTTCTGAGGGATCAAACCCTATGTCAAAATCATCAAAAGTTTGTGGGGTAGGAATTTCTGATTGGGTAGTTATGGATTCAGATGTTGATATAGTTATTGACTCTAAAACAGTAATAGAAGAAGGATTACCTTTCTTTTTAGCAGCTTTTGGAGTCCGCTGGGATGATCCTTCTGCTGCTTCCTTCCTTTTCTTGTTCTTCTTCAAAACAACTTCTAGAGCCGCCTGTTGCAAGTTCTGGATATTTAACCCCGGTGCAGTGCCATCTGCCTTACATGCATCCAAATATCTAACGATTATCTCAGGCTTGGAGTCAATCTCAGAGAACATAGGAAAATCATCCAGAGGAATTCTTCTGGAGGTGATGGTTGAAAAAGAAGTAACATTGGGTTCCTTCTTGATGTTCGCAATAATTTTCATCTTTTTCAGATTCTTTGCATTCAGTGGCTTCCCAGCAGTTGCCTCTAGAGAGCTAATTTCCCGTGCTTCGGTCAGATGCTCTATCAGCCTATTCTCTGTCAGAATATCTGATATGAGTCTTCCAAGGGGTATCCAGTCCCTTTTGGTACGCTCTTCTTCTCTCGTCTCCTTTACACTGGTCCTTAGATGATTAAATAGCAAGTGAGCAAGATTTGCCTTAGTCTTCTTGGAGATAAAGTAGATCAGAAACTGCTGATCAATGTTTATGTAGTCAGGAGAGCTGGTTGGCTTCCTGTGGTTGATGCATCCCAGAATTATCTTAGCCCAGATTCTGTGATGATCCTTCAGATCCCTTATCTTGCTCGAGGGAAGACCCAGAGTGAAAATTTCTCTTGCAATTGAAGCAACATCAGAACATCTTTCAGCCATGTCTATACACCTGACACCTCCACCATTGTAGCTTATCAATCTTGCAATTAGGTCTTCAGTAATGACTATCTTCTTCCCCATGACATACGAAGTAACTTGATGGTTTAAGGATGAAGCATGAATCCATAATTCTTTCACAAGAATTGGAAACGTTGGACCTAGAAGACGGTCAAAATACCTGTTCCATCCTTGAGCATTGACCTCTTCAGAGATATTGAATCCATTTTCTTGAAGACTTTCAAAATCCACAATCAGTTCTGAAAGAACTTCCAGGTTGTCAATGGGCGTGAGTAGAGTTCTGAATGGTTCTTCATACTGTTCCATAGAAACAGTTCCCTGAGTACTGGTGTTTGGGACGCTTGAAGAAGCCATGTTCACACAAGAAATTTGAGAAAGATGAAAGGGTTTTGAAAGTACGAACAGAAAACAATTAGAATGTATTGAGAGAGTAAAAGTGAAAGAGTGTAAAGAGTGAAACTTGCATTTAAATAGGTTTTTAAAAACATAAATTGTAAGAGAGAGAAATAATTAGTAATGATTATAAGCATTAATGACAGCTGATTTTAGGGGATTCAGAAAGATATTGGAACGGTTACCCATGACATGTGTCTCAATGCACCCAATCAGCGCTTTTGACCTTTCAGAAAAGTGAACGCGTGTTTAGCCTCAGAAGGTAGCTGATGAATGGATGACAACTATTTGCTTACATGAACATCACACTTCTATCCTTGAAATGAAACGCTCAGATCTTCATGGATAGATTCTGATACAATATGTACTTATAAAATTCTGAAGGCAGGTTGATCAGTAGTTCACAGAAAATAACTAAAATTCTGAAGGTTAAGATATGTAAATAAAACAATTTATTCTGGGCAATGCTTCATGCTGAGGTGTTTCAGAATGAAGTTAAACCTATCTTCAGAAAGAGGTTTTGTAAAGACATCATCCCATTGATGGTCTGTGTCAATGAATTTTAAATTAAGAATCCCTTTCTGAATATAGTCCCTAATAAAATGATGTTTTATTTCTATATGCTTAGCCCTAGAATGCAAAATAGGATTTTTACTGAGACAAATAGCAGAAGTATTGTCACAGAGGATAGGGATGTTACTCTCAAATATATTGAAGTCCTCAAGTTGACTTTTCATCTAGAGCATTTGCGTACTGCATCCAGCTGCTGCTATGTATTCAACTACTGCTGTTGATAGAGCAATTGTGGATTGTCTTTTGCTGGACCATGAGATCAGATTTTCTCCCAGAAACTGGCAGCTTCCAAAAGTGCTTTTACGTTCTACTCTGTCTCCAGCAAAGTCAGCATCACAGTATCCTACTAAGTTGTAATCATTTGATTTTCTATAAAAAAAACCCAGATTAGCAGTACCTTTCATATACTTGAAAATTCGCTTAACTACTGTTAAGTGAGATTCTCTAGGATCTGATTAGAATCTAGCACAAATGCAAACACTGAATAGAATGTCAGGCCTTGAAGCCGTCACATATAGAAGAGAACCAATCATACCTCTGTAGACCTTCTGTTATACCTTTTTACTTACCTCTTTTTTTTCCAGAATGCACGTGGGATGCATTGGTATCCTTGAGGGCTTACATTCTGAGAGATCAAATTTCTTCAGAAGTTCTCTGACATATTTGCTCTGATGAATGTAAGTTCCTTCTGGAGTTTGATTTATCTGAATACCCAGAAAGAATTTTAGTTCCCCCATTAGGCTCATCTCAAACTCTACCTGCATACATTTAGCAAACTCTCTTCCCAGAGAGGGTTTAGTGGATCTAAATATGATGTCATCAACATAAATTTGACACACTAATATGTCATTCTTAATTGTCTTACAGAACAAGGTTGTGTCCACTTTCCCTCTGGTGAATTCCTTTTCTAACAGGAAGTTACTTAGTCTTTCATACCAAGCTCTGGGAGCTTGTTTCAGACCATAGAGTGACTTCTTTAGTTTGAAAACATATTCTGGATTTATGGAACTTTCAAAACCAGGGGGTTGGTGCACATATACCTCTTCATCTATATAGCCATTTAAGAATGCACTTTTGACATCCATCTGATACAGAGTGATGCCTTTATTAACAACAGATGATATTAAAAGTCTGATAGATTCTAACCTGGAGACTAGAGCAAAGGTTTTTGTATAGTCTATCCCCTCTTGCTGACTATAACCTTGTGCTACCAGTCGTTCTTTGTTCCTGATGACTTCACCTTGCTCGTTCAGTTTGTTTCTGAACACCCATTTGGTACCAATGACGTTGAATCCTTTTGGTTTGGGAACCAGATCCCATACGTCATTTCTGGTGAATTGATTTAGCTCCTCTTGCATTGACAGAATCCACTCATTGTCCAGAAGTGCTTCATCAATTGTTGTTGGTTCAATCAGAGAAACTAGTCCCATGAGGGATTCTTCAGAGTTTCTGAAAGTAGATCTTGTTCTGATTGGATCTTCCTTCCTTCCCAAAATTGTATCTTCTGGGTGATCAATGCTGCTTCTGGATGGTCTTTTCTGGAATTGATCAATAGAAGTGCTGGATTGCTTGTAGTGACTCTTTCTGTTGTTGAGGGAGTGTCTCTATTGAGAGCCTCTGATAAGTTGTCTTCAGTACCTGTGAGTTCAACTTCCATACCTGCAAGGAATTCATTCTGCTTTGACTTTTGAGAGTCAAGCTTATCATCAAACCTAACACTGATTGACTCTTCAACAATCTGTGTTTCTGTATTGTATACTCTGTACCCTCTTGAGCGTTCAGAGTATCCTAACATGATACACTTTTGTGCTTTAGAGTCAAACTTGTTCAAATAATTTTTTGTATTCAAAATAAAACATGTACATCCAAATGAATGAAAATAAGAAATGTTGGGCTTTCTGTTCTTCCACAATTCATATGGAGTCTTTTCCAGAATGGGTCTTATGGAGATTCTATTCTGAATGTAACACGCTGTGTTTATTGCCTCTACCCAGAAGATCTTAGCAATGTTAGTCTTGTTGATCATGGTTCTGGCTATTTCCTGCAATGTTATGTTCTTTCGTTCTACAACTCCATTTTGCTGGGGAGTTCTAGGACAAGAGAAATCATGCAGAATGCCTTTTTCATTAAAGAATAATTCAAAATCTTTATTTTCAAATTCTCATCCATGATCACTTCTGACTTTGACGATTCTAAGATCCTTTTCATTATGAACTTGGTTGCAGAAGGTAACAAACACAGAGTGTGACTCGTCCTTGTGTCTTAAGAACTTTACTCATGTCCATCTGCTATAGTCATCTACGATTACTAACCCATACTTCTTGCCACTGACTGAAGCAGTTTTTACTGGTCCAAATAAGTCAATGTGCATAAGTTCTAATGGCTTAGAGGTGGAAACAACATTTTTGGATTTGAAAGCAGGTTTTGCAAACTTGCCTTTCTGACATGCTTCACACAGAGCATCTGAATTGAACTTCAGGTTAGGAAGTCCTCTGACCAGATTGAGTTTGTTAATCTGAGATATTCTTCTCATACTAACATTTCCCAATCTTCTGTGCCAGATCCATTGCTCGTTGTTAACAGACATTAGACATTTTACATTCTGACTTTTCAGTTCAGAAAGTTTGATTTTATAAATGTTGTTTTTCCTCTTTCCATTAAATAGGATAGTCCCATCTTTCTGACTAACAGCTTTGCATGAATTTTGATTGAAGATTATATCATAACCGTTATCACTTAATTGACTTATGGATAATAGGTTATGAATTAATCCATCAACTAACAAAACATTACTTATAGAGGGAAGATTTCCATTACCAACTGTTCCAGAGCCAATGATCTTTCCTCTCTGATTGCCTCCAAAGCCCACGTGGCCTTCGGGCTTAAGTTCCAGGCTTTGGAACATATGCCTTCTTCCCGTCATGTGTCGTGAGCAGCCAGAGTCCAGGTACCATGATTGGTGTCTTTGCTTTGCTGCTAAAGATATCCGCCACATGTATGATTTTATCCTTAGGTACCCACATTTTCTTGGGTCCTGATTTGTTAGTTTTGCCAAAATTTTGGTTTGACAGAATAATCACTACTCGTGTATTTTATGTCATGTGTGTGCCCATATATAAAGTGTGAATCCAGTGGAGTGCGTTTTATAACTAAGTCCATGGCATTTTTTGGTGTAGGTACCTTACCTTGATATCCTGTCCCTTTTCTGCCATTTCTGCTAACTCTATAGATTATTGAAGCCATCTTGCTTCTCTCTATGTTTTTAGCTAGAAACTTCTGAAAGCTGTGATCATACTCTTTGATAATATCATCAGCATTGCTGGGAGTTTCAGAAATTGTTTCCTTCTGAGAGTTTTGCAACTGGTTTTCTAATTTTGAAATTTTTTCTTTTAACTCAGAATTCTCCAATCTGATACTCTCAGTCTTATCAGAGTCAGAGGCAAGATTCCTTTTCAGGTTTCTGAATTTGACTCTGATCTGCTGATACCTTTCCAGAATTTCATTAAGGCTTTCAGCAAGTTCAGCCTTAGTAAAGTTTATAGTAAAGTCAGGTGTGATACGGTAGGAGAACTGACTTGAGGGTTTTGCGATTGTGTTTGCAAATTTTGCGGTTAGCAAGAGTCACCACCGACTTTTCTTTTATCCAAAAGGAAAGGTGAAAAAGCACAGGAAAGACCTTTAGAGATTGTTGTACCCCAAAATTTGCCCTCCTCTTTTTCACAAGAAATCACAGCTTCGGGCTTCTCCTGATTTTTCAGATTGGCCTAAGAATCGGTCAAAACAGACTTTTCTCACCAGTTAGACAAAATTAGGGTTTTCATGGCTCTGGAACAGTTCAAGCATATTATTAGGGTTTGGTTGAGTTTGGCTCAGGGTTTGATCAGGCGGACGCTTCTTCGGCATTAAATCAAGAACTAGGGTTTGTGCACGTATTCTCAGAAAGAATTAATTCTACAGTTCTTTTCAATTTACTCTGAGATATGGATTGAGGTTTCTGATTGAGAGCTTGATGTGTTTGATTTAATCAGTAAAAGGAAAGGACATATGGGCCTTTGTTGTGATTGACTGTGCATTCCTATGGTTAATTGGAGCGCCGGGTTTATTATTGATTAATGCTAAGTGGCGGGACTACAGTGTTTATTAATTAATTATTTATTCTAAGTTAGAATAGTTGGGATCTACTTCCAGTTATTTTAATTCAAGAAAGCTTAAATAATTAAATAAACAGTGAATTGAAAGAAGAATTAACTGACAAAGAAGGATGTTTATTCATTTTGAATTGTTTGTTACAGATATTATTTGAATACTGTAAATTCATTTACAGTCATTTACATTAATATTATTACAAATAATTAAAATGAAATAAAGCTACATCCTAAAATTTCCTAAGTCTTCATCTTCTACTGATGCTCCTTTGCTCAATTGATTTTATCTGCAAAGACACAAAAATAAGAAAAGAAGTCAACCCAGATGAAATTAAAAGCGGACAGTTAATTTAAAGTTCATCATTAAAAGTAACTGGCCAGAATCAGTTTATTCACCCTCTCTGCAAATCACAAGAATATTCTTGGTTCACAAAGAGGGATAGAAATATGCTTGCAAAAAAATATGAAATGCACAAAGCTATTCAATATGCCAAATACAAACCTGCATAGTTCATAATTCCAAATTGTCAACCAAAATTTTCAAACTGAATAGCAAACTGAACTGCACAAAACAAGTCACAAGTTTCAAACTAAGCAAACTGAATGTCAAAACAAATTGCCCAAAGGAAACTGTCAAAAGCTGTCCAAAAGATATAGAAAGATATCAAAAGCCAAAAGCAGTCAACAAAGTAAAAATATGCAGGAAATCTGGAATGTGCAGAGGAAAGAAACTATGCAAGCCATATTCAAATTTTACATCATTTCAAGGCCAGCACTTTTTCAGAGAGAAAGTACAGTGTAAGCAATATAAAAATGCTTTTTAATCTGTAGAGAGAGAGAGAGAGTAGAAGTGGAGAGGCTTACAGGCTTAGGCTTAAAGGATATAAAACAAACTGTTATAGAACAAGCAAAGGGAGGGGGCAGAAACATAACAAAAATAACACAAAGCTCATAAGCCTCAAACTGGTGTTCAAAGCTTAAAAACTCTCAAACCTGCGTTAAACATTCAAACACCTCAAAACCTGCTAACCTGTTTCAACTCAGAACACCAAGCCAAAGCCAAACCTGTTTTAAGCTTTTCAAACCAGAAGCACATCAAGCCTAAACCTCAAAACCTGTAAAAAATAAAAGCCATCAACCTGTCTCAAGCCAGTTTCAAACTATACAACCCTTACACAAGCATGAAGCCTGCCTATACTGATAGGCATGTCAAACCACACAAGCCATCCTGCATAAACAAGCCTGAAGCCTTGACCTCCTGCCTAAAACTTCAAGCCTGAAGCTTGTTTCAAACTCAGCATTCAACCACTAAGCCAATCCAAAGAGCAAAATGTCCAATTAACAGAAATGCCTCAGAATATCTTCATCATAGGCCAAATAACAATGTCCCACAAAGATCTCAGATTCAAACAATTCATCATGGAGATCCAAAGAGAGAAAAGAAATCAGAAGTGAAACAAGCATACAATCATCAGAACAACTCCCACAAATCAAAACCAAAATAGCCAAACTACCTTCAATCCAGAACATCATCAAACTGAGAAGAAATAATCATACAGAAGCAAGAACACTGAGATACTCAGAATCAGAATCAGAATAGCATTCAAACCAACAAGGCCTCAGAGCTAGGCTCATCACAGGGTCCAACAAAAAACAATACTCAGATATCAACACCAACATTTCAACTAGCATATCCAGAAGCAAGCAAGCAAGTGGAAGAGGAAAAGAAGTGTTCAGAAACAGATAAAGCTAGGGTTTTCAGTTATCATCATAAAACCTAAAGCAAATACGAATACCAGGAAAAGCAAAGCTCACAGCGCATCACACTCCCTCGCCTTCAGCTGCCTGAGACACGCCTCCAGTTCGCCTCTCCTCCTCTCCAAGCAACAAACCCCAAAGGTAGTACCTTTTCTCTTCCACACCTCACACAGAAACAGATAGCACATAAAGAATCAATACATAAAAAGATTAAAAACATGCATGAACTGAAACCCTAAAAATGCATTAAGTTTGAATCATTACCTTCTTCAAAATCGCCGCCTGCGTGACCATGGAGAGGAGGGAGCGATGATGGCGTTTGGTAGCTGAGACGAAGGGGGAAGGTCATAATCCATGGCTCAAGGAGAACGAAGGAAGCAGAGAAGAAGATGAGCGCCGCTCTAGCCCATAACCCTAATCTGAGACAGAAATGAAACAAACCCTACAACAATTGTTAAAACGTACTTGGGCCTCAACCCCATTTACATGCCTAAGCCCATAGGTTCCGGGCGCATACCCCCCCCCCCCCCCCCCCTTTTGCTTAAAACTGCTCGCTTGGGCCTGCCCCCTCTTACTAACATTAACGCCCATTCTCTTTTTTTTTTTGTTTTGTACATAAATTAATATCCCTTTATTTCCTTTTTATAAACTAATCCCTTTTTTTTATTATCACTTTACCATTTTTATACATAATCTAAATTAATATTTTTTCTTTGTTAAATAAGAATAACACATTTTTACACAAATTTTCTTAATTGTTTCTTTTTTATTTTATTACATTTTAAAGAAAAGATATGAACATTAATTTTCTTAAAGTTGAACAATTTTCTTTTCTTTTCTTTAAAACCCTTTTGTATAGAAACTAAAATACAAATAATAATTTTCTTGAACTTAAAACATTTTTCTTTTCTTTAGTTAAAACTCTTGTACATAAAAATACTAACTAAAATACATAAAAAACATTAATACCTAAAAATAGAATTTCTTAAGTATTTTCTTTTCTTTTATTAAATCTTTTGTTTATAAAACATTAGCAAAAACATAAATAATAAATAAAATACTTAATTTGGCATTAAGTTAACACTTTTACTCAGTTGTAAATAATCACATACACATTTTACAATACTTCTGATACATTTGCTTTCATTCTTGTACATTGATATATTACATTTGAGAATGCGATTCGATTTGGTTGTAAATATATTTGGACACTACTCTCCTAATAACTCTCATCCCCATTTGTAAATATTTGTACCCCCATTCCCGGATACTTATTTATAATAGCTTAGACTTTAAATTCCCGTAATTTATCGCTTTCTATATACTGTATAGTAATTAGGGTTTGTATGCGAAGATTCGAAATCAACCGCTAGATAACCTAATACAAGATAAATGCATGACAATCAATACACCATTCACACTTGCACCCCTAGGGTAATCCCGCTTGTTGCCTTCCAAAATGGGCCATGCTTGCATGTTGAGTTTCTTTGGCAAAACAAAACAAATCAAATGATCATAGTCCCTCGATGACGCTTTCGAAGTTGACTAAAAATGATCATAGTCCCTTCAAGCAAAATTGCCAAAGACACTTGGCACCATTGCATTCTTGGTCCATAAGATGACCCGCGCCCGTCCCGTTAACATCCTAACACAAGATTGTCCACCAAATACAATGGTGGAAAAATATTGTTAAAAGGGTTAAAACATAGGAAAAATCTTTGAGTAAATTTAGGGGTAGACAACTCTTGGTTACTTGATCAAACTTGCAAAACACACTTGCCTACTTTTCAAAACGCACTCCACAACACAATTTCAAAACAACTTTCAAAAACATTGAAACATCTTTTCGAAAAGACAAACACCTTTGTAAAACATTCGAGTAAAGAATTGTTACAACGGTTGCCTAGACAAGGCATCTTTTTCAAAACATTTTCAAACACACACACCACCATTTCAAGCAATTGAAAATCAAAGGCAAGTGATCTAAAACAAGTAACTAAGAGACCATGGATAACCATGGATGAAAAGGGTGCTAATACCTTCCCTTTTCATAATCTACCCCCCGAACCCACGAAAACATCTCAAAGGTTTTTCCTGTGCTTTTTAACCTTTCCTTTAGGATAAAATAAAAAGTCGGTGGCGACTCTTGCTAAACCGAACAAGTGCGAATACAAAATGCAAAACCTCAAGTCAGTTCTCCCGCCGTATCACGGAACTGGAGACTCTGCTGGGGAGAAATTTAAAAGTGGGGTTACCTTAGGGTTTAGATCACCTTTACATACTTGCTTTGATTGCTTTACTTTTTGGGTCCTTGTTTGGGTTTGATGTAAATCCTACACCCAGATTTGGGGGCACCTTTTTAGGTAAATAGAAATAAAACTGTGAGGGAACTGTACGGGGTATACCGACATGGTTGAAGCAGTAAGCTATGTTAGTGTGACATATTTGTGAGTACCGGTAACCCTTGAGTTCAATCAAGGAGAGTACGGGGCCGCTGAGTGATGTCATGAAGCACTAACGAACTCTTAGAACCTTACTTGACCATCTTAGCCTTTTTAGGGGTAGTGAGATGACCGACTTTGGTGCAGTCCGAAGTTGGTAGATACTCGATACTACACTCATTGAGGGTTGTTTTCTTGGAATATTTTGGTCGCCAGTTAAGTGGCTAAACCAAAACAATGAACACAGAAAACAATCCAATGATATTGAGCTCCTTAGAACTCGGTTTCTATTTTAGGACAGGATGAGCCAACTAACTTCAAGAGGGTACTTACCTACAAACCCGATTCAAGCCTAAACCTAAGGACTTGTTTGCTCTGTGTGAATATAATTACCTGTATATACACTCACTTGCTTTTGCATACATGTACATAACATCATGACATCATACCATAGCATTTTTCAATAACCATTTCAAGGATCTCGAGGGTCTTTTGATGCAGGGTCACGTTGAACCAGACATCTACCAAAAGGCAAGAGGTTTCTCCTCTAACAAATGCCATCAAAGATCAAGTGCAACAACTTGAATCAGGGGCCATGACCCACTTGACATGGTGAGCTTGATTCTCGTGGAAAGACATCCACCGTTGCAAAGTTCTCCAATCAAATATCGAAGTTCAACCTCTAACATTCTCTTATGTTTACCCCAAGAGATCCTTGAAAACATGCATCCACATATCATGCATTGCATCATGACAGTTTTTCCTTTTCAGGTTTCCTTATTCTCCTACTGTTTATTTCAGTAAGAGATGGCTCTAGAGAGGACTGTCAAGGATATCCAGGATCAAAATGCTCAGCTTCAAGAGATATTCTTGAACCTGTCTCTGGAGCAAGAAGAAGTGAAATCTCTCCTCACAAGGGGCATGGTCCAGGGGATTTCAAGCAATGTCAGGAGTGATCAGTTGGAGGCACTGCAGTCTGAGCTGACTACAATGAAGATCCAAGTGATGGGACAACTGGTGGGCCAGATGGCTCTCATCCAGGACATGTCTCAAAGACAAGAGGAGCTCAGGGTTCTCGTCAAACAACTGCTTCGGGACAACCGAGTGGGGCAAACATCTGAGGTTGAAGAGCAAGCCATCATTCAACCCCCTTCCAGACAAGAAGACAAGGGGAAGGCTCCTCTACTTGCTTCAGGGTCACAAGCCCATCAACAACCTCGTCAGTATCAACGGGGTAATCGGCGTAAGCAAAATACGTCGGGAAGACAGTTCACTGAGACTGACATACCGTCATCTCTAATACTGGAGCGCTTGTTGGAGGTTAATCTGACTGCTTTGAGGGATCCTATTCGGAAGCCCAATACCTCCGCTCCTAGCTGTCATCCCGACGCATTTTATGTATACCACTCCTATAGCCCGGGACATGACACCGACGACTGTTGGGCCTTGAAGAACAAGATTCAAGATCTGATTAACATTGGAGTGCTGAGGTTCATGCCAGATGGCGAGATGAAAATCTTCCGTTAAGGGTTTCTCCACCTGAAGTGACAAAGCTCAAACTGAGAGACTTTTGTTTCATTTGGATTTTCAAGTTGTAATCTCTTTGTTATTCAAACAATTATCTTTTAATGTCAAACTCTGTTTCATTAATGCATTGCATATGTTTGTCTTGAATTCATCCATTCGTTTTCACTACTCTGATACTTCACTCTTGATAAAAAGATGCAAGCCTTTAGAGGGAGGATGACGAAACAATACCATAATCTCATACAATATGCTTTTGAACAGACCTTGCTGATGATGTACAGGCATTTCTTTCAATTCCCAAACACTGGAGTTATAAGGAAGATAATCCCTAGTCAACCCCTTCGAGCCAAAGAAGTAGGAGTTTTTGTTCTAAACAAATTAAAACCTTTGATATAAACCTGGGGCAGGGTAGTCTCTCAGTTAATTCAAAAAAAAGGGGGGTGCGCATTGAAGTCGCAAACTCTTAGTTCGTAATACAACGAACGACGTCAAAGAAAAGCATTCCTCTGGAATCAAAAGACAGTGATGGTTCATTATCACATAGGCAGTCATTATCTCTCAAAAAAGAAAAAGCCCATTGAGCCAAAACCTGTAAAGGAGGCTTAAGAAAGTTGGGGCATCCCGCTGACTGTAATCTCGAAAACAGGAACAGTCAGGCAAAAGTTAGGGATAACAAATCAAGAAAGAGGTCATTACAAATCCTCAACAACATGAAAAGTGTTGCAAAAAAAGAGGATGACTTCCCTCCAAATTCAATTGGGGAACCATCACCCAAAAGTCGTTCCAAACTCGAATAGAGTGCGACGCGCAATTGATTGAGTTTAGGATTGAAGAACATCACGAAGAGCGGGTGGGTACACATATACTTTGAGCCTTTATCCTTTGTTTCTTAAACCTTGAACCAAGCCACGTTACAACCCTTCAAAAGTCCTAATTGAAGCATGGGTTATTTCGAAAGCATACTGTTACAAAAGGTATCCTGACTCCTGTAAGGCTTTGCTCTAAATCTTGTGTTGATTTGTCTTATAAAAAGTTTTCTGCTAAAAAACGCATTTTTTCAAAACTTCGAGACAAACATAAACTTTGCATTACTTGAATATCACTGTTTGCACATGGTTATTTGTTTGACAGCGAAGAAATTCACACAATGAATATCCAGTGAACAAAAGCCCTCTCAATGAGCAAAGTCATATTAAAAAGGATGACACTTCCAACGACAAATCTCCTATCGACAAGGGGGCATGACATGTCACCATCCAATTAACCTGGGGCAGTCCAGTCAAGGTTTCAACAGATCTTTCAAAGTTCAGTTAACCTGGGGCAGTCTAGTCAAGATTTCAATAAATCTCTCAATTTGCGGAGTAATCTGATTCAAGACTCCTTCATCATCACTTGGGGCATTCGAATGTCAAAAGTGTCCAACAATTCCTTCATCACCTGCTGGAAGTTACAACCACCAACAGAATAACGGACAATTGAAGCTCCTAAAAATCTGTTTCTCTCAAGAATGAAGATTCTCATCCTTAAAACCTCAGAAGATTGGTATACTCCCAATTTCTGACCGTTAACAGCATGAAGATTCTCATCACCTCAGAAGATTGGTATACTCCCAATTTCTGACACTCAAGAGTGAAGACTCTCATCCTTAAAACCTCAGAAGATTGGTATACTCCCAGTTTCTGACCGTTAACAGCATGAAGATTCTCATCACCTCAGAAGATTGGTATACTCCCAATTTCTGACACTCAAGAGTGAAGACTCTCATCCTTAAAACCTCATAAGATTGGTATACTCCCATTTTCTGACCGTTAATAGCATGAAGATTCTCATCACCTCAGAAGATTGGTATACTCCCAATTTCTGACACTCAAGAGTGAAGACTCTCATCCTTAAAACCTCAGAAGATTGGTATACTCCCAGTTTCTGACCGTTAACAGAATGAAGATTCTCATCACCTCAGAAGATTGGTATACTCCCAATTTCTGATTCCCAACAGAATGAAGATTCTCATTCTCAAAGTGGCGTATTTCTTAAGTTCCGGATTAATACCTGTAGCAAGCCAGGAAAATATCTGTGGACGACTGATTGTGGATCAACACCTGTAACAAGCCAGGATATTATCTACATGAAGAGATTGAAGATCAATACCTGTAATAAGCCAGGAAAACTATCTTTCTTTCTCAGGTCAGAGATCAATACCTGAAACCAGCCAGGACAATATCTCCTTGACCAACCTTTCTTAAGTTCCAGATTAATACCTGTAGCAAGCCAGGAAAATATATGTGGATGACTGATTGTGGATTAATGCCTGAAACAAGCCAGGAAACCATCTACATGAAGAGATTGAAGAGTAATACCTGAAACAAGCCAGGAAGCTTTTCTTTTCTCCGGTCAGAGATTAATACCTGAAACCAGCCAGGACAGTATCTCCTTGACCAACCTTTCTTAAGTTCCGGATTAATACCTGTAGCAAGCCAGGAAAATATCTGTGGACGACTGATTTTGGATTAATACCTGAAACCAGCCAGGAAACCATCTACATGAAGAGATTGAAGATTAATACCTGAAACAAGCCAGGAAGCTTTTCTTTTCTCCGGTCAGAGATTAATACCTGAAACCAGCCAGGACAACTATCTCACCGACCAACCTTTTCAAGATCCCAGATCAATACCTTCAGCAATCAAAAGATTCTTGCAATCCCCAGCGGAGCTAAAACTTTCAACTATCAATCCCCAAGCAGAATGAAGACTCTCATTCTCAGTTCCTCACAGGATATTCAGATATTCCCCAGTGAAGATCTCCTCAAGACAGGAATCCCCAGTTAATTTGCATACAACCCAAGCTCCTGATCCCCCAACAGCGGTCCCAGGACTTCTCATTCTAAACGATCAAAGGATTTTCAATCTCCTGCAGCAGTCAAGGAATTACTTTCCCCGGCAGCAGTCAAGATTCTTTTATCTCCAGCCATCCAGGATTCATCTATCCTCAGCAAGACAGCTCATCAGCTTACATGCGCATTCATTACATTCATATCATAAACATTGATATAACAAACATTGCATCATACATTTCATGCAACATGACTTTGTGTTTCAGCTAATATCTTACCCTTTTTCAGGATAAAGATTAATAAGCTTCAGATCCAACCTCTGAAAACAGTTTATGGATTCTCCAGTAACGGATGTTAATCTATCACTTGTTCAGATTCCAACTTCTGAAAACAGTTCACGGGTTCTCCAGTAACGGATGTTAACCTATCGCTTGTTCAGATTCTTCAACTTTCTGAAAACAGTTCCCGGGTTCTCCAGTAACGGATGTTAACCTATCGCTTGTTCAGATTCCAAGACTTCTGAAAACAGTTCCCGGGTTCTCCAGTAACGGATGTTAACCTATCGCTTGTTCAGATTCTTCAAATTTATGAAAACAGTTTACGGATTCTCCAGTAACGGATGTTAATCTATCGCTTGTTCAGATTCCAACCTCTGAAAACAATTCACGGGTTCTCTAGTAACGGATGTTAACCTATCGCTTGTTCAGATTCCAAGACTTCTGAAAACAGTTCCCGGGTTCTCCAGTAACAGATGTTAACCTATCGCTTGTTCAGATTCTTCAAATTTCTGAAAACAGTTTACGGGTTCTCCAGTAACGGATGTTAACCTATCGCTTATTCAGATTCCAAGACTTCTGAAAACAGTTCCCGGGTTCTCCAGTAACGGATGTTAACCTATCGCTTGTTCAGATTCTTCAAATTTCTGAAAACAGTTTACGGATTCTCCAGTAACGGATGTTAATCTATCGCTTGTTCAGATTCCAACTTCTGAAAACAGTTCACGGGTTCTCCAGTAACAGATGTTAACCTATCGCTTGTTCAGATTCCAAGACTTCTGAAAACAGTTCCTGGGTTCTCCAGTAACGGATGTTAACCTATCACTTGTTCAGATTCTTCAAATTTCTGAAAACAGTTTACGGATTCTCCAGTAACGGATGTTAATCTATCGCTTGTTCAGATTCCACCTCCTGAAAACAGTTTACGGACGCTTCCCAACAACGGATGCTGATCTATTGCTTATTCAATTTCAAGACCTCTGAAAACAGTTTACAGGTTCTCCAGACACGGATGTTAACCTATCGCTTGTTCCGATCCTTCAACTTCTGAAAACAGTTTACGGATTCTCCAAACATGGATGCTGATCTATTGCTTATTCAACTTCAACTCCTGAAAACAGTTTACGGATTCTCCAAACATGGATGTCAATCTATTGCTTGTTCAGACCCCCAGTTCAGAGATGTTCCAAAACATGGATACCTTTCTGATACTCGTTCACTCACCAATGACATACAGTTCAACAAACATTTCCAGATGGCATTTCTAAGCCCATCCTCCTACCAGCAACTTCCAAATGGCATCTTTAAGCCCATTCCCTCTACCATCACATCACCGAGTGCAAATTTTTTGGGCACTCTAGTGTCCAATCTCCTTTTACCCTCGAGTCGCGAAAGGCAAACTTGCAAATCTAACTCTTCAGGTTCAAGAAGATTGAACAGGGGCAACTGTTGTACCCCAAAATTTGCCCTCCTCTTTTTCACAAGAAATCACAGCTTCGGGCTTCTCCTGATTTTTCAGATTGGCCTAAGAATCGGTCAAAATAGACTTTTCTCACCAGTCAGACAAAATTAGGGTTTTCATGGCTCTGGAATAGTTCAAGCAGATTATTAGGGTTTGGTTGAGTTTGGCTCAGGGTTTGATCAGGCGGACACTTCTTCGGCATTAAATCAAGAACTAGGGTTTGTGCGCGTATTCTCAGAAAGAATTAATTCTACAGTTCTTTTCAATTTACTCTGAGATATGGATTGAGGTTTCTGATTGAGAGCTTATTGTGTTTGATTTAATCAGTAAAAGGAAAGGACATATGGGCCTTTGTTGTGATTGACTGTGCATTGCTATGGTTAATTGGAGCGCCGGGTTTATTATTGATTAATGCTAAGTGGAGGGACTACAGTGTTTATTAATTAATTATTTATTCTAAGTTAGAATAGTTGGGATCTACTTCCAGTTATTTTAACTCAAGAAAGCTTAAATAATTAAATAAACAGTGAATTGAAAGAAGAATTAACTGACAAAGAAGGATGTTTATTCATTTTGAATTGTTTGTTACAGATATTATTTGAATACTGTAAATTCATTTACAGTCATTTACATTAATATTATTACAAATAATTAAAATGAAATAAAGATACATCCTAAAATTTCCTAAGTCTTCATCTTCTACTGATGCTCCTTTGCTCAATTGATTTTATCTGCAAAGACACAAAAAGAAGAAAAGAAGTCAACCCAGATGAAATTAAAAGCGGACAGTTAATTTAAAGTTCATTATTAAAAGTAACTGGCCGGAATCAGTTTATTCACCCTCTCTGCAAATCACAAGAATATTCTTGGTTCACAAAGAGGGATAGAAATATGCTTGCAAAAAAATATGAAATGCACAAAGCTATTCAATATGCCAAATACAAAGCTGCATAGTTCATAATTCCAAATTGTCAACCAAAGTTTTCAAACTGAATAGCAAACTGAACTGCACAAAACAAGTCACAAGTTTCAAACTAAGCAAACTGAATGTCAAAACAAATTGCCCAAAGGAAACTGTCAAAAGCTGTCCAAAAGATATAGAAAGATATCAAAAGCCAAAAGCTGTCAACAAAGTACACAAAAATATGCAGGAAATCTGGAATGTGCAGAGGAAAGAAACTATGCAAGCCATATTCAAATTTTACATCATTTCAAGGCCAACACTTTTTCAGAGAGAAAGTACAGTGTAAGCAATATAAAAATGCTTTTTAATCTGTAGAGAGAGAGAGAGAGAGTAGAAGTGGAGAGGCTTACAGGCTTAGGCTTAAAGGATATAAAAAAAACTGTTATAGAACAAGCAAAGGGAGGGGGCAGAAACATAACAAAAATAACACAAAGCTCATAAGCCTCAAACTGGTGTTCAAAGCTTAAAAACTCTCAAACCTGCCTTAAACATTCAAACACCTCAAAACCTACTAACCTGTTTCAACTCAGAACACCAAGCCAAAGCCAAACCTGTTTCAAGCTTTTCAAACCAGAAGCATATCAAGCCTAAACCTCAAAACCTGTAAAAAACAAAAGCCATCAACCTGCCTCAAGCCAGTTTCAAACTAACAAACCCCTACACAAGCCTGAAGCCTGCCTATACTGATAGGCCTGTCAAACCACACAAGCCATCCTGCATAAACAAGCCTGAAGCCTTGACCTCCTGCCTAAAACTTCAAGCCTGAAGCTTGTTTCTAACTCAGTATTCAACCATTAAGCCAATCCAAATAGCAAAATGTCCAAACAACAGAAATGCCTCAGAATATCTTCATCATAGGCCAAATAACAATGTCACACAAAGATCTCAGATTCAAACAATTCATCATGGAGATCCAAAGAGAGAAAAGAAATCAGAAGTGAAACAGGCTTACAGTCATCAGAACAACTCCCACAAATCAAAACCAAAATAGCCAAACTACCTTCAATCCAGAACATCATCAAACTGAGAGGAAATAATCATACAGAAGCAAGAACACTGAGATACTCAGAATCAGAATCAGAATAGCATTCAAACCAACAAGGCCCTCAGAGCTAGGCTCATCACAGGGTCCAACAAAAAACAATACTCATATATCAACACCAACATTTCAACTAGCATATCCAGAAGCAAGCAAGCAAGTGGAAGAGGAAAAGAAGTGTTCAGAAACAGATAAAGTTAGGGTTTTCAGTTATCATCATAAAACCTAAAGAAAATACGAATACCAGGAAAAGCAAAGCTCACAGCGCATCACACTCCCTCGCCTTCAGCTGCCTGAGACACGCCTCCAGTTTGCCTCTCCTCCTCTCCAAGCAACGAACCCCAAAGGTAGTACCTTTTCTCTTCCACACCTCACACAGAAACAGATAGCACATAAATAATCAATACATAAAAAGATTAAAAACATGCATGAACTGAAACCCTAAAAATGCATTAAGTTTGAATCATTACCTTCTTCGAGATCGCCGCCTGCGTGACCATGGAGAGGAGGGAGCGATGATGGCGTTTGGTAGCTGAGACGAAGGGGGAAGGTCATAATCCATGGCTCAAGGAGAACGAAGGAAGCGGAGAAGAAGATGAGCGCCGCTCTAGCCCATAACCCTAATCTGAGACAGAAATGAAACAAACCCTACAACAATTGTTAAAACGTACTTGGGCCTCAACCCCATTTACATGCCTAAGCCCATAGGTTCCGGGCGCATACCCCCCCCTTTTGCTTAAAACTGCTCGCTTGGGCCTGCCCCCTCTTACTAACATTAAAGCCCATTCTCTTTTTTTTTGTTTTGTACATAAATTAATATCCCTTTATTTCCTTTTTATAAACTAATCCCTTTTTTTTATTATCACTTTACCATTTTTATACATAATCTAAATTAATATTTTTTCTTTGTTAAATAAGAATAACACATTTTTACACAAATTTTCTTAATTGTTTCTTTTTTATTTTATTACATTTTAAAGAAAAGATATGAACATTAATTTTCTTAAAGTTGAACAATTTTCTTTTCTTTTCTTTAAAACCCTTTTGTATAGAAACTAAAATACAAATAATAATTTTCTTGAACTTAAAACATTTTTCTTTTCTTTAGTTAAAACTCTTGTACATAAAAATACTAACTAAAATACATAAAAAACATTAATACCTAAAAATAGAATTTCTTTCTTAAGTATTTTCTTTTCTTTTATTAAATCTTTTGTTTATAAAACATTAGCAAAAACATAAATAATAAATAAAATACTTAATTTGGCATTAAGTTAACACTTTTACTCACTTGTAAATAATCACATACACATTTTACAATACTTCTGATACATTTGCTTTCATTCTTGTACATTGATATATTACATTTGAGAATGCGATTCGATTTGGTTGTAAATATATTTGGACACTACTCTCCTAATAACTCTCATCCCCATTTGTAAATATTTGTACCCCCATTCCCGGATACTTATTTATAATAGCTTAGACTTTAAATTCCCGTAATTTATCGCTTTCTATATACTGTATAGTAATTAGGGTTTGTATGCGAAGATTCGAAATCAACCACTAGATAACCTAATACAAGATAAATGCATGACAATCAATACACCATTCACACTTGCACCCCTAGGGTAATCCCGCTTGTTGCCTTCCAAAATGGGCCATGCTTGCATGTTGAGTTTCTTTGGCAAAACAAAACAAATCAAATGATCATAGTCCCTCGATGACGCTTTCGAAGTTGCCTAAAAATGATCATAGTCCCTTCAAGCAAAATTTCCAAAGACACTTGGCACCATTGCATTCATGGTCCATAAGATGACACGTGCCCGTCCCGTTAACATCCTAACACAAGATTGTCCACCAAATATAATGGTGGAACAATACTGTTAAAAGGGTTAAAACATAGGAAAAATCTTTGAGTAAATTTAGGGGTAGACAACTCTTGGTTACTTGATCAAACTTTCAAAACACACTTGCCTACTTTTCAAAATGCACTCCACAACACAATTTCAAAACAACTTTCAAAAACATTGAAACATCTTTTCGAAAAGAAAAACACCTTTGTAAAACATTCGAGTAAAGAATTGTTACAACGGTTGCCTAGACAAGGCATCTTTTTCAAAACATTTTCAAACACACACACACCACCATTTCAAGCAATTGAAAATCAAAGGCAAGTGATCTAAAACAAGTAACTAAGAGCCCATGGATAACCATGGATGAAAAGGGTGCTAATACCTTCCCTTTTCATAATCTACCCCCTGAACCCACGAAAACATTTCAAAGGTTTTTCCTGTGCTTTTTAACCTTTCCTTTAGGATAAAATAAAAAGTCGGTGGCGACTCTTGCTAAACCGAACAAGTGCGAATACAAAACGCAAAACCTCAAGTCAGTTCTCCCGCCGTATCACAGAGATGTTTTTGAGTTCGGGGGGTAGATTATGAAAAGGGAAGGTATTAACACCCTTTTCATCCATGGTTTTCCATGGGCTCTTAGTTACTTGCTTAGATCACTTGCTTTTGTTTGAATGTATGCTTGTGGTGGTGATTTTTGAAAGTATTTTGAAAATGGAACTTTGTAACGGTTCTCGTTTCTATGAGAACACCTACAAAGTATTTGTTTCGAAAATAGTTCAAAAGTGTATTTGTGAGATGTGTTTTTAAAAGTATTTTGAAAATAGAACTTCTTAATGGTTCTTTTTTCTATAAGAACACCTACAAAGTTTTTGTTTCGAAAATAGTTCAGAGATGAGAGTGTGGGTGTATAAAAATGTTTTTGTTGTGAGCAAGCGAGTAACTGAGAGGGAACCTACATACTCAAAAGGTCTTAGATGTGATTTTCCTCCTCCTTTAGATGTTTCTGAAGTGGTGAAAAACACAAGAAGGGGGGGTTGAATTGTAAAACTGAAATCTAATGCAATGAACAAGATATTTTTATCCTGGTTCGTTTGATCTCAAACTACTCCAGTCCACCCGTCAAGGTGATTTCGCCTCTCTCTAGTGAGGTCTTAATCCACTATATTCAACTGAATATTACAGACTGCTTTAACAACTGCTAAAGCCTTCTTGATCCAAACCACAACCCGGTTTGTCAAGGTAACACTTTCTTACAAAGAGATAAAACTAAGTGTGTGAATGTTTTCTACAAAACTGTATCACAACTGTGATGTATACACAAATTGAAGCTTAGAAACTAGATTGCTAAACAATGATAGAATATCAGAATGTGGTTTAGCAGAACTGAGAGAAAGAAGATTTTGATTAGCTTTTATGCGTGTAGAGATTTGGAGAGCATTAGTCATTTCAATCTTCAAAGTCTTGTTTATATAGCACTAAGATGATGAACGTTGGATGCAATATTCTTGATTCAATGCTAATAACAAACTTTCCTTATTGAGCAGATCTTGTCTGGAATGAGACTGTTGGAATTAATTTGCTTTCAATGCACAGTACCGTTGCTTACTTAATGCAAGTTCTGGCTTGGCTCATTCTGACTCTGCTTCGCTGCTGATGAACTGTTGTGTTTCTTTATCAGAGTGTTGAGCGCAGTCTTGTTCATCAGGCTTCAGCATATACGTAAGTTGATCATCTGATTCTGTCATTCTGATATGGCAACTTCTGATGCTGGTGTCTGAAACCAAATTTTGATGCTGAATAGATGTGATCTTGCTTATATCAATCAGAGTATCTGCAAGTCAGAACATAATAATTTTAGGCAGCAGATAGTTCATACATGAAACTTATAAATACTATATCTTTTCACTTTGTTATCATCAAAACTTAAATATAGGGTAGTAGATTCAAACTTTGTTCTAACAATCTCCCCCTTTTTGATGATGACAAAAACTAGATATTTTTAAATGAAAATAACGTGAAAAGGTATCTGAGATATGCATCAGAGTAAGAAGTAAAAGGATAAGGAGTAAAGAGATATCAGAGTTGAGAGATACTCCCCCTGAGTTTATTACTTCCCTTTGATTACACGTGTTCTTCAGGATCAGATCTTTTTGCCTTTCTTTGAACATCAGAGTATCAGAGTCTTGACTTATCAGAAGCTTTATGTCATAGCAGAGCTTCAGAGGCGGATCAGAACTTCATAGTGATCAGAGCTTCAGAGCTTCTAGTCTTCAGAGTGTCCAGGAGCTTCCTTGTACCTGTAGACTTTAAGCAAAATAGAAAAAACATTTTCAAGTAATAGAGTTAGAATGTTTGAGAATTTCTGTCTAGTTAGCCGTTATTGATAAAAATATCATTCTTGTTCTCCTCCTTTTTGTCAGCAATCAAAAAGTGTAGGTGATGTGCTAAAACAATTAAGATCAGAAAAACTAATCATATTAAGAGAGTTCAGAATCAAAACATGAAAATAGTACAAAACATATTCAAACAGTACATCAGAAAATCAAGGAAAACATGAAAAAGGACATGAATGAAAAGAGACTAAGGTTGAGGAGGCAAGCGTGTGAACAGGTTCTCCAGCATGGCTTGGATCTTTTCAACAGTCTCATTCTGCTTGTGCACCATGCTGACAACAGTGTCAATCTTGCTATCCTGCACATCTATTCTCTCTTTCATCTTCTGGTCGCTTTCCTCCATCCGCTGCTGCAGACGCATGTCATTCAGCCTTAGTTCTTCCAGAGTCTGCCTGTCCAAGGCAGCTTGAGAAGCATCAGAAGCAGGAAGCTTCTGAGAGCTTTCAACAACATCTTCTGCTTGACTTTCTTCAGCTTGAATGGTCTTGTCTTCTTCTGATTGCACCTTTGCAGCTTGTTGTTTCTCAGACCAAGGTTCACTATCTAGAGGGAGCACGTCTTCTTTCAGAAGCTGACTTCCAACTTCATTCAGAAGCTTGCTGAAATTTTGTTGTGCCTGCTCATAGTTGATATCCTGCAACTTGAGGGCTTCAGCACGTACCCAAAGTCTGAATTGTGACCAGAGCTGATCAGAAGCAGTTGGGTCAATCATTCCAGGACAGACTTGCTTCAAAGAAGCAATCCATTGCAGCACACCTGTTTCAAAATTCATAATACCAGAGCCAACATCTGGTTGTTTTGGTTTTGGGATGGCAATTTTGTGTTTCAGATCAGCAAGACGGTCAAGACTGGTTAAGTCTATGAAAGTCCTGCTGGGGTTTTCAGAGGTTTTCTGGGCAGCTGTTTGTTTTGGAGATGGAGTATCAGAATCAGAGATTATGATTGGACTGGGTGGTGCTTTGGGAGTATTTGGTGGTGTAAATTCTGATGAGGATGGCAATTGTGCTAAGGTGATAGTTATTCCACCTGGCAGCTGGATTGCCAAAGGTGATGGTTGAGGTGAATGAGGTTCAGATGGTTGAGGAGAAGGAGTTTCAGAGTGATGAAACTCTGGTTGAGGTGATGGTGGATTAATTTCTGGTTGAGGAGAGGGAGACGGGATTGCTGGTTGAGGAGAAGTTGTTGGATTTTCTGATTGTTCAGGGATAATGGGTTCTTCAGGAATTGGTGAGAGTGGTTGTTGTTGTTCTGGTTCTTCAGCAGATTGTTGTTGTTCTGGTTGTGGAGGAGGAACAATTTGTGGTTCAGAGATTGGTTGATCAGAGGTGTGTTGATCAATGTCAGACAACACTTGGTCAATTGCTGATGTTGTTGAGATTGTTGGTTGTTTGGGATGTTTGGTTCTGGGTCTTCTGAGTTTTAATGCCTCAGAAGGGTCCTCTTCTGGTACAGTTTCATCTATGGTAGGGATGGGGATTGAGATTCTATGAGAGGTTTGAGGAGGAATAGATGCTGGAATAGTAGAAGAATTTAAAACAGAAGCAGCAGATGAATTACCTCTTTTCCTGGGTGTATGTTGGGATGATCCTTCTGATGGTGCCTTCCTCTTCTTCGTCTTCTTCAGAGTCACTTCTTGCTGAGGTTGATGCAGAGCTTTGATAATCAGATTTGGATCTGGACCATCTGCCTTGCACGCATCCAGGTATCTGAGAACCACCTCTGGTTTGGATTCTATTTCAGAAAATAACAGAAAGTCACTCAGAGGCACTCTTTTGTTGGTGATATCAGCAATAGGAGTAGCTCTGGGTTCCTTCTGAATATTCTCTATCAACTTCATCTTCTTCAAGTTCTTTGCATTCAGAGGTTTCCCAACTGTTGGTTCGATAGTGCTTAGCTCTTGAGCTTCTATCAGATGCTCAATCAGCCTATTCTCTGTCAGAATATCTGATATCAGCCTTCCAAAGGGTATCCAATCCCTCTTGGTTCTTTCTTCTTCCCTGGTTTCCTTCACACTTGTTCTGAGGTGGTTGAACAGAAAATGAGCCAGATTGATCTTTACCTTCTGATCAATAAAGTAGATCAGAAACTGCTGATCCACATTTATGTAATCAGGAGAACTGGTTGGTTTCCTGTGGTTGAAGCACCCCAGAATTATCTTAGCCCAAACTCTGTAATGATCCTTCAGATCTTTAATCTTGCTGCTGGGCACCCCATGAGTGAAAATCCTTGCAGCTATCACACCCACATCAGCACATCTTTCAGCCATGTCCACACAACGGACGCCACCGCCACTGTAACCTATTAGCCTTGCAATGTGATCCTCAGTGATCACAATCTTCTTCCCCATAACAAAGGAGGTGACTAGATGTGTTGAAGCCTTGGCGTGAATCCAGAATTCCTTCACTAGCATTGGGAATGTTGGTCCAACCAACCTGTCAAAATACCTTTCCCACTTCTGTGCCCTAACTTCTTCAGTTAGGTCAAAACCGTTCTCCTTCAAGCTTCCAAAATCAATGATTAATTCAGAAAGCACTTCAAGATTCTTCACAGGAGTGAGGAAAGTTTTGAATGGCACTTGATATTGCTCAGATGATGCTTTCTTCTGAGGACCTGCAGAAGCACTGCTGGAGGTTGCCATGTTCACACTAAAAGGGTTTTGAGAATAAACTGAGGAAAATAGGTTTTGCAAGAGATGAACACAGAAATATGCAGAAAATGCTTGAGTATTAGTGAGAAAACGTAAAGAATGAGAATGAGAGATTAATGTGCTTAAATAGAGTTTCAAAACTATTTTGAAAAGATAAACATTTTTTAAGAGAGAGAAAAAAAAATCATGATTGCATTTTAAAAGCATGATTACTTTTCATTAAATGCTTGCTGATTTTGGGGGATTTGAGAAAGATACTTAAAAACGGTTACCAGACATGTGTCTCAATGCACCCAATCAGCGCTTTTCCTTCTCAGAAGCGTGCACGCGTTCTGCTTCAGAGATATGCTGATGATTGGATGACACTTGTTTGATGTAGTGATCAGCACGTCTGTCTTTGAGCTTAGACTCTCAGATCTTTAGACTTGCATCTGATACAATCTGCATGTTCTATCTTTCTGAAAGAAGATTGATCAGAAGTTCACAGTAAAACAGTTACATTCTGAAGGTAAATATATGGAATTAGAACATTTTCACTCTGGACACACTTTCATGCTGAGATGTTTCAGAATGAAATTAAACCTATCTTCAGAAAGGGGTTTAGTAAAGATATCAGCCCATTGATGGTCTGTATCTATAAATTTTAAGTTCAAAATACCTTTCTGAATATAGTCCCTAATGAAGTGATGTTTTATTTCTATATGCTTAGCTCTAGAATGTAAAATGGGATTCTTACTTAAGCAAATAGCAGAAGTATTATCACAGAGTATAGGAATGTTACTCTCAAAAATCTGGAAGTCTTCAAGCTGACTTTTCATCCAGAGCATTTGTGTGCTACATCCTGCTGCTGCTATGTACTCAGCTTCTGCTGTTGATAGTGCAATTGTTAATTGCCTTTTGCTGGACCAAGAGATCAGATTTTCTCCCAGAAACTGGAAGCTTCCAGAAGTACTTTTACGTTCCACTCTGTCTCCAGCAAAATCAGCATCGCAATAGCCTACTAAGCTGTAATCACTAGATTTTCTATAAAACAAACCCAGATTAGTAGTACCTTTCAGATACTTGAAAATTCGCTTAACAACTGTTAAGTGAGATTCTCTAGGATCTGATTGGAATCTAGCATAGATACAAACACTGAATAATATGTCAGGTCTTGAAGCAGTCAGATAGAGGAGAGAACCAATCATACCTCTGTAGACTTTCTGTTCTACATTTTTGCTTACCTCTTCTCTTTCCAGAATGCACGTGGGATGCATTGGAATCTTTGATGGCTTACATTCTGAGAGGTCAAATTTCTTCAGAAGATCTCTGATGTATTTGCTCTGATGAATGTAAGTTCCCTCTGGAGTTTGATTGATCTGAATTCCTAGAAAGAATTTCAGTTCCCCCATGAGGCTCATCTCAAATTCTGCCTGCATACACTTAGCAAATTTTCTTCCAAGAGAAGGATTAGTAGAACCAAAAATAATATCATCAACATAAATTTGACAGAATAAGATGTCATCCTTAACTGATTTACAGAATAGAGTAGTGTCCACTTTCCCTCTGGTGAATTCATTTTCTAACAGAAAGTTACTTAGCCTTTCATACCAAGCCCTGGGAGCTTGTTTCAGACCATACAGTGACTTCTTTAGTTTGAAAACATGTTCTGGATGTTTTGTATTTTCAAAACCTGGGGGTTGGTGTACATAAACTTCTTCTTCTATATAACCATTTAAGAATGCACTTTTGACATCCATCTGATACAGAGTGATGCCTCTATTAACAGCAAATGAAATTAAAAGTCTGATAGATTCTAACCTGGCGACTGGGGCAAAGGTTTCTGTATAGTCTATCCCCTCTTGCTGACTATAACCTTGTGCAACCAGTCGTGCCTTGTTTCTGATGACTTCACCTTGTTCATTTAGCTTGTTTCTGAACACCCATCTTGTTCCAATGACGTTGAATCCTTTTGGTCTGGGAACGAGATCCCATACGTCGTTTCTGGTGAATTGATTCAGCTCTTCTTGCATTGCCAGAATCTAGTTATTATCCAGAAGTGCTTCATCAATAGAAGAAGGTTCAATCAGAGACACAAGTCCCATAAGTGTTTCTTCAGAGTTTCTGAAGCTTGCTCTTGTCCTGATTGGATCTTCCTTTCTTCCTAGGATAGTCTCTTCTGGGTGATCCAAGCTGCTTCTGGGTAATCTCTTCTGAGGTTGATCAGCAGCTGTTATAGGATTGCTAGCAGTGCTCCTTTCAGACGTTGAAGGAATGTCTGTGTTGAGAGCTTCTGATGACTTGTCTTCAGAACCTGCAAATTCAATTTCTATACCTGCAAAAACTTCATTCTGCTTTGACTTTTCAGAGTCAAGCTTGTCATCAAAACGAACACTGATTGATTCTTCCACAATCTGTGTTTCTGTATTGTATACTCTGTACCCTCTTGAGCGTTCAGAGTATCCTAACATAATACACTTCTGTGCTTTAGAGTCAAACTTGTTCAAATAATTCTTTGTATTTAATATAAAGCAAGTACATCCAAATGGATGAAAATATGAAATGTTGGGCTTTCTGTTCTTCCACAATTCATATGGAGTCTTTTCCAGAATAGGTCTTATTGAGATTCTATTCTGAATGTAGCACGCTGTGTTTATTGCCTCTGCCCAGAAGGTCTTAGCAACGTTTGTCTCATTGATCATGGTTCTGGCCATTTCTTGCAATGTTCTGTTCTTTCGTTCTACAACTCCATTTTGTTGGGGAGTTCTAGGACAAGAGAAATCATGCAGAATGCCTCTGTCATTAAAGAATGACTCAAAATCTTTGTTTTCAAATTCTCCACCATGATCACTTCTGACTTTAACGATTCTAAGATCCTTTTCATTCTGAACTTGGTTACAGAAGGTGTCAAACACAGAGTGTGACTCGTCCTTGTGTCTTAAGAACTTTACCCATGTCCATCTGCTATAGTCATCTACGATTACTAACCCATACTTCTTGCCACTGACTGAAGCAGTTTTTACTGGTCCAAATAAGTCAATGTGCAGAAGTTCTAATGGCTTAGAGGTGGAAACAACATTTTTGGATTTGAAAGCAGGTTTTGCAAACTTGCCTTTCTGACATGCTTCACACAGAGCATCTGAATTGAACTTCAGGTTAGGAAGTCCTCTGACCAGATTGAGTTTGTTAATCTGAGATATTCTTCTCATACTAACATTTCCCAATCTTCTGTGCCAGATCCATTGCTCGTTGTTAACAGACATTAGACATTTTACATTCTGACTTTTCAGTTCAGAAAGTTTGATTTTATAAATGTTGTTTTTCCTCTTTCCATTAAATAGGATAGTCCCATCTTTCTGACTAACAGCTTTGCATGAATTTTGATTGAAGATTATATCATAACCGTTATCACTTAATTGACTTATGGATAATAGGTTATGAATTAATCCATCAACTAACAAAACATTACTTATAGAGGGAAGATTTCCATTACCAACTGTTCCAGAGCCAATGATCTTTCCTCTCTGATTGCCTCCAAAGCCCACGTGGCCTTCGGGCTTAAGTTCCAGGCTTTGGAACATATGCCTTCTTCCCGTCATGTGTCGTGAGCAGCCAGAGTCCAGGTACCATGATTGGTGTCTTTGCTTTGCTGCTAAAGATATCCACCACATGTATGATTTTATCCTTAGGTACCCACATTTTCTTGGGTCCTGATTTGTTAGTTTTACCAAAATTCTGGTTGAATTTTGGTTTGACAGAATAATCACTACTCGTGTATTTTATGTCATGTGTGTGCCCATATATAAAGTGTGAATCCAGTGGAGTGCGTTTTATAACTAAGTCCATGGCATTTTTTAGTGTAGGTACCTTACCTTGATATCCTATCCCTTTTCTGCCATTTCTGCTAACTCCATAGATTATTGAAGCCATCTTGCTTCTCTCTATGTTTTTAGCTAGAAACTTCTGAAAGTTGTGATCATACTCTTTGATAATATCATCAGCATTGCTGGGAGTTTCAGAAATTGTTTCCTTCTGAGAGTTTTGCAACTGGTTTTCTAATTTTGAAATTTTTTCTTTTAACTCAGAATTCTCCAATCTGATACTCTCAGTCTTATCAGAGTCAGAGGCAAGATTCCTTTTCAGGTTTCTGAATTTGACTCTGATCTGCTGATACCTTTCCAGAATTTCATTAAGGCTTTCAGCAAGTTCAGCCTTAGTAAAGTTTATAGTAAAGTCAGGTGTGATACGGTGGGAGAACTGACTTGAGGGTTTTGCGATTGTGTTTGCAAATTTTGCGGTTAGCAAGAGTCACCACCGACTTTTCTTTTATCCAAAAGGAAAGGTGAAAAAGCACAGGAAAGACCTTTAGAGATTGTTGTACCCCAAAATTTGCCCTCCTCTTTTTCACAAGAAATCACAGCTTCGGGCTTCTCCTGATTTTTCAGATTGGCCTAAGAATCGGTCAAAACAGACTTTTCTCACCAGTTAGACAAAATTAGGGTTTTCATGGCTCTGGAACAGTTCAAGCATATTATTACGGTTTGGTTGAGTTTGGCTCAGGGTTTGATCAGGCGGACGCTTCTTCGGCATTAAATCAAGAACTAGGGTTTGTGCACGTATTCTCAGAAAGAATTAATTCTACAGTTCTTTTCAATTTACTCTGAGATATGGATTGAGGTTTCTGATTGAGAGCTTGATGTGTTTGATTTAATCAGTAAAAGGAAAGGACATATGGGCCTTTGTTGTGATTGACTGTGCATTCCTATGGTTAATTGGAGCGCCGGGTTTATTATTGATTAATGCTAAGTGGCGGGACTACAGTGTTTATTAATTAATTATTTATTCTAAGTTAGAATAGTTGGGATCTACTTCCAGTTATTTTAAAAGAAGGTTTTGCAAATTTGCCTTTCTGACATGCTTCACACAGAGCATCTAAATTGAACTTCAAATTAGGAAGTCCTCTGACCAGATTGAGTTTGTTAATCTGAGATATTCTTCTCATACTAACATGCCCCAATCTTCTGTGCCAGATCCACTGCTCGTTGTTAACAGACAGAAGACATTTTACATTCTGACTCTTTAGTTCAGAAAGTTTGATTTTGTAAATGTTGTTTTTCCTCTTACCATTAAACAGGATAGTCCCATCTTTCTGACTAACAGCTTTACATGATTTTTGATTAAAGATTATATCATAACCGTTATCACTTAATTGACTTATGGATAACAGATTATGCATCAATCCATCTACTAGCAGAACATTATTAATAGAGGGAAGATTTCCATTACCTACAGTTCCAGAGCCAATTATCTTTCCCCTCTGATTGCCTCCAAAGCCAACGTGGCCTCCAGGCTTAAGTTCCAGGCTTTGGAACATATGCCTTCTTCCCGTCATGTGTCGTGAGCAGCCAGAGTCCAGGTACCATGACTGGTGTTTCTGACTTGTTGCTAAAGATATCTGCAACATGTATTATTTTATCCTTAGGTACCCAGATTTTCTTGGGTCCTGATTTGTTAGTTTTACCAAAACTCTGGTTGAATTTTGGTTTCACAGAGTGCTTACTGCTAGTGTATTTAATATCATGTGTGTGACCATACACAAAATGTGAATTTAGAGGAGTGTGTTTAATGGTTAATTCCATGACATTCTTTGGTGTAGGAACCTTACCTTGGTATCCTATTCCTTTCCTGCCGTTTCTGCTAACTCCATAGATCATTGAAGCCATTCTGCTTCTATCTATGCTTTTAGCTAGGAACTTCTGGAAACTGTGATCATACTCCTTGATGATCTCATCAGCGTTGCTGGGAGTTTCAGAAATTGGTTCCTTCTGAGAGTTCTGTAAAGTGTTTTCTAATTTTGAAATCTTATTTCTCAGCTCAGAATTTTCCAATTTGAGACTCTCAGTCTTATTAGAGTCAGATTCAAGATTCCTTTTCAGGTTTCTGAATTTAACTCTAATTTGCTGATACCGTTCCAGAATCTCATTAAGGCTTTCAGCAAGTTCAGCCTTTGTAAAGTTAACAACAAAGTTAGGAAATACCTCTTCAGTGTCTGATTTTGAGTCTGATTCAGAAGCTTCACTATCTTCTGAGATGTTAGCCATGAGAGCTATGTTTACCCTCTCATCATCTGATTCTGAGTCAGCTTCAGACGAGTCAGAGTCATCCCATGTAGCCATGAGACTCTTCTTCTTCTCTCTTCCAAACTTCTTTTTGGGCTTTTCCCTCTGAAGCTTTGGGCAGTCACTCTTATAGTGTCCTTGCTCATTGCACTCATAGCAGATGATGTCTTTGGTGTTTGGCTTTTTGCTACTGGAGGAGCCTTCAGATCTTCTGTATCCAGAGGAAGAATCTGTCCTTCTGTATCTGGAAGAAGACTCGTTCTAATCAGATCTTCTGGGATTCCTGAACTTCCTTTGTCTTTGCTTCCACAGTTGATTTACTCTTCTGGAGAGGAGGGAGAGTTCGTCTTCTTCTGATGAGGATCCATCAGATGTTTCTTCAACTGCCTGCAAAACTTTAGACTCAAATTTTTTGTTAGATTTTAATGCTAAAGGCTTACCTTGCTTCTGAGGCTCATCAGCTTCTAGCTCTATCTCATGACTTCTGAGGGAGCTGATAAGTTCCTCCAGAGTGATTTTGTTGAGATCTTTAGCTAGCTTCAGAGCTGTAACCATAGGTCTCTACTGCTTGGGTAAACTTCTGATGATTTTCTTGACATGGTCAGCAGTAGAGTATCCTTTGTCCAGAACTTTGAGACCAGCTACCAGAATCTGGAATCTAGAGAACATGGTTTCAATGGATTCAGATTCTTCCATTTTGAACGCCTCATACTTCTGAATGAGTGCCAGAGCTTTTGTTTCTTTGACCTGAACGTTGCCCTCATGCGTCATTCTGAGTGAGTCAAAAATATTCTTTGCTGTGTCTCTGTTGGAGATCTTTTCATACTCAGTATAGGAGATGGCGCTGAGGAGGATGGTTCTGGCTTTGTGGTGATTCTTGAAGTCACGCTTTTGTTGATCAGACATTGTTTTTCTATCAATCTTCTGACCGCTTGCATTCACAGGGTGCGTGTATCCATCTGTCACCATATCCCACAGATCAGCATCATGTGCCAGAAAGAAGCTTTCAATTCTGTCTTTCCAGTAATCAAAGTTTTCTCCATCAAAGACTGGAGGTTTGCCGCTGAATCTGTCTCTGTCCTCATTGTTGTCATTGCTGATGTGAGAATTGTTTCCTGCCATTGTGTTTTTCTGACGCTGGATCTTGTACTGACACGATTAAGTGTTTTAGCTCAGAACCAGGCGCTCTGATGCCAATTGAAGTGGTGAAAAACACAAGAAGGGGGGGTTGAATTGTAAAACTGAAATCTAATGCAATGAACAAGATATTTTTATCCTGGTTCGTTTGATCTCAAACTACTCCAGTCCACCCGTCAAGGTGATTTCGCCTCTCTCCAATGAGGTCTTAATCCACTATATTCAACTGAATATTACAGACTGCTTTAACAACTGCTAAAGCCTTCTTGATCCAAACCACAACCCGGTTTATCAAGGTAACACTTTCTTACAAAGAGATAAAACTAAGTGTGTGAATGTTTTCTACAAAACTGTATCACAACTGTGATGTATACACAAATTAAAGCTTAGAAACTAGATTGCTAAACAATGATAGAATATCAGAATATGGTTTAGCAGAACTGAGAGAAAGAAGATTTTGATTAGCTTTTGTGCGTGTAGAGATTTGGAGAGCATTAGCCATTTCAATCTTCAAAGTCTTGTTTATATAGCACTGAGATGATGAACGTTGGATGCAATATTCTTGATTCAATGCTAATAACAAACTTTCCTTATTGAGCAGATCTTGTCTGGAATGAGGCCGTTGGAATTAATTTGCTTTCAATGCACAGTACCGTTGCTTACTTAATGCAAGTTCTGACTTGGCTCATTCTGACTCTGCTTCGCTGCTGATGAACTGTTGTGTTTCTTTATCAGAGTGTTGAGCGCAGTCTTGTTCATCAGGCTTCAGCATATACGTAAGTTGATCATCTGATTCTGTCATTCTGATATGGCAACTTCTGATGCTGGTGTCTGAAACCAAATTCTGATGCTGAATAGATGTGATCTTGCTTATATCAATCAGAGTATCTGCAAGTCAGAACATAATAATTTTAGGCAGCAGATAGTTCATACATGAAACTTATAAATACTATATCTTTCCACTTTGTTATCATCAAAACTTAAATAAAGGGTAGTAGATTCAAACTTTGTTCTAACAATTTCTATCTTACCATTGATTTGGTAAGAAGCTCCATCGTTGGATGTTAAGGGACAGACATTGGGACGTTTGTATAGTCATAGAAGGCAACATATGAGACGTTTTAGCAATGTCATTTTAGGGACTAGATCGTTTACCGAAGGTAACATCGAGGGTCATCGAGGGACTATGATCTTTTATCGAGGGTCTTTTGCTAAAACGCCCATGTTCGAGGGACATGACTATTTTCCGATAGGCAACAAGTGGAATTACCCTAAGGGTGTAAGTGTGCAAATGTGTTTTATTTACATGCATTTAGTCTTTAATTAGGGTGGCCTATTTGTTGGTTTTATCTTACAATACACACTTATTTACTAGCAATATATGAAAAGCAAGTAAAAGGCGGAAAGTAAAATCTAAGCTATTACATCACTTTAGGGGGATGGGGATATAATTTAACAAATGGGGATGAAGTAGAAACTAAAATATTACAACCATATCGAATGATAATGAAAAGAATGCGAAAATAGTGTAGAATAAAGGAAAAATGCACTTTTGAACTGCTATATGTCGACCCATGCTGCTATGCATCGACACATAGCTTCTCCTGCTCTTGTAAAACCAAATCAGTTCAGTATGGGTCGACACGTAATGGGATGTGTCGACTCATGCATCTTCTTGTATCAACGCGAAACGCATATGTATCGACTCATAGGCTTTTCCAGCTTCTGTTAAGTGAAATCTATTCAGTATGTGTCGACACATAATGGGATGTGTCGACTCATACACCTTTTTGCATCGACACGAAATGCGTATGTGTCGACTCATAGTCCTTTCCAGTTTCTGTTTTGTGACCTGAA